>CM056606.1:6524635-6668759 GCA_029721355.1 Tegillarca granosa | reverse complement strand
CTTCATCGTAATCCTTAGCGTCCGACCTATGTGATTATTAAAATCATGGCTTGCCATGTCGTAGTAGGTGAATGGTGTACCATTTGGCTCGACAGATTAATTAAGTTTAAGCACAGCAATTAGCGTTGGGTATTCTTGTGATCAATGTGGAAGAATGGACCACCCACTTTTTAATTTTACACCAATGAAATTTTTCCTTTTATTGACAGACGGTTTACCATGACCTGACCGGAAGAGAAAATCGTGAAAATAGTATGGAATACAGAATTCCTTTTTCTTGTGTATTTTGAGTCGGACATAAATCTTCAAAGTTAACCGACACTTCTTAAACAAGAGATGGATTAATTATTTCAGGTATAAATCAACATTTTTAAGATAAAATATTTTTGTGTACATGTAATGTTTTTTATTTTATTTTGACACTTAGTTTCAACTTGTGGTTTAAACAAATCCAAACTACGATAAATAGGGAAAGTATATTTCGATTTAAACGTTGGAATTTTTATTATATTTAGTTATCTGGACTGAAAATTGGCTTCGATTTAAGCAAAATTTCGAATTTCGGTATTTCGATTTAAACACACAAATTTGCATAGAAATACATAGCGATCTTACGGGACCGTTTATATTATTTCGATTTAAGCGAAATTTCGTTTTAAACCGATTTCGAATTAACGAGAGTCGACTGTAATTACCCTATCATTTTTTTCATACAAATTGTGATCTTAGCTGTGAGATCTTAATGACAGCTAATTAATCAAAGGACCTCTCATCAACAAAGTTTAATTCCGACTCTGGTAAATCTATTTAGACAAAGTTTGTTCATATGATTGTGACTATATGGGAGTGGGAGTGGAATAATGGTGTTTTTATGTCCCAGTCAAGATTCTTTCACTTATTTCAGGGCAATCAGTTCTGGGATGGTCAGGAAACCAGAGATGCCCAAGGAAAACAACCGACCTTTGGCAAGTGAACTGACAAACTTTCTTACACTAGGATCTGTCCCGAGTAGGATTAGAACCCAGGTGGTAAGAGAGGCAGTGATCTGTAAGTGTGCGCTTTAGACCACTCGGCAACTGACGCCCCTACTTTTTTCTGTTTCCTTCAACCATAATATGACAACAGAGAACAAACATCAGGGTTAGTACATCAAAAGACAATTGTTATGATACATCATTTTATATGGTTACCAATCACAACCACTGTTCTTGTATTTCAAGGCAAATTTATGCTGGTCACAAGAAAAAGTCTTCTACACCTTGGTGCTCATTAGTTCTAGGTCACTTGATATAATCAAAACTTTTTTCATCCACAATGTTTGTCTTAATACAGAGTATTCAAGACTACTAGCCATCCTTATTGTCTAAATTTGAAATAATTTTACACACAAAATGGCTCACATACAGTAAAAGGATGTGGACCTCTTCTAAAATCTAATTAATATATTTTAAAAAAAATTGATTGTACTGACTGCCTTAAACTTACCACTTGGTCCATTTTTTAAAGCTCCGCCCCTCTGAAATATCAAATCAGGTTTTATATTAATAAAATTTACTTATACATGAAATAAGACCATCTTTTTTTTAAAACACAAAGTGAGGGAGTGAGTGAATCAAAAATGGTTTAAAGTACCAGTCAAGATATCCAGTCAAGATTATTTTACTTGATAAGGAGACCAACTACACATGTACAGTATAAGTGAAGAACTTTGTAAAAATGTATACCTCTGTACACTTGTAACATGTTTCCAACAATGAGAATGACTGTTCTTTTCATGCACCACCGATTTTTGACATTTATAGACATATCAGTTTTTTTCATATAACTACAGAATATTGTAATTAGAGAAGAAATACTTTCTGCTTATTTTTTAATTTTTGGAAACGACTCCGACCTTCTGTTTACGAAGTGAGCACTGTGGCAACTAAGCTACTAAAATGCAGAGAGCACTGTACCAACTAGGCTACTTAAGTGCGGAATACTGAGGGCTGATGATGCTAAATGACTGAAATCAAGTTTAAACAACAAACTAACCTTGACTGTTAAAGCAAAGACACACAATCTACAGTTCCATTCTTCATCTGTATTAACTATATCACTACTGACTGGAGGGATTATGACACTGCTGATGATAACCTACAATACAACACAATAAAAAATATATTACTAAACATACAATTATTATCACCACCATCATAATCATCCTGTTAAGATCATCCAGGCCTCGGATTATTCAGGGCCACAGTGGCAGAGTGGTCTAAAGCGTGTGCTTACAGATCTGGCACCTCTCACCACCTGGGTTCAAATCCCACTCAGCACTTTCCTAGTGCGAGAAAGTTTGTCAGGTCGGTGGTTTTTCTCGAGGTGCTCCAGTTTCCTCCACCATTCCAGAACTGACCGCCTCAAAATAAGTGAAAAATCTTGACTGGAGTGTAAAACACCATTACTCCACTCCACAATTCCTTTAACAAGGGTTAGATCTGGCTGTCGAGTTAAGAACAAAGTATCCACCTCTACTTGGATATCCATCAGATTAGTATCACTTATTCTGAAGGACTTACACTCCCATTTAACTAGGTTATCTCAAGTCAGTTATGGTCTACCTGAGGCCCGATGACCAGTGACATTCAGTATATGGATTATATACATCCATCCTGTATTGAGCTCTACGTGGCCAAACCATCTCAGCCTCATAGTATGGACAACCTCACGTTGGAGAGTTTTTAAACTTTATACATGCACTTGACATAAGCTAATGCATCCAAAACAGCGATGCAATACAAATACATGTTAAAGACAAGAAGGACAAACAAATATCAGGACTATGGATTACCAATTTTAGATGGAGTAAATCTGTCATCTTTGGCTAAAATAATTGTTGTCACCAATATGGCTGAAATCTTATCAATTCACATAGTCTGATGCCAAAAAACTTTTCATTTATATGTCTTCATACTGATTCAAACAAATTCAATGATGCCCAAAAATAATTGAATAATAGAAGCCATATTCTGTAGCCAATCTTAACAAACAAGAGAAATTCCAATTTGGTGCCAATGGAAAAGCAAGTGCTAAAACTGTAAACTTTTCTGTGATGTTGTTTCCATTCCACTCATCCTACATTCAGATATCCATAAATAAACATATATGTGGTATGAACTAATGACTCAAAACTCAACAAGATAGGTAATGACTTCTTCTTTTTTTTTTTGGGAGCGGGGAGAGGGTGGGGCTATCTTGACTTTATGCTCAGATGTATTTAGAAAATCCAATAAAACCATTTCTATCAGAGTTCACTTACCTAATTCACAATTATCACATAATACTATTTCATTTGGTTGCTCTGAATGTTCTCCCTGACAAACACAGCAACTAGCATCCCCTTCTTTGGCCCCTGAAAATCAAAATATTTTTTTCTTCAATTTTTTATTACATGAATAAACTTATCCTGCATTGTATAAATATCAACTTTTTATACAAAGCAAAAGATATTGCTAGGTTTAAAAACTTAATACATGTACAGACATTATGTTACTTGAAGTACAGGTCCTTTAAAATTGAAACACTTACCGGTAGTTTAAGAGGCATATAAGTGCTTCATAATTATTAAATTTTTCAAAAATATCATTTGTAACAGATTTTAATTGTGTAATGTATGTTTCAGATATGATATTGCAGTATTCTGTGCATATTTTCATATGCAGAAATATATTGTTTTTCTTCATTCCTTTTTTGAAATGTAATATGCGACAAGTACACAAATTATTTCTCTACTATTATGAGTTCCCCTTGAGGACCTCAATCATCAAGTGGTCTAAAGTCTATGATTACAATTGCAGTGCCTCTTACTACCAAGATTGAAACCCCACTTAAACAGTTTTTAGGTTAAGAATGTTTTGTCAGATTACTTGCTGAAAATTGGTGATAAAAATTTATTCTACCATCCCATAATGGATATAGTGATTGTCTCAATATATATTTGAAGGACTTACTACTGGGGTCTAAAAGAATCACACCATTCCTTCAATACTAATTATACAGTGGTTTTGGTTGCCTAAAATTACTACCGAATAAAGGTAGTTTCCTCTTGAGAAATAAGACTAAAATTTCCCAATTTGACAACTAAAATTCCACAAAAGACAACAGTGACACACAATCAAAAAGTTTAAGTTGACAGACAAAAAATGTTAGATATTGTCACAATTATAAAATCTTTGCAATGAATTTCAAAATTCTGAGTGTAATATGTGACATAAAAAGGGTCCAAATTTTCCCAATCTGATAGGTGGAAGGTAGTTTTTAAAAACCATAGCAAAATCACTAATTATACTACTTAGAACAAAACATAAAAACAGAGTAGCTGGTCTACACATCCGCTCAAGTGAAAAATTTAAACCTCAAACTTTAAATTTTGATGATTTTTTTCACACTAGATGCCTAAACAAATGCTGATGCCAAGTGCTCACAGTATGGAGATATGACATAAGCCTATTGGTACTCTGTACAGATAAATCTACATTGAAATTTTTTTAAAAATCATTTCTACTATTTTTTTTAACCTAGTAACATATAAACAAGGACGGGTAATACCAAACACATTAAACATTTTTCTATCAATTATTTTCAAACTGAATGTCCATGATGCTGATGATAAATGCTCATGGAGTGGGGACATGACCTACATGCGAGTATCTCTACTTTTATACTGGTGAGATGACTTTCTTTCTGTCTTTCTTTATATAATTTATTTAGTATATATAATAAATTTTCCCCATTTTTTTAAAACTTGGAATTGTACTCTAGTTACCCTTTAACAAATCTTTGAATAATATCCAATATTTAGAATCATCTTCAAAATGTACTAAACATCTACCATTTTTTTCATCTGCCTGTAAACAAACAAAAACACAAAACATTCTTTTTTAAAATTTAAAACATTATGACAAATTGCTAAGTAGGTCACAAATTAGATCAACTGATCAGAAAACAGGAGTTTAAACAAGGGGTCTGGAAATGGTCATATTTGCTGAACATGTACACATATGACAGAAAATTATTTTGATTGATGCTTCAGTACAGCTGCTAATATGATTAGCTTTTTTAAAGTCTGATTTTTGTCTGTCTAAAAATTATCTGAAGGTAGGAACCAAAATTTCCTGTACCCTGGGTCCAACTTATCTAAACAAGTGAATCTGATATAAAATTTAATTATGCAGATTTAAGTATTTTTACTGTTAAACAAATGAAAAATTAATCAGCTCAAAAGATCAGTCATAAACGAATGAAAAGACGGACAGCAAATATTTTGTTTGCCTAAACTCCTTCCAAATATATGTATAAGTTATTTCTCCAGAAGAAAAGGTGTTAAATTTGGCCACTAAAACTTTTAAAATAATACTGACACAAGAGAAAAATGTATAAATTGAAACCTAGTTTTCAAATAAAGTCTTGAAAGAAAGGTGAAAAATCAGAAATTAAGGGGCAGATTTAAATCTGGAAAAAAATCGGAATTCCTGACTTTTGGCAGAAATTTCTCTTGTCTAGAAATTTAGTTTGCTTATTATTCAAGAATACAAGATTTCAAAATTTTGAAAAATGTGGAAATTTTCCCAACCTAAAAGACATAAAGTAGTAATTGTAAAAAAAAAAAATAAATAAAATCACAGGTAAATACTAAAATATTATATGTATAAAAATAAACCTTCAGTATATTTCCTAGATAAAATAAGCCATCGCTCCATCTCGCTAAAACATCTTGCCGTGAACTAAATCTGTGTTTCTTATTTGCTGATTTCGGCGATTGAGAAGAACTTCTAGAATTTGATCTTTTCCTCTTTTCTCTGCGTCCTTTTCACTGCTCTAAGTGTATTTGCCAACTCCTCGCCTGACAGATGAAAGTTGCGTCTCAATCCATTGGGTTTACTTGGTGAATTTTTGTGTGATCTACTCGGAGAGCTTTTAACAGATGATGACCTTGGTCTACCTGGAGAGTTTATGATAATGGCTGGTCTAGGTGGCGAACTTTTAACAGAAGCTGGTCTACCTGGTGAACCCCTCACAGATCTACTGGGTGAACTTCTCAAAGATCTGCTTGGCGAACTTATTATGGATATTAGTTGATTAGGTGTGCTCCTGGCAGAGGAGTATTTATAAGGTGAACTTTTTGTTGGGGGAGTCTTGTAAGGAGAACTGTTGGAAGATGAGGACGGTGATGGAGTTAGTGATTTTGATAATCGATGAGGACGTAGCTCCATTAGACAGTTTTTTTTTTATTGCCTGAAATTATAAATATAATTTTGAAACATAAAACTGACTTTTAAATATTAAATTAGTTTGTTGTAAAGTATTTACAATTTTTAATAACAAATGTGCATAGGTTTGGCCCCTAAAATAGGGCACCCACATTACTGCACCTGCTCATTATATAGCAATAATATAGGGTTATTGAACTGATATAGCTCGTGCAAATGTCGAGTCGAGGGACAATATTTCACAATATCAGTTCAATAACCTTTTTACAATAAAACAAAATATTTTCATTTGCTTGTATTTCATCTAAAAATACCAGTTTTGTCTCAAAAAATACAAATATTGCACTAGTTCTTAAATATTGATATAAGAAATAGTGCAGTGTCATTTTTGGAAAAATGTCCTCTTTAGCCATGTTTCAGACAATAGTATTAGAGACAAAATATGCAATACGATGGATTCGGGAAACCTCAGACTGGAACAAAGTATGCATGCAAATATCGATATATAATGCATGCTTACACCTCAGAATTAATCATTTGATTTCTATGTGAAACATATATTGCTATACAATAATAATGATAATTATCATTTTATTATCACTATCATTATTATTTACTATGATTTACTGCCAGACCTTCAGGTTTGTAGCTTTCAGCCTTGTGGTAGAGTGCTTGATTATCATCCAAAAAGGGCTGTGTTTGATCCTTAGCCAAAACAGTCAGGAAATGGATTTTTTTTAGGCATTTTTCCCTACTGTGTATGTGTATGGATAGGTCTTTTTTAGCTGTAAGGTACATTTTATATACAAGTTAGAAGGTATTACTACCCTCTCACCCATGGGTTACCTTTTAGACTATGTTTCCATTTCTGATAGCCAAAATCACCACTGGCTACTAATTTCTGAGAAATTCTTTCAAAAAGTAATCTATTTTAGCAATTTTTTGAAAAAAATACTTTAAAAAGGACTTTATTTTAACAAATATTGGAAATCTGGCTGTTACGGTAGTAATTTAAATTTGTGGAAACTTAGCTTTTAGGCCAAAAGGTAGTTTCCTTTTAAAAACAGGCATAAGGATTCAATTCAGGTTTTGGCAATATGGAAATTTTTTTTATTTTAATATTCAAACTGATTTTTTCTGATATCAGTTTAGCAGATTCGGACTTGATAGATGGCCAGGTAGCTCAGTCAGTAGAGCATTCTGCTGGTACTGGGAAGGTCTTAGGTTCAAGTTCATGTTTGGCTGTTACATTTCTTCCTTTCCTGTTACATTTGGGAGCTCATCCAATGCTTGGTGTTAACCAACCAGCAGATTGTCCCAGTGGGTAACCTGGCGGTTTCAATTTGAGTTGGTTGAATAAAAAAAGCAAGAGAGGAATGTACCAGATCAGGCTTGACAGGATGGCTAGGTAGCTCAGTTGGTAGCGTTTCCAGCTAATATTGGGAAGGTCTTGGGTTCAAGTCCCTCTTTGGCTGATGCATTTTTTCCTTTGTTACATTTTGAACTCGGTCGACCCTAGGAGATGGCCAACCAGTGGGATTGTCCCAAGGTGAAACCTGGTGGTTTTGATTTGAGGTGTCTGAATCGAAAAAAGGGAGAGAAAAATGTACCAGACCAAGTTTAACAGATGGTTGGGTAGCTGTTGGTAGTTTCCAGCTGATATTGGGAAGGTCCTAGGTTCAAGTCCCTGTTTGGCTGCTGCATCCCTTCCTTTCCTGTTACATTTGGGAGCTCATCCAACCCTTGGTGTTGATCAACCAGTAGATTGTCCCAGTGGGGAACCTGGCGGTTTCCATTTGAGTTGGTTGAATAAAAAACCTGGTGGTTCTGATTTGAGGTGGTTGAATCGAAAAAAAGGGAGAGAGGAATGTAGTGGACTAGACTTGATAGGAGGCTTGGTAGCTCAGTCAGTTGAGCATCCAGCTATTATTGGGAAGGTTCTGGGTTAAAGTCCCTGTTTGGCTGCTACATTTTTCCCTTGCCAGTTACTATTACATATGCTGTGGTGGCCAAAAGAGGGTTGGTCCCAGGGTAAAACCTAGGTGGTTTCAATTCGAGGTGATTGAATCGAAAAAGAGAAATGTAACCGACTTGACTTCATAGGTGGCCAAGGTAGCTCAGTTGGTAGAGCACCCTGCCAGTATCTGGAGGGTCCTCTGTTTGAGTCCCAGTTTGGCCACTGCATTTTCTCTGTTACATCAGCAATAATAAACATTGTTGTATTACCCATCACTTGTTGATTGAGAATGTGGACCTTTATCAACTCACAATTAGGGGTTTATAACTGGAAATAAATGACGGCGAATCTTTGATCATTTGATCCATGACAAAAAGTCGGGAGCACAACTACTATGTTTATGAAAATATAATCGAATATCATATGAAATAGGGGAGAACAAGACACCCACAAGACTGATTTGTAAACATGCCTTCTGATTCTCAAATTTGTCAGGAAATGAAAATACTGATCTTTCTAAATTATTAGTTAATATTAATAATCATAAACATTGATTAAATTTGAATAGTTTACTTACGATTTTAAATCAACATATATTTCTTAGAGTAAATATCAAGTCTAATGTTCACAAGTTCCTGTTCCTCAAAATTAAATCCGCTATTCTCCCGCCATCTTCCGAAGACTGGCGCAAGTATACAAAATTTTTAAGATCACAAAAAATACATGTAAATTCACAATGACATTATTTTAGAATAATTATTTAAAGATTCAATTATTCATGACATTTGTAACTGAGAGAAAAAATCAAGCAAAATACACATTTGTAGTTTACTGTAAAATAGTTCCCGGCGCGTAAACTATAACTGGGTCAAAATTGCAATGGTTAATACATGCAAGGTTAAGGTTAGAGTGTACCAAGATGTCCCGCATATGTTTTTGGTAATGTAGGGATGCAAGATTGCATGGACATGACATCAAATACGTAAACAAAAACTCTCAAATGTATTTGAAAACTATTTTGCCACAATGATAGATACCCAAAGTCACAATCTTTTACAAACGTTCACAATGAGCCAGATTATAAAGCGTTACCAGACTGGTTCATATAATTATACCTTGACACCGCATTTTTGCTGTAAATTAAGTCACTGTGTAATTACTGTATATAAAGGAAATGAAATTTAAGTTCAGACTATTTTAAATGTCGCTGATTCAGATAATTCGACATGATTTAGAGATAACTAAGGGTAAAAGGTTTCTTGGTAAAACTGTAGCTGGAGGGAAAAACGTCTGAAAAAGTTCAATTTCCGGTGACCACGTGCCCCCTTCGAACTAGGGATCGAAACCGATCCATCCGAATGACAAACAAACACTCTATCAAAAGGCTAAAAAAAATCCAGAAGACAAAGTCCGTCAGTAAATCACTCTGTTTTATACAACACTACAGCACCACGACTAGCCGGTCATGCTAGATTTCTAGGCCCTTTTATCATCTAAACCCTCCGTAGTAAGTTCACATCGCCAATTTAACAAGAGAGAAATACACCTGAAAAAAAGTACTTTTTCATCTAGGTGTGGTCCTACAGTGTGATAAGCGAGTGTTCTATACCACAGGGCTAAAAGATCTAAAGCTTAAATTTTTAAGAATTATTAAGTATAACTCAGATATGAGTCAACGGCGCTAAAATACAAAATAATTTGAAAAACAATGTTCGAAGCAAGAAAAACAATGTTCGAAGCAAGTCATCTATAAACATTATTATGTTGATTTTAGCATTAGGACATCTTGGTATACGATTTGTAACCCGAGCAGTGCAAGGCGACACTTACAACAAGTACTTCCTGTCCATAGTAGCGTGCCTGGCGACTAGCTGAGTAACTCTTATAATTTATTTGACCTGCTATGGGGAAATTATTCAGCAAAAGAAAGAGTAAATCTAGGTAATATCAATGCAGCTGTGAAAGGGAACAATTTTACCAAATCCCAGTTTAATGACTTTGTTAAAACAACAGCTTCTCAACATTGATGTCCGAGTTCAACTTGGATTTTGATGAGCACCACCATTGAAGTTAAAGTTGAACGAAGTAGGAAAAGAAATAAACGTGATGGGTCATTTAAGATGTAAACTAGACAGCGTTGTGTTTACAGGGATTTTAAATGTTGAAAGTAACCATTATTACAAATATCACTGGATGATATTAAATGTCATGCTATTTTTTGACAGATTCTTCATTGTGAAAAATACCCACAACAACTTCGTTTTTCTCCATATATGAAGGTGATACCAGTTTTTGATAGTCTAACAGAAAATCTTAGAAAAAAATATAGAAACATGGATGCACACTGAGGCAGATCCTATTGTGAAAGTTTGTCAAATTGCTTACAGAAGCTTATGGTTTTTCCTGGTACTTTGGTTTTCTCCACAATCTCAGAACTGATGTAAATCAAAGAATTTTGACTACGACTTGATATAAACCACATTAATCAACTCATTCTCACTCACTGAGATGGTGTCCCTTGTGGCACCAGTTGTTGTAAAATCCCTGGTTTATGATAAAGGAATTGTTTTGACCCTACACACAGCTGCTAGGCATTAATTGTGTAAGGGTCAGAGGAAATTCAGACTAACTTGGTTCCTCCCTTTTTAGCCTTATCCTAATTCGGTTAGCTAATAGCTTATTTGCTAGAGTATTGACTTGAAAACTAAATAGTTCGGACTGGACAATTTCTTGTCAGTAAGGTTTTTACTATAACTATGTTGTCATAACTTTGGAGGCCAACATTTGTTTGTGGATGCTACACATACACATATTTACCACCTTGGTGGCTCATTGGTAGAGCGTCTGTCTTGAGAGTTGGAGGTCATGGGTTCAAACCCTGGCCGGGTCATACAGAAGACTTTAAAACTTAATGTATTGCTTCCTCATCTAGTACTTGGCATTTCGGAGATAGTGGACTGGGGAGTTGTATGCTCGACTGCAGCATACAGACTTGGTGAGCTAGCACCTTACCAAAAAGTCACCTTGAGTGTACACGAAAGGCCATAATACACAATTTCACATCACACACATCCAAAAACTTGTTCTGAGAATAATTCATAGAGATTAATAACCTTGTTCTCTTTTGAAATAGCTAAAAAATTGCTGATGTGATGTTAAACATTACAACAAACACATATTAATTAGAAATTTGCAAGTTGGTAATTTTATCTGGTTGTTAATACATGAATGATATAAATATGCTTGACTTCTTTGAGTTACTTCTGTTTTTCTATTTAACTTTGCATGTGTTTATTTACCTTGGCAAATTAATTCTTAGTTCCATGTTCTTTGGCAAGTTAACAAATTGCTGTGCAGAAAATTTCTTTGAAGGCTTACAAACCCATTTACAAATAATAATATAATATTTTAACAAAAATGAGGGTGATAGTCCCAGTCTTTAACCTTATTAAATTCACCTGACTTAGCAGGGTCTATGCATAGCCATTTTTAAGCCAAATTCAAGCCTTTTTTCACAATAAATTAAAAGTACTATGCCTTCACCCTATTTAAGATAAGTTAGATACTTTTATGTACAGACTTACAGAGAGTTATTTTTTTTATTTACAGGATTTAAATGTTTAATTTGGTAAGGAACTATACTATATTTGCTTTGCCATTATTAATAAGCTTTTACAGCAGTTTTCAAGCAAAACTTTACCAATGATATCTTTAACAGTTTTTATGTATATACATTTCTATTATTTAGTAGTTACTGAATATATTTGAAGGGGTGTGTTTGTAAGTATTTCTCATTTGCAAATTAGGTGTACCGGTAATTCATTTTATATTGCAGAGATCAGATTTCTTGCTTGTTCATTATCAAACTCCAAAGCATTTATATGAAAAAATTATTATTTCTACTGGACATGGAACACTATTTTCTCAAAATTCGACACAAATGTGGGAAGAATAGATAATGAACAAATTATTTATCCTTTGTATGATTTATCAAACTGCATCAAACATGAGTTCAATAGAGACATGCTTAATAGGATTGACAAAAAATCATGGTTGGACTAGGGCTCAAACTTGGGACCTTCCACACTATAGACAAGTGCTTTACCAACTGAGCTACCAAGACCACATTTTAATTTTTCTGCCATTCATGAGTTCCAGGCAGTCCTGTGCTTTGAAAATAGCGCCTAAATTCTTTTGGATAGACTTTATTTATATAGTGACAATTGTGAATAGACACCAAACTGAAAATGATGCAGAAAAAAGCAGGCTTAGACAAGAACTCAAACTCAGAACCCACACATGAGTGCTCTACCAACTGATATGATTAGACTGCTACACTTGTAAGCCAGTTAGTTTACTTTCTGTTTCGTAAAAGCTATTTTCCACTAAAATATAAAGGACTGAACTACAAGCTTATTAACATACTAAGAACTAGATTTGAGGAATTAAAATTATAGATGTTTTTGAAACTTACAGAAATTACATTCACTAATTCATTTTTATATGAGTCAGTTTTATCATACCTAATTTGACATTCTGATGGATATGAAACACTGTTTTTTGAAATTCACACAAATGATGAAAGATAATATAATTGATAAATTATTCATATCAAATACAGTTGACATATCAAACCAATACAAACGAGTTCAAGAGGACTTTGTTACATATGTAATAAGATTGAGAGAAAAAAATGCAGGGTTTGTAAGGGGTTCATAATCCATGACCACCCATATTTATAGACAAAAACTCCATCTACTTAGCAGGCTGAATGTACTAGCACTCTTATGCCCGTGTACTTACACACACATACACCACACAAAGCTTGTGTGAAGGTTGTTCCTGGACAGTAGTTAAAATTGTCTAGTCACAAATAGTTTGTTATTCAAATCCTATTTGGACAGGATTTGGACAGGTCCTTCATCTCTCTAATTTAAATGAAATTTTGATTTAAAATAACAAATATTCGTGGGGGATTAAATTTTGTTACTTTCATGGGTTACTGAAAACCATGAAATTAAATGTCATCGAAAATTTTTAATTACTATTGCCCTCAATGGGATTTATTTTCACAAAACTCAGTTCCATGAAAATTTTGACCAACAGAATTTTTAAAAAAGGCAAAAACCACGAAATTTCAACCCAACGAATATTAATGATTCCACAGTATTAAATCATTTAAATGTTATTAGATATTATTACCTCTGAAAATTATTATTATTATTTTTTAAATTTTCTAACAGTGACCATCACAGAGGTTTTGATGCATTAGATCAAGGCGGTCAAAGTACAGATAATTTTGCTGACCACATGGATAGAGGCTATCATCCACCAGCTGGCCAGTTAATACACAGTGATGCAGTCTCATGTTTAGCTCCCATTAAGGCAGGACTGTGTCTGTCAGGCAGTAAAGATCAGGTAGGTCATACACAGTGAGCGATACAGTCTCATGTTTAGCACCCGTTAAGGCAGGACTGTGTCTGTCAGGCAGTAAAGATCAGGTAGGTCATACACAGTGAGTGATACAGTCTCATGTTTAGCTCCCATTATGGCAGGGCTGTGTCTGTCGGGCAAATTGTATGATGTGTTTTTTAATTGATCTCATTTTTGCATAGTTTTACAAGTATTTTGAATGGATTGTCATACCAACCAAGGATCACGGTCCTGGGTGGCCAAGCACCAAGTGGTCTAAAGAATCCTGCTTTGGTAGATCCTGCTTAGGAAGATCCTGCTTACGTAGATCCTGCTTAGGTAGATGCTGCTTACGTAGATCCTGCTTAGGTGAGAAAGTTTGTCATTTTGCTTTGGACTCTGGTTTTCTCCACCATCATAGAACTGTCCCCTGGATATAAGTGATAGAATCTTGACTGGAGCATAAAACACAATTACTCCACGTAATTCTGAACAAGGCGAGTTATGTACCTCTAATCACTTTAACCACTATTCCTTAGACTCATATTACAAGACTCCATTGGTATTGACATATACAAAGATCCAGCAGTGCAATCAAGTGTGCATATGATTTACAAAATGCTGGGAAGCAAGGTGTTGGTCATCTAATGATGTCTTAGAAAGAGCTAACAGAGAGAGATTGTTGAGAGTGGAAGCTCTTAAATTCCAAACCCCATCATCGTTAGAAATGGAGACATGGGGTGAAATTTTGCCATGCATATAGCAACCAGTCATTCTGAAAGGGAGCCTACTTGTGTAGACAATGCTTCTGAACCTGCATGTTATTTAAAAGAAACCAATGATGATGATGATGATGATGATGATGATGATGATGATGATGATGATGATGATGATGATGAGAAGGAGGAGGAGGAGGATGAATAGAGCTTAAGCACTTCAAAATTGGAACAGAATATATAATATTTTATATGCATGTACCGGTATATATTTATATTTTTGTTATTTTTTTACAGACAGTAGCTTTATATAACTATTACAATCATAAGTTAGAAGAGAAATGGACAGGTCATGAAAGAGAAGTCACAAAGGTAATTATCTCCCCTTAAATTTATACCAAAACAACCAATAAGGAGTGGTCTATAACACATGCTTGGGTATTACAGTGCCTCTCATCATCTAGAATAGAATCTTACTTAGGACAGTTTCTATTGTGATCAAGTATTTTCAGTTTTTGCCTGTTGAAGGTTGGTGGTTTTCTCTTGACACTCTAGTGACTGAATGCCTCAGTATAATTAGAAGAATCTTGGCTCGAACATTAAACTCCATTGTTCTAATGGGCCTCAGTGGTCGAGCAACCTAGGGCACTGCACTTAACAGATCACAGTGTCTATGTCAAATCTCACTCTGGGAAATCCTAGTTCAAGACAATTTGCAGTTCCCATGCTAACGTTTGTTCTTTTTTCCATGAAAATTCCAGTTTCCTACAACATCCCTGAACTGACTTCTTCATTGCAAGTGAAAGAATCTTTTCTTGAGTGTATAACATAATTAATCCAATCTAGTCCAGTCTTCTGACATACGATTGCCAAGTTGTCTAACGTACACACTATTTGCAATGCCTTTTTCCGCCAAGGTTCAAATCTTACCCATAATCATTTTTGAGAACGTTTATCAGTTTTCTTGCTGAAGGCTTTTTTCTTGGCACTCTGGTTTCCTCCACTATTCTTCAACTGGCCATTTTGATATAAATAAAAGAATCTAATCCAGGCAAAAAAACTCAATTACGCCATACCACCCTCAGTAATTCATATAAGGAATATCTTGTGTTTTTAATTTTATTGAGTCATAACCAGACAAATGGTGTGTACACTTAATAATCCGTGTAGCCTCTTGTTTTATAATTGAAATAAAATTTCCTTAACGTTGGAACTGTCATCAACAAACAATTTTTGCCATGGCAATGGAACAAAATATTAGCCACACCCATCACATTGTGTGTTGCTATGGTTGCATAGTCTATTGGAGTATTACATGTAAAACGATCACATGAGTTTATGTTAATTTGATATTGCAGTATGATATAAACCAAATCTAGAAATTAAATTATTGTTCCGTCTTTCAATACAGGTGTGTTATGGTCAGGTCTGTGATGGAATCTTCAGTGCTAGTAGAGATAAACTAGTTAGATTTTGGAAAAGAGGGAATCCAGATCTTGTATGTTTTTATACTGGACACGAACTGGTGGTGACAGCTCTTGACATAAATGCAGGTATGTGTATGTTTTTAAACACGCACACACACACACACACACACACACACACACACACACACACACTCTCTCTCTCTCTCTCTCTCTCCCCCTCTCTCTCTTTCTCTCTGGGTCCTTGGTTGCCAAGTGTGTGCTTACAGTTTACCTAGTGTGAGAAAATTTGTCTGCTGGCTTGTTAAATGTTGATGGCATTCTTCAGGCACTCCAGTTTCCTCTACCATTTCAGAACTGAACATCTCAAAATATAAGTCAAAGAATCTTGACTGGAGTGTAAAATACCACTACTCAACTCAATTTGACTCTCTCTCTCTCTCTCTGTATATATATATATATATATATATATATATATACATGTGTAAATATATATATATATATATATATATATATATATATATATATATATATATATATATATACATGTATATATATATAAACTCTGGTGCAAAGGTCAGTTAGATAAAATTCTGTCCCATCAGACCAACGCTTTTCCAAGTTTTAAAACATAAGACTCCCCTTGGCATTACAGAGGGAAAGGGTTGAAATTCTTTAAACATCTTGTGTAATAAATGTCAGTTTTATACCATGTTGATCAGGCCATCACGATAGATTGATTTGATTTGCAGGGAGGGTTCTTTAGTGTGCCACACCTGCCATGACACGGGGCATCAGTTTTTAAAGTCTCATGTCAAAAGCATGTTTTCGACAAATAGAACATATACTAGTATTTAAATTTGTCAATTGTTTGTTTTGATTTACCAAAGATATTTTGAATGCAAACATCTTATAAATTCTTTTAAATTCTATTCACTTTTGCAACTTTGGCAACATTTGTCAAAATGATTAAGACACATTGTTTGAATTTATTTATTTCACAGACAACACAGTGTTATGTACTGGTTCAAGGGACAATACAGTTAAATTATGGGATGTTGGAAGTGGTCGATGTATTAGAGAAAATAATATACATAGAAATCTGGTAAGTCTATATAAAACAATTGGCGAAAATGAACAAAGGGAGATAATCCTTTGTCTAGTATTTGTTAAGTGGTTGTTTAATTAGTGAATTACACTTTATTATGTCACATAAGCAGTTTTTCAGTTATTTGCAATGAGAGTGAGTTTAATCATGTCTGAGGATAAATTGTTGAAAATGGACAAAGGGAGATAATCCTTCTAGTCTATATTTCTTCAATGGTTGTACTCCATAAACTCGTCGTCGTAAAGTTAATTACACTGTTTTATGTTACATAAACAGTTTTTTTTTAGTTATTTGCTGGAGTAAGTTTGATCTTCTCTAACGATTACCTTTTTTGTATTGTGTGTGAGATGTGCCAGTTTTTCTGCTTATACATTGTACATTCAGAGTGACTTTCAGTAAAATGGTGGCTCACACACTCAGTATGCTGTTAACAAGCATACCATTCCCCCGGACACACTATCTTGCCACCAGCTAAACTATTCACTACTAATATCCTCTTAATGTTGTGCAGAAGATAAGGAAGGGCTATCTTATCATATTTTAAAGTCATATGTATGACCTGGACGGGTTTAAACCATAAGACCTACTCTTGAGGTAAAGTCTATACGTATGACCTGGACAGGGTTTAAACCATAAGACCTACTCTTGAGGTAAAGTCATATGTATGACCTGGACGGGTTTAAACCATAAGACCTACTCTTGAGGTGAAGTCTTATGTATGACCTGGACGGGTTTAAACCATAAGACCTACTCTTGAGGTAAAGTCATATGTATGACCTGGACGGGTTTAAACCATAAGACCTACTCTTGAAGTAAAGTCATATGTATGACCTGGACGGGTTTAAACAATAAGACCTACTCTTGAGGTAAAGTCATACGTATGACCTGGACAGGTTTAAACCATAAGACCTACTCTTGAGGTAAAGTCATACGTATGACCTGGACAGGTTTAAACCATAAGACCTACTCTTGAGGTAAAGTCATATGTATGACCTGGACGGGTTTAAACAATAAGACCTACTCTTGAGGTAAAGTCATATGTATGACCTGGACGGGTTTAAACCATAAGACTTACTCTTGAGGTAAAGTCATATGTATGACCTGGACGGGTTTAAACCATAAGACCTACTCTTGAGGTAAAGTCATATGTATGACCTGGACGGGTTTAAACCATAAGACCTACTCTTGAGGTGAAGTCTTATGTATGACCTGGACAGGTTTAAACCATAAGACCTACTCTTGAGGTAAAGTCCAGGGGTCCAGAAACGGTCATATTTGCCGGACATGTCCGACAAAAAATATTTTTGTCTGATGTGAAATATAGCTTGTCGGACATTTTTAGTTTAAAATAGAATTCAGTAAATTGGACACATAAATAAATATGTTTATCGGTCATTATTTTACTTGAGTATTCTTTGCTATCACCTGCCAGTCATTTTCAATCAATAATACAGATCTAATAATTAGGCTTTTGTTTATTAATCAGTTAAAATCCATGGTCTCAATCTGTTCCTTTTGTTTCATCGTCCAAGTCATCATTACTTTTGTTGATAAGTTGTTTATTAAGTAATCACATTGCTTAACAGACGGAAGCCATAAACAGCTGATAACGAGTCCTTGAAGGTCATGGTCGTCGGACTATTTCAAAGAGGTTCCACGCGGGATGTTAAATAATAATACAACGCGCATAGTACGGTCTTGGCAAACTGTTTAGTTATAAATAAATAATTTTAAAAAAGTCTTAATAAAATCAAAGAGGTCTCAAAATGAGGTTCAGTAAAGTTCGTGTAACTTCGGGAAAACGAAAATGCGCGATTGTCAATAAACAAAGATGGCCGTCAAGCCATGTGTCGTCAACGCCGACAGTTCAAAATCAACACTGTAATATGTGGACATATAATAAGTCTGACCATATATATTTATTTAAATAACTTCGTGGTAGTTAAACCCTTTTAAAAAAAAACTTCTATATTGATATTAAAAACGTTTTAAATAAACATAGTCAATAACAAGGTTTTTTTTTTTTTTTTTTTTTTTTTCTTTTTTTTTGCTTTTCACTGCATCAATTGTACAGTTGCTTTGAAAAAAAAATGTCCGACACCTCAGTCAAAGTTTTCCTGAGCCCTGGTAAAGTCATATGTATGACCTGGACGGGTTTAAATGATAAGACCTACTCTTGAGGTAAAGTCTTATGTATGACCTCGACAGGTTTAAACCATAAGACCTACTCTTGAGGTAAAGTCTTATGTATAAGATTTTTTAAATAAGTCAGTGATTAACTTTCTGATAACAGCACTTCAGAATCTAGAGTGTCTTTATTAAATCAGTTTCATGTAAAAATGTTTAAACTAAAAATTGAATATTGGAAGGTATTGCATGAACATAGAAAGATTTTTTAAATAAGTCAGTGAGTAACTCTCTGAAAACAGCACTTCAAAAACTAGAGTGTCTTTATTAAATCAGTTTCATGTAAAAATGTTTAAACTAAAAATTGAATATTGAATATTGGAAGGTATTGCTTGAACATAGAAAGATGCTAGGTATACACAAAATATGGTAAAATGCTATTCTGCCTATAACTCTTTTGCATTAATACATTTTTAGCTCACCTGGCCAAAGGCCATGGTGAGCTTTTGCCATCATTTGGCGTCTGTCGTCGTCTGTCCATAAACTTTTCACATTTTAACTATCTCCTCTGAAATCACTGGACCAATTTGAACCAAAATTTACAGAAATGATGTATGGATGGTCCTTTACTAAGATTGCTGAAATTTTCCAGATCCACCAGAAAACATGGCTGCCAGCGCAAGACAGTTTAACATTGGACCCTATGGGGAAAAAGCATATATTGGCTATCTCCTCTGAAGCTACTGAAGCAAATTGAACCAAACTTTGCAGGAATGATGTATGGATGGTTGTTTACTAGGATTGTTGAAATTTTTATGATCCTTCAAAAAACATGGCTGCCAGCGCAGGACATAGTTTAACATATGACCCTATGGGAAAAGCATATATCTGAAACTACTGAAGCAAATTGAACCAAAGGTTACAGGAATGATGTATGGATGGTCCTTTCCATAGATTGCCGAATTTTTTTTTGAATCTGCCAAAAAACTTGGACACCAGCATAGGACATAGTTTAACATCGGACCCTATGGGCTAAGCATATTTTGACTATCACCTCTGAAACTACTGGTTTAAATTAAACCAAACTTTACAGGAATGATTTAAACATCTTTTATCTAAGATTACCTGGCGCAGGTGAGCGATACAGGCTTCTTTTCTCAACATTGTGGAGCCAAAAATATTAATTTTGTTATAAATGCTAAAAAATGACCAAAATATACATAAAAATTTTAAAAAATTGCCATTTTTACTGCTTTTCAATACAATAACAAAGACACTTTAAAATTAGTTCTTTTTAATACATCGTATCATTTTAAAGATAGACATTGATTGACACTTTATGTTTGTTGCAGTCATCCCTGGAGGCCAAATAGAGACCTAATCATGGATATTTTTTAAACTGTCAAAAATTTTATAGAAATTAACAGTACCCTTTAAAATGTTTAAGATTCATATTGCATTAAAGCTGCATTAAGATTTCCAAAGAAAAAATTAAAACAGTGCTAATCTAATTAATGATGTTCTTAATGAACAATTTTACATTTGGTTCAACGATAAAAGTTCGAATAAATACAGAAATTACGTTATTTACCTAGCGAGATGCAGCATTTGGGCTCTAATATTAGAACATGGTTACGTCATCAAAACCCGAGTAATTTAAACACAACTTTCAAAACGGTGAAATCGATAAATTAAACACAGAACTTTTTGTCATTTGTCATTTGTGACTTAGTAAGGGAAAAATAACACCATTTCAAATACATCTGGATATTAATGAAGGAAAATTAATGGAATCTGTCATGTTTCACCTTCGATTCTAGGATTTTCCGTACATCCATGCGCATGCTCCAAGCTCATAATTACCATCGTAGAACACTGACCAACCGGTCAGAGGATTCCGTTTATACACAAAGTTTACACTTCTGTTTATAAAGAAATGAAATTTTAGAAAATGAATGTCATGGACCATGGTTAGAAGATATCTATTTTTAAAAAAATGTATTTTTATAAAAATCAAAAAAAAAAATCAGAAAATTGAAAAACTTCATGCAGCTTTAAGATGTTAAAAAAATGGTAATAGTCAGCATTAAAAATTTTTTGATGTCTTATAATTTTCTGTGTTTACAGTTCAAAATTTTGATTCTATTTAATTTAATTTTTGTTTTAGTTAAATCATGCTTTAGAATAAATTAAAAGAATTGGCCAGTGTTACAATGTCACAGATACAACACATAATAGAAACAAATCTTCAGTAACTATTCAAATTTCAAAATTTTTTAGGTTCATTTTATAATGAAATATATCTGGACATGGTTATTAAATTCATTGGATAGGATAGAATTGGATTAATGCTGTTTTATGTCCTAGTCAAAAATCCTTTTATATCATGGCATTCAGCTCAATGTAGAGGAAACCAGTGTGCCTGAAGAAAACCACAAATCTTCAGCAAGTTAACTTACCGGTACACATTTCCTCATACCAGGATCTACCTGAGTGGGATTGAAATTTAGACAGTGGGAGGCCCTGTGATGTTATTAAATGGGCTTTTTTTCCACCAGTTGTCTGACAAATAACATTCTACTTGATAAAATATGTAGTTAAAGCCCCCCCCCCCCCCCCCCCCCCCCTCCAAAAAAAAAAACACACTAAAATATGAAATATTAAATGGGAAACCCAACCCCCTCAAAAAAAAAACAACTAAAATATGAAATATTAAATGGGATGGTAGAGAAAACCAGAGTGTCCTAGGTGAAGAAAGGTGCTTTGATGTTATTAAATGAGCTTTTTGTGTACTGTTTGCTAAATATAGTTCTAAGACCATCCCAGATCCTTGTTTCACAATCATTCCTTATCTAAGATTTTCCTTGACTTAAATTTAGAAAATTTTGGCAGTCTCTTTTTGAATTACAAATTAACATTTTGGAGCCTAAATATATTAGGATTGGAACTTAGGTAGTGGGAGGCACTGTGATGTTATTAAATGGGCTATTTGTCTACCAATTGTCTGACAAATGAAATTCTTCTTGATAAAATATGTATTTTAAGCCCCCCCCCCCCATCCCCCAAAACTGAAATATGAAATATTAAATGGGATGGTAGAGAAAACCAGAGTGTCCTAGGTGAAGAAAGGTGCTTTGATGTTATTAAATGAGCTTTTTGTGTACTGTTTGCCAAATATAGTTCTAAGACCATCCCAGACCCCTGTTTCACAATCATTCCTTATCTAAGATTTTCCTTGATTTAAATTCAGAAAATTTTGGCAGTCTCTTTTTGAATTACAAATTAACATTTGTGATGAAACTAAAAACAAATGTTACAAGCATGAAGTGATCTTTAAAATGACACCTTAAATTCTTGAATATCTTTACAATTAATCAAATTATTAAAATTTCAAATTTGCCAGATTTAAACTTAGTTAAGGAATGAATGTGAAACAAATTTTTCCAATTAACAGTTTATCAGTCAAATTAATTAACCTGAGAGTAGAATTGTCAGACAGCTTTCGGGGATTTACCAAAAATTTAAAGTGAAAAATTCTTTTTCTACTTTAGGTAACAGATGTAAAATTCATACCTGGAACAGAAACAATTATACAGACAGGTGAAGATAAAGAAGTCAGGTAATTATTAATACAGGTGTTAATTACAGGTAACTGACCAGGTAGGTACAAAAGGCCAGGTTAGTTGGTGTTTAATACAGGTTGATATCACTCTTTATTACCAGGTAACAGGTGATGGCTCTACAGGTGACATTGTAGGTATGATTTAACAGTGGGGTGTGTATAACACCTGGTGGGTCGTTACATAATGCAATCAGTGAAGGGACAGGTGTTACTGTACATTACTGAATACAAACAACTACATGTTCCTGAAATTTATTTTATATGAGTTATATTATACACCTTTTTTATATATGTGTATGGCAATAAGTCACCATTATGTTCCCATTACTGGACATTATAAAGAATGGCAGTTAAAAACAACACTGGTAATTGAAATTCCATTCTAAATGTATTATACATAAAAATTTACAGCGATGAAAGTCCAACACACGTTCAAAAGGTCAAAAGGTCATATCTTGATCCATCTAATCTTCAATAACTATGGAAAGTTTCAAACATGTTATGTAATCTTCCACATCAGCTGTTACATCTCTAAGGAAGTTGACCTCTTTACTCAATAAATCCCTCCACTAAACAGAAGCACCTTGCATTGGCAAAAACTAGCATTTTCTGAAAGTACACACACTGTCTTGAGTGAGAGGTGCTGTGATTTTGTGATGTACAATAAATAATATTCAGAATTAATTATTGGTATGAATAAGGTAAAAAATTTAGTGGTTTTTTTGCCTATGGTTTCCTCCACCTCAATCCCTTTACTGGAATTCATCTGAAAATATTTGGGGAATAATGTTGAATCAGGAAATGAGAGACCTGACATTGTTGTAATTGTATAGATAATATCATTAAATAGTAGAGTAGAAAGAGAATGATTTTGTAAATAAAAAACAACTACTTAGCAACAGCTAACTAACCATAAACACAAGTGAATGACAGAAACCGCCAAACAAGACACAGCAACAAAAAACAAAAATCACAATATAACACAAGAAAATAACAAGACAGGACCAACAAAAGACAAATATGACAAGACAAGAAAGGACAAACAAGACAAGGTAATACAAGGAAACAAAAAACAAAAATTACAATACATGTACAAGGAAATGATAGAAACTTCCTAACAAGACGACCTACAAAAGACAAATATGACAAGACAAGACAAGAAAGGACAAACAAGACAAGGCAACAAAAAACAAAAATCACACTACAACACAAGAAAATGATAGAAACTTCCTAAAAAGACAAAGCTAGAAAACACAACTTGAGACTGATAATTTATCTAAAATTTTATTAATTTGATGACTGTTTTGATTTTTATTTTAGGATATTTGACAGTAGAAATTTAGAAGTTGTACACAGTTTTCCACGTAAACAGTACATACAGATGTGCTGTGATGTCAGTAAGGACGGTTATTACTGTGTTACATGTAGTAACGGATTCGGAGGAAATGGGTGTGAGGCTACGGTAAGTTAATGGAAATTTTCAGTACATATGCTTTGATTAATATTTAAAGTTTCACATGTAAACAGTGCATACAGATTGTTGTGATATGGTAAAGATGTAATTACACACTGTAATGGAGTTTGAAGAAATGGGTGTGAGCGAAGCTACATTAAGTTAAGGGAAATTTTCAGTACATTTGCACTTTAAAAGTATTTTGTTTCTTGTCTCCTGAGTGGCAGAGGCTAGTTTCTATAAGAAAATAAAAAGAAACAGTTTTCCCTGTCATCCAATTTCTGTGATAGCACTAAAACACAATCTGAAATTAAAATTCTGCCTATTAAAAAAATGGAAGGACATCCGCATTTGTTACTTGTAGTGAAAAAAAGCTCTTGTTTTCTCTTCTGTTTATAAATCATGCCCTATAGAACATATAAATTTTTTTTTCTATGAGCCCACTTTGGAAATGTAGCTAAGTTGTCTCAAGTCTTAGCTTATTTATCATAACAGTGACCAACTCAGGGCAAATTCTATTGTGAGACTGTTTGTGAGTTTGCTTGTCCAAAGTCAGTGGTTGCTTGTCCAAAGTCAGTGGTTTTTCAGGGCACTTCAGTTTTCTCCATGATCCCTAAACTGACCCCTGAAAAAAAGGAAAGAATCATGGTCATAAAACTCCATTACTACACTCTACAAATCCTTTTGCCATGATTGCAGTATACCTACAGTACATTATTTTTGTAAATTATGTAATAAAATCGTTTCATTTTGCACCTTAACACTTTTTCTGTTTAACAGTTATGGGATCTACGAGAAAGAAGAATAGTTCATGAGTTCAAAGGTCACTCAGAGGCCATAGAATCTTGTATATTTCTGCCACTGCCTGGTCGGCCATTAATAGCTACCTCGTCACGTGACTTTAGTGTCAAAATCTGGGACCGTGACAGTAAAGGTTTGTAGTTCTTCATCAACAGACACTTAGTTTTCTCTACCATCTTTGAGTTGGCCCCTTAATATAAGGGCAAAAAACGTCACTGCTTTACTTCACAAATTCAATTGCAGTAATTTAAGAATACTTAGATCATTGGTAAATTATGTAATAAAAATTATTTTATGCTTTTAACTTTTTCTTTTATATATGAAATCTATATCACTTATATGTTTTTTCCTCTTTTTCTTTTCAGCTTGTATAACAGATTTTGTCATAAGTGGATCAGGGCCCCTTACATCACTTATATGTTACGAAGATAATAGGTAACTATAAACAACTTTTGTAAGATTATAAAAAATCTATCAGTTTTTATTCAGCCTTGCAGAGGTTATTTTAGAATTTCTTGCCTCATAGTTCAAGGGTTTGTTATTTTCTAAGTGTGTGAGAGCACCCAAAAGCAGTTTACTTGCTTATTTTCTAAAATAATGAAGGGTAAGTGCTTAATTTTCTCACTCAGATTTATCAATAAAATCAGAAGATATTTATGCAAGCACTGTGTGACATAAATATATACACGTAATAGGTTTTTAATTGTAAAACATTTTCATTGGTTCAAAAAATAGATATTATATAAGGATTTAGTAATCTTGTCTAAAATTGTGGATTTTGTGCCTGTATATAAAAAAATGTCCCCTGCTTTTGACATCAGAAAAACAAAGTTGGAAAATAGTTGTTAGTCATTTTACATCAGAAGACAAATTGTTAAGTGACATGGTTAAAGCTTTGTAGTTTCTAGTTAACCTGATTGTCCATTTTACCGGAAATCAAAAACTGGCTAGTCACATGACCAAACTTGCAGACCCTGATCTTAGGGATTCAGGGTCCATAGCGGTTGAGTGGTTGAGGCATAAGCCTTAAAACCCAAGGCCTCTCACTACTGTGGGTTTGACCTTGATGAAAAAGTTTTTTCTGATAGACCTTACCTTGTTGACTCTTTATCAGTATAATGGACAGTGGTCTGCAATGTTTATCTGCAATATTGAAAGGTTAAATAAGTGCACACTAGTGCAATGAAGATCAGAAAATTGCATGCACACGTATCACATAACTTGTGTTAATAACATTCCTTGAGATTTATAAAAATTAGTCTTGTCACAAGTAGCTGACAGAGGGGCCTCGGTGGCTGAGTGGTCTAAAACGTGCACTTATGAACCACAGCGCCTCTCACCGCCTTGGTTTGAATGCCACTCAGGACAGATCCTAGTGTGAGAAAGTTTGTCATTTAGCTTTGCAAAGGTCAGTGGTTTTCTCCAGGCACTCCATTTTCCTTCACCATCCCAAAACTGATTGCCTCGAAATAAGTGAAAGAATCTTGACTGGGGCATAAAACACCATTATTTCACTTCACACTACAAATAGTTGAAAATTGCTGAACTAACATAACGCAACTTTCAAACAACCAATGTTCCTGTACATGTATATATATTTGAAATATTTTTCAAAATTGTTTTTCAGTTTATGTGTTTCAAGTTTTAACCTGGGAATACATCATTTACAATTAGAAGATAATCGATTACGTCGAGTTACTAGTTTCTAGTCTAAAATGTGTTACCATAGTAATCAGCTATATAAACATGGAGAATCCATCATTTACAATTAGAAGATAATCGATTACGTCGAGTTACTAGTTTCTAGTCTAAAATGTGCTACCATAGTAATCAGCTTTATAAACATGGAGCATACATCATTTACAACTAGAAAATAACAGATTCCATCATATCACTAGTTTCTAGTCTACAATGTGTTACCATCGTAATCAGCTTTATAAACATGGAGAATTAATGAAGCATTGTGGGTAAATTTGGAACTTATACTGTCAGTTTGCAGTATCTAATAAAGTCTCATACAACAGTTTTAAATTATCATCCATGGTCTTAACAAGAAAAATTCTCAGCAAAAATTTCCATGGCAACATAAATCTTATTGCATAATAAAAGATGCTTTCTGTGTTCATTCAAGTAAAATAATGTTTTCAATCTGTATTTATACCTGAATGCATTTTATTTTTGGATATTTTTTTTACATTTTTTAGTTCTAGAGTTACATCCCCTGGTCTGTGAAAGCCATTTTGTTTCAGATTTTGACTATTGTTTTAGTTTTCTGACAATCTTTGAAAAAAAAAAAAAAAACAAAATCATGCACAAAAAAAAAAAAAAATTATTAAAATGTGTTAACCCATTTTTAGGGTTGAAAAAGACATTTATCAGACAGAAGCTATTGTATGAGGCTTTAGACATTTTATGTACAGCTTGCCATTCATGGAGATCAGCATTAAACATTGAAAATTAGTCAAGCATTATGGGATATATTTTACAACTTCCTGTCTAGATAGAAACTGTGTTCTTTTGCAACTTGTCTTTCATAATGACATTTTATTGTCAGACAATTTTTAGTCATTAATTTTTGTGTAATAGATTTTTGCGTTGGTTTGTTTACAAGCACACTTGGGCAGATCCTAGTATGAGAAAGCTTTTTCATATAGTTTGTTAAAAATCAGTGGTTTTCTTCACCGTTAAAAATCAGTGATTTTCTTCACCGTTAAAAATCAGTGATTTTCTTCACCGTTAAAAATCAGTGATTTTCTTTGGGAAATCCAGATTAATTTATCATTCAAGAAATGATTTGCCTAATATAAATACTACTTCAACTAATTAGAGCCCCAGATCAAGGCCAAACTACTTTGTGGACAATATGCTGATGATGGCATATTTTCTGAAAAGTCGCTTGCTGTCAATCTCTGGCTCTGATTAGTTGGAGTAATATAAGTACATGTTCATGTACTACATGAACTAAGAATTTACTTTGATGTAAAACACCAATAATCCACTTCTTATGTAAACCTGACCCCAGTTTCACAATCATTCACTCAATTGAGTGTACACTCGACTCAAATATTACTCATTTTTCTCTCATCAGTGTTCTAAAAATTTTAAGATTTAAGAAACAATGTTTTGTTTTAGTCAGCAAATTCACACTAAACAATTGAGTAGAACATTAAATATTCAATTTTAACTGCGTAATGTCTTAAAAACTGACATTGAAATATTCCTTAATTTGAGTTGAGTGCACACTCAATTGAGTGAATGATTGTGAAAATGGAACCCAGTGTACATTAAAAAAATTCTAATGTGGGCCTTAAGTTTACAAGACAGAAATCATAACTTTTATTTATTTTTTTTTTTTTTTTTTTTTTTTGGTGTATAGTTATCTACATTATAACATATCATGTATGTATACACAGGCCCAAGTTTCACAATCCTTCCTTAACTAAATTTTTTATAACTTAAATCTGGCAATTTGGAAATCTTGATAATTTCGATATTCGGGAATATAAGGTGTCATTTTGAAGATCACTTCAAGCGTGTAACATCTGTATATAGTTTGATTACAAATGTTTACATGTATTTTAATTAAAAAAGAGATTGCCAAAATTTGCTGAATTTAAATTAAGAAAAATCTTTTTTAAAGAAGTGATTGTGAAATTGCAGCCAGTCATTATACGCTGTTAATATCAGAAAGTTGTGTATATCTATCTACCTTGATAAAAGATGCAAATGCTTTTGTAATTTTTGAGATCACTCATATTGTTCATTGAATTGATGTAAGTATTATTTAGAGTACCAGTATTTTATTTGTACCCACTCATTCATCTAATCAATGACATCCACACCTAGTAAACAGCTTTGTAAGCACAAATGTCTTTAAATTTAAATGCCTTAGTAAAGGGAAACAATATACAAACACACACACACTCACACACCTGGTAACGATTTAATAAATTCATAATTGTGATGTTGCCCATAGCATTGTTATTCCATCTTCCTTCCTTTTACTTACAGTTAGCAAATAATAAACTGTATAATAAACAAATTACATAAAATACAACATATAAACCAAAATATTTGGCACAAATGCCTTTAAATTTAAATGCCTTGGTAAAGGGAGACAACTCTATATTTTTAGTAATATAAGAAACCATTTTGTTTTTCTACATTCCTGGTAAAATCACTGCTCTTGACATCACGATTGTTGATGGTCAGTATCATCAGCATTCTTTGGCATAGCATCCCCATAACACAATTGTGATTTTCTCTAACCTCACAGTGTTGGCAGGCTAGCATTATCAGCAGGTTTTGGTATTGGATCCCCATTATCAGTCTGTATTTTATTACGTCACAATGTTGACAGTCAGCGTTATCAGCACTCTTTGGCATAGGATCCCTGTAACACGATTTTGATTTGCTCATAACATCACACTGTTGATAATTGGCATTAGCATCAGGCTTTGGCATACAATTTCAGCAACATTCTTGCATATTGTTCTTGTCACCATAGCTTTAACAATGGCATTATCAGCAGGCTTTAGTATAGGATCCCTGTCATCAGCTTGTTTTTTGTTCTTGATGTCACAATGTTGATGATCAGCATCATCAGCAGGCTTTGGTATAGAATCCACATCATCAGACTGTATTTTGTTCTTAACGTCAGTGTTAACAGCCGGCATTATCAGCATTTTATGGCCTAGGATCCCCATAACAGGATTGTGAGTTGTTCATAATGTCACAGTGTTGAAGGTTGGCATAACCATCAGGCTTTGGCATATGATTTCTGAAACATTCTTGCATTTTGTTCATGTTACAGCTTTGACAGTCAGCATCATCAGCAGGCATTGGTATAGTATCCCTACTATCAGTCCATATTTTGTTCTTAATGTCACAATGTCTGAGTGATGATGGTTGGTATAACCATCAGCCTTTGGCATACAATTTTTTGCAACATTCTTGCATTTTGTTCTTGTCATCACAGCTTTGATGGTCAGCCTTATCAGCTTGTTTTGGTATGGTATCCCCATCATCAGCTTGTATTTTGTTTTTGTTGTGACAGCTTTGACGGCAAGCATTATCAGCAGGCTTTGGTATTGGATCCCTGTAACATACTTGTATTTTGTTTAATTTCATGCAAAAAACAACAGTGTTCAGTGATTTTTTATTTCTGATTTATTTATTTATTTGATTATTTATTTATTTATTTGTATATTTAAATTTAAATTTTATTTATTTATTTATTTTATTAAATAAATAAATAAATGAATAAATAAATAAATAATTTTTTTTGTCATTTACTTGTTTTGACACATTTTAAGTCAGTTAGTGTATTTGTTACTTATAATTTTATGGATGGTCTGTGTTATAGCTTTAATGTTTTATAGATAGATAAATCATTTTGTGTGAGGATTTATCATGGATTTTGGGACATCTTAAACTTTATATCCATTTGAAGATTTTTACTTTACATGTATTGTATATGTCATTATTGAAACACAGAGCACAGAGGAGGTTTTTTTTTTTTTTGTTTTTTTGTTTTTTTTTTTTTTTTTTTTTGTTTTTAGCATATTATATGCCTGTGTAACGGGATGTATTATTTTATATATTTTACACAATGTTGTAGTACATTCATACTTAATTTTACATATCAGACAAGTTAAGACCCGTCCTTAATTATACATTATATATATTTATAGTTTCGTGATTATATTGTATATTTTACATATAACTTATTTATAAATAAAAATAAATATAACTCTTGATATAAAATGTTGTTAAATTTTTTAATGATGTTTGCCAGCATGTAGTGCGATTCTTCATATTCTTTGTAAGTTCCTTGGGATGTAGAGGGGTTTCAGTGGCAGAGTGCACACTTGCAGATTACAGTGCCTCCCACTGCCTGTGTTTGAATCCCACTCTGGACAGATCTTAGTTTGAGAAAGTAGGTCAGTTGGCTTGCCACAGGTTGTTGTTTTTCATCGAGCACTCTGGTTTCTTCCACCATACCAGAACTGACCACCTCCAAATAAGTGAAAGATTCTTGACTGGGGTTAAAAACACCACTCCACTCCTTAAATGCAGAAGTAAACTTACATGACATGCTCTTGTTAAATTTACATTATGCTGTGTGATTAATCATAACATTTGTAAATTCCTTTGGTTGTAGAAATCAACTTAGGTGTCGTATTTCTGTGAAATTTACAATATTCTGTGGGTTGTTGAAATAAATGTTTTCCATACTGTTCAACATAATATTAGGAGGAATTAAACTTAAAATTAAAGTTTCCTGGCAATTTCCATTGCTTTGATAATACTGTGTTGTCTCAGTGATAGCTTGAATGATTGATTTAATGAGATTTTATGCCCCAGTCAAGAATATTTCACTACCAGGTTACCAGCTGTAAGTGAATTGGCAGAAATTTGGACTTTTGCAGTGCACTTAGGGCAATGTGCAGGGAGGGTTCTTTGATGTGCCACACCTGCCATGACACAGATCATAGGTTTTTAAGGCCTCATTTAAAAGACCTGGCTTAGTGGTAGAGCATCCATTGTACAAGTGGGAGGTTGTGGGCTTTAACCCTGTTTGGGTTATACATAAGACTTTGAAATTTTGAGACACTGTTTCCTGGTTCTTGGGCTTTAGGACAGAGTATATGGTAGACTGGTTCACCAGGTGTTATGATAATGTGACTGGGGAAGCATTATGCTTGTCTGTATCAAAAACTTGCTGATGTGATGTTAAAACAACATTATTGAGTGGTCAAAACAAATATATGCTTGGTATCGTGCTGCTGTGAGTTGAACCCGATCAAGTGGATAGATGTAATGTGATTTTATGTCCCAGTCAAATTTGATTCACTTATATCCAGAAAACCAATTCAAGATTGGTTGGGTACACCAGAATGTCCAGATAAAACCATAGCCCCTTTAGCAAATGAACTGACAGATTTTCCCACTCTAGCATCTGTCCATGTGTGATGGAAAACTTAAATGGTGAAAGGTGCTGTGATGCTTTAGACCACTCCCCCAACAAGCCCCAGTTTCACTAACCATTCACCCAATTGAGTGTCCACTGAACTCTAATGTAACCACTTTTCTCAGCATCAATATTTTAGAAAATTTAAGTATGTGTATTATGAAACAATGTTCTGTTTTGTTTAATCAACCTACACTAAACAGTTTAAATATAACAATAGGCATTTAATTTTAACTGCGTAAGGTCTTAAAAATTGACAATGAAATGTCCCTAAATTGAGTTGAGTGTTCACTCAGTTGAGTAAATGGTTGTGAAGCCTGATCACTAAATAAAACTTTTTCTGTAACAGCTTAACATAGCAATGGTCCAATAGAATATTTACAAATTCCAAACTTGTGATCTAGAACACTGTGATATCGAACTCTTTGGATGACATCACACTGTCTTGGGTTAATTTTGTAATTGTATTATTAATTTACAAATAGAAACATTTAATATGGTAAATTCAAGCAAACAGACCAATTTTCTATTTTTAGAAGAAGAAGATAAAAAAAAAAAAAACGGAGATGCTTTGACCATTTTGGGCATAGCCTTTAATCTTTTGTTAAATTTTATCACATCAACACACTGGCTATATACAATTTTAATTCTGGGCTTTCTCTATCAGTATCAAAATAATTTATCAATAGTCCCTATTCAATTCTCAGATTACACCACAGTTCGAACAAAGATAACATTCCTTTTGTTTGTTTATTTATTTATTAAACCGATCAATTTTAAACTATTACAAATTTTGTTAAACATCTTTGTGTTACTTCTTCGTGTCCTTTCACATCCCAGAAACACGTGGCTAATGTAAACATAACCCTTGACCTGACACGGAAGTGATTTTTCGCGGAATTTCATTGGTTATAAGTATGACCTATTTCCCACGTGGTTAGACTGCCAGTGATAACAAAGCACTCGAAGGGAAAGTGTAGTTGATTGTCTTTTATTATATGTCCCCTTTTCTATACAAGTTATCCTCTTTTTGAGGACAAAGGGGACACAAGACATTCATTTTGATGGCAGGTTTTAAACTAGGGATTGTTCGGCTTGGTAGAGCTGCTGGAAAGGTGAGTAAAATAGAGAAAATTATGGAGAATGGTTATCAATAACATGGCCGGCGAAATTTATAATTTAGTGGTGTAGATCTATTGTAATGATAATTATTTGATGTGTATTGCCCTCTTTTGTTCATATTGTAATATTTAGACCTTATAGAAGCGATGTAGATCTTACGACAAATATACACTAGTACACTGTTTTGGATATATAAAAGTTTTAAAAAAATCTCTGAAAGCAACAGCATCTTGGATGCAGACGATACAGCCTGCTCTATTATTTTTAATGTTGGACAAGATGTCAAATTTCGTTTTGAAATATTTAATATATTCCCGGACACGCAGGGTAATTGTAAATATTTAACAAATTGACATTTAATATGATTAAATAATCTCGAATAAAAAATTGTGAATTGTTTGTGTTGGTTTTACAATAACGGGTTTTTTTTATCAATGGATTAAGTGCAACGACCTTGACCTTAGGGGATTTTACAACACAAAGCACATGCAGTCAGCTGTCACCTCTCACAGTACAACTATTACAAATAGACAACAGTCTGTCTTCTTTGTCAAAGTCACACATAGATATAATATTATTGATCCATTCCATTGTATCCATATGGCGTATGATAAATATATTTCCAGATAACAGCTGATATTAATATACACCACACTGCTTTAAATTGTTTTATGTACCAGTATATGTGTACCCAAAAATTACTGTAAATTTTATCTTTTGATATGTAAATGATGATATCAGGGGAACAATAAATCTAATTAATAAATAAGTAAATAAATACACAAAAAATGCCATTGATTAAATTAATCGTGGTTAAAAAAATGGTAGATTTTCAAAAAAAAAAGAAAAAAAGAAAAAAAAAAGAAGAGTTAATCTTCTTTGTCAGTTAAAGAAAAAAACTGGTTGTTATTTGTCAATTTATTGGTCGATTTAAGTGTATATGTTTAATGTTATCCATATTTTTATAACTTAAAATACATAAAAAATGTATACTACTGGTAAACCAAATTTGACAAACCTTTGCAACTTTTACAGGTGAACCATAGGACTACCTATATGTACCACCATAGTCAGTACCCATATATTAATGTTGCAGTATAATTAATGATATACGAAAAGAATATATTGCAACAGTTTATACACTGGTAAATATGGCAATACAGTGCCAAACTGAAGGTCAGATTATCTCAATATATTTCAACATGGTTGGAAACATATTGTTTCATTTTGAAGTTGATGTAAGTTGTTTTCATTAAAAAAAAACAGATCAGTGTAAATTGAATATATCGCCAGTTACAAACACTTTGTTTTATTTTGAAGTTGATGAGAGAATTGATCAGTGTTAATTGATATTTTAAAGGCATTATTTGTTAAAAAATTGAAATTTTTTTATCCCCACTTTCTTTGAAGAAAATATATGATTGACACCTGTTATTTATTTACATGTTTGTTAACACTCCCGTTGGCACATGTTTATTGAAATCACAATGTTCAATTATTAACAAGCATGGCAAAGGTCAAAAGTGGAAGAGCTTTTATCGTTGCAATTGAGGTCAATAAATTTATTGGAAATACGATATGTATTGTGATTTTGTTTTAGTTCAATATCTCACAACATATCAGATATGTTTTAATTGCATTGTGATAAAATATACCATTTCAGTTTTATGAATCGCTTTTTATTAAGATATGTTTCGATTATTTGTAATGTAAGAGTCCTAACAACATTTATTATGATGTGTTTCAAATATTGGTAATGTGGTAGTTTTAACAGCCCTTCTACCCACCCATCCAGCCAACAAAACCATATCTGCATCGGATAAATTGTGTTTAGATTTTAAAGAAATATAATATGTACCAGCCATGAATTTAATTCAACAAATACTTGTATATTTAACACAATCACACTTGACAATGTTCATTTAGCTCAAAAATAGACAAAAGTGTATATATATATATATATATATATATATATATATATATATAGTATGAAGTGGAGTTGTTGTTCAGGACCATTGCACATTTATGAAAGGTTAAATGAAAGTAAACAAAGCCTCTAACAGAATTTATACTGTTGTACACTTAACATGCATTAATTTATAAATAGCGATGACAAGATCTTCATTGTATATCAGGGTTTAACTTGCATAGACTCATATTTGGCTTTGAGATTTTTTTTTCAGGTTCAGAAAATATTTGATCTAGATTAAACGCTTGGTTTTAAATGTGTTTAATGATTTAAAGAGTATATATATAGTATATATATTATCTGCTGGTCTGTAGAAAATATTTGAATATGGTATTAAAAAATCCTTCAAATCTAAAATGGTACCAAAACACATTGACATTATAATATGACACTTTGCTGGAAAAAAAATATGATTCTTTTAGAATGTGAATCTTAAAAATTTTGACAATAATAAAAAATTGTGATTTTTTTTATGTTAATCTTATAAATTTTGATATTAAATCCTTTGAAAAAAATTCATTTGAAAGATGATATAGTGCCTAAATTACTTCACAGTATGTAGGGGATTATATATATATATATTTCCATTCTTGGTAGCCAAAATCGCCATTGGCTACTAATTTCTGAGAAATTCTTTCAAAAAGTAACATATTTTAGCAAATTTGTAAGAAAATACTTTAAAAAAGACTATATTTTCACAATTTTTTTAAATTTGGCTACTATTAATTTTAAATTTATGGAAACATAGATATATATATATATATATATATACGAGTATATTATGCTTTAATGATGAGAGTAAGAATCAAATTTCCTTTGTACAAAGTTTGAATTCATTTTCATAATCTTTTGAAAGCATAAATATGCACTGTAATCCTTGTTAAACTGAACTATTTCTTAACTGAACAATGTTATCAGGATATAGTATGAACATTTGTAATACTGAATATCTCTGTACTTTAAAACACTTTAAAACAAAATTGTTACCGTGGAATCTGTTCTGTGAGAAAACATGTACCGTTTACTGGTGTGGGTTGGTTGGTTTTAATGGTTGTTACATCAATTTTTCAGTAATTCCCGAGAAGAGCAAGTTTATTTATCTCCAAGAACAGGGTGCCTACTTCCTATAAAATCCTATAAATTCCTATAAAATTGGCAATTCCTATATTTTTCCTATATTTTCTCAAAAAGACCTAAAATTCCTATATATTTCACACTATTCCTATATTTTCTGGGATGTTTTTGTTTCTGTTTGTGTTAGGACTTTTTGTGTTTACTCACACAAAGCAGTGACTGGGGTTGTATACATCATTTTTAGTTTTTCTAAGAAATCATTGGAAGGTCTTGAATTGACATGCACATTGAAAAAAGAATTCCTATAAAAAATAAAGAGGAGATGCTTGAACATGGAATGGCTGTGAGGGGTGGAGAAGGCCATTGTAGTCTTCAGTCATGTATACAATCCCAAAATTTCTTTCAGTTTAGCAATTCAATGTTTTGAAAATTCCTATATTTTTCCTACATTTTCGGTCAGATTCCTATAAATTTCCTATATTTTGGAAAAAAATTCCTATATTCCTATATTTTTGACAAAGAAAGTGGGTGGGCACCCTGCAAGAATTAATCTTTGAAGATATTTGTGTATATTTGTGATTTGTTCAAGTATGTTTTATGGTCTGCTTGGTACTAGTTCACTTTTTGGGTAATTTTATGATGCTGACCTACACAGTTGGTACAGTTCAGACAAGTATTAGATTCCTTTGGTGACATAATCCTGACACCATATGAACCAGTACATACTCTGTCCCTTAATGCAGAACTCCAGACAAGAAAGCAGTATCTCAAATTTAAGTCTTATTCATGATCTGGCTGGAGTTCAGACCAGTTGCTCGCAAGAAAATTTAGGTAACAGGAGGGAGAAAACATCTGACAAAAAAAAACACATCTTCGCCGACTGCCCCAGCTGAGGATTGAACCCAGCCCTTTCTGGTGATAAGCGAGAGCTCTAGCAAAAGGCTAAAAGATCCAAACCAGAAAGTGTGGCAGTAAATCACTCTGTTATACTCACCACATGCAACACATGTTGGGTGCCAAAGGTAACAGGAGGGAGGAAACACCTGAAAAAAACACATCCTCACAGACTGCCCCGGCCGAGGATGGAACACACCCCTTCTAGGGGATAAGCGAGTGCTCTACCACAAGGTTAAAAGATCCGACCCAGAAAGTCTGGCAGTAAATCCCTCTGTTATACCCACAACACCAACACCATGACCAGCCCAGCCCTGCTACTTTTATAAAACAATAATTAAAAAGGCCCTTATTCCCATTTCTGTTTGAGAAAAGGTTGAAACAGTAACATTACAAAATGTATATGTATAGAGAATCTGTTTGTACTTTTATGGATCCATCATATAACTAGAATGTGACAGTGTGGTCTGAAATGGTGATTCTACGGGCAAAAAACATGGGCATCATGATACCCCATTAGTCTGGCTAATGTAGGAGAAAGAGAGAGAGAGAGAGAGTTGAGTTGTGAAATGGTGTTTAATGTCTCAGTCAAGAATAGTTCACTTCTATCGAGACTATGCATTGCGGTGATCACATTATCCAGCAGTGTTCTTTATTGTGACATAGGACCTCATTTATTTTAAGTTCCCATCCGAAAGAACAGTGACTTTCATTTTGTAATGCCAAGCATGGTGAAAAAACCATCACTGCCCACTTTCAGTTCTTTTGTCAGACCCGGCTGTCTCAAACCCATGACCTCCCACTTACGAAGTGAGCACTCTACCAACTGAACCGAGGTAGTGTGAGAGAGAGAGAGAGAGAGAGAATCTTACTGTATAAATGTAATTTAAGTTGTCACTTGTTGCCTATTTTGATTGATACGAGTTTAAAGAGAATCCAATTACTGTTAGAAATTTTATAAATCAGTGGAATGTGCATGGATAAATAGAAATTTAATTGCGATGGCTAAAAGTTGGTTAAATTGAAAATGTTCTGTTACTAAGGTAGTTCAATCGACACCTAAGTCAGTAATAAATCATTTTTAGATAAAAATAAAAATAATTCAAGATAAAAATGATCAATATCATGATAGTCAGATAGGGAGAGAACAAATTCCTTAATTACTAATCATAAATATTCTGTAAATATACTAGCAATATATATATATATAAATATATATATATATATATATATATATATATATATATACCAGTGTGTTTGTGGTTTGTGTGTTCAATATCATATAGACAATAGAGTTGTTTATAAAGTCACATTAGTAAATTTGACCAGTTTTTTGTGATGAGATACCAGTAAATATATTTGTTATCAAAAACCAACTGAATTTTAAAAATTTTCACATAACCAATCTAATTGTCTGACACTTTTGACTTTCAAAGTAAGACCACCTGTTTAAAAACACTATCCATTAATTATCTGCATTGACAGTACAGCAGTCAGCGTTTCACTGTTGGTGGGTGAGTGGGTCAACACTGTTGCGAAATCAGTTTTCTAATTTTGTTTTTTATCAACCCAATTTTATTGTAAAAAATTAATTTCTTTTATGATTGGCAAATTTAGGTCACTCACTTGTTAGATATAGAGGTTTGGTAACACATGTAGTCATTTAGGCTATGTAATTATGATATAAGAATGATTCATTTTAAACTTGATTGTATTATTTTTAATGATCGGATGAGAAAAGCCATGAAGGGTGTTTTTGTTCGGTAGATAATAATTTGTGACATGTAAATTTATTATGAACATTGCATTAGTTCAAAATGATCAAGATTAAAAATACAAGTTACGTAATTTTTGACCGAAGTGACACTGAGACATGAATTATTTATGACACAATAAAAGATTTGAATCCAACAGATGTTATGGAAAAAAAAAAGAAATATTGGATCGTTAATGAGGTTAGAATAAAAACAAATGATACACTGGTATATGAATGTGTTGTTCACATTGTTGATACCAAAACTGTTAATCAGAGAACTTTAATGTGTCTAATGTGACATTTAAATTTTATTCTCACTCCAGAGGACTGTTAAGTTTTATTAACACAGAATGCTTGGCATTGAAACTGTGACTAGCTTTTTTGAGCGGTAGTATGATCTATCTTTCCAGATAGGGCTTTTTTTATCTCTTAATTTTCTTTATGAAGATTACTTTTGTCACCAGAGCTACAACACAGGTAAAGTTGATTGTCTATTCTGGTCCGTCAGTATAGAATCTGGTCTACCTCATCCAGATGGTTCCTTCCATTCTCAGAAAATACAGTTTCAGACAGATTTTTGGTTAACACAAGGTTCAATTTTCAAAGTTTAATGACTTCAATTTATGACTGAAATGACACTGGAGCAATAAGTATTTCATGACACAATAGATGTGAATCCAACAGGTGTATGGGGTACAAAGAAATACTGGATTGTTAATCGGGTTAAAAAGAAAAAAAAATGCTATGCTGGTATATGAATGTGTTGATCTTGCTGTTGATTCCAAAACTGTTAATCAATAATGAATTAAGAGAATTTCCATTTCATATGTTGTCTTGCATAAAGTGTTGTTTAAATTTCAATCTCATTCCAGAGTACTCTTGACCTTTATTCTAAATGCTAAAATTGTTTGGCACTGAAACAATGATCATCAGTGGCCATAGTCTGACCTTTCTAGACAGGGTTTAAAATTTCTAACCCGTTATTAATGATGGTTGTCCCTGTCTCCTGAGCTACATCAGAGGTAAAGTCGATGTTTTTACAAAGCTTTGAAATGGAAAACTAGTGTCTCTTCTTCTGGTCCATCAGAGGGAAAAATGTATAGAATCTGGCCTAACTCATCAAGTTGGTGCCTACCCTTTTACAAAAATTCAGTTTCAGACAGAATTTTGGAAAATACGGGGTTCAGTTTTCAAAGTTTCCACTGTAGTACAGATAAAGGTGTTTCAGTTTATTGAGGATTCATTTTTTCACAGGCTCCACTTTGGTTCATTTCAACAAGTTTTTTGGTTTACTCAGGGTTTTGATTTCATTTGTTCAGTAGGCAGTACTTTGTGTTGTCAGAAAATGTACTATTTAGAAACATTTAGCCATCTTAATTTTTTGAAATTTGTTTAAAACTAAGGTTTGTTCCCTCATGCAAAGCATTCCTTAGCTGTATTTGGATGCATATAATTTTGGAACTTTAGATTCATTAATTTTCAACTGTTTTGGCTATATTTTTTATCTATCAAACTTTTCGGCCCCTAGTGTCACTGATGAGAAACAATTTTTCAAAATGTGCACATATGAGGCATCAAAATTTAACAGGTATTTTTGTTATATATTCATTGTATTTTAATTTGAACTGGATTTTAATTGATTCAAAGTTTTATTAACAATAGTGGTTTCACTAGCTGTACATTTGAACTGTAACTTTGTTAATTTAAAACCAGAAAACAAACTGTTTCTATTAAAACCATTAATGTGATATACTAGATAATAAATTAATACATTTCATTTCTATTTCTTTATAGGTGAAATATGCTTTGTTAGATGAACAGGATATCTCTCTGGTTGAAAGATACGCATTTGAGGTAAGTTATATTTTTATGACTTTAACAACCTTTTATTTTCTGAAATTCAAAATTACGCTGTCTTTGCCCATTTATGAAAGTTTTTGTTCTCCACTTACTAAAATATTTGCCTAGAATAAATTTTAATATATATATATATAACATAGGTTTGGATTTGAATATTGTCATCCTATGCCACTGATCTAAAGAATTTGTGTATCATCAGATTGTAACATTTTTTGGTACATTTTCAGTGTTCATACAGAAAATTTCTTCTTTTTTCCCCTCAAAATATTTTTTTTTATAAATCACATTATTCCACTTTTTAATCCTGTTTTTTGCCTGCCATTGAAAATGGCTGTCAAAAATTAAATACAATATAATCATATGATTCAAATCAGGTGAAAAATATATATAGAAATTTTCCAAAAATCCCCATTTTATGGGAAACAGACGTAAACCTTTGTGTTAAGTATCAATATCTGGAATTTCAACCCCAAATCTCCTTTTTACTGAGAATAGACACAATCCTTCTTGTTATCAGTTAAATAGAATTAAGATAAGCAGTATGATATTTGCATATAAACATTATGATTAAAATAAGTAACTGCACAAACATGTATTTACGGCCTGGTCGTCGTGATAACATTGTATGTATGGTAACTGTTGTATAGGCACATGTCCCAAATCCCACGTATTTATCAGTAAAAAAAAATCAAAAATTCAATAACTTTAGAAATAATTGGATATTGATATGTAACAAATTATTCCAATTTGTTTTGATGGTTGGGTTTAAATGCATATTTTTGATGCATTTTCTATTTATAAGCACAGCAGGCTTTTACAAACTAATTTTGAATGATATTGTAGATCCGGTTTCTTTTTTAACTGTTAACTGATTTTGCTGTAAATAAAAGGTACATGTAACTTGCTCATAGAGGCCTTTTTACATGTTTTCTTTTAATGGCATTTTTAGACATATTTGATGATATATTGAATAAGTTCAGGAGTATAGAATGATTCATTGGTTGATTTAATGGGTTATTTGTCCTAGTCAAGAATATTTCACCAGCTATAAGTGAAGTAGCAGAAATTTTGACATTTGCATTGCGCTTAGGGAAATGTGCCGGGAGGGTTCTTTAACTTGCCACTCCTGCCGTGACACCAGGGATCAGTTTCTTGGTAGGCATGGCACGTTAAAGAACCCTCTCTGCATATATTTTCAGAATTGTAGAATGCAATGTATCTAATGTACTAAAGTTGTTTTCTACATTTAATGTATGTGGAAAATGTTTTGCATTATACTATAGTATGCCAATATGCAAAAATTGTTTCTGCATTAAATGTATGCAGTAAAATGAATGAATATTACCAGAAATCAATACTATTTAATTTTCAAAATGAATATGGTAATTCAGCACTTGTAATGATGTAAATTTGACATTTAAAAATGAAATTTTTGCCATATCTCATGGAAATTAAAATCTTTTGAGGGTTAGCTCTGGCTTTTGATAAGTAGGAGCCAAAAATTAGTCATTCTTCAAATATAAGAGCAAATGGATAAAAAACAGTATTAAAAAGCCCCCCCCCCCCCCAAAAAAAAAAAAAAAAAAAAAAAAAAAAAAACACACACAACAACAACAACAAAATATAATTTTATATCATTAACAAATTGTAATACTTAATAAATTTTTTGGGGAAAAAAAATCATTATTTTAATCTTGTCTAAAAATAAATCAAAAGATTTCATTATGAGACAGACAAAAAACATAAGCCAAAATCAGATTTTTAGAGCCAGAAATTATAAAAATTAGCAATTGTCTTAATTGTCAAATAACTGAGCAACCTCCGGCAGAGTTGTTAAACACCTTCCCCGTCTTTGAAAAAAATGAACAAGTGGCCCAGTTGCATCATTAAAGCTTTTTATCCAGTTGGTAACCTGCCCATCAAACTGATGTTTAATTGTCATAACACACTTTTTTTTTGGAGCCCCATATATTAAGTTTGACTAAGGCCCCATATATTAGGTTTGACTAAGGCCCCATATATTAGGTTTGACTAAGGCCCCATATTAGGTTTGACTAAGGTCCCATATTAGGTTTGACTAAGGCTCCGTATTAGGTTTGACTAAGGCCCTATATTCATTTTAAATGCCCGTAACTTTGTGCTTATCTTATAATTATGGTAAACATGTTGGTCTGACTACATTTTTTTAGTCAGTCTATTCTTATTTATGAATAAACATATATTGCGCCGTATCTACTTTTTGCAGTTAAAAAGTTGTTTTAGATAGTCTGAACTGTAGTTTATATTTGTAAGATAAAAGTTGACAGTCAACAAGTATACATGTATCTGTAAACCATTTTGATCTCAGTGTTTATCTTTTAGAATTTAAACTTGCTTAAATATCAAAACAGTATAAAATAAACTTGATATAATCATATTTAGGCTTTAATACTTGTATATATAGCCAGAGTTGGTAATAAAGGATTTATGTATTAATTCATTTATTTGTTCATCCACCCATCTATTCATTCACACAGTCTATTAATCCATTCATCCAGTTTTTCATCCATCCATCTATGTGTCTATCCATCCATTCATTTATTCATTCATTCATCCATCCATCCATCCATCCATCCATCCATTTATTTATCTGTTTATTTTTATTTATTTACAGGCAAGAGTAGATGTGGACAGAGATGGTAATGGTGCTAAGATATTTGCATTTGCATATGACATTAACAAAGGAAAATCATCTGGTCAATATTTACACGAGTTGCTATGGTAATGAATTATTTGTGGGAATTGTCTTAACAAATTTTGTAACTATTTTAGAAGAATGAGACATAACAATCATTTAATTGTGTTGCTATGGTAATGAATAATTTGTGTTCATTGATTTTAAGACAATTTGTTGTTAATTGACAGGTGCGAGACATGCAATGATCTGCTTTGTCATTCTAGTTGTAGACAACCTCAATTTTTCAAGAATTTTTAGTCGAGATAATGCCTTGTTTTGAGATCAGTGAATAGTGATTTACACCTCAGTCTACATTATTTCTTATGTAATGAGGTGGTCAGTTCTGAGATGGTGGAGGAAAGAGTGTCGCTCATAGATAACCACTGATCTTCAGCAAACAAAAAGTACAATTTTTCTCAGTGTTTGACTGAGTCTGATTCTAACCTAGGCAAATGCTTTGATTTGATTCCAGTTATGATAATGTCCAGACCTAATTGTGTGAGATATCCCTAGTGGAACTTTTCTAACATTTGGATCTGTACAAGTGGGATTCAAACCTAGATTGTGAAATATATATATTTATGTTTTCTATGATTTCTATAAAACTTTGCTAATACCAAATGTATTTATATGAACTATTGTTACCATTGGTTACATGACTTGCAATTTTTTGCTGATGCATATACCTGTGACATCATTATTGGCTGTTCCATCAGCTGGACATGCATGTCATAAATGATTAAGTTTTAAATTTCTTTAACGATTAAAAACCCAAAAGTTTAATTTTACAAACATGTGAAACCTAAATAATTATTGAACTGTCTAGAGTTGGGGTTTATAGTACATATATATCTTTCACTGCTATTGTTAATGCAGTGAAATCATGGCATTTATAGTGCTATAACTTCTATTGCCATGCCAAGCAATCTACTCATGCGTTATGTAGTAAAATTCTATAAAAAAAACATTTTTAGACAATTCATTGGTTAAATATTTGCTTGTAAATCATGTAGTTTAATTTATTATTCTTCAGGGAGAAGCATTGTGGGGGAATCGCTCCAAATTGGAAAGTTATACACAAGAATGGTGTAACCGTTGACAACAGAATGGACAATTTAATGTTAGTTACGGAAAGTGAGAAATCACAACCGTTAGACCAACCCTCTACAAAGTCTAACAGAGAACAGAGTTATTACTGGATGGCTGTAGAACAGTTACAAGAAGAACCAATAGAATTTGTTAGTAATCTTAATGTTAGTAGTCAAACCTGCTACAGCATCCACATTAATATAAATCAAACCTGCTACAGCATCCCGTTAACATAAATCAAACCTGCTACAGCATCCACATTAATATAAATCAAACCTGCTACAGCATCCACATTAATATAAATCAAACCTGCTACAGCATCCACATTAGTATAAAGTCAACCTCTTTATGAAGATTTGAATTGATTTGATTTGATTTAATGGGGTTTTACGTCCCAGTCAAGAATATTTCACTTTCATCAAGACATCACTAGCTATAGGTGAGGTGGCAGAAATTTTGACCTTTGCAATGCACTTAGGGCAATGTGCAGGAAAGGTTCTTTAGTCTGCCACGCCTGCTGTGACATGGGGCATTGGTTTTTTAAGGTCTTTTCTGAAGGACCTTGTGACTTTCATTTCTAAATGCCGAGTGCTTGGCAAAAGGACAGTCACTACAATTTTAAAGTCTTGGTCAGAACCGGCTTGGTTTCCAACCTGACCTCCCACATACAAAGCAAGCACTCTTTCTGAAGACCACTTGTCTGTAAAGTCCATGTTTCTTGCAGTCCATGAGTGGTGTGTATATATACATGTTTTATTCAACCCATTTATGAAAAATTTTTATGTAAACCCTTTTCTAAAATTCTGATTTTTACTGAAAAATTATAAAAATAACCAAATGGTTTATAAACCATTCTGAAAAAAATTCTAACACAGTATGATTCTAAAAGAATTTATATCTTCGTTTATTATATTACTTTGTTCACAAAATGTGTAGAAGATATTAAAACATAATTAATCCTACCTAGAGCATGGGTGCCAGTGTCGGCAGGCAACCATTGTTAAAAGTTTTTGTATGAAAGTAAAAAAATGGTATACATAAGTAGATCTTGAACCTGTGCTGGAAAGTTACACAATTTGTTTTACATAAACAGATTTTTTTCTTGTCATGGGGATTAAAGCTGCATTAAGTTTACCAAATTTCTGATTTTTTTTTATTTTCTAAAAATATATTTACTTAAAAGTAGATATCTTCTAACTACGATCCGTGACATTCATTTTTTAAAATTTCATTTCTTTTAGCTGTAAATAAACGGAATCCTCTGACCGGTTGGTCAGTGTTCTACGATGGTAATTATGAGCTTGGAGCATGCGCATGGATGTACGGAAAAGCCTAGAATCGAAAGTGAAACATGACAGATTGTATTAATTGTCCTTCATTAATATCCAGATGTATTTGAAATGGTGTTATTTTCCCCTTACTAAGTCACAAATGACAAATTCAACGAAGTTCTCTGTTTAATTTATCGTATTTCAACATTCTGAATGTTGTGTTTAAATGACCCGGGTTTTGATGACGTAACCATGTTCTAATATTAGATCCCAAGTGCTGCATCTCGCTGGGTAAATACTGTAATTTCTGTATTTATTCGAGCTTTTATCGTTGAACCAAATGTAACATTGTTCATTAGGAACATCATTAATTAGATTAGCACCGTTTTATTTTTTTCTTTGGAAAACTTAATGCAGCTTTAAGGCGATTTAAGGGATTTCTCCTCTATGCTTTACAAGTTTTCAAGAGTTATTTCCCTTTGTACACACACCATTTGTAATACCTGCATTCATGAATATTGCCAATGGCAATGTAGAACAGTACAAAACTTACTGGGCTACAACTTTATCTAAAAAGGAGTGAAGAATTTTTTTCCCATAAAAATAAGATAAAACTGTAATAAAAAATAAAATTTATAAACATTCTTAAATTTTACTGCTTCTGGCATTTCCAAAATTCTGAAGAAATTTTTTCAGTTTTCAGTGGTTTTGCTTGCCTAAAATTACTACCGAATAAAGGTAGTTTCCCCTTGAGAAATAAGACTAAAATTTCCCAATTTGACAACAAACATTCCCCAAAAGGGAACAGTGACACACAATCAAATAGTTTAAGTTAAACCCAGTTGTCCAAAACTGTTCTGACAGACAAAAAATGTTAGATATTGTCACAATATAAGATCTTTGCAATGAATTTCAAAATTCTGAGCATAATATATGACATAAAAAGGGTCCAAATTTTCCCAATCTGAAAGGTGGAAGGTAGTTATTAAAAACCATAGCAAAACCACTGGCTTTGGAATTTTTTCAGTTTTGTGTTTTATGTATAATATCATTGCTTTGTTTATGTTTCAGCAGTATCCAGAACCAATATATAATAATAAATATTATAGTAGTAACGGTGAAGATATCGGAGATGAAGGTTAGTATGAGTTTTAACACACACACACACACACACACACACACACACACACACACACACACACACAAGTACTTTAGTATGAATGAGGTTGCAAATACATGTATGTGTATTTTCATTCTTGCCTATTGATCAAGTTTTGTCTTTTCATATAAATAAGATTTGGAACTTAATGTTTTAAATCTTTATATATAATTGGGCGTTTAGTGAGGATGTCTTTAGAAAAAAAAGTATTTGGTGTTCTTAATGACTTATAAAAGATAACAGTAAAGCCTTGATTTATTGCCACCATTCATTCAGTCAGTCTTTTGTGTTATTGAAGGGTTTTGAAACTGTAGAGAAACATTATAGAAATAGATTTAGGTTATGATCAGTGAGATGGCAAAATTATCAAGTCCAGTAGGGGCCTTTGTGCCATTGGTCCCTGTAATATAAATATAGGCCACAAATAATGCTGTTAGTGGACCAGCTTTGGCCTTTCTTTTCAATATGAACTGGATTTCAGAAGTATTGATATAATTCTCTCTTCTGTTTCACTCTTATTCTTAAAACTTTATAGACTGCAACAGTAAACATATGTTGTTACTCAAAGAGTTAATGTATAGTTGTATGAATTACAAAACTAATATTTTTCAAACACATCAAAACAATTTATGTTAGTATGTTGATTCCATCTTTCAATATAGGGCCCTATTTTTTCCAGGGCCTGGGTCTGAATGGCCCCAATTACCTCAGTTCAAGATTGAACACTGATTGAGGGACCACTGTAACAAGATAATTGATATAGTAGTTATTTACTTTTATTCTTAAAGCAAAATTAATTTTAAAAAATTGTCATAAAATGTTCAATTTTTTCTTTTTCGTACAGATGAAAACTGTGTATATTATGAATGTCACTACCCACCCTGTACTAATATTGAGCATCAAGTTAGAGAATTTAGTATATGTGGCAGATGTCAGGAAGTCAGGTAAGAAATTTTTTTTTTAAAATCTTGATTTGAAAAAGATATGCCTGACTTTAATGTCTAATGATATGGAAAACATTTTCTTCACAAATTTTTGGAATAATTTTTATTATTATTTTAATAATTTTTCCTTTCTGTTTTGGAGACAGCTGGGAGGGCAGGGCAGAGTATGCAATTTCATACCTAATTAGCACAACTTAGATGTTGAGGTACATTTATATCATGATTTGATGGAGAATGCCATAGAGAATATGATATGAGTTAGAGTTTGCTTGAAATATTTAAATATATTTAAATGCTTTAATATTAAAAAAAATCTTCATTTTCACTCTATCTGATTCCAGATACTGTGGGACATATTGTCAACAAAAAGATTGGCCAGTACATAAAAAATTCTGCCGAGAAAAAAGACGAGCCTGCCATCATACTGAAAGACCGCCGGATCGATAGAACAGACATTTTTAGATATATATATGTTAATGTTTAAGTTAATGTGTAAGTGATTTGGAGAATGTATTATGTATGCATGATATATAACTGTGAATAAGTGTGATCAAATCTGAAAAACAAACTAAAACAAAACCAAAAAAAAAAAACAAACAAACACGTTTATCTGCTTTAATTACTTGTTAGTGATCTCTAAGAAAAAAGATAATTTTACATTACTAAAAACTTTGATCAAAATACTTAATCAAAGTCACATTGATAAAGTCACTTTGATCAAGGTCAGAAATTTTTAATTAAGTATTTAACAGAGTCGAGAGTGAAATATCTAAATTGAAATACTGTTATATGAAGAATCTTAAGATTATATTTAGGAACAATTATGAAAAGTTTGATCAAAGTCACATTGACATTGTTAAGACTTTGATCAAAGGTTCTTTGTCAAGATCAGTAATTTTGATTCAAGTATTTGATAGATTAGAGAGTAAAGCTATCTAAAAAATGGAAAACTATCATATAAAGGGTTATTAGATTTTTTTAAAGAACAATTGATGAAAATGGATAAAATTTGTTGTGTGTCAAAATTTATTTATTCAAAGTTTTTTCATCAGAATAAATCTCAGAATTGTTATCCAAATTTTAAAAAAAATTATTTATTGTCAAGAAGTTTTTAAATTTTTTTTTATTGGAAACGATATTAAAATCAATACAAATTTTTTTATTAGAATTTATTTAAGTATTGAATAAGAAATGTGGAATAATAATTCCATCAAAATCTTGAATCTTCATAAATAAAAAGCTTAACTGACTGAAAGTATTTGGGCATTTAAAATTTAAATTTATAAATTATAAATATAAATTTAAATATGAATTTATACAAAGAAAACTGAAAATGACTTTGGTTTAAGTGATTTTAAAAAGGTTTTTCTTTAATTTAACCAATGGTACTAATATTCCCCTACTGGGAAATAATTATTTATGTGGTTTTTGAAAAAGATGAATATGATTTTCCTAAGATAAAAAGATGATGGCTCAATGAATAAATGAAACAATTATAATGATTTTTTCCCCTTTTGGAAATATTTATGTAAATGGTTTTAATCATCTTAAAATCTAATATATTAAAAAAGTTATTTAACAATACACTGTATGATTATTAATACCTTTAGGCTTTCTGATGGTTCTTAACAATACTTTTACTAAGTTGGAAGAAAATAGATTCATTTGAGTGAATGATTTACTGTCATTTTTATCCTCTTGGGACATAGTCATCACATGATTTCTGTCGAGAAAAATTTATTAACTATTGAGTACAGTAGAACTTTGCTGGATCGATGTATATTGTATACCTGACATTTTCTGGTGGTAAAAATCTGTCAGTTAAACAGGGATCAGAATTAATGTCAACTCAAGTCTTAGCTCAACTTGAATCTTATCACAACTTGAGTCTTAGCTCAACTCAAGTCAGCTCAACTCGAGTCAGCTCAACTTGAAGTCTTAGTTCAACTTTAATCTTGGCAAGGTTTTTATTCCAAAGAGTAATCATGTTTAGGTAGGAAATAAGTATAAAGAATGTCCTTGCTCTTAGCAAGTTCCTTTATTAACTCCATTAACTAAAGCCAATATTCACTTGTTTGGCATTAAAAACAATTTTACAAAAGGCTTTAGCCTGATCAGTTTCTTGCTAAGAAACTGAGGTGTGATTAATTCTGATTCCAGTTTAATTATGAAAACTATATACCTGTATCTATTTATTTATTGTCTCATTATAAAGTTAACACTATGTAAGTAGAAATATTTGTTGTGTACTAATTCGTACTTTCTCAGTTATGGTGTAGGAGTTATCTCCCTTTTCCATCTCCGTCTTGTGCAATGTTCTTTGCTTCTCCCCAGGTTTTACCAAGTTGGGCAGTGACCTTAGAACATGACTATGCTACACGGCAGATATTTCTACTTGTATAGTGATTTTCCAAATCCATCCAGACTTATATATACATATATATAAATGTACAGTATTTGTATGATACATAACAAATGTGTGTTACTAGTCCAAAGATTTATATATCGTTTTTGCCATAGTATTAACATGTATAATAATGTCTCCTGTTGTTTAAAACTTCACCCATATACCATCATCTCTGTTAATATCATATTAAATGTTTCCATAGCAACAGTTATATGTTGCCATAACAAAAGTAATGTTTTCCTAGCAACAGTTGCATGGTTCCATAGCAACAGTTATATGTTGCCATAACATAAGTAATGTTTTTATAATAACAGTTATATGTTGCCATAGTAACAGTTTTTTTTTCTTGGTAACAGTTGCATGGTTCTGTAGAAATGATTTCATGTTTCCATAGTAACAGTTAAATGGGTCCATAACTGAAATAGCATAACTTTTTATATTTTAAAAATTACAACAACTAAATTTTTTTTTAATGAAAGTAACATTCAAGCCAATTAAATAGATTTTTTTAAACATTTATTTTTTGTTTTTTATTGCAAGTGTTTTTTAACAGATTCAAACAAATTTATTGACCACATCTTAAAATATTAAATCAGTTTTATACATTTAGATCGGTTTTGATATACACAAGATGCCATTTGATAGAAAGTTTATTCAGTTGTTAGTGCACTTTGTTCAAAGCTCTTTTAGCTCGCCCAGATGGTTAGAAAAAAATGTAACATAACATATAAAATTATATGAATTCATAAGTTTTGAATATTTATTTTGCAAATTCATGGATTAACGAGCTTAATCTTATAAAAAAAGTTTCACTCAGAAATTAAAGAAAAATAGGAAAATATTCATTATTTTGAGTTTACTGATATTTTGCACTGGTTGTCAACAAAACAGATACTGCGAAAAACTAAAATGCACCAAATAAATGGGGATTAAATGTTAGTGCCAGCAAAATTTAATTGGTACAAAATAAAAAATTTCGTATTTACAGTTCATGAATGTTTGGAACCTCTTGCCTAATTTCTAAATATTTTCGCCGTCATACATGTTTGATATATGTACTGCCTGCTAAGTAGACAGTTTGCCGTTGATTTATTAGAAATTTTTTGTTGTTAATTTCACAAACACACACTTTTTTAATCTGTTTTTTTTTTATGAATGTGTAAATTATATACATAACATACTGCAGTCAAATCTCATTATATTGTCATCATATGATTATATAATAGACCTTAGACCTGAGAACTCTTGTTTATTTATTTATTTATTTATTTTATTTTTTTTCCCCCAAAATATTGCGACTTTTTTAAGTATGAAGTTTTAAGACCCCTAAAAAGTCCAAATCTCATATTTTATTATATTTTCACTACATGCATATGCCAAGGGAAGCAACCCAAAGAATATTTACTGAATATCTTGCTGTCAGATTTCTACAAACTTGATATTTTTTTTAGATTTTTTAAAAAAACTTTTTCATATAAAATCCCAACCTGATCCAAGCAATTTATATAGTATTTAGAATATAAAAGTTTGGATTGTTTTGTTTTTATATACAGTGTGAAGTATGCAAAGATGTGTCAGAAAGATTCATGAAAAAAGGGAATAAATAAGTGAGCTGGTTCTTTAAATGTAGTATTAACAAATAAAAAATTTTGGAAAAAATATTTTCTGAAAAGGCTTGATAAAGTATAAATATAGCTGAAATAGTAACAAAAAAATATATATACTGAGACAAATATGATAGTTTTAAAGTCAGGCCCCAGTATCACAATCAATTACTCAGTCGAGTGTACACTCAACTCAAATTAGGGAATATTTCAATTTCAGTTTTTAAGACATTACACAGTTAAAATTGGATATGTAATGTTACATTTAAATTGTTAAGTCTACGTTTGTTGAACAAAACAATACATTGTTTCATAAAACTTAAGAATTTTAAAATATTGATGAGAGAAAAATGGGAATACATGTATTTGAGTTGTGTGTACACTCAGTTGAGTGAAGGATTGTGAAACTGGGACCTGGACATTATTATAAGATTGGACACCCTAATGAGTATTTTACTGTATGTATATGATATATAATTGGAAGCACTTTGTGTTGTTTTGAAGTGCCATTTAATCATCATCACTTACACACTAATGAATATATAATCATATATTTAGATGTTTTATTTACCCAATTAATAGTGCAATATTATATATGTGTATATATATATATACATATGAGTATATATGTAATTTGTTTTTATTGTTTTCAACTTCAGGATCATTCCATTTTGGTTATGTAAGAATAATTTTCATGTGCTTATTTACTAAGTTACAGAAAAAAAATTAATACATAAATCTATAAAAGTATCTAAATATCTTGCTGAGATAATTCAGCAAATTGTTTGATGTGATATTTTAACATGGAATAAATGGAACCGGCCTACGAAACACGTGATCAATACCTCTCAACATTTGTGCAGAATGAAGTAAATAACGTTTACATCAAATATTCCCGAAAAAATGTTGGTTTTATGTTGGTATGGACTTAGTCCAAAAATAGTCCAAAAATCAAAGCCAGTGAAAAGTTGAATCAGTTACTGCAGTGAAAATAGTACTATCCTGTTTATAGCAAAATGTCAAAGTTGATGTACTTCATTCACTAGTCATTTATTTTCTCTAGAGGAATATTTTTCAGTATGATTAGTTTGTTATTGAATTCTGTTTGCAAAGATGAAGCAATCTTGGTCTTCATCAATGCTAGGTATCCAATTCTGGTATCCAAAATCGCGCTACTACTTTTTTCATAATTTGTCACAATTCTATGAAAATTTTCTTTCAAAAACACTACATTTTTCCATCATTTTGTCCAAAATGGCTACTCAAAATTTAAAACGTGGGGAAACCTAGCAATGGGACCAAAAATATTGTGGAAAAAAGAACTCTGTTGAAGCATGTTCAGCATTATTGTCTTCAAACCAAAAGGAAATACATACATTTGGTATTCAAAAAAGTATTTCAATAATTTATTGTAAAATCACAAATATTCAAAGGGGATTAAATTTTGCTATTTTAGTGAAAACTACAAAATTAAAAGTCTTTGAAAAAATTTTAATAACCATTGCCCTCAATAAGATTTATTTTCATAAACCTCAATTCTACAAAATTTTCTCCCAACAAAATTTTTTGAAATGGCAAAACCATGAAAATTTAACCCAATAATATTAATGCTTTTACAGTATCTAAGCTCAAGAAAATGCAAATTTTCTGTTTTGCTATATATTTTTTTAAGCCACCCACCATTTTTCACCATACCCCTTTTCTAATACTAATTTTTCATGAAAATGGTTGCAATGAATCAAGATTTTACAGTTAACATTTAGCTATAGATAGCATGAGAGACTTGTTCTATGTATATCCCTAGACAGAGGTCAATTCAGCATCGTAAAAATTTGTCATCCCAATATAAGCTGTTATTACAAAGAATTTACAGCTTCTTCTGAATTTTTGCTACAGAAATGGTTCATCTGATGTAAATAAATATTTATGCACAAGTGTTTTGAGAAGTATAACCACAGATCTGGTGTGTGGATTTTTCAAGTCAATAACATGTCTGTTCTTAACTCAATGAATTTTTTGCATTCCAATCTACAAAATAAATTCTTTATTGTAAAAAAATTGTGTACATTCCATGTCATTCATTGTTAATGTTGCATGCATTAGTATTATTATTTATTATTACCCTGCAAAAACATGGGGATTAAGAGAGGGATTTTTTTTATTGTATGGTAATAAATTTCAAGGGCTTATATAGCTAAAAAATGCTAAAACAAACCTCTAACAAGGGTACATAGCATCTTTAGCTTGGAGACAAAAAATGCTAAAACAAACCTCTAATGAGGGCACATAGCATCTTTGGCTTGGAGACAAAAAATGCTAAAACAAACCTCTAATGAGGGCACATAGCATCTTTGGCTTGGAGACAAAATATGCTAAAACAAACCTCTAATAAGGGCACATAGCATCTTTGGCTTGGAGACAAAAAATGCCAAAACAAACCTCTAATGAGGGCACATAGCATCTTTGGCTTGGAGATAAAAAAAGCTAAAACAAACCACACATAGCATCTTTAGCTTGGAGATAAGAAATGCTAAAACAAAACTCTAAAGAGGGCTAAAAGCATCTTTGGCTTGGAGGCCTCAGTAGACTATATTTGCTGCAATATTTTTTTAAAAAATAAATTATTAATAAAGTAATAGAAAACCTTATCATATTTAATTTTTTTGTCTATAAACTTGGAATTATTTTAGTGATAAAAAATTGATGAAAAGAACTCAACATTTGTCATTTTTGGTGATAAGATATTTGGACTTTTATACAAGGAAGGTTATGATATTTTACATTCCAATATTACCTGAAATGTAAATTTAAAAAAAATTAAAACAAAACAAACAGTTGAAAAAATAGATATTTAAGTTTGATGGAAAGAGTTTAAATATTAGAGGAAAAATTTCTTTTTAAAAAATTGTGTGTCAAAATAATATTTCTAACTAGGTATGAATTTAAAAATGGTTAATATTTCTAACAGATGTAATTTTTTAAAATTTAATTTCATATATATATAAAGGTTTTTCATAGTATTTACACTGGTATATTATTAATTCACGTGATTTTAACATCTATGTTTTTACTTTGTTTCTTCTTGTTTTTTATTACTAATTTTGTGTTTTATTACACATACAAACACGTTTTTTTTGTGTGTTCTTATTTTTGGTATACCTTCTGCAGATAGCAGTACTAGGTGCTAACAGGTGTTTAACTAGGTCATGACTTTGTTTTTTATTTATATATATATACATATTAATGAACATTGATCTACGCTCTAATTTATTGTATTATTTTGAATTAATAACAAATTAATGAATAATCTTAATTGTGTTATGCAAGTATTGCAATAATAAATGAAAACTTTAGTTAGTTGTTCTTGTCTTTATTTTGTATAAGTTGCCTTCCTCAGTGACTTAAAGATAAGATGCCTGCCTTCAGAGCAGTAGGTCAGTGGTTGGAACCCTGGCCAGATTATTCATAAGGCTTTAAATTTGAAAAAAGGCTTTTTCTCCTAGTTCTCAACATTAAGATGGCAGAGAATTGGCTGGTTCACCAGGTGCTAGAATAATGTGACCTGTGGAATGTTTACTTGTATGCAACCTTCTGACTGTGAACTAGCATTTAAAATGGCCTAGAATGAGATCTAGCACAAGGCACACCATAAAACACAGTCCAGCATTTCACACATAAAGAATCTTGGATTAAACTGTAGAGATAAATAAACTTGCTCTCATCAAAAATCTGAAAAATGCTCATCTAATGATAGACAACATTACAACCAACAAAAACCTACCTACCACTTGACCAACAACAGGGCTTTGGTGGCCAAGTGGTCTATAGTGCCTGAATTTGAATCCCACTCAGAACAGATCCTAGTATGAAAAGCTTGTCAGTTCGCTTGCCGAAGGTCGATGGTTTTCTCTAGGCACTCCAGTTTCCTCCACTATCCCAGAGCTGACCACCTCAACAACCAACCTACCTCATGACCAACAATAACAACAACCAACCTACCTCATGACCACCACCAACAACCAACCTACCTCATGACCAACAATAACAACAACAAACCTATCCCATGACCAACAACAGCCAACCTACCTTATGACCAACAACAGCCAACCTACCTTATGACCAACAATAACAACAACCAACCTATCTTATGACCAACACAACCAACCTACCTCATGATCAACCAATCTCTATTTTGACCACCACCACCAACAACTAACCTATCTTATGACCACCATCAACAACCAACCTACCTTATGACCACCACCAACAACCAACCTACCTCATGACCACCACCAACAACCAACCTACCTTATGACCACCACCAACAACCAACCTACCTTATGACCACCAACAACAACCAACCTACCTCATGTCCACCACCAACAACCAACCTACCTTATGACCACCACCAAAAACCAACCTAATGACCACCACCAACAACCAACCTATATTATGACCAACAACAACCAACCTACCTTATGACCACCACCAACAACCAACCTACCTCATGACCACCAACATCAATCAACCTACCTTATGACCACCAACAACAACCAATAACTTATGACCACCAATACCAACCAACCTACCTTATGACCACCAACAACCAACCTACCTTATGACCACCACCAACAACCAACCTACCTCATGACCACCAACAACAACCAACCTACCTTATGACCACCAACAACAACCAGTAACTTATGACCAATTAAAACAACAATAAACTTGTTAAAAAAACACAAGTTGGTCTTTAATTAAAATAAAATTCCTCCGCGTTGGAACTGTCTTCAACAAACAATTTTAAGTTGAAGAAAATCTTAGTTGAAGAATGATAGTGAAACTGGGCCCTTCAAATTGTGACGTTGCATTGAAATATATAAAGTGTTTATAATCCTTGAGAACTTTTCAAATCTCACCAAGTATTTGTTTAAAATCTCACCATTACCGCGTATATGTTTAGCAATTTATTCATGCATAATTCTTGAAAATGTCAAGTCGGAAATGGCCCCGCCCTCTACGGGGACTTTTGGAAACCGCAGATATCCTTTGGGGGATTAAAGACAACCATATAATCAAACCAACGCCTTTGAAAATAAATTATAAACAACATATTTTACAGTGATAATTTGCAGGTAGATGGAATGATTTAATGGGGTTTTTCGCCCCAGACAAGAATATTTCACTGATATATCGAGACGTCACCAGCTATAGGTGAAGTAGAAGAAATTTTTACCTTTGCAGTGCGCTTAGGGCAATGTACAGAAACGATTCGTTTAATTGCCACGTCTGTCATGACACGGGGCATCGGTTTTTAAGGTCTCCTCCAACATTCATTTCTAAATACCGAGTGTTTGGCAAAAGAACAGTCACTACCAATTTTCAAGTCTTGGTCAGATCCGCGGAGGGGGGGGGGGGTTCGAACTCCGACCTCCCACATACGAATTTAAAAGTAAAAAATGTTCGCGTGTTGACAGTATAATATTTCTAGAATTATTTTGGTGCATTTGGCTTCATATAAATCAACCAAGAATATTCTGGTAGACAAGTGTACAATATAATTTAAAAATTCCTGACTTTTGGACGTAAATACATCTTATTTTATATCCACATCTTATTTTTCTATTTACACGAGAATTAGAATTTTTTTCTATTTAATAGAATGTCAAAATTTCAGACAACGAGTATAATTACCAAATCTAAATGATGCCTATATTTTATTCTTCAACCTAAATGAAAAAAAGAAAATTAATTAATTAATTAATTGATCATCATCATTAACTTCTTCTGTTTCTTCTCCTCTCTTCTTTTTTTTTTTTCAGAGAATTCAGTTTATTTACAGCTAAAAGAAATGAAATTTTAGAAAATGAATCTCACGGATCGGGGTTAGAAGATATCTATTTTATTTTATAAAAATATTTTTTAAGAAAATCGAAAAAATTCAGAAAATTGAAAAACTTAATGCAGCTTTAAATTCATGTATTTATTTTATTATTATTATTTTTTTATAGGGGGGGGGGTCGGTTTTAGAGGGTATATATTAGTTGGTTTAATCTAGGAAGAGGAAATCAGATTTTAAATAAAATACAAGGAAAATAAGACTAAAATTTGTCATTTGCCCCGTTAATTTACGAACGTCAATCTCGTTTGCGTTGTAACAAAGTTATCGGGGTTTTTTTTTTTTTATATTTCTGACATTTTAGTGCAATCTTGTGATATCGTTTCAGGTAAATTTATTTCAGATTTAAGAAATTTAATCAATTCGAGGGTAAAATCCAAATCGAATTTCCTTTCTGTATGTTTATATCAGGTAGTTTTGTTAAAATGAATTCTAATCCAATGTTTAACATCCTGTATTGAACTACGGTGGCACAAAGGTGACATAAAAACTTTTTTGTAACACGTGCTCACTCAAAGTTATTACGTGCAAACGCAAAAGTTATTACGTGCTAACACGATAGTTTTTATGTGCTGATGTGAAAAGGAACCACATGCTCACGTAAAAGTTTCTGAACATGAATAAGATACCGCGTGCGCACGCGAAAATTATCCCGTGATCGCGTGAAATTAAATACATGCTCACGCGAATGGTACCGCAAGCTCACACAAATGTTTCTGCGTGCATATGAAAAAAGTTATGGCGTGCGCATGCAAATATTATCACGTGCTAACATGAAATTAAATCATGCTTATGCCAAAGGTACCATGTACTCACACAAAAGTTTTTGTGTACACATGAAAAAGTTACCACCTGCTCACGCGAAAATTATCACATGATCACGTGAAAATAAATAAGTGCTCACGCGAAAGGTAACACGTGCTCACGCAAAAGTTTCTGTCTGCACATGAAATGTTATTGCGTGCGCACGCGAAAATTTCACGTGTTAACGCGAAGGCATGCATATTTGTTTTTGTTTGCATGTGAAAAAGTTATTATATTTAGTCGCAAAAATTATAACGTGCTTACGTAAATTTTGTTGCTCACGTATAAGTTATCACTATTGCATAATCAAGCAATATTCTTTAGATTAGTTTATGTATTGGGGTTATTAAACCCCAGTCAAAAATATTTCATATTTATCGGGACGTCCCCAAGAAGGAAAAGATAAAAGTTTTTTTTTTTAAATGCCGATCCAAAGCCTAAAAAGGGTTATTATAAATTTAGTTGATCTCCATGCATATTTTGTTTATGTCAGAATCATGATGCTTGTTACATTTGACAATCGCGTGAACTTTAATTGAAGTTTTCTGACATATATATCACTTTTTCGGATGTATTATTTATAAAAAATTTTTAAAAAGTGAAATATGACATTTTCATAAAAGAAAGAATAATTTATAGCTGGAATTAATGTACTCATTGGAAGTCAACCACATTAAAATGTGTAAGTTAAATGTGCCTGTAAAAATATTTTGTTTAAAAAATTACGTCATGGAAACACGAATTAAAATTATTTATTATTTTGTTAAAAGTTGAACGTGGGAGTCGATTACACATAAATTTACGCCATTGACTTATTAAACCCGTAAAACATATACTGCTATTCATAAAAAAGATACATGAATTCAATTAGTTTCTCAAAACATTTTTGTATCTACTTATCAAAAAATCGTAAAATATTTCAGGCTTTCAACAGACAAGACTCGGTGACTTCGTTTTGGAGTTCACATCAATTATGGAACTGCGTCGCGCGGTCTCTCTAGTTGTTTAGGTCGAATAGTGCGTTTTCAAAATTATTTAAATTTTGTGAAAATACCACTAAGAATAGGTTTGACGTATCAAAAACACTCATGTTTTTTTTTTTTTCAATTATTATTATTTAAAAAATTATCTTATAGGTCAAAACGAAAGATTTCAAAACACAAGATGATTTTTAAGAGGTTTGAGATAAACAATAGAATTTGAATGCATACACAGTGATTTTTTTTTTTTTTTGAGTGAAATCATCTTTAACATAGAATTGCGCTGTTGCCTTTTCAAAATTGCGTACCCATATATACTTTTTTTTTTTTAAATTATCATTAAATACATTAAAACAGTTTATATACATTCATCTATATAAACAGTTGAGAAATTTGAACAACTTCACATTCCCAAAATAAATATAAAATATTGGAACACATTAGTTTAAACATATTTCATTTTGTCAAAAGAGTTATATAATTACAATATCTTGAAACAAATGACACATGCAAATGACAAAAAAGGATTCAGTAACAAGTGTGTTACCACTTATGTAAACTGTTTCCTAAAGATAGAGATAAGTTAAAATAGTAACACTGCCATTTATAAAATATATATAAGTTAAGGGAATTCTACAAACAAACAATAAATATATGTAGTACCAATACTAGTTAACTGTATGTTATAAGTCAAGCAGTAGTATCAAAACGTTTACTTTGATGTATGAATTTTTGTGTTGTTTTGAATATAGTTTTATTTTGTGTTGTTGAAAGAGAAATGTACACCATAAATTAACAGTTCAGCAGTTAGGGTATGGGGTATGGTGGAAAGAGTTGTATTTCGAATGTGAGAGTAACGATTGCATTGTAAAAAATAGTGTGTTGAAGTTTCAATTTCTCCACAGATACATAGAGGATTATCTACCAAGTTCTTATTGTAAAGATCGTATCTTAAAGAACTGCAGTTAGCGCGAAGTCTGGTGTGGTAAATTTGATGTTTTCGAATGCCGGTGTCGTAGTATGACGGGGGCTTGGTAAGGTCGGAATTAAGGAGTCTCTTAAAAGTTGCTGTAGAAGGGTTTAGTTTAAGTTCGGATGGCAGAGAGTTCCATTCTCTTATTGTGGAAGGGAACACATTGCATAACTTTTCAATCATTTCGAGTTATCCACCATTTGTGGGCGGTCGGGGTCTGAACAACATTTGGAAATAGATAATTGACAAGATTTGAAAATATCTTGTGACTTGATTTTCTGCAAGCACTCGGTATCTAGAAATGGGCGTCACGTACTTATAAAGTCTGTTCCAGATATTTTTGCCCTTAAAAATTTTGCCACTGTGCAAATTGAAATAAATTTAAAGGTTTTACCTAGCTGTTGACGTCCAGGCCCCAGTTTCACAATTTTTTCGCTCAAATGAGTGTACACTCAAGTTAGTGAATATTTCAGTGTCATTTTTAAGACATTACACATTTAAAATTGATATCGAATGATATATAAATATTTGAGTTGAGTGTACACTCAATTGTAGTGAAAGATTGTGAAACTGGGACCTGATATAAGTGAAATGTTCTTGACTGGGACATTATTTAAACCCTATTCACTCTATACCCGTGATGTGGAAAAAAACACAGAAGGATAATAACGTTTGTATCCATATATTCACATTTTCATCAGTGTTTACATAAGTATGCTTATTAATGTATACATTACTTATAAGAATTTTTTTCTATTAAAACATGTAACACAAGTTGAAACCATAAAAGATTTAGTGTAAAACAAAATCTATTACATGTAAATAAAATAAAGAATAATAAATAAATAAATAAATAAATAAATGAATAAAGCAATAAATATTTAACACTCGGTTTGTTTAACTAGCATCATACAGTTACGCTATCATTAAGGATGTACAAGGAAACTCAGACTTGAGACGCCCACTTTAACTATTTATCCGTATGCGATTTCACCCTGTTTTCTTTCATCTGGGTTCCTTTTGTATCCGTCTCTCTTCCAGTCTTTAAATACTTCAAAAAAAAAAAAAAAAAAAAAAAAAAAAAAAAAAAATCACAGAAATATCATTTTATGATTGTCAAGTACTTTTCATTTAACTGTCAAATATTTTTAGTGTCGAATATTTTTCGTTTTGTCAAATAAATAATATATTTTATTTTGATTGTCAAATTTCAAATTTTATTGGAGGGTGCAAATGAAACGACGCTTTCTTTTATATCAATGAATTAAATTTGGTAATTAGTTTCTAGATCACCAGTTTAAACACCTACAGATTTTGCAACAACAATTTTTGGTAAAGTAAATTTGTTCGGTCGTGGTTCTTCCTCTTCTTCTTCTACTTTGTCCAAATGGGAATCTTTAGGCAGCTCTTCGCTTGGAGAATCCTCTCTAACTGCGCTCTGCAGTCTAATAAAATCGGTCTCTTTAACACCTAAGAAATTATCAGGATCAGGCACAGATAAGTGTTTCTGCGACATCTCGCTGTTGATACTGACGATACTCATCCTTCTAACAGCGTTAATTGGTGGTTCATCAAGAAGTCCCACGTTGCTGAGCCGTCTGGTACCGCCAACATTCCGTGGTGTCGGTACAACTATTGATTGATCATCAAAACTATCGGTACTTTTCGGTCTTGTTCCAGCACTTAACACAGAAATATCTGCTCTGTGTGTTCGACTTTTCTCTCCTATAGATATATGGCTATGAGCATCGGAAAAATCTGTGATCATGATAGACCGTGTTGGTTTACGGTGGACCCCGTAGTGAGGTTTTATCTGTTTGAGGGGTTTCGGTTGTGCATAGTGAGGCTTGTAGAATTTAAATATTGGAGGTAAATTTTCTACATCTACTTTAGGGATGCACCATATTCTTCCATTTGTCCTTTATCCTCTTGTACCTTGGGTTTTGGAAACGTTACACCCCATCTCTGTTCTAGATAATCATGACATTTATGTAAAATTTGCTTATTCTGAAGTATAAATCCTTTAGACTGTCCAGATTGCATTCTTTCCTGTGCTTTTTGTAGTTTTTCTAACCTCCTAAACTTCTGGGGATATAAATAAGTCAACGTCACGTGTTATGTGATTGAGAGCAACACCGCCATAACGTCCAAATTTGTTTGCAGAAATATTGGTGTCCCGCAAGGTGCTACTATCAAGCCGTCTCATTTTTAAACATTTTCGCAGCATTTTAGTTTCTGGCGATCGATTTCTTTGTTTCGAACGAATCCCTGCTCATATCCAAGGACGCTTTGAATTGTTCACGGCCAATTTTGGCGCCATTAATAATACCGATATTTTTTGCAACTTCATTCAATACAAGCATTTGTTTATGGTTTTCATAGGAAAGACATTTTACTTTTTCAAGTCTTCCGTCAATGTATGGACGGATGTATAAATTAACTTTCATATCCTGTGGATCTGGTAGCATTGTTACGAGTTATATCCTAAACACCAGAGAAACTAATCAATAGCGAGCATCCACAGGTTCCACACTGAATACATTGAATATTATACTCTCTAAAACATCCACATTTGTGAAGCAAACATAACACAAATATTTTTGTCCTCGCAAAATGTGCGTTTAGAGTTTTTCAAATTCTCAAAATCTGATATAATCAAATCAGTTTATTTAAACAGTACTTTGTCCCTTTCAAATATGTTTTTGGCGTTTTACACCTTTTCAGTATCTGGTAGAATTAACTAATATTATTCCAAATAAAAATCCGTATTCTCGAAACGCATATTACAAGTATTTCATCCTTCCAAAATGTATCATTCTAAATTAAACTCTATATTTTTGAAACACACGTTACAAATATATTGTCACTTTAAAATACGTGTTTGGTATTCTATACCTTCTCAATATCTGACAGAATTAAGTTAAATTATTTCAATTAAAACAATTCTAGAAGAATTTTATCCCCTCCAATTGCGTTTCTGTTGTTTTAAAACTTCTTAATATCTGTAAGAATACAGACTTTGGGCTTTTTTTTTTTGCGATCGTTATCAATAGAAAAATATTCTGAATAACAGTCAACTGTAAAAATATTATATATCACATAAATATTCTCTAACAGAAGAATCCCGTATTTGTATCATTCTACTGTTTATATCCTAAAAGCTTAACGCACACCAAAAGAACCAGTAAACAATATTTTTTAAGATACAAAAAAGTTCACTCTATGAATATCTGTCATATATAATAATGAAACAATAAAAATAATTACTCAGATCGTTAATAATATACCTGATTCTATCAAACATAGGTTTAATAACAGTTGGGGTCAACTTTAAACAAAAGACCGGAGGTACAATATGTATAAAGTGTTGAGGGGAGTTAGTTATCGAATCGATCATATATATATATATATATATATATATATATATATATATATATATATATATATATATATATATGAAAGACAGACTATTTAGATCAAAATCTCTCTATATCTTTTTATTTTAAAAGGTTCTTTAAAATTAATTTTAAAAGATTATCATTAAGTTTTTTTTAAATTAAGACAAAAAAATCTCGTGGATGAGCAACCAGATATGTACGTCTGCTATTCAATATACCCCAAGGGTTTTTAAATTTTGTTAAATTTATGTATGTAAATGTCTTCGTGGGTTCATTGATGTCACAGATTTGAAGCTGTAAACAGGCCATGTGTGACTCTTTGCTGACATCAAAATTGCATGTCAAAATCCCATGTAAAATTACTTATCTAGATTTAAATTTGAATTGATGGAATTTAGGTCACGATGGGAATGAATAAATTACTACATGCCTGAATGAAAATACTATGCCAGCAAAAAAAATGCCAACTTATACAAACGCACTTTATATAAATAGTTTTTTATTTCAAAAAAAATCAAATTTGTTTATTAGTTTTAATAAGTATTTATGTGATTTCTTTATTTACGTATTGGTGGCCAAGTGCACGTGGTCTCAAGCGCGTGCTGATATATCACAGCCTCTTTCATCGTTGCATAATGATTATTACCACTACGGTAGCTCAGATGGTAGAGTACTCGCTTCGAATATGGGAAGTTTGGGTTCAAACCCCGGCCGGTTATGAGCAAGACTTGAACTTAATAATAATAATAATAATAATTGTAATTTTTAAAAAGCAGAATGCAAGAAACAGTGTTTACTTTCTTCTGACATAGTGTTTTTACACTTGAGATTTAAAACAAAAAAGTTATTTGCAAAGAAAATGAAATAAATCAAAAGATTTGGGATAAAACGCAATGATAATCCACTTCAGCAATTTGTGTCTCTAGATATTTGATTTATTTTACTGCATTAAGTGACAAAGTATATATAAGCAAATAAAATTTTACATATTTCATAAATAGATTAACATAGATTTTGAAAATTGTGTTGATTTATTTTAAAAGAACTAGGTTCTGTTTTTCCACTTTTTAAAAATGTCATTTAATAATCTTTAAAGTGTAAATTACTAACATAAAACAAACAGATATACCTAATGATGTTGTTTGCTAGCAAATAATCTGTAAACAAGTCTAACCCCGCGCACGGTTTGATCAAAATTAAAGTGCTTTGTTTCAAGAAATCTCGTCCTTGATTTAGCTAAACAAGTGCAATCTTACCAATTGACCCTTCTCATTTGAATATTATCATGCCAATTCCATTGTATAAATTAGGGGTGTTATATGTATTTGTAATAGGTACCGTCTATACATTTGTCTTCCTGCACTGATTGCAAATGCAAGCTGCCACCCCTATATATAGAATATCCCAACTCTACTCGATATATCAGAATGATGATCGAATTGGCAAGTCCAGCATTCTGATTATTTTAAACTGACAAACTTTAAAATGATTTTAACAGTTAAGTATTGAATTATTGGCGTCAGGCGAAGTGTTACGAACAATAAAATATTGTTTCTTTAATTTTGCCGTTACCATGACAAAGTTGGTATCTTTAAACAGAATTATTGATGTTTTTGTATAGTCATTGCTTAAATTAAAAACAAACCATGCGTGTTGTCGTTACACAAGTATTGACTTACTTCAAATACAAGTTTTCGTTTATCCCTTGGTTTGTTGTTGATATTTTATTTGAGTTTTTTATTTTGTTTGTTTTTATTGAAAAACTGGTTAAAATATTGATATTTTTCCGTTGCCTAAATAAGTGGATAATTATGCTCTTTCTTCATCTATTCGCCTATCACCGCTAGGATCTCACTGAAATCTAAAGCGCCATCTTACGAATCAAGGTACCTTGTTCGAACAAATACACGTCTTGCTGTAAACAAGTTCTCAGATTCGCTTTGCTTATGGCCGTTTTTCCTGAGGTCTCAGCTTTCCCCTGACTCAGAACGGACCGCCTCAATATAAAATAAATTATAAAATAACCTAAATTTAAATTTCTAAAAAGGGGATTTCTAAGAGCTAACTTTGAATGGCTTATTTAATATATCAATTCAAAAAAAAACACATGGCACTTTTCCTTTTCACGCAGACTTGAACTTACCAATCATTTTTTCCCTCTCATTTTCCCTTTTTTAATTTTTGCATTTTGCCCCTTCGAACCTTCGACTTTCGCTTGTTAACTCTTTCGCCATTAGGACCACTACGGTAGCTCAGTTGGTAGAGTGCTCGCTTCGTAATTGGGAGATCGTGGGTTCGAACCCTGGCCGGGTCTGACCCAAGACTTGAAAGTGGGTAGTGACTGTTCTTTCGCCAAGCACTCGGCATTACGAAATAAAAGTCACGGTTTTTTGGATGGGAACTTAAAATAAACGAGGTCCCGTGTCATGCCAGGCATGGCACGATAAAGAACCCTGCTGTATAATGCCATCAGCGCAACGCACAGGCAAAATTCTGCACTTTCGCCTATAGCTGGCGACGTCTCGATATAAGTGAAATATTCTTGACCGGGACGTTTAACACCATTACTCAACTCAACTCAACTCTTTAGCCATTAGGAAGACTCAACGGCCGAATATTTTAAAACGCGCGCCTCTTACCGTCTAGGTTCGAATCCCGCTAGGGTAGATCCTAGTGTGAGAGAGTTTGTCACTTTCGCTTGTCGAAGATCGGTGATGTTTTCTGAGTATTTCTGTTTTCTCTTACGTCCCACAACTGACAGAGTCTATGTAATTAAACGGCATTACTTTTTAGATGTAAAGGATCGATAATTTGCCTTAACCAGACACCTTATAAACCAGAGTAACCTAAAAACCGCAAAATAATGGAAGAAAATTTTTTCAATCAGTATTTTTATGATAATGCAAATAATTAAACTATCCTTGATTGGAGTATTTTGCAAATAATAAGAAGGAGTCAGAAGAAAGCTGAAAATGTACTTGACAATAACCAATAAAATCAAGAGCACAAAGCAACAACTGAACAAACTGGAACAAACCAGACAAGCGAAGACAAGATTAGATAAATACATATTGGGATCATTGATTATAAATCTACATGGCAGACTTGGGACCATTTACCACACGTTTCAAACATAAGACATGTTGCTTTTAATTGTTACTTAAATACGTTTTGCTAACGCACACAATGGCATGCAAGAAAGAGTCTTGAAAAATTCCTTGAGATTTAGGTAGGTACAAAATAAGTAACTGCAGTTTATCGGAACATTAAACTATCAATATTATGCCAACGATTCGCTTGCAAACGATCGAGAGTTTTTTCAGATTTTTCCATCAACAGAGAGCAGACCATCTAGGTGCAGTATAAGTCATAATTGAGACCTTAAGCGCGATGTTTTATTCTATTTATTAACATTCTCTTAAATTGATAATATATACATTGTATATGGCAAGAACACTAGACAATTATTTTTAAACCAAGGTTGAATATCGCCTAAAATTGGGTTTTATATTTCGCTTTACTTCTCATAACGCTTCATTACATATACCAGAGTTAAAACGGAGTGGAGTGGAGTAATGGTGTTTTACTCCCCAGTCAAGATTCTTTCACTTATGTCGGGGCGGTCAGTTCTGGGATGGTGGAGGAAACAGGAGTGCCTAGGAGAAAAACACCAACCTTCGGCAAGCGAACAGACAAACTTTCTCACACTAGTCTCGAGTGGGATTCGAACCCAGGCGGTGAGAGGCATTGTGATCCGTAAGCGCGCGCTTTAGACCACTCGGCCACCGAGGCCACCCAGAATTAAAATGGCTACAGGAAATGATTAACTAAATGGTCTATGGAAATCGTAATGTTTCTATTTTACCAGGTGAACTTAAGTAGAAATTGACTTCTAATAAGGACGCTTGCATTATTCTATAAACTTTTAAATTTTCAATTTTAAAGTTAAATAAACAAGTAATTACTTATCGGCAATATGCGTCATATTTATCAGGGCGTTTGATGAAGCTGATAGATTTAACTTATTTATGTTTTGGTTCCAATAACCGCAGATGATAATCTTTACAAATATTAGTCTTTAATCACATAAGGCTGAGATTGATATGGCAGGTTTTCTTCTTTATTTTTCTTTGATGTTTTGGTTACATACCCTTTTCCTTGTTGTGACGTAAACCCCTCCCACAAATCACATGTTTAATTTGAAGCTGCACGGTGTATTAAATTCCCTCCCACATTCCACGGAAACGGTGGTATGCAAGGTGGCGTTATCTCTCCGTACTTGTTTGCATTAGGGTATAGAGAACTATTGTCGTGAAATTTATTACCTTTAATTATTATTGACAAGGCAGAAAATGAAGATATATAAGTCGATTTGATCACAAAATCAGAAACAAATTAGCTTAATACACTAGCTGGTAGTGGTCTTAAAAATCACTTAGAATTTAAACAATTTTTGATGATCATTTGGTATTAAGTGGCCGCTATTGGGGATAAAAAACAGATTTCTTTAGATATATTGTCTATATACTAATTCGTCCAAATATGAACATTTTAATACTCATTTCAATTTTTATTGTTTATAATGAAGGAAAAGAAACGGTAAGTTTTTAAAAATTTAATATTTATATACATTGTATTAAGTTATTATTATTATTATTATTTTAAAAAAAGAAAAAAATCTGGTTTAAAAAGAGTAATGGTTGCATATGGTATATATGGTATAACAAGTTTGGAAATTTTAATTTTGCTTTTGCCTTTTCGCTTTTCTTTTTTTACCTTAGTTGTTTTGAAAATGATTTACGCATTTATAAGAAAAAAATCAAATATGCAACCTGATAAAGTTAATTATGCTGCAAATTAAATAAGTGCTTAAAACTTAATCACAAAATCATGAGTCGTACACAGTGGTGAAACAAAAGACATAAGCAAAGCTATAGATGAAACAAGAAAAAAGTTCCTTTTTTAAAAATGAGCGTCGAAGCAGAAAGCTAAATAAATGATAATTTTTTGACAACATTTAGGAATATTTTGCAACATAAATGTACTTTTTGTTATGTTGGTTTTATCAACAGACAAATATTCAGTTTTAAATTATAGTCGCATTTTTTTTTGTTTTTCGATTTTGTTGTTGTTGTTGCTGTTTTTTGTTTTTGGTTTGTTTGTTCGCTTTTTTTTGTTTTGTTTTGTTTATTAACAGATATGTTTGATTTTTTTACCAAATAGATAAATTTTTCTTCTATTAATTATCTCTTTTTTGTAACATTTGTGATACGTAAACTATTAAATTTTTTATAAAATCAAGCTTCAAAGATTAGCATAGGACAATTTTAATTTAATAAAAATGAAAATTTAACAAATGTACTACATGTACTTTTGAATTAATAATTTAGTAAAATTTCATAAATAATTTTATTGACAGTGATGTATTTCAAAATGTATTTTGCCTTTAATAATTAGGAAAAATAATTAAAAAGAATAACCAGCTATGCGATTTAATTGTGTCATTCAACTCTGTTGCCTTCCTTAAAGCAATGACTGTTAAAATTGCGAGGGTATTCTGTTGATGAACAGAAATTTCGATAATCAATTTGCTGAAGCGTTCATAATATTGTATGTACTTTTGTAATCAAACATATTTTGGTGTAAAATTGGTTTAACTCGCGGATAAACCAGGAAACCTGTCCGTATGTTAGGAAAAGCATAATATCCGGACGTTTGAGATATGCTTCTTTTTTCAAGATTTGTATTAAATTCGTAGCAACTTTGCTATAAGTTCAAAACAATAGAAATATTATTTGTTTCAGACGTATCGGTCTAATTTGCAAAATCTTAACAAATCTTGTCGACTGGTTAGTTCAATTAACAAGAAACTGAATAAAGAAATTTTCTTTTAATGCATCATGCATCCGTGGGAAATGAACTCTGTAAAGAAAATGTGACATGAAAGTTCCAAAGTTGTTTGTAGGAAAAATAAAAATGTATTTGATTTTCTTATAAACATTTTATGAAAAACTCAATTACTCTTTTATTATTATTATTATTATAAGCTCACCTGACCGAAAGATAATGTGAGCTTATGGCATTGCGCGGCGTGTGTATGTGCGTGCGTGTGTGTGTGTGTGCGTGTGTGCGTTGTTAACACCAATTTTCGACTTCACCTCCAAAACAGCTGGACAGATTTCAATGATACTTGGTAAAAGCATATATGGACCGGTGCAATTTAAATTTGTTCATGGCGTTGCCATGGCTACCAAAACTAGGCCAAGGTGGACCTAGGGGTCCAAAAATCTTAAAATAACTTCTTCTCTGAAACCGATGATGGGAGAGAAAATCAGATGTGATATGTTATTATCTTCTCTAGGGTCTTAAGCCTATAGTTTTTTCATTTCGTGAAATTTGGTCAAAAAATGGATTACGCGTTTTTGCGTTTCATTTTAAAAATTTCGTAAAATGGCTTCAAATTGTTATAACTTGACTATTTGAACAGATAATGACATGGGGTTTTCAGTTTTCACTTTTTCTTGAAATGACCTTTAAAATAGGGTCAAGTTCACAAATCAAGGCCATGACCTAATTTGTGATTTATTCAGTTTTAAACAATTTTCTTGCAAATATTAAGAGATATATGAATTCAAAACATTGTTAAAATGTTCAGCATGACAAAATCTAACAAGGTACCAGGTTTTGAAACTATATGATAATTCATGTAGGAATTGTTGCCCCTCGAATGTTATTTTTGGCTTATAAATACTAAAATTGTGCATTAGCTTGAAAACCATAAACTTTTTGTGTAGGCAGTGTATAATAGAATATTGTAAGAATTGATATGACGATCATTTTGATATATGGTTCAAGGTCATATGTTTATAGGTCAGATCATAGCTGCATAAGTGTACTGAAATTGTGAATTATCCTGAAAACCATGAACTTTTTGTATAGGCATGCATATTATAATATTGTAGGTATTGACATGACAATCATTTTGATATATATATGGCTCAAGGTCATATGATCAAAGGTTAAGGTCATAGCTGTATGAGTATACTAAAATTGTGAATTACCTTGAAAACCATTAACTTTTTGTAAAAGCATGTATATTAGAATAATGTAAGTATTGATATCATGACCATTTTGATATAAGGTTGAAGTTCATTTGTTCAAAGGTCAAAATCATGGCTGCATAACAATATGGTAAATGATTTGGAAGTCATTCATTGTACTATTGTTAAATCATGCATGTGAGCTATTTATAAATAAAATATTACCTTTATTTCTGATTAATTATTTTGGGATTTTAAACTTGAGGAATTTTGCAAAGTTTTTGTCATTAAGTTCTTTGCAAGTTTTTTGGCATTTCCTCAGGTGAGCGTTAAGGCCCATTGGCCTCTTGTTATTATTATTATTATTATTATCATTATTATTATTATTATTATTACTATGATTAATTTTTATAAGTATTATTATTTATTTTTTAAATAAAATACTTAAATAATTATTATATGAAATAAAATATTCAAAATACTTAATATGACAACAATATATTAGAATAATTTAGATTAATATTAGACTGTGTTAGGAAGACAATTATTGTTATTAAATGTCAAAATTAGCTTAACACAAAAGAATGTTTTACTGAAAATAGTTTGTGTTATATTATTCAATATGCTTGTTAATATAAAGAGTCACAAAACTCCGTTATTTCAAAAGGGAATGTATACCATTGGATCGGAAATTGTCAGAATGGCAAAATGGCGAATTCAAAAATAAATTGAGTCCATATTTATATAACAAAAATACCTGTTACATTTTGATGTGCCATATATGCATATTTCGTAAAATCATTCCTCATCAGTGACACTCGAGGCCAGAAAGTTTGATAGATAAAAACATAAGCCAAATAGTTGAATATTAATGAATCTAAAGTTCCAAAGTTACATGAATCCAAATCCAGCCAAGGAATGCTTTGAATGAGGGAACAAACCTTAGTTTAAATAAATTTTAAAATTGAGACGGCTGAAAACTTTGCTACATGGTATTTTCTTACAGCTCAAAGAACTGCCTACTGAGTTATGGATACCCTCGGGGAGTTTTACTACACCAGCAGTGGTACCCGCTCAGTAGTAAATAAATAACACAAATGCCAGTTAAATTCTGATGTGCCAGATGTGCATCATTCCTTATCATTGACACTAAGATCGAAAAGCTTGATAGATAAAAACCTTAAGCCAAACAGTTGAAAACTAATAGATTTAACGTTTGTTCTATGTACAATTGTCATGTGCTTATGCACTATTGTTTTGTTTTACCAGCATTAAAAAACGCACAATTTCAAATATTCTGAACGACAGTCGATTACATATATGTTAAATTCATATAAAAGCTGCATTAAGTTTTCCTATGCATAAATATACATTTTTTCTTAACTATGCATTTTATAAAAATGTAATACTTGGTACCATGATAAAATCTTTACTTAAGTTGAAATTCATGGGGAAATCTACTGCTAGTTTGATCTACCAGAAATCTTATTTTAGAACATTTGATCACGTGATTCTTTATCGAAAACGAGACGATGTCAACAAACATAGCAAGAATCACGATTTCTGACGACGGAAGCAGCGATACATTAAATAAACACATAAGTTGATTAAATATATCATTTATGATTGCATGAAAGGATAAATAACATAATTAAAAATAAGAACTTTTTGTTTCGCCTGAAAACACCTTGCGTGAGGTGGCTTATCAGTATCGATATGTTTGAGAGCAATGAGGACACTCTGTCGTGCATATCGAACCAAAACTATTTACATCCATTTTCCATCTGGGCCTGGCTGATTCGAATAAGTTTTTTCCAGTTGGTCCATGTCATTTTCTTTGCAGAGTCTGTTGTTCTCGCACGAACACGTTTTCTTTATGTCGAGCCATTATTTACTTTGGCGTCGGACTCTCGCGCATGCTCCATGCTTATGTTTAACATATTATTGGGTAGGTCAAGCTTTAGGATTCCTATTTATTATGAGCTAATTAGAGTGAACTGACGAAAATGAATCACACAGATCATAATCTCAATCAATATTTATTGATAAAAATATTTTTAGAAAATTGATTTTTTTTTTTCAAAATTTTGTAAACTGAATGCAGCTTTAAATCATATGATGAATAATGTTACTAGTATACGTATATAACATGACTTCGGAACTTTTACTTTTTGAAGTTTTATTTTTGTTTATCCTGTAGAAGTATGATTTCATTTGGCTACGCATGGTTGAGTGGTTAAGATTGCATCTTACTACAGGGTCGTAGATATGAGTCCAGATGGTTTTCATCCCATGTCCTTGAGTAATGCATTCTATTTTATATTGTTCCCGTTCACTGAGCTGCATAATGGCTGGTATCCTAATGGATTCATCTTTATCGGGGGGGGGGGGGGGAGGCTCTCAGTCACTTCACGATACTGAAATTGTGACTAATGTGTCTTAGGACTTGAAAAATTGACATTAAAATTATTTTATTTTATTCAGGTTGATTTTGTTTTAATGGATATTAATAAATTTTGTCCCTTTTCAGCAGATTGTAAACAACAGACAAAACAAGTGTCCAGCAGTGTGGTTAAGTGGTAAAGAACGTTTACCAATTTTGTTTCGATATACATTATAACAGAAAATAAACCAAAAGGTTGTTGTAGATAAAGATAAAAATTGTATTTATCAACCATCTTAACCATATTAAGGAATGTATTTACGAAATGTGCACATATGGCACATCAAAATTAAACAGGTATTTTTTAAAAATATTTTTAAAAAATGTCTTTTTTTAATCAGGGTCCTCAAGAGTCAAGTTATATAAAGCGCGTGATTAAGCATTACATCGCCTTCGAGCAGATTTAAGTGTGAGAGTGTTGTCAGTTCATTCAGTCATAATTTCTTTTTTTCTTTCCTTTTGTTTTTGGGGATAGTCATTGGGAAATAACCTTAATGGGTTCACAAGGTTAAATATGCATAAGTTTGCATTTATTCAAACAACTGTTCAAATTCTAATTCAATAACGATTATAAAAATTTTGATAAAACAGGAAAATTTAAAAAGAATTAAAGTATCATAATAAATTCAACACCCGTTACCGCAAACGTCTTGTACTTGATGACGTCACAATTACCTTAAGCAGTTTGGAACGTAGGTAGCTAGTAGGATTCTTGAGGAAAAAACAACGAAACAAAGAAATCATCAAAATATAGTAAAATTAAAATTATTTCATTCTTGTTTTGCATAAAACCAATTTTTCATTTATTCGATATAACTTTGTGACGTCATATTTAGAAAATAATAGTGTGTAGTTCTGTTTAAGTTTGTATGTATTGAATCAACCATAAATCAAAGTCTTATTACAGTAGAAAATCGAAAAACTGTATAACTTAAGTTTTGAAACACATTTAAAATGATAATAAAGATAAATTATCGTTTCACAGATAAATAAAGCAGAAACATACCAGTCCATGTCAAAATCAGAATCCCCAAAAAACAATGTAAAAAATTTTGAAAACTGGCCAATTTAGTTATACTCGTGAACTTCCATCATGGAAGTGAAGCCGGGTGCTCCTGTCTAGCTAGCTACACCCGTCACATGCAAAGTAAGATTACCTGTTTCTAGATCTTTGTCTCACAAACAAAAATTATTTAAAATTAAATAAACATAAAAAATTACTTTAAACTAAGATTTATATAAAACCAATTATGAATAATAAAAAATTATCGAAAACAGATGTGGTCATAAAATTTTCACATAAATTATGCATTCTGTATATAAAGCAACTAGAAATACTCGTTAAACATAATATTCAAATTAAAAGAAACAATTTTTTTAAAGAATCACTTTACTGTAATCTTTTTAATATATTTTTAGTTTTTCAAAAAAAAAAAATAATAATAAAAAAATAAATAAATAAAAAAAAAAATGAAAAAAATTAAAAATAAAATAAAATAAATATCTAAATAAATAAATGATTAGGTAAAAATAGAGTTAACATATAACAAATTAATAATAATAATAAAATAAAAAAATTAATTAATTAAGAATAATAATAATGAAGAAAATAAATAAAAAAATGGACACTTACTGACATTTTATTACAGATCTTGAAATCGGCAACGATAATAAAAATTACTATCATGATACGTGTTTTTGCGACGAAATAATAGTAATTAAACAAATAAAATATAACTTTTAAATTTAAAATGCCATTATAACATAAGTCAAAATCATTTCACTATATATTATCTAGTCGACTCTGAAAAAAGCCAAGTGAGTGCTTTACAGTTTCAGTCTTTTAGTAATTTATTGTAATTTATTTCATACACAAAACTTTACTGGAATAAAAAAACTTGTAAAAACATTAACCCTGTGCCTTTGTCAACAAACAGAACACATTTGAACAAAGTGCACTTGTTCATCCCTCATTTAGTCCTCTGTCAGAAAGTTAGGGACTGTCATTAGTGGCCTAGTCATGGCTCCCTGTGGGGAAGATTAGACCTAGATATTGGTACGAGTGCTAGGATACAAGAGAGAATTAATGCCGTATATCTTGGCGGATAAATCAAACTTTGTTTTAAGGTTGACGTCAGGAAATTGAAATATTAAATTGTTCAACTGATAACGTTATGTCAATTAAAAGGACTTAACGGTAAAATAGAAAATTGGAGCATATTACCTTTATAACGATTCTAAATCTAACTGATAAAAATGATGGTTTAAATTACGTGACCGCAAAATTCATTTAAAGCTAAAAGTTAAAAGAAAAAACAGAAATGAGGCTAAAGTTCGCTTTCCTTGAAGATTTGTAAAAATAAAACTATATTTAGAGAATCAATTTGAAAACCTTATTTGTCCATTTTTAGAAATGTATTGAATACTTAAATATTTAAATATGGTTATGTACTCCGGAATATTGGAGAATAAATCTTTTTCAAATCTTGACAATTTTTTTTGAATTTTGAAAAATAAATCTTATAAATCTTGATATATTTCAATTCGCTTGAAACGTAAATTTCAAACGATATTGTAATATATGATTGTTAAGTATTCCTTTTTAATAAAAAACGTACAAAAGATAACACATGAATATTATAAGCATAAAATTACCTAATAATTAATAAAATTACAAATGAATAATAATTTATACCTACATGTAATAGTCTCAATTTTCAAAATTTATTTAAAATTAAGATTTGTTCCCTCATGCAAAGCATTCCTTAGCTGGATTTGGATTCATGTAATTTTGGAACATTGGATTTATCAAATTTAATGTTTGGATTATTAATTTTTTATCCATCAACTTTTGGCCCCTAGTGTCACTGATGAAGAATCAATTTGTACATTTGGCACAGCAAAATTGAAACATGCATTTCTGTTAAATATTTACATCTAAATTAATAAATATACAGATGATTAGTTGAATTCATGCATCAATAAAATACAAACATACCAGTCCATATCTAAATCAACCCCTCCCCCCAATAAAAAAGTAAAAAACTTTGAAAACTGGCAAATTTGGTTATATACGTGAACTTCCATATCAATGATAGTTTTGACACATTGTTATCTATTCTTTCAACGAAAAGGTAATCAATGCTAACATCTAAAAGTTGACCTACGTTCATGCTTTTGGTGCCGGGATGGTTAGACTTGTATTAATTTGGGTTCATCGCTGAGAGTCTTGACAAAGATTATTTGTTTTATAGTTTCATGAGCGTTTGTCTACAGACGAAGTAAAACACTACTTTGGTACACACCTCAAAGATGAAAGTAAGTAATATGGCTGTCAGCATTTATTATTTCACCTCTTGCAGGGAATGGAACAATTTAGATATATAATTTGGAACCCACGGTAGGTGCGGTGTTGATGATGAAAACTTGGTGTATTAACGAAAATTACAATGCCGTTTTTAACACTCCCTTTATCGACTGAAAGCTACAGCTATATATGTCGACATTGTGATGACTAATTAACGATAATAAAGCGAAAATTTTATAAAAGTCAATGATATTCGAGTCGAAAAAATAACAATTAAAGGGGTTTAACATTTGATTGCAAATTTGGATTTGAAAATCCCCCATAAAATTTAAAGAGGCCCCTCCTTTTCGTAGAATGTTGAGAGATTATGAAAAGAATTGTGGATGGACATGAATCAATAACAATAACTGTCGACGGCATAAATCTACGGTCATCTACAGAACACGATAGAGTATGAAATGGTTCAATATTTTAACAGCCTATGAGACTCAGAAATAAAGCGCCCGTCTTCAGAGTTGAAGATCGAAGGTTCGAAACTCCTGTCCGATTTTAAACATTTATAAGACTTTAAAATTGCTTCCTCGCTAAGCGCTTGGTATTTTCAGGGACTAAAATATCGACTGGTTCACTTGGTGCCAGGATATAGTGCCCGGAAGTATTGTATGCTTGTATGTGACATACTGACTTATTAATAAAAGTCCCCCTGTTTGCGCGCTATTTCGTTTCAGACTGTAACACACTCTCACATTAAATTATTCCTTTATAAATGATATATTTCTTTTAGTTCCCGAATATGAGTTTATTTCTCCCCAGAAACTGACAACACAACAGGACAAAGATGGAACAGAGGACTCGCACCACCAGTATCTACTAACGGCATTCAAAAATGATTACCATCTAAAATTATATAAAAACCAACATTTAATTTCTCCAGGTAAGACTGCATTGCTTTCGCATTATTAGTTGTAACAACAAAAGGTTTAAAATATGTTTTTCAGTACTAAATTATGGATGGATGTTCTATACTAGAAAGAAAAATAGCCATACTTTTTTTTGTTTTACATAGGTGAACGTCTGTGAGCAAGTAGCTTACAGCACCGGCTCAAGGAGCCTCTTACTGTCTCTTAACCTTAATGGTCGGATCTGAGTTGGACAAATGTGTGAAAAATATTACCAACTTTTTTCCCGAAGAATGGTGGTTTTCTCTGGCCTCTTCGGTTTCCTTCGCCATCCCAGAAGTGAAATGATCTTTGCTTGACTGGCTTGGATTTAACCGATCCATTTCATGTTAAAAATGACGTTTTCTACTCTGTTCAACTGTGCATTGTAAGGAGAGATTTTTTTTTCAATTTCTGGATATAATTCATTTGTTAAATTATTAACAACAAATTAGCACATTCATTTTTTTTAAAATCGTAACATGTTAAAAAATGCATCGCTTTTGTGAAAGATTACAAATATCTGTATGTAGCGTCTAAAATATCATGACATTACTGGTAATCAACTACTTCATACAAAAATAACAGTGTTATAGCGTGATCTATGAAAATCCTTAAAACAAAGGGGATTCGAATCATTAAAAGAATAGATATAAATTTACACTCATTTTAGTTTCAATAGAATAATTAATAAATCCAAGCAATTTTGAAAGAGAATTCGGTCATTAATTTATTGATGTAAAATATAAAAAACATTTATTAGAACCAATTTTTCCACAGGCAAAAATACACCAGGTTTGAATATTAGTAGCCCTTATTTGCATATGTTTGAAGACTCACTATTATTTTTATAATCACACTTCACACTAATAGTTTAAATATGCGTTCTTTTTCCTGTGTTGTTTTGTATTTTAGGTTGCATTGTTTGTTGTTTAAAAGTTGCACGTTTATTCCGGCTACACAACTTGCTTTTCTGTTTCTTATTTTATGTATTTTTTATTGTTTCATTTAAGTTTATGTCAAGTCACACTGCTTTCGTTATTTTATTGTGACACGTCTTAGTATTTGATGACAGGATGTCTGCTAAGAGAAGTTGGAGAGAATGATACAGAATACATCATACCTTGTCCGTTAGAGGAATTGGATTGTGTGTATCACGGACATTCTGCTAATCATTCCGGATCATGGGCAGCCATCAGTACCTGTGACGGATTGGTAAGTTATATGCCTTTAGATGCAGTGGATCGTGTTTATCACGGACATCCATATAACTATTCTAGATCACTGGGCACGCATCAGTACCTGTGGCGGACTGGTAAGTAATATGCCCGTTAGATTTAGCAGATTGTGTTTTACATGGACATCCATATAACCGTAATTGATAACGAGCAGCCATCAGTACCTGTGACGGACTAGTACCTTATCAATTAATACAAGTAGCAATTTTGATTGTGTTTATCACGGACATTCACCTTCGAGAACATCTCAATACTTTTTGTTTGTAGGAATAAAAAAGCATTATCTAACGTTTTTGAATTAAATGAAGATGTTTTTGTTTTTGTAGCACGGGGTTGTTAGTGTACCAGAACATGACTTAATGATACAGCCAGTTAGGATAGCACATCGACATCTTATAGAGCAGACGACAGACACTGCACACGACACCATTCCTCATCTTGTTTACAAGAAACAAAAATCCACCAAAAAATGTGCCGGATCAGAAACAGGTATTTGACTGAAAAGAAAAAGAAATTTAGACTAATAAAACATCAAGGCTAAATACTAAGGCGTATACAATACACTGTTTTCTAAGAAGTGTTTTTATGCCATTCCCACTGCTCCTTGGCAGTTTTTGTTTGTTTTTATAAAGTTAACAATGGCCATCTAAACTGATAAAAAAGGAATTCAATACAATGAATGCTTATCAAAGAATCACGAAACGGTCAGGTGTACCTGGCAAAACAACAAAAATCATTTCTAACATTTAATTCAAAATGGTAGATAATAATTGATTGACTAAGAAATAGTTTTTGAAGGATAAGAAAGTAATTAAATGTAATTTTTCAATGTGTCCTGCTTCGTCAGGATACGGCAAATGTTATTGAAATTTACCTTTTTCTTGTAGGAAACTCCACAAATTTACACAATATGCCTAATAATTTCCGAAGACGAAGAGCTACGGGACGTAAAACTATGGAAGTAAAAGTTGTTGTAGCCCCTGATTCATATCATTTCCATAGAGACGATACAAGAAGATTTGCAATCGCAGTTATGAATATAGTAAGTATTTAAAGAACGTCAACAAGATTATAGTTTCGATAGTTTCGAACAAAAAAGCATCAGAACGCTACTTGTTGGCAGAAGTTGAACGTAGAAGATTTTATTCTTTTTTTTTATTTTCATAATTTTTCTTGTTTTTTTTATTTTCCATTTTCTATTTCATTTAACTTCTATCTTAAGACAATGTCTTTGTTTCAACTTTATTGGTGTTTTTCTTCACTTGTAAATTAAAATTAATTATTATTATTTAAAACAGTATAACATCCATATTCATAGTGCATTTTCACTACCTTTGGTCCAAAATGCATTCCTAAGATATAAATCTTTCTAAAATAAAAGAAATAAATATGCAACTAAAATATACATTTTGCAATAACCAACACAAACAACATTAAGTAATTGATTAAACAGGCATAAACTGTTCAGATAAAGAAAAAAAGAAACAAATAGCAAAATTCTCTCCTCTCCTTATATTTTGCAGCTACAGGATGCAATATGTCATTTTATAATTTATTCCAGGCAGCACAGAGATTCTTAGACTCATCTTTAGGACAACAAATTTACATGAGCTTAGTAGAACTCAAGATTCTAAAAGCTGAACCAAGTGATTTAAAGATTGTTGCTGATGCCGATGCACTCTTGCACACTTTCTGTCGATGGCAGTCTAATTATCAACCACAAGATGATTCCGATCCTACTTTTGCCGATAACGTAGTTTTAATCACAAGGTAGTTTTTTTAATTATTATACTCCTCGAGGGTATCCATAACTCAGTAGGCAGTACTTTGTGCTGTCAGAAAATAAAATTTTCAGCCATCATAAATTTTGAACATAATTTAAAACTAAGGATTGTTCCCTCATGCAAAGCCTTCCTTAGCTGGATTTGGATGCATATAATTTTGGAACTTTGTCACTGAGGAGGAACGATTTTCCTAAATGTGCTCATATGGCACAGCAAAACTTAGAAGGAATTTTGTTATATTTATCTAGTATTTGCGTACTCGGATAATACAGGATTTAGGTACACATTTTTCTTTTCTCGTTTTTATTAAGGGTTAAAACGTGCATTTTACTGTCGATAGAGAGTGATTGCAAAAAATGATTTTTCTAGCTTTCTGTCATGTCAGAGAAAAAAACTAACGTTACTAAAAGAATGATGCAATAAAAGATTTTAATAAACCAGCGAAGTATGAAAAAAAGAAAATTACATATAAGAAACTGACTTTAAAATTTATAGCTTTGTACAGGTAGTGGAGTAAATTTCCGGTAGTGTTCTTATATACAATCGGGGGGGGGATGTAAATATATATTACAAATACCAGTTAAATTTTGATGTGCCAGATGTGCACATTTCGGAAATTCATTCCTCATCAGTGACACTAAACCTGAAAAGTTTAAAACAAAAAAATACAAGCCAAACAGTTGAAAATAATGAATCTAAAGTTTCAAATTTATATAAATCCAAATCCAGCTAAGGAATGCTGTGCATGAGGGAACAAACCTTAGTTTTCAATTATTTTCCAATTTTAGACGACTGAAAATTTTGCTAAATGGTACATTTTCTGACAGCACAAAGTACTGCCTACTGAGTTATGGATACCCTCGGGGAGTTTTACTCCACCAGCGGTGGTACCCGCTCAGGGGTAGTAAATATATATTACAAATACCAGTTAAATTTTGATGTGCCAGATGTGCACATTTCGGAAAAAAATCTTATTCATATAACCACTAGTGATGCACTAATGCACTTATTTGAATGTTTAAAAAATTAACTAATTTAATATAATCGGAAAACCCATATATAAGAAATTTAACATTCTATTAAAGTGTTTACATTGGCTATTATTGATGAGAGTCATGTATAGTAAATTGAATAAACTGCAGAGTAAAATCTTATTGTAAAAACAAATTATTTTGAATCAGTTACTATTATTGGACTAAAATATTTTTTTGCGTTTCTTATTTCAGAACAAATTTATTTTATCTAGAAAATTACTCTACAACCGGATTGGGGCTTTCTTCAGGTACATGTAAAATGACAGAAAAATGTTCAGTTAACGAAGACCAAGGACTTGGAACAGGGTTTACAATAGCTCATGAAACAGGTCATACGTAAGTGTAATGTATTATCCGTTTTAACAATATATATCTTGCAAGAATGTATTAATGAATTCCTTGTACAGGAACATCATAGAAAGAGTTTTTTGTTTAATATTGTGTTGTGTATTACAGATTCCTTAAACATCAAAATCACTTTCACATTTGATTTTCACTTAATGATTGTAAATTTGGCTTGGCTCTGTATAACCAGTGTATCTATACTTTTTTGTCAGGGTCTTCCTTTCACTTGGTCCTATACTACAACAATTTTAAGACAGCTCAGCTTGCAAGGCTGGGATTAAGCTTAAGAGAATATACTATGCACACACACACACACACACACACAAACACGCACACACATATATATATACTGCAACTTCCGAATACCGGCCTCGTGTGGGACCGAGTGGGACCGAGGAATTTGGCCGGTTTCCAGAAGGGTCGGTATTTAGAGGGCCTTATAAATCCGGAAGTCCGATCCGGTCCGAATCTCTTCCATTTCAGAATTTTATCAAACGTAAATGTCAATACATTCTCATAAGCATTGATCTTAATTCGTATTCGTAATTCTTGAACTTAACAAGTACCATGTGTATAAATCCAAAGCCTACAAACTGGCAGATTATTACAAACAACTGTACAATATCCAAAATGTATACACATGTGCTGTTTGTGTTAGTCAGGCACACAAGTTACTATTTCCGGTTGAAAATGAAACAATTTATTTTTTAAAATATATTTTTTTATAAACTGTTTACGCTATTTACAACATATGAAGCAAAAATATTAACTAAAACACTTAAAACGAGGACCGATTCGTTAATTAAAATCCTGTTCGGTATCTCTAGTGACCGGTTTCCGGATCGTGGTGACGGGAATGTTTTGATATTAAATAGTAATAATATTGTTTAAAAAGTGTCTAAATTTAAAAAAAAACAGAAAAAGAAAGAAATAAATTAATGATTTTTTAAATAAAATATATTTCTTAATATTTTTGCATTGTGTGGGTGATAGAAAAATAATTGTTTATTAAACGTTTTGATCATATTCAGGTGAGGGGTACTTGACGGTAAAAACATCGAAATAAAGGAATTAAAACCATAAGAAAGACAATAATTGCAATAATTAGATTATCGAACAATAAAGGAAACAAATTAAAATCGATTAAATTATTTATTCAAGTATATTTGTACAGGTAAACCGGTCTACCAGTACAATGATGTTAGCATTACAATACTTTGTTATTACAGTAATCGGATTAGCAGATAGAAAATCACCTGTCCGTTATGGTTCATTGATGCATTGCGACTCCCAAAGGCCGGTTTTCGGAAGTAAATTATTAAGATGTTACATGATTTCGGCACCTAAAAAAGGCTGGTGTTCGGAATTCAGATGGACCGGTTTATGGAAGTTTATTTTAATATAAAGAAAGAAGGATAAATTCTGGACCGGTCCGGCGTGTTCGGTTTGTGGAGGTGATCGGTTTTTAGAAGGGCAAAGTTGCACTATATATATATATATATATATATATATATATATATATATATATATATATATATATATATATATATATATATATATATATATATATTTCAGACTCGGCATGTCACACGACGGAGATGGCAATAACTGTCCAAGCAATAGATACATGATGTCAGCATCAGGAGGTGGTTCAGAATGGTCAGCATGTAGTAGGGAAGCTTTGCAGAGATTTCTTAGGTATACAGTACTTTATTGAATTAACCCTATATGTTAAATATGTTATATATTATCAAAAAATAAAATGCTACTGATGTGGTAATTGATGTCTTGTGAAATCAAACAGAAACATACTAGTCCATGTCCAAAACGTAATCCCAAAAGCAAAGTCAAAACTTTGAAAACTGGCTAATTCAGTTTTTATTCGTGAACTATCACCTGGGAATTTAGGTCGAATGATACTGTCTAACTAGCTACATCTATCATGTGCAAAAACAAATTTGAAAATGAAAGAAAATATAGCAATTTGATTTAAATATATCCACAAGAATTGGGATACAACGACTTTATACTTATCAACAATATTGTAATAAACGATGAGGAAAAAGCAAAGCCCTCAGTCAAGAACGAAAATGAAAAAGAAAGATTCTAAAAAAAGAGCTTAGCAGCGCATGTGGTGAATGTACCCAATTAAAAATGTTTTTATGCCAAGATAAATATCTCCAATCAAACTGGAGGTGATGACAGTCAACATGTTCGTGGCACTTCTTTTAACTTTTAGAATCTTTCTTGTCAGGAATTTTAGTTAACATAAAAGGACATTTAAACATTAGAAATACATAATTTATTTATTCTTTTAGCTCAACATCAAGTGGATGTTTAAATGATTCTCCGACTGGAAGAGATATATCTCTTTCCAATTCACGTAAAAAACCAGGTGAAATATATTCAAAAGATGCACAGTGTCGATTGGCAATGAAAGATCTAGAATCAAAAGCATGTGAAGGAACAATATTAAGCAATGGGGTAAATATATAAATAACCTAATTAAGTACAAAATTATCAAATTATCGTCTCTGTTTCAAATTCTATAAACTTTGCATGGCATGTGATTTAGACGCACCTAGCTACGCATGTTTTATTTTTGATTGATAATTAATATTGTCTGACCAGATGGAAATGTGCGACAAGAAAAGATGTAAATTATACTATCTGACAAATTGATTATAAATAGTAAAATCGGATGGTTCTCACGTCCGTCACATTCTTACGTCATTGATATCCATTTATAAAATTTTGTTATTCAAGTAAATTAGTTCCTAACTATCTGGCATGTTTCAATTTACTTAAAGGAATGGTTATCCATGTACTATTTGTGTTCCTGTTACTTCCAAATCTTCTCTTACCTCTTGGCAATTTATACAACCATTTGTTTACATTTCAAAATGCTTAGAAAAATACACTCAGTCATACGATCATAATGCTTTAAATCTGAAATTGCTACACTCTCCACCAAACTTCTTGAACAAACTTTTCGACGTATTCATGGGTAAAGCTAATACGTTTGAAAATATAAACCATAAATCAATGAAAAATGGTGCAAATTTCTCTATCGCTTTTGCAACCTCTTTAAAATTAAAGAAAAAAGCAAGCAAAGAAGCAAAGCTTCTATAATTCCTTCATCTGCTCAACTTAGCTTCTTTCTAATCACGACTTTGTTATTTGATACTTCACTTCTTTAAAAGCACATTAGACAAAGGGTAGCTTAATCGCTTAAAAGTCAAATTGAAAAGGCGAAGTAGAAAAAGAGCAAGAGCTATGGTAAAAAAATCGACCTAATCGGGATTTTTGAATGTGCTTATTAAGTTATACACCACTGGCTTAATCTAAAAAGTGTTTAATGAAAGCCATCAAATGCTGTCTTTATTAAACATGATTTTCCGTAAACGTATGACATGAGTCAAACTTCGGATACTAAAACCATTCATATTTATGTTTTAGGATGAATGCAAACAACTGGTGTGTACAAAACCGAACACAGAATTATGTGCGGGCCTTGGGCGCCCAAGGATGGACGGCACAGAATGTGGAAATCGCAAAGTAAGTATATTAATAATTTGGATAATTATTACTTTGGCGCTAAGAATGTACTTTTCATTATGGAAAGGCATTGCAACAACAACAAAAAATTAATAAAATAAAAACGACCAAAACCGACAAAAAAGACAAGGAAAGAACACATGAGTAGCTATAATGATAAAACTTTAGACGGCCACTTTGTTATATGACAAAATAATTTCGCATTGTCCTGCAATACGTCTGTATAATATTCTTATGACATTGACATTATCATTGGCCATAGTTAACATGCAGTTCTCGGACAGAAGATATGACGTGAATAAAAAAGTTTATGACACACTTATAGTAATGAATGCAATTCAATAACGTAGTGCAGTGTCTATAACGTTCCGTGGCGTCACATAAGTTGGCATGGGTAAGGTTACAGTTTGTAATGAATGATTGTAATCACTTTCTTTAAGGATCAATATAAATGCAAAGACAGGAATTGATCTTTCGAAATACCTATGGTCTTATAATTGGCCTTATTTGAATTGGATTTGCATTGACTTTGTCATTATTTCGTGTTATTTAGTTTTATTGGAATAAAATTACTCAGCCAGAAAACAACAAGTGGATTCATTTTACATCAGTGCCTCACTTTGGCTTATCTTTTTTATGTATCAAACTTTTCGGTCTTAGTGTCACTTGTGAGGAATGAATTTCCGAAATGTGCACATCTGGCACATCAAAATTTAACTGGTATTTGTTTTATATATTTACAAAAACCGTTACAACCCCTAGTCCAAAAAAAACTCAAATAGATCCGTTTAAGGACCAACTCCATCCTATCAATTTACAAACATATAATCAGATTATAATCCGAAGACAGAAAACGAACGGATTCTTTAGTAAACCGTCTAATGCATTTAACAAGTTGATCGTACGCTAGTATAGTACATATTACTTATATTATAAAAATCAAACCAACTTCACAACTAACCGACTAGCAGTTAAATACATGAAAAGTAAACAGATTTTGAATTGCTACCTTTTTTGTCAAAATTAATTTTAGAATTAAATGTTCATTGACAGATTTTAATTAAAAGGCATTTTACTTATTTTTCATCAGCTTTCATACAAAATTTAAATATGTAAATAGTTGATTTAAATTACTTTTATTTTCAATTCTCAGTGGTGTATTAATGCTCGCTGTGTGGCTTATAAGAATTTAATTTATTACAGTAAAATTAAAAGCATAACGGTTATTTTTCATTAGATTTCATAAAAATTTGAATATACAAATTATTGTTTTCAATTAATATTTTTTGTTTAATCCTCAGTGGTGTATTAATGCTCGCTGTGTGGCTATGGGTGCAAATAGTCCACGACCAATTGATGGTGGTTGGTCAGCTTATGAATCGGAATGGTCAGACTGTACACGGACATGTGGTGGTGGTGTCAAAATCAAACGGAGATGGTGTAATAACCCAGAGTAAGAAAACATTTTTAAATGACGCCTTATAAAATAAGAATGAATTTCCGAAATGTGCACATCTGGCACATCTAAATTTAACTGGTATTTGTGTTATATATTTAAATCAAGAGGAGGGCTTTTCAAAAAATAAATAATGTTGTGAGAACCTGTTATAGCCAAAGCAGTCAAAAAAAAAAATCATCGAAAAAGATAAGAAAATCAACACATATTTCGAACGCTTACAAACTTCTTAATTTGGACATTTATTTAATGACAAAATTATTTTCATAGTTCGATTATAGCATCAGTATTGGGTCCATAAGTTTCACAATACTTTACAACTAATGGTCCTTAAATGTTTACAATAAAAATTAAAACAATTTAAGTAAACGATAAATCAAGAAGTCTTACATAGAGTATCTGAATACAGAATACCGAAAATTAGGCTGTTATATGTTATGACAATACTGGTATATATTTATGTAATTTGCCGTGTTAAAACATGGAATTCTAAGCATGGGTAGACTTATTCTAGTGGTATGTAAGTCGGTTTTTCAAAGTGAAAAAGCTTCCAGCCCCTATCGCATCCGTAAAGTTCCCAAAGGTGTTTTTCCTGTCTCTTGGGTAAGGCTTTAATTCTCTGCATCAAAACGCGCTTAATATACCTAAATAGAGTACAAAAAAGAATACCGCCATTTAAACGCTACATAGAGTTCCTTTTCTACAAGCAACATAAAAATACCAAGGTGAATTATTTAATGAACAGACCTTATTTTCATAATAACAAAACAATCATGTTTTTTTTTTTCTACGGTCCAGGTTTTTTTTTACTTATTCCACAAATATTTTAATTTGGTGTGTATATTATGATATCTTATTAAAAGATAAGGAATGAGTTTCCAGGATGTGCGCATCTGGCGCATCGGAGTTTGACTGGTGTTTATGTTATATATTTAAATGAAAAACTGTATGTACCTTCATTTATTTATTCATTTTTGATTTTATTTGTTTTGTAAGGCCGAGATATGGTGGGAGACCATGTAATCCACCGCAGGAATATTTATCAAAACTTTGTAATATGCAGGTAATTTTAACATCTTTCTATTTATGCCATTTTGCCTTAATTTATTAAGCCTTTTAAATTGTCATACCAATTCAGTCGACCAAAAGATTTCATTTTTCCATAGAAAAGCTGATTTCATTTTGCATAAAATCAAAAAGGCTTTTGTCATAATCATTATACAAGAGAAAAAAGGCGATTCTTTTTATTTAAATGATCGTATTTCGATATCATATAAGTTTTTTGGCTCGTTTTTCAATTGATTAATTCTCATAAAATTAAATTTGGTCTTTCAACTCCTAATGATCTGTTTTGCCAGGGATGAATTTATTTTAGCCTTAATTTGTTAAGCCCTTTAAAATGATTTATTATTAAATGATAAAAATTATATTTATCCTATTAAATTTTAGAATTCAGTTTTACCAAAGCATAGTTTTATCTTTCCCCTAAATCTATTAACGCTTTTAATTTCCCAATTTTCATATAATAACAGGTGAATTTTTTGCACCATAGGATTCACTTTTGCTAAACCGTAGTTGATTTTTTTAGCCTATTTCATTAAGCTCTTTCAATTACTTTTTTATTTAATTACAATTTAACTCACGAAGTGTTTAGTTTACCATAACATAGTTAATTTCTTTAAGTTTAAATTAATAAATCCTTTTAGTTATGAAATTTGATTAAATTATGTGGTAATGTATGTACAAGTCCATTACAAAAATAAGAAGAGTCTTAGTTCATTTTTATTTTATATGGGTATGATATTGTCTCCTTTAAAGCTTTAAGAAATATTACATTGTATTTGCATGCAAATTTGGTCATGTGTTAAAAAAAGATACTTAATAAAATTGTGAGCAGATGATTGTATAAAGAAATGGAAATGTTAATTATATTTTCAAACTTTTTAATTCTAAGCTTGAATCTTATTAAAATTAAATATTTGACTCCCCATAGTTACGTGTATCTTTCATACTGAAATTTGATTTTAAACGTGACGGTTGTGGCTAGCTAGACAGCAGGTGCTAATCCTTTCAGAGCACCCGGCCTTACTTTTTGATGGAAGTTTATGTGTACAATCTAATTGACCAGTTTTCAAAGTTTTGACTTTATGTGTTTTAGGATTTTGATTTGGACTGGTACGTTGTGTTTTATTTACATGTATATAGGAATATCTTGCCACATACATTTATCATTTTAAACCGAAGTTTTCATAAAAATTTGGACATTACTTATTAGAAAACAAGATTCAAAAAATATATCTGTTAAAATATTAATCATATAACATTGACATCTTCCAATATTTGTAGAAATGTCCTACACATTCCAGTCCATTTAAATATAGGGAGGAACAGTGCTCATCATTAGACAAAGATCCATTTAATGGAAGACTTTTTCACTGGATACCTTTGATCGGTATATACAACATAAATATAATCTAATATATAAACAAGAGACTCATGGGCCTTAACGCTCACCTGAAGATATGTCCAATATTGTTTGCAAAGTGCAATCGACAATATATTAGTTACAGAAACTTTAAAAGTTTTCTGAAGTTAAGAACTCCCACAAAACTTAATCGGAAATATATCCACTCACATTTCATTTATAAGTAGCTTATATTAATACGCATTAAGTAAATGTAGTGCAATGAATAATTTCCAATCATTAATCAATCTCACTATACTTATGTAGCTATGTCCTTGACCTTTGAACATATATGACCTCGAACCGTATATGATTGTCATGTCAATACCTACAATATTCTATTCTAATACACTATGTCTATGTGTGAAATTAATAGATTTCAAGATAATAAATAATTTTAGTATTCCTATGTTGATATGACCTTAACCTTTAAACATATAACCTTGAATCATATATCAAAATGATTGTCATGTCAAAACCTACAATACAAAAAGTTAATAGTTTTTAAAAGATAATTAGCAATATAAGTCTTCTTTTACAGCTGTGACTTTGACCTTTCAACATATGACCTTGAAACCTATATCAAAATGATCGTTGTCGCAATACCTACAATATTCTATTATATTCGATATAGTGACAAATATATAATATTTAGCAATTTCCCCACCCAATGCCTTACATTTTTCCCATTTTGAGCCCCATGGCTACCATTTTTGCAAATCTGAAACTAGATCACCTAAGGATGTTATAAATGAAATAACTAAGGTATATCTCTTGTAGATTCAGAGGAGAAGATCTTTAAAGTTTTTAACTATTTCCCCCTTATAGGGCCCCAAGGGGACATAACTCCTTCATTTGTGCAAATCTGAAAGGGCTTCTCCCAGGCATGATGGTTACAAAGTTTCATTAAATTTAGGCCCAGTGGTTTTGAAGGAGAAGATTAAATGTAAAAAGTTTAAGCACGACGGACGACGCACGACGGACGAAGATGGATAGCAATAGCTCAGATGAGCTAAAAATAAAAACAAAACAATTGATATACAAGGCCAGATACAATAGATATTACTAAATGCAGTCAGAGAAATTATTATATTTTTAAGAAATGTTTCAGTTGATTGATTGATTGAATGATTCATTCATTCATTCATTCATTCATTCATTCATTCATTCATTATTTTTGTTTAACAAAATCCAATAAGTCAAAATTCTTTTGTCTCAGTAGGCTGTAAATTTCATTTAATTCCATAGTAATATTATCGCACTACTTCAAAAAGTCACAATCTTGTAAAAGCGACGAACAATGTCAGCTCATTCCTTTTTTGAAGCTGAAACCATTGTTAAAGCACATTTTACGAAGTTACAAACGATGTCAGCGCACAACTATTTGAAACGAAAACTGATGACTTATTCTTTAAACAACCATTATCGGTCAGGGTAAGTACAATAGATAGAATACAATATGTAGATACAATATCTTTTATACTTTAGGTGATGGCAGATGTCGATTTTTTTGTAAAGCTTCTGGTTCTTCTGAAACAAGAACGCTGACACATTTTCATGATGGTACTGAGTGTACTTCAGACTCCGACTTTGGTAGATGCATTGGAGGGAAATGTTCGGTAAACATTCATAAACCAAACTTAGATTTATTCAACCAAATTGCGAACGTTTTTCTTATAATTAAACAAAAATTGTTACATTTTTCAGTGTATAAAATTTGATGCTAAGGAACGTTTTCACAAAAGATTGATAATGTACCATTCCCGAGTCATTATCTTTTCACTTACAGAGAGGCGGATAATTTTTTGATAGTGGAGACAACACTGTCCGGAGAAATTCGCCTTTGAAAATCGAATGCAAAAAAAATGACGGACTTTCTAACAATAGAATTAGTTTGAGTTGGTTTAAAATTTAGGTTTTAAGATACACTGTGATATCAACGCCGGATGTTGCCAAAGGTATTTGCAAAAGATTTTGGAAAAATTTGAACATTTTAAATTTTTTTTTTTTTTTTTTTGAAATTTAAGTCTGGTTTTAGTCAATCGTCTAGGGGGCCTCGGTGGCTGACTGGTCTAGAGCGCGCTTTCGAATCACAGCGCTTCTCTCTTCAATTGGCTTTGAGTCCCACTTGGTTGCCGAATGTCGGTGATTTTTTCAGGCACTTCGGTCTCTTTTATTTTAACAGATATTTAAGCAAAATACTTGTTTAGTTTTGATGTGCCACATATGCACATTTTGGAAATTCATTAATTATCATTGACTCAAGAGGTCGAAAAAGTTAAATATGATAAATGAGATAATACACACATTTGGAAATTAATAAATCCGAAGTTTCAAAATCAAATTTATCCAAACCCAGCTAAGGAACGCTTTGCATGATGGAACAAACCTTACTTTTAAATAAGTTTCAAAATTAAGTACGGCTGAAAATTTTGCTACATGGAACATTTTCTAACAGCACAAAAGAACTGCCGGCTGGATCCCCTCGATATCATTGGAAACGTCTTAACTATGGCGTAATCCAATCAAATCCTTTAGTTTTAAATGTCTTGTTGCGTTCTTAAATTTAAGCAATAATATAACCATGCCAACTTTACGTCTGATGCTGCTGAACAATTTTTCTGTTATTTTGAACACTATTCCACTATACACTCATACACTATATTTTTAGAACATTTGCTCGTAAGAAACAGATTATTTATTATCTTCTTTTAAGTAAAATATTCTAATAATTGAAGCTACTAGCAGTCTAAACTTTGCAGTATTTTTATCGCATAATTCTAAACATACTTATTATGCTGCATTATTTTAGGAATTTGGATGTGATGGTCACCTTTCGTCACCCTTACGATTTGACCGATGTTCTGTTTGTGGTGGAAGTGGTAATACATGTACACCACGAAGTGGGATTTATAACCAGGGAAGGGCTAAACGTGAGTCCAATTAATATGTATAAAATTATTAAATTCCTCAGACATTTTATTTAGATCATGTGTTATTTATTTTTGTTGATATAACAGCTTTTGAATCCGATTAATGATTTTGAAAATTTACTTTGATTTATAAATTAATTGTTTGCAGATTTTGAATAATACAATCTTATGTTATTTATGCAAATTAATTGCGATGGCATTTTATGCAACCCTTATCTTGGATTTTTATCGTGACCGATAAATCAAACCAAGAAAACTTCGTTTATGAGCTTGATTGTGGTCCATCAATCATTGACAGATTCTATTATGTTTTGACTGATTCTCATATTTTTGCAGAATATGTGGCGTTTGTTACAATACCAAAAGGATCCACTGGAATTCTGATAACAAATGATAATACGTTTAGCTATATGAGTATGTATTTTTTGGTTTTAATTTATTCTTCTCAAATCATATTCTCTACTTGATACCGTGAATTTTTTTGTTTTGTTTTTTTTTACCGTTTTGCCTGCATAAGCCCATACGTATAATTTTTTTCAGGAGATTGGTTTAAAGTACATCTAAAATACATTGCATTTTTCGAAATTGTAACTGTATACTGGTTAAAATACCCGAGAATGATTAGTTATAGATTTGCTTTACTTATGCTTTTGTTCAATCTAATAATTTAAGAAACAATATTACTGTATTTACAGGATATACTCAGTAACGTATTAACGAGATCAGTTCACCCAACAAAACGAAATAACATTTTGTATTCTTTGTTGTTATTTTAAGGTTCTTTGCGAAATACTGAGACATTCGCTGACTTGCATGCAAAATTGTGCTATTCAATATTCTTGGTTAAAATGTGTTTCAAGTGATTCAAATAACTTCTCTAGAAGTATTTATAAAATATGTTTTATATTACAGGTATAAGTGTTAACAATAGGTTAATCTTCGGTCAATCTCAGCAAGCGTCATCGGGTAACTATGCAAGCAATGGCGTGGAAGTCAAGTACAACAAAAGACCTGAAAAAATCAAAATCGTTGGTCCAATTCCAGTCGCAATTCAGGCAAAAGTAAATCAATTAAATAGCTCACTTTATTTACATTCTTTTTCAGTAATAAATATATAACGAAAATTGATGTGCCATATGTGCACATTTCGGAAAATCATTCCTCATCAGTGACACTAGGGGCCGAAAACTTTGATAGATAAGTCAAATAGTTGAACATTAATGAATCTAAAGTTCCAAAATTATATAGACCGAAATCCAGCTAAGGAATGCTTTGCATGAGGTAACAAGCCTTAGTTTTAAATTAATTCAAAAAATTAAGACGACTGAAAATTTTCTGACCTCACAAAGTACTGCCTACTGAGTTGTGGACACCTCAGGGAGTTTTACTCCAATTATTAATTATTGTATTATTTTGTATACAATATTAATCATATCACTAACTGTTTACTTATGTCTTTTTTTTTTTATCTTATATGAAACTAAATCTATGTTTTAACCTCACTTGTACTCATTCATCTTTGTCAAGATTTTAACATCAATGACGGGTTATCACATGTTCATAATATCAATAGGCTGTGTATTTGCAGTTATCCGAGAAGGTTTAAACGGATTCCGGTTTATCCGTTTTTATTTTTTATGTCGACCAAACGCTGAAATGATAAAGAAAAGGCTGGTTTATTTGCTTTTTATCTAGCATGGATTCAAACAGAGCAATCACATGCCGAATTCAGTAAATTCGAATCTTACAAATGTTGTCAAGAAACTGAAACTGGACTTGACCCAGTCTTAAAATCCCCCAAAAACTTATGTGCCTAAATTTTGGCACCGTCTACATTCAATAAATTGGCATTGTTTTACTTCTGAAGTGATGAAATTGGTGGTATTAGGAGAGTAATAAGTGCCTATTTTTTGTTATAGGTGTATAGAAATTATGGTGACGGGTATGTTGGAGTTCGACCAGACATTAGATACACATACCATGTACCAAATGGTCAAATACATAATAACGTCTATCAATGGAAAACCACGACTGAGTCCTGTAGTAGAAGTTGTGGAACAGGTATTCATAACTTATGGTATTGTTCTTAATTCGTTCGAATAGAAATATATCTGACAAAAAAGCCCTGTTTGTAATAAAAATTAACACATCTTACAAAAAGATTCTAGTAAAGAAATATTAAGGACCAATATACATATTGATTTGACAGACGGTTTTTTATAATTTCAAAACATTTTAGGGAAATTTGAAAAATGCATTTCCTCTCATGTATACATTTCATTAACGTCTTCAAGGTAAGTTTGACTTGCATGACTTAAATAAAAATAATGATAGTATGATAGAATATCGCCAATCTTGAAATAGATCGTCAACAATACATTATATCATAACCGAATATGTATTTTTTTTAAATTTAAATCCGAATATTTGCTTTAGCAAATTACATTAATATGATTGATTATACATTTAATGTACAATAAGTGTTCATTAACAATTATGTTTTAGGTACAGTAAGAGTAACTGTTAGCTGTATGAGAGGACAACAAGTGACAGATGATTTTCATTGTAATATATTTACTAAGCCAGCGGAATCTGTCACTCCATGTAATACACAAGACTGTCCACCAGAGTAAGTGAACATATTTATTCTAAATTGACAAATGTTTTTTTGTAAATAAGTTTGTCGCTTTTTATCGAGCTAAATAAAATTGCCATATACTAACGTTTGGGGCAAATTTATCATTTAAAAAATACGTAAAAATGTAATACTAGTGTTGAATTGATATTTGAGAAATGTATTCAATGTTTGGTGGTTGCCTTTGTAAATTAACATTTAAAATGTACCTGATGTTTTATGGTCGCTTTCGTACTTTAATTTACATGAATTTCTCTTTATTTTAAATAAAGCATTTTTCTTCTGAATCCGGAGGATGTACATTTTGTATGCTCCACTCATCCAGTGGCTTTGCTGGGGTCACTTTATAAAGTTTACCTAGCACAGCCAGGTAGATTACAATGTTGTATATGTGTTAAAGTGTTTTGTTCAAAGCGTAACCATCCATTTAATATAATATACAAAATTGCATTATTTGCAGATGGTTTAGCGGTGAGTGGGGGGAGTGTACTGCGACATGCGGTATTGGAACCAAACAAAGGACTGTTAGTTGTGTTGTAATTCAAGGAGATGATAAAAAGACTGTTGCAGATAATAGGTGTAATCTTGGCAGAAAACCACTACATGTGCAATCATGCAGCATGGGGGAATGTAATGGAGTATGGAAAAGTGAAGCGTGGTCAACTGTAAGTATTCTTTGAAATTCTGATAAAAATGTTATTTAAAACACGCGTGGTGAAACTTTAATTCTTCTTGCATAAGTATGTTCATTAGCCTTTTTATCTGCTTACCATTCGTTTTGCAAAGATATTTGCCAATGGTTTTGTAGAGTTTTGTTGTAAAAATATAAAATCAGACGTATACTGTAAGATGACAATTCTTTTTATGACATCTTTTTATATCAATAGGGGAATAACATTTTGCTGATATTTTCTTTTTTAAAGTCCAAAAATATATTTCATGACTATCTTATTAAATCAAGAAAATACAATCGCCATATCTTCATGACATAATCGTGTTTTCTAGTGTTCAACAACCTGTAGTAACGGAGTGAAGACCAGAACAGTTAGATGTTACAAAGACAAAAGATATAATCAAATACTTCCAGATAATAGTTGTTCAGCAAGAAAACCGCCAGTCACAGCAGTATGCTTGACTCAACCTTGTGACTTCACTAAAAGTAAGTTTATAGCACAGTAGTGTGCAATTTCTTAAATACGAACAGTAAAAGTATTTCAGTCAGTAAAATTTATCAGGTGAACGTATAAGGCCCATTTTATTATAGAAAATTTTGTTTCAATATTTGTTCGTCTTTGAAAGCAAATGATGTTATTTTTTAAATTTAAATACCGGGACATTACACAGATCAGAATGTTTGACAGTAGGTAATCCATTTTAATTCTAGTTTGAATTTTAACTTCATATATTGTTTACTCTTCTGGAAAACACGACTTCACTTCCTTGAAAGAAGTTCACGTGTATAACTAAATTGATCAGTGTTCAAAGTCTTTACTTTGTTTTGGGGATTGTGATTTGGACATGAACTGGTATTCTGTGTTTAATCTTATGATATAAATTCAACCTTGTATAATTTGAGGTGGAGCTAGCTGTACTGACAAAGAAGATTGTGCAAGTTATGGATCTAATGTTTGTCACGGTCAGTTTGAAAGTTGGTCAAAAGAAAACTGTGCACTTTACTGTGGTTATTGTGTGAAAGATCCTTCACGTAAGATTAATTTGTCTTATTTTCTTATTTCTTTGACTGATTGTCCTGTGCTCTTAGTAACTTTGTATAGTGTTAGATACTTTCTTTTAAAGTTTTTTTTCATTTTAGAAATACGATTAATTTATCAAAAACAATCATGCATTTTGCAGTGAGCTTTTATCGTGAGCATGTTCCTAATTATGTTTGAAAAAATCTCTATCTTCTGTTTTCGCTGTTATTAAAGATAGCGTTAAAAATTAAATCAACTAATCGTTCAATAATTATCTGTTTCTTAAGTTGATTTTTTCGTGTTTTCGTTTAAAATTAATTTATGCCACACAAAAACAAGAAAATATCAATGCTTCTTACGAGACAAATACAAACTTTTAATCTAATCAAAATTAACTAATTTTAATTCTGAAGTGCATGATATATGACTTCTCATTTTCCTTCCTAGTGTAGAGGGGTATTTTTTCATAAATTTTTATTTCTTCCTTTTTCAATTATTGAATAGAATACCATGCTACCTGTGAAGACAGTCCAGACTGTAGAGGAAGAGATACAAGTGTCTGTACTGAATATAAAGAATGGTCTGAAACGAACTGCAAAAAGTTGTGTAACCTTTGTCCTGCTGGTAAGATATTATTTGAACATAGACTGGAGTAAAAATTCAATAGATAATATATGTCAATATTTTTATCTACATTAATCGTATATCTGCACATTTCTTTGCAGTACTGACTGTACTCTTTTAGTAATATAATTAATTAAATCAACATGAAATAATAAAAAAAAATCAACTTTCACTATACATGTATTTACAATTGAAGTGATTTGTACAATAAAACTTTGCCTCAAACACTTCGCAAGTACAAGTTGTAAATATAATTGACTGTATCAGTGAGGTTATTTGAATCTGACTGTGCTGTTCCAGCAAATGGACAAACATGACGTTATAAACTGCGATTTGAATCTTTAAGAGGTTCTGTTTGAATTTGGTGCTTTTATCGATGTATAATAGTTAGTCTCGCATCTTATATTTATGTTTGTTCCCAAAGGTCGTAAAATGCCTCGTCGATTATGATAATTTTTATACTTGCTGTATAGTATGATAAAAATTATAACAATTCTTGTTAATAGCAAACAAAACAAAACAAAACAAAACAAAAAAAAAAAAAAAAAAAAAAAAAAAAAAAAAAAAAAAAAAAAAAACTGAGTAGTTTCCCTTCAATAGTGGATGACGACGCTGGAGAGAAGAGAATTATTAATTCGAATCATTGTCCTCCGTCCGAATCAACGAAGGAGCGTCTGTTCAAGTTAGTTCTCTGTCTGTAAATCAGCCAAATTTATGTAACAAGTAAGGTACTTTGATACTTTCAGTTTTTAGAAAAGAAATCTAGTAACGTTAGAAAATTTGAAGAAAAAGAATTTTTCTTTCAACGTTATAAATATTTTATATGCAAGTTATTCGACTTATTATTTATCGATTTTTTAAATTCATTTGACGCGCCTGGGTATTTTAGGAGAGAGGACACAATCCTTAAGTTATAAAAAGGCAGATTGGCTCATATAAAATGTCTAACTTTTTGGTTCTGAAATGTACAAATTACAGGTAATCACGTCACCCGTACCGCTGCACCGTCATGTAGGGACTCTGTTGATTGTAACAATTATCAAAAAGATGTTTGCTCCAGGTACAAAGATTGGGCAAGAAGTAACTGCCCAAAACATTGTGGATTCTGCACCATTCCAACTACAAGTTCACATATTATACAGCATAGTGAATCAAGTTATTGTAAGGACCTAGTAAACTGCAAAACATACCAGAATGATGTCTGTTCCACGTACAAGGATTGGGCTAAAACAAACTGTCCTAAGCACTGTGGATTTTGTACTATACCTACAACAAATCCCTATTCTCAATTTCACACAACTATTACTGTTTGTAAAGACACGATTGATTGTAATAACTATCAGAAAGATGTTTGTTCTTCATATAAACCATGGGCATTAAGCCACTGTCCAAAACATTGTGGTTTTTGTACCGTACCAACTAAAAGTACCTATATTGTACATCATACCACCCTAAAACCCTGCAGAGACTCCGTTAATTGCAATAACTATCAGAAAGATGTTTGCTCTTCATATAAGCCATGGGCATTAAGCCATTGTCCAAAACATTGTGGTTTTTGTACCGTTCCAACTAAAAGTACCTATATTGTACATCATACCACCCTAAAACCCTGCAGAGACTCCGTTAATTGCAATAACTATCAGAAAGATGTTTGTTCTTCATATAAGCCATGGGCATTAAGCCATTGTCCAAAACATTGTGGTTTTTGTAACGAACCGACAACAAGTGCCCAAATTGTACAACACACTACCAAAATCCCTTGCAAAGACATTGTTAATTGTAATGATTACCAGAAAGATGTATGCTCCACCTATAAGCCATGGGCTATGAGTCACTGTCCAAAACATTGTGGATTCTGCACGAGCTTTACCACACTAGCAAATTCCAACAACGTATGTAAAGATTATGTCAATTGTAATGAATATCAAAAAGATATCTGTACCACATATAGAGACTGGTCACTGAAGAATTGTCAAAAACATTGTCGATTCTGTTTTTCGGCGGCGACGACGACGACGACGACGACGACGCCTTCATCAACAACTTCTCGTATAAAAACTGTATCAAGAACTTGCAGGTGATACTGTGAATTGTTCAAATTATCAATCGGATGTTTGTACAAGATATAAACCTTGGTCGCTGACACATTGTGCCAAACATTGTGGTTTTTGTATGGGTAAGACCGTCGCTTTATCGGATGTGGCTCGGTTTTAGGGGTTTTAAGTTAGTTTTACGTTGAAACTAAAGGCAATTCCTTGTCATTTGAATGTTTACGCATTCAATGTTTGACATTATCATTCTTATACTGATGAAGAAATCGAATGTAAATGTAAAAGTGCCAATATACAACCTAGTTTCGGCTAATACATCAAATTTAACAATTAAAGTTTAAATTTCAATTTCTTTTAAAGACGAATCTTTTTTTATAATTTCTCTGAATTTGTCATTTTTGTTTTTCCTTTTTTCGGCTAATACATTGAATCTTACAATGAATTTTTAATTCAAGTCATTTTCTTTTAAATAAAGTCTTTTTATAATTTTTTTTAAATTTGTCATTTTTGTTCCTGATTATTTTTACGCTGATACATTAAATTTTACAATCGAAGTTTGTTTCCTTGTGAGAAGAGTCTTTTTTCTTATTTTCCTGAATTTGTCACTTTTTATCTTACTAATAAATGCCTAATTAAAGAAAGAATAACAGTGTATTATTTACTGATATTACCAAATTATGACGTTTATTTAAAACTAAAATTATTACTCCAAACAAAGTATCGCTGCTGTTGGAGTAAAACCTTAGTACTCAGTAGGCAGTACTTTGTGCTGTCAGAAAATGTACCATATATCAAAATTTTCAGCCGTCTTAATTTTTGAAATTTATTGAAAGCTAAGTTTTGTTTGCAAGGCATTACTTATGTGAATTAAGATTCATATAATTTTAAAACTTTAGATTTATTTATCTTCAAATGTTCCGATTAACTTTTTCGGCCCCTAGTGTCACAGATGAGAAAACATTTCCGAAAGATGCATATTCATGTTTTTTTGTTTAAATAACTTATCATTTAACAAGGATTTGCCTTGAGTTGAAATATATGGTGTATAGTTGGTAGTCATTTCGATTACAAGAATTTGCTAAACAAAGGGTGGTGTTAGTATATTGACAGCATATTATTATTATTATTATTATTATATTGTAGCTATATACTTAGTAAACAGTATTAATGATTTAGATTTTGCTAATTAAATCTGTATATAGGTATTAGGTTTATTAGTTTTAAAATCATAATTAAGAACTAAATTTTCAAACTGCTTTGTCCGTCTGGGTGACGTTATATATTTGTGAGAATAATACCAGAAAAATCCTTCGTTTCAATAAATTGTTTATTTTTCTTATTTTTCAACAAATGTATGAATAAAAAAACTTACATTTATTGATTACATTATTGTTTTCCATGCTATACAATTGTATACAAATTTTATGCACTAGATATTTATGCCCATGTATATGTTTGAATAGTTCAAACATTGTTCTAATATCACTTTTTATCTAGAAATTCTATTTGCCTGTTTAAATTGTTCTGATTTCAATATCTTAATTTAATTTTATGCTACACTTGCTAATCTTTTCACTTGTACACGTTTCTCGAAATGACCATTTTTATTATTTATAAATAGACCGTAATGGAGTGATGTCACATTAATTATAGAATATTTTCGTTATATTAAATTATTGGAAACACCCATCTTTAATCCTATAGGCATTGTGCAGACTCTAAATCGTTGCCAAATCGTTAATCTTTGAAACATAATGTCACGGTACATTACAGTTTTCTCATATAAGTTTTTATTTGTCTATTTTCTGATCTACGTTTTGTATAAATCTAATAGGAATAGATGCGCATACAAATAAACTGTTGGCTCAGTTGGTAGAGTGCTCGCTCCGTAAGTGGGAGGTCGTCGGTTCGAACTCCGGCCGGGTCTGACCCAAGACTTGAAATTGGGTAGTGGCTGTTCTTTCGTCCAAGCACTCGGCATTACGAAATGAAAGTCGCGGTTTCTTTCTGATGGGAACTTAAAATACACGAGGTCCGTGTCACGGCGTGGCACGATAAAGAAACCTGCTGTATAATGTCATCAGCGCAACGCAAAGGCAAAATTTCTGCACTTTCAGCTTATAGCTTGGCGACGTCTCGATATAAGTGAAATATTGTTGACTGGGACGTTAAACACCATTACTCAACTCTAATAAACTGTTGGATATTCAAAACCCTCGCCTACTTAGGTCCTCATCAAAATATTGTTAAGTATGGAGTCTCAGTATCCAAGCTTATCCTGGATATATTTGACATCCGATAGTTTGATGTTCCTTTTATTCTCAAATTTTATTCCGCACTTTGCGGATGTAGCTAGCTAGAAAAGAGGTACTTATCCTTTCGGGGCACTGGTTTTCACTTCTTTAATTGAAGTTGATTGTGAGATTTCGACACAGACCTGTTTATCGTACATTTATATTGCAGCATGTGAAGATGCAAGATCAGATTGTGCAAATTATCCAGCGGATACCTGTCAGTCATATCCAGAATGGGCACGTGAGAATTGTAAAAAACATTGTAATTTATGTACGGCAAGGGCAGCAACAACTCCAGGTAAAAAATGAGGCAATTTGAGCCAAGCAAAATTTAATTTTATTACCGAAACTAAACTTGTAATATCAAGCAAACAACTTAAATTTGTATATTAGTAGTAAAATAACAGACAAAAAACAAGTTGTTGTTTCGTTTTGCGCGGCTAAGATAAAGTGAATACAAGATATAGTTAAATTTTAAACTTTTTAGTTTTTCGAGTTTTTTGTGTTGAATTTTTCCAGTAGCTAAATTCAAAACAGTATAAGAGTAACATTATCTATATGAATTGGAGTGTTACTCTCATGTTATAATTTTTTTAAATTATATCCAAACTTTAATTCCGTGATAAAGAAGGGAAAAGGAAAGCTGAAAAACTAATAACTTTCGGCGAACGAAGTGTCAATCTTCCTGACACTATGATCTGCCCAAGAAGGCTTCATACCTAGAGGGTAAGAGGTGTTGTGGTTTGAAAGACAACTTCTTAAACAATTCGTCAATCATTACCTTCATAAGGATAGGGATTGCTTCATAAACGCATAAACCGAAAGTAGACCATTCTTATGGTGATAGTTATGCTATTTTTATAACAATTATAATTGTCGAATAACATCCTGCTTGCTTTTGTCAATGGAATTCACCAGACTACCACGTGATACCTCATAGCGTTTGTGCGAGACAATTATTTCTATTGACTACGGAATCGCATAAAGTTTCGTTTTCCCGTAAAAACGACGTTTTTCCGGAATATTTGACGTAGACGTTATCCATTTCATTCCGCACAAACGTTAAGAGGTATTGATCACGTGGTACGCTGGCGAGTTCCATTGTCCGAGTATGTTTATCTTCTGTTGGCCTTATGCCAACAATTTTATTCTGTTTTGTTATGCTATGTTATATTTGTTTAGCTTCAAGCCACGCATCAACATGTGTTGACAAACATCAAGACTGTGCAAGCTATGGGAAGAGCGCTTGTCAAAATTATGCAGAATGGGCAAAGGACAATTGTCAAAAATACTGCAATCTCTGTCCAGCACAATGTAATTATTTGTTGTTTTTAAGTATGGACTTGTACAGTGGAAATTCCAAAAACCGGCTTCGTATGGGACCAAGAAATTTGGCTTTGTATAAGACAAATATTTTAGTTTATTATCTTAAAATTTCTTCTTCATTTATAAAAATTGAATACAATTATTGGCCACCGTGTTTAGATTACGTAAAGAATAATGGTCTTCACACCATAACCATTAAAACTATAAAAAAAATATGAAATTTGTTGGCTTAATGTTTTACAAAATGATTCTTATTTTCAAATACTTAATACACCACTATGGACTACTTCTTATTTTCAAATACTTAATACACCACTATGAGACCGACTGGTACTGAAATAAATAGAATAAACAGGTTCACTCATAAATCATGAGCTATGAAGGACTGTCTTCTTTAACTCAGTTATAGGCAACTTCTTTAAAGTTTTGTTTTCTGTTTTGATTTGGGGTAAACGTAATGAGCTATGCAAAAAATCTAAACTTCAAAAGGGTCTAGAACTAGGGTCCAACTTCAAGACGCTTTCCTGTATCCCAACAGTTAGGCAAAGCTGTGCTTAAAAGCTTTCAGGGCTTCGTGGTACAGTCTCTTTAAAACAGAAAGGAGCTCTGCAAAAAAAAAAAAAATTACAGCCGATTAGTGTTTATGGTTTTTTTTGGTTTACTTGGATATGGGTTTAAGAGTAATGTAGTTCAGAAGAAAGGTACTTTTACAATTCCGTTCATTTTTTTTATTTGGCAATTATCATTTTATTTTTATTTTGCCATTTATCATTTTATTTTATTTTGATATTTTTTATGTTTTGAATTAAAGGATTTACTAATTCCTTCCAATTACTACGATTTTACTTTATGTTTGCATTTGCTTTTGTACAATTAAGCTTCTTATAGGGTTGAAAAATTGCCTTCTGTGTGCTTTTAAGGTGGTTACTTAAAAAACGCATTAACATTCGTTGGAGAATTTCTCTTGATTTTTGTTTTGTGTATATTTTTCAATTGCTTGTATATGCACTTTGTCATTTTGTAGTCATGCATGTAATTTGCTTTGCTTTCAGCAGCTGGAACTGATTCTGCGTGTGCTGACAAACACCAAGATTGTGCAGGTTATGGAAAGAGCGCATGTCAGGATTATCCAAAATGGGCTAGTGAAAACTGTCAAAAATACTGTAATCTCTGTCAAACACAAAGTAATTATAATGCCGTTGTGGTACATATTTAATTCAGATATTTTTAGATTTAAAAATGATTTGCCCCAAATTTTGCTTTATGTTTTGTTTTAATGCAAGATAAACAAATCAGATAATAATTTGAAATTAACTAAAAGTAATGCTCAGGAAGGCATCTGTTTATGGACGAAGTAAATAATAAAACACAAACATATTAGTCCATGTCCAAATCAGAACCCCCTCCCCCCAAATAAATAAATAAATAAATAAATAAATAAATAACCAAAAACAAAGTAAAAAATTTAAAAACTGGCAAATTTATTATAAACTTGAACTTCCATCAAGGAAGTGAGGCCGTGTGCTCCGGAAGGATAAGCACCTCCTGCCTAGCACACCCGTCACCTGAGATGATTTTCAATGTAGTGTTATAAGCTAAGGACAAAATTTGTGTTTAATATTCTGATTGTGTTGCAGTTCCATCTGTAAAATTATCCAGATAAGACTGACGTGCAATTGTCCACAGAGACTATTGTTCTCTTGTCTATAGATCTGTTTGATTATCCCAACTACTTTTTCTTTGTCTACAGGAACTGCTCTTCAAAGTCCATTCATACCGTCCAATCCATTGAATAGCATGAATTGTCTCCTAAATTGAAATAAAAACAAAAGCTCGCACAAAGAAAGTATTTTCGAAAAGCAGCGAAAAAAGCAGTACTTTCCAAAAAATGCAATTACAATTTCGTGGAAAAAATGGAAGTAGTGATTTATCGGAATGGGAGATTCTTTATTACAATACATATATTAAAGAAACTTTAATTAACAGTGATTTTGGTTCCATTTTTCACAACCTTTTTGTTTTTTTTATATTTATTGTCATATTCTGTTTTTCAGGCGGCTGTGTAGACACTAATAAAGACTGTGCACAGTATGGCAAGGGATACTTGTCAAAACTATCCAGAATGGGCACATCAAAATTGCCAGAAATTTTGCAACTTATGTGGTTCACGACGAAAAAGTATGTACATAATTGTTCTTGAAACCTTATAACTCATGGTCCCAAAGTATATAATATTTTTATTATTATGATCCCAAATTTATTTTTAATAATCAATTTACATATCAAAAACTCCAAACATTTTAACTAAGTGTAATGTACTCAGGTATAACATTTTACATTTTCTTTAAATGTTTGATCGTTATTACAACACAATCTTTAAATGTTTGATCTTTATTACAAAACAATCTTTAAATGAATGAACTTTATTACAATACAATCTTTAAATAAATGATCTTTATTACAATACAATCTTTCAATGTTTGATTTCTATTTCAATACAATCTTTAAATGTTTGATCTTCATTACAATACAATCTTTAAATTTTTGATCTTTATTGCAATACAATCATTAAATAATTGATCTTTATTACAATACAATCTTTAAATGTTTGATTTCTATTACAATACAATCTTTAAATCTTGGATCTTTTTACAATGTAATCTTAAGATATTTGATGTCTTTTACAATGCAAACTGATAATGTTTGATCTCTTTTACAATGCAATATTAAAATGTATTCATTTCTCATGGTTATTTAACCGATGAAACTTTTTACCGACTTAATCTGTGACCAGTTACAATACCATAATAATTCACACTCTCTTTGAAAAAAATGGTCCATACATTACTGAAATTCGCTATTTTTTGCAATATTCAATGGACCATACATTACTGTAATTTCGCTTTTTTGCAATATTCAATTGACCATACGTTACGGTAATTTAGCTGATATTTTGCAATATTCAATGGACCATACATAACTGTAATTTCGCTAATTTTTGCAATATTCAATGGACTATACATTAGTGTAATTTCGCTAATTTTTGCAATATCAAATGGATCATACATAACTGTAATTTTGCTATTTTTTTCAATGTTCAATGGACCATACATTACTGTTATTTTGCTTTTTTGCAATATTCAAGGACCATACGTTACTGTAATTTCGCTAATTTTTGCAATATTTAATGGACTATACATTACTGTAATTTCGCTAATTTTTGCAATATCCAATGGACCATACATAACTGTACTTTTGCTAATTTTTGCAATGTTCAATGAACCATACATTACTGTAATTTCGCTATTTTTTTTTGCAATATTCAGTGGACCATACATTACTGTAATTTCGCTTTTTTGCAATATTCAATTGACCATACGTTACTGTAATTTAGATGATTTTTGCAATATTCAATGGACTAAACATTAGTGTAATTTCGCTAATTTTTGCTATATTCAATGGATCATACATAACTGTAATTTTGCTATTTTTTTCAATGTTCAATGGACCATACATTACTGTAATTTCGCTTTTTTGCAATATTCAATGGACCATACGTTACTGTAATTTCGCTAATTTTTGCAATATTTAATGGACTATACATTACTTTAATTTTGCTAATTTTTGCAATATCCAATGGACCTTACATAACTGTACTTTTGCTAATTTTTGCAATGTTCAATGAACCATACATTACTGTAATTTCGCTATTTTTTTTGCAATATTCAATGGACCATACATTACTGTAATTTCGCTTTTTTGCAATATTCAATTGACCATACATTACTGTAATTTCGCTAATTTTTGCAATATCCAATAGACCATAAATAACTGTAATTTCGCTAATTTTTGCAATGTTCAATGGACCATTCATTACTGTAATTTCGCTATTTTTAGCAATATTAAATGGGTCATACATAACTGTAATTTTGTTAATTTTTGCAATGTTCAATGGACCATACATTACTGTAATTTCGCTAATTTTGCAATATTCAATGGACCATACATAACTGTAATTTTGCTAATTTTTGCAATATTCAATGGACCATACTACTGTAATTTCCCTAATTTTTTCAATATTCAATGGACCATACATTACTGTAATTTGCTAATTTTTGTAATATTCAATGGATCATTCATTACTGTAATTTTGCTAATTTTTGCAATATTCAATGGACCATACATTACTGTAATTTTGCTAATTTTTGTAATATTCAATGGATCATTCATTACTGTAATTTTGCTAATTTTTGCAATATTCAATGGACCATACATAACTGTAATTTCGCAAATTTTTGCAATATTCAATATATGATACAATGACTATTTTTGTGTATTCATTAAGTTAAACTAACGCTTCGTGACTTAACAGAGAGTGATTGCAAAAAGGAGTGGTCTTAAAAACATGCATTGGTACAGGTCAAAACTTCGCAAAAAAAGTCATGCCGGCGAAATAGGCTTTTTAAAGTTCCCGTTTATGATTTCTTTTATTGATTTAAAATTAGGTGTATATTAAGACAAACCAAATGATTCTATCAAGCTTTATAAAACTAATGGTTCTAGTTTATTAATCAATTTTCAGAAATTTTTGTCTTAATCGTTCATCATTCATCCATTTTTCATACAGGGTCAGCAATACCAGAACCTGTCAATCATTACCTAGCTCCTCCTCCGTTGCCTAAAATAAGAAATATAGATGTCAGTCTACCAAAACCGCCAGAACAGATGGTGGTTCCAACACCTATGACCCTTGGAAAAACACAATCAGCCTTTACATCAAGAAGCTCCAGAGGTGAACCTTAAAGATACAAATGGTGATGAACAAACACCTCAGATTGCAGAAGTGGATCAAAACTCGCATCAAGGACTTCCTCCAGAGGAGGGAGGTCAGTTAGTGATAGATGTTCCGATGCCAAAAATAGCCGTTGAAATCAGCGATGATACAGACTATGAGATTCCACCACCACTGAGAAACGTTCCACTCTCGGAAAATGAGATGTTTGAAAACCCTGACAATATATCTGACAAAGTGAATGACAATCAGAAAGATAAGGAGGAAAAACAACAATTAATTGAACAACTGGATGACTTAAGAGAGCGTGATTAAATAAGGTAATTATCGGTATTTTGAGTTCTTTAACCACTACTACCCAAGAATTGTGAGCCTTTCTTTTACGTTCGGGTCATAAGTTCAAGTTTTGATCAATAAGTCTTTTGTCGTGTTCTAATTCTTTATTTATTTCTATTTTCGTTTATTTATTTTATTTATTTATTTTTCCATTTATTTATTTATTTATTTTTTTTCCCATTTATTTATGTTTTTTATTTATTTATTTTTCCATTTATTTTTATTTTTTGTGAAAGTTATTTTTTCTTTCTGCTCATACTCGAAACATTGATGATCGCAAAAAAAAAAAAAAACACACAATGATACAATAAGCATAATTAACTCAAAATCACAATTAAATTATATAAAGAACATATCATTTACAACAAATACTATTATATTTTTAATCAGGTATTTTTATATCGGTCGAGTTATTTGGCCAAGGTGTGTCATATTGGCCCGAGTCCGAAGGCCATGGGCCAATATGACATACCGAGGCCAAATATCTCGGCCAATATGAAAATACCTGATTAACAATATAATATTATGAACCATATTAGGCACAGGGCCTCATTTTCTGGATAGAAGTTAACATGTATGACTGAATTATCCGGTTTTTAAGGTTTTCACCTTTTTTGAATTGTGGATTTGGCTTGGACTGGTGTGCTTGGTTTTTCTTAAATTATTATATTTAGCAATTTGTGTGTGGAGTAATTTTAGTTTTCGTATTTCTAGGCATTTATTTATATACATGTACCTAGGTGTTTTTTGGTTGGTTTTTTTTTAGTTTATGGATATTATCAAGTTCATGCTGTTACAAAATTTTTAATTCCATTTGTTTTTGAGAGAAGTAATTACCCAAAATCTTAATTCCTCAAAAGAATTTATTGGATAATTTTGAAAAATTATTGTAAAGCTTGGTCCATAAGTTATTCAGATTTCTAGGCACATAAATTATACACGTCAAAAAGTTTTATGGCCATTATCACAATATTGTTGATAAGTATGATGTCAGTTTATTATCGTGGATATATTTGACGCCCAATAGTTCCATGTTCTTTTCATTCTTGATATTGATTCAACAACACGTTGTGGATGTAGCTAGCTAGACAGGAGGTGCTCGCTTTTCCGCAGCACCCGACCTTACTTCCCAGGTGGAAATCCACGTGTTCAACTTAATTTGCCATTTTGAAATTGTGATTTGAAATTGGACCAGTGGTTTGACGTTCATAACATAACTTAAATGAAAATTGAAAATAAAAATGCAAAAACATGTGTTGACGACATCATTTTTGTGAGTAATGTTATAAAGCATTTTTTAAAAATTTATCGTGACATAAATTCAAAAAAAATGCTTTAAAGGACATTTGAAATGTATTGAACGATAAATTTGTTAAATATGCTCTATGAAAGTGCTAATTTATTATTCAGGAACGAGTATGAAAGCTGCCTGTGACACAGCCAAAGCTCTGTATAGCTACACACGTTGTCTCATTCTATAATGTCTCTTCTCTTCAAATGTCTATTTACACTTGTAAAGTAAAAGTAATTTGTCCGTAATTTTGCGTACTAGGGTTGTTTGATTCTGTTCTTAGTCTTTAGAACTTAAAGCCAAGCACCGAGAATTTTCAATAATGTTCTAATAAGTTTTTTTTTATATTTTTTTTCTGTTTTATAGGTGAAAAAAATTATATTCATCCGGAGATAGATAAAGATTACAAGTGATGACGTGGATAAAGATAACAAGATTACATAATTTAAGTTTAAAAACAATATTTGCTTTCCATGCGTCTTGAATATATTAAAAGCTTTTTAACTGCGTGTTGTGTCTTAAACTTATTTCATTAATGCTTTTTCTTTTTTTTTCTTTTTTACTTTTTCTTTTGTTTTTAATATAGTGTTTTTGTTGAAATATATACATTTGAAAAAAAAATTAAATTACTTGTAATTTGTGTTACATACATTTAAGAGAAAATAAATTATTTGTAATTTGTGTTACATATGTCATGTGTTGATTTTGAATTTCTATTTAAATAATTCATGTGCGGATTATGAATGCATAATTTTAATAGAAATTCAAAATCAGCACACTACACATACATTTAAAGAAAAAAAAATTATTTGTAATTTATCAAACAAACATTAATTTAAAGTCGGTATTCTCTTTTGATTTGTCAAAGTGTTTAATAAATAAATAAATATATTTCTGAATTTAAGTTTAAAAAGTTCTGAAAGTGTTTTGTTTTTTAAAAAGATCATGAAATCAAATCTATTTGTAATAAAAACAAAAGTTACGTTACAAATGTATCTATCTATCTTTTTGTAACTTTTTGCATTTTTATAAGTAATTCATTCGAAAAATGGCTTAATCTTAATTCAAGAAGTGGTAAATAATCGCTTCTGTCAATATACGAGTACATTGATGTATTGATTTATAGAACCATTTATCAACATTATTGACAATATTTTGATAATTACATGTATATAGATGTTTAGTTCTTTTATGAAGCCTTTGATGAAAATTGATCAGAGCACAGTTCAAATCGATTTGTAGCTTTGCCAAATGACTTGCAATTGTTTTAAAGATTTTGAAATTAAAACGATCACGTGGTTATGGTTCTTTATTTACATTTTGTTATTAAAAGTAATTTTGGCACAGAACTTAAACAGTTTTTAGGTACAAAAGAACACACCTCTTTTCTTACCAACTAGTCAAACATGGAGATTTTGGACAACCGGACATCCATGATTCTGGTATTTCGTTATGTTAGACGATTTTTTTGATAACCGGACCCTGCTTACTCTTATACAAGATTTTATTTGTTGATAAAAAAATTATTTAGACAAAAGTACTTATTATTTTTAATCTTAATCAATATTGTTGATATTTCATTATCTTAATCAATATTGTTGATATTTGATTTGATAAAGTTGTTTTATCATAAATGTTTGAATTTTCTGAATGAATTATTTAAAATTTTATAATATGACAAAGCCAAAATTGATGTGTAAAATTAAGTCTTTAAAATAGAGTTGCAATATTTTCAATGAATTGTATAGAGAAAGTTCATCTGAAGCTTCATAACTAAATTGATTGTTTTAATATGTTTGCTTATTTAAATACTATTTTGCTTTTTAGCCACTGCTGCATATTTGACTTCATTTCCAAAACAATAAAAATGTGATCAAACATAATGCTTGTTCTTTTTATTTCATTATTTTTGTCTTATTTCCTATTTTTAAAAAAATTCTGTCATTGAATACATTCACACACACACACACACACACACACACACACACACACACACACACACACAGTTTTCCAAAGTACATGTACATGCAGTATATATGCATTGGCTCATTGTATTTCATATACATGAACTTGTCAGAGGCTCTCTGGCTATTAATAGAAGGAATTGAAACAGGACCCAGTTGTTTCAGAAAATATACCATTTAGCAAAATTTTCAGCCGTTCTAATTTTTGAAATTTATTTTAAATCTAAGGTCTGTTTCCTCATGCAAAGTACTCCTTAGCTGGATTTGGATTCAGATAATTTTGGAACTTTAGATTCATTATTTTTCAACTGTTCGGCTTATGTTTTTTATCTATCAAATTTTTCGGCCCCTAGTGTCACTGATGAGGAATGATTTTCCGAAATGTGCACATATGGCACATCAAAATTTAGCAGGTGATTATGTAATATATTTTATCAATGATTAACGTTAATTAAATACAACAATAGAAAAATGGTATATCGGTATCAAATCGTAATATTGAAACGTTATGTTTCAAACTGATTAAATTTTATCTTTTAAAGAATAATTTCACAATATAAACTTGATAGTAAGTAAGAACAAACTGCGACTCATCAGTCGATTAAACCATCTAAACTAAACTTTTGGAGAAAAAAACGAAAGCTAAACCAAAATCAGAATTTAAAAATATAAGAAAATGTTCTGAAAAACGAGGACGTGCAACAAGGTGCATACACTCAATACATTTGTCATTTCTGGTCTGATTGGAGATGTTCATCTAAACAGTCATCATAAAGTATTCAAAATTACCCAACGCTGGTTGGTTGGTTGTAATATCTTGTTGACAATGTCGGTTTTTCGGTCTATTTGGTGAGTTTGGGAGTGAGAATGCTTGGTTGTAATATTGTTTAACGTTGCATCATCAACTTTTCAGCTACCCACGTTTTTTTCAGGTTTTTCGGTCTGTTTGGTGACTTTAGGAGTGAGAATGCTTGGTTGTAATATTGTTTAACGTTGCATCATCAACTTTTCAGCTACCCACGTTTTTTCAGGTTTTTCGGTCTGTTTGGTGACTTTAGGAGTGAGAATGCTTGGTTGTAATATTGTTTAACGTTGCATCATCAACTTATTAGCTATCCACGTTTTTTTTGGTTTTTCGGTCTGTTAAGTAACTTTAGGAGTGAGAATGCTTGGTTGTAATATTGTTTAACGTCACATCATCAACTTTTCAGCTATCCACAATGACAGTATTTTTATAAATCGCCGTGCCTGAGTTGTGGTTGTGAGTGTTATGGTCTATCTTGTACTAGCGCGCTCTCAGGGTGGTGACTTTTTCTGAAGGTGCTAGTTCACCGAGTCAGTATGCCACTCCCCCGTCACATTAGCCTGTCACCAAATGAACCCCTTGATGTCGATTACCAGGCGATGACGCAGTATCTCAAATTTTAGCCCTATGCATGACCGGAACGGGATTCGAACCAATGACCTTCCGTCCTCGAGGTGGACGCTCTACCACTGAGCCATCGAGGCAGTTATGACATGTGTACTTTATCGCAAATGACTAGAAGCCGACAAAAGCATTGCATTATTACACAATGAGTTATTTTTAATACTTTCGAGGTCTACTTTGATATTTTCGTTTTAGAATACACAAGTCGAATGAATTAGTATATTTAATGGTGTTTTAGCCCCAGTCAAGATTTTTTTTCACTGCTGTTGAGGCGGTTACATCGGAGATGTTGGAAGAAAACCGGATTACCCGGGTTAACTACGTACATTCCAAGATTCCATTTATAACATGATTATAATCATGCTTTAACACAAACTTACAATATTTAAAGAAAGCAAAAAGTTGTAACGATTCATCAAATAAAAGTAAGTAAAAGTTGGTCGCTTCATGTAATGCAGCGATAGTACTGTTGCTACATATAACAATGAAAATTATTGAAGGCTCATTTCTGTTGTCAATATTGCATTGTGTCCTCTTCATTTTCGCGGGCTTCGGATGAGACATCAAAAAGCGATGTCCTGTGTCACGGAAGGCGTGGCACTTTAAAGAACCCTTCCTGCACATTGCCCTAAGAGCACTGCAAAAGTAAAATTCTCTGCAACTTCATCTAAAGCGTGTGACGTCCCGATATAAGTGAAATATTCTTGACTGGGCGTAAAACCCCATTTTTAAATCAATCAATCTTCATTTTCCCATTTTCTCGGGGAAATGGCTTTTTATTTGTCAGTTTAATTTCGATTTGACAGAACTTTGATTTTTTTCTATGCAATTTTTTGAGCCATGAGAGCGATGATTCTGCAATAGAGTGCATATATTTTGTATAATTCATTTAACAAAACATTAAAATATTTTAAAAAATTTTATCCCGTTTTAAAAATTTAAAAAGTTGATTTTAAAAAAAAGTATATATTACATAAAGAAATTTTTCAAACTTCCTGAAGAAAACTAAATCATATGTAACGATCTGTACAATTTTCCCGCGAAGTCGAGTTTCAGATACCCCGGATGTAATTAAGTACTGTTTCAATTTCAACAGGTATGTCAATACGCATGCACGCAATAACAAAAAATTAATTTCCGGAATCACCAAACGGGACGTATTGATTATTTACATTCGTAACACAGTTTATCTGACAGAAGGGGGAGAAATGTCAGGCCAGTTTTTAATCTGTTTCTGAATTTTTAAGGTAAGTTTAGCCTAAATTTGAAATACTACACCTATAGTTCAAGTTTATAACTTGTAAAGCAAGTTAATTTTAGACAGGTGTGTTCTGAGTAACGGTTTACCTGTTTACATTGCAAGATACAGGTGGGCATTTATCTGTCATGACAGTGAAACAATTCGGCCAGGTGTTAAAGTACAAAGCACGTGTATTGTGCATGTATTATAATCTCTATAACAAATATTTTGTTAACCAACCCTTGATAAAATTAATGGTAATATCCATCTTACAATTAAATAATTATTGTCATATTTTTACATGTGACAAATAACGTTCAGGTAAGTATATTTCAAAAATAAACAATCTAGAAATACAATTTTTATAAATATACACAAAAGGAAAAATAAAACTTTGAGTCACATTAGTAAGATCTATATTTTTATAAACAGACATTTCTTTCTTTCAGCATCTTAAAATCAAATAATAATAATAATAGTAAAAATAATAATAATTTAAAAGCTATAATGCATTGGGAAAACTCCACCATTTGATACAGAAAAAAGTTTAATGCCAAAGTAGTCATATTTTTCCTGAAAAAAATAAATATCTTATTTTTGAAGACAAAACATTTCAAATTAATAAAGTGACAAGACATATAGAAACTGAGGCCAGTATGTAAAATGTGATTTTCATTATTCAACTCATGTTTTTAAACTGGTGTTTAAATTTTAATACTCTTCATTGATGAATTGAAATTCTCTTAAAAAGTTTAAAATACAAGTATTATGACAGACCTCTTGAAATACATTATCAGAGTTATGCTGACTTAGTTCTTTGATATTAAATTAAAAATTTTGGAAATATAATCTTCCTAAAATAGTACGGGTTATTTACCAAAAAAAAAAAAACAGTAATGATATATTTAAAAAGTTAAAGTAATTAAATGAAAAATAAAAATAAATGAAAAATAAAATAAAATAAATAAAATAAAAACAAAGCAAATAAATAAATGAATAAATGAATGAATGAATGAATGAATGAATGAATGAATGTTACTTGAAATGGAATTTTAACCTGTTAAACAACACCTTATAATAACCAACTTTTCACCATAGTATTTAGTAAATAAATAAATAAATAATTAATAAATAAATAAATAAATAAATAAATAAATAAATAAACAAACAAATCAATCAATCAATCAATCAATAAATAAATAATGTTAATGTTAATGATGTCTTATACAAGTCAAGACTGTTTACATGGAAACAGTGTTTCTCAATTGATACATTTTAACACCTATGTGTGTCTAATCTCCTAACAAATTCAATTGGTTAAGAGACTACCTTCACTTATCAGATACAATGTCTGTCATTAAATGAGATTACCTGTAAGGACTAAACACAGTGCATTACAACTTTTACAAGTGTCTGATATTCTTTAAGGTATGTTGTATAAATCAGTTTTTACTGTTTGTAAAACATTATATGGTACTTTTGTCATGTCATGTATCTCAAAGGCAGGAGTGGAGTGGAGTAATGGTTTTTTTATGCCCCAGTCAAGATTCTTTCACTTATTTCAAGGCGGTCAGTTCTGTGACGGTGGAGGAAACTGGAGAAAACCACCGACCTTCGGCAAGCAAACTGACAAACTTTCTCACACTACTTATATGTTTATATGTATTTTGTTATTGTGTATTATTTGTGACAAGTAAATAAACTAGAAAATTATTTTTTGATATATATACAGAATATGAAAAGTAACCAAATGAAGTGGAGAGAGAGAGAGAGAGAGAGAGAGAGAGAGAGAGAGAGAGAGAGAGAGAGAGAGAGAGAGAGATAAGGGTGTTTTAAGCCCCAGTGAAGATTTCCTCTCTTGTCTTAAGCCATCAGTTTAGAGATGGGGGAGGAATTTTGAGTGCCTTAAAAGAAAACCACTGATTTTCTGCAAGTGAAATGACAATTTTTTCCACACAAGGATCTGCCCTGAAAGGAATTTAAATTAATGACCAAAAACAGGTTAAGATTAAAAAAAAATAACACACACACATATACACACACACACACACACACACACACACACACACACACACACACACACACACACACACAGAGTGACTTAATATGTTTTCTTTTAAATTTTACAGATTCTTAAAGCATTATGCCTTAATGCATACACAAGGTCAAATACTGAAGTATGGATTATAGAAACAGATATTTAATTCTTTTTAATGGAAATGAAGAAAGTTCAAAGTTGGAAGAATTTTCATATCAGAATATAGAAATGTGAGACTACATATTGAAAAGACTGTTATTTGAGTCTGAATTACATTTTAGTCAAATAGTGATGAAAAAAGGATAAAATATTTCCAAAGTTTTCCAACAAAATTCTGTTAAATCTAAAAATAAAGTAAAATGTCTTCTTTACGAGAAGAAAAACTTTCAAAATCTAAGACAACATTAGGTCCACGGACAATGTCATCGAACGTTCGCAGACTGCAGGAAACTTTAAATGCCACTATGCAGGATGGAGATCGGACATCGTTTGTTGATGTTCTGAATCAGTATCACTTGGAAAGAGATGTTGTACAGTTTGTTAAGAAACTACGTAAAATTCTTGACACATCTGAAAAGAGGAAATTACTGCCTTTAATTCGTAAAGTTATCCCACAAGCTGACGTTGAAAAATTTGATAATTGTTTGAAGGGTAATAAACAGTTCCGAACTCTTCCCATCAAACACAGGAAAAGTGAGAACCATGAAAGAGATATTTCAGATTTATATGCCAAACCTGTTAAAAGACGGACAAAGTCTAGAGCTGAAAGTGGGCGGAGTTCAAAAAGTGAAAATATCTCGGAATCTAGTAGTAGAAGTAGAAAAACTCTCAAATCAAATTCATCATCTGTGCTAACAATGAAACCTCATGATAACGAAGTGTTGAGGATATTTTTAGGACCTCCCGTTACCCCTGACGAGGGGTTTGGATTCAGCATTAGAGGAGGGTCCGAATATGGACTCGGTATTTACGTGTCCTTGATAGACAAGGGAGGTATTGCAGAAAGACAAGGACTTATTCCGGGAGATTTAATCATGGAAGTGAATGATATTTCATTTAAGAAAATTTTACATGAAGAGGCAGCAAAAGTAAGTTTAATTTAAGTTTAATTTTTACATGTAAAACTTTTTTATAGACGAGATTTATAGATTCGAGATTCTTTTGTTTTGATGGGGTAGTTGGTCCAGTACACAACTTGTCACCATCCCAGGGGTGGATTCAGAATTTAATGAAAGAAGTGGTTGAGAATTTTATCATGAGATATTGTGAGTGCCGAGGGATCAAGCCTTCAGTGTTGAAAGTTCTTGGGGCCACTAAAAGTCCTAAGCAAGTTCAGGGCAGAACCTGTTGGTGCAAGGGACAAAGCCAACAGAGAAAAATTAATTTTTAATAATTCTGGAGACATTTTTGCCACATTTCTCTCTCTTTTTCTTGTAGTTTTCAAGGGGGGGGGGGGGGGGGGGTTACAACCCCCACACCCTCCCTTGAATCTGCCAATGTGATGGATGACAACATTTTTTGCTGATGTTCAGTAAATCAGAGTTCAGATTTTTCAGATTGCACTGTAGATCATTCAAGACAGTTTTTCAATTCTGTTTTTACATGTTGCAATACAGCAACTTGTAATTTAGAAAATAAACATTGAAAAGATGTTACAGCCTCACTTTGGATCCATCACATCTGTTTATTATCAAGTCTCTTTATTTATGTACGTTTTATGAATTTTTCATGCAATGAATATCCTTTGAAGTCTGGATACAGAAAAATATGAGAATATATACCGTACATATATCATAGACATTGCCCCCATATATATCAGGTCATCAGAAAACTTTGACTAGGGTGTCGGACCGCTGATGCTGTGAAAAAAGTATATATGAATTAATTTCTTGTGTGTGTGTGCGCATGTGTGTGTGTGTGCAAATAACCCAAGTGTGTGTGTGTGTGTGTGGGGGGAAATAACCCAAGTGTGTGTGTGTGTGTGTGTGTGTGTGTGCAAATAAACCAAGTGTGTATGTGTGTGTGTGTGTGTGTGTGTGTGTGTGTGTGTGCTGTGTGTGTATGTGCATATATATCCCCAGAATATATTTGTGTATGTGTACCCCTGGGGTGTGTGTACACATGTGTTTATGCAAATAAACACACACACTCTGGGATACACACAAACACACACACACACACACACACATACCTATCTTTGTGTCTATATATATAGCCCTAGCTGATGGATTTGTATTGGTATGTATATAACTATGTTATTTGTCTATTGATTGATTGAACTTCATTTATCTTTGATAAGAGAGAGATTTTTTTGATTGGATTGCCTTTTGTTATCGTATAAGAATGGATGTCCAATTAATTATTGATAGCATTTCTACGATGTCAGATAGACAGTACTACACATAATCCTGTAGTCTGATTGGTTCATTGTTCGTTGTTGTGTATTAATGTCATCACTGATTTAACGAGGTCCACACTTAGCAACTTGTAATACCTTTACAAAAATTATCCAACATCCCTGGTCGACGAAACTGATAAAAAATTTGATTGAAGGTTTGAAAAAAATTTTGATAAAATTTTATTTTAGTCCAAATTGAGAGTGAATGGAAGTAAATTTTGGTAAAATTTTATTTTAGTCCAAATTGAAAGTAAATGGGAGTAATATGTTTTAAGCCACATCAGCAATTTTGCAGCTATTCGTGGTTAGCCAAATTGACTGCAGATTGGTCCCAGGCCACATGTAGATGAAGAAACTCCATCAACTCTCTCTCCTTTAGCAAAATTGAGTATTTGAATGTATTGACTGCATTTGATTGAAATTTAAAAAAAAATTAAAATCCCTGTCTGAAAGGGGAGAATTATATTTTGTTTAATTGATTGATTTTAATGTTATTTAACATCATATCAGCAGTGTTTCAGCTGTTTGCAACAAGAAAAAGGTTATTAATCTCTATATATCTATATATATCATCAGTACAATACTGTTGATACAATTCTTGTAGTAAACGGAAAGGGACAAAAAAAATTCGGATGTGCTAGAGCGGCTAGAGTATTAAATGATTAGTTGGTTGGTTGTAATGTTGTTTAACTTCACATCAGCAATTTTTCAGCTTTTCATGTCAAGAGCAATGTTATCAATCTCTGAGGATTAATCTAAGTTTGTTCTTGTATGTGTTAGATGTGGGAGTGTGAATGATAATCTGCTTTGTACAAGCCCATATCCTAGATGATGTTTTGGTTTGGTGCTTGCTTATCAAGTCAGCATGCCACTAACAAACATACTACATGTATTCCCAGGTCACAATTCCCTGGTACCCTGTGAACCAGTCCATAATCTATGCTCCTAATGCCAAGCACCAGTGTGGAAGAAGTATCATAAATTTTTAAAGTCTTATGTATGATCCAGCAAGGATTCAAACCATCAGACCTCCAACTCTTGAGGCAGAAGCTCTACCACTGTGTTACTAAGTTGGCAGTAATGAATGACACATAAATTTTTAGGTTTTAATTTGTGTACCATAAAATCACAAATTTTTGGGAGAGTATTGATTGATTGATTGTCAGATTGATTGAGTGGGGTTTTAATATAAAATATAATATTTCACTTATATCAAGACGTCACCAGCTATAGGTGCAGGGAGGGTTCTTTAACATGCCACAACTGCCGTGACACGGTGTATGGGCTTTTAAAGTCTTATCTGAAGGGCCCAGTGACTTTCATTTCTAAATGCCAAGAACAATCACTACCAATTTTCATGTCTTGGTCAAACCCCGGCTGGAGTGTGAACCCTTGACCTCCCACATACAAAGTGAGAGTCATCAAAAGAGCTACCGTATTGGTTTCTTGTATGTAAAGAGATTTAGATACGTTTTACTAAAATGATCAGATACTGTAGCCACTGAACTCTGAACACTAAAGTATGTAGTTTTGTTGATAAAGAAAAGTTTTCAGTCTTTCTAATGACCTAAAGGATAAAATGGGTTGTTTGGTTGTAATTTGTTAGATGTTACATCAGAAATGTTTTGGCTATTTGTGAAGACAAAAAAGTTATTAATTTTAGAAATTAATCAAAGAACAAGGTTGTGTAGTGGGACAGACAGAGGCATTTGTATATATGGTGTTAGAGCGAAAATCTTGTATCACTCTGACTTTCGATTTTGATTAATGAAAGCATTCTTGGAAAATGCTTGCTTAGTAGTTCGTTTTACAGTCAGATGAGCTAATGTGTATTATGTTCTGCCTTCTACAAGCACACACTCAAGGTGGCTTTTTTTTTAGGTTAAGTGTTAGCCCATTGAGTCAGTATGCTGCAGACAAGCAAACCACTTCCTTAGTCACATTATCCAGGCACTGGGTTTAATATACTCTGTCTCCTGTCTCCCTAATACCATGCACCGTGAGTGGAATCTGTGTCTTTTTTTTTGTCTTATTTATTTACCATTTTGAACCCTAATCTCCTGTTCTAGAGGCATATACACTCTACCATTACCAAGAAGCGGTTTTTAGAATTAGATTAATTGATTGATTTATTCGGGTTTTATGTCCAAGTCAAGAATATTTCACTTATATTGAGACATCACAAGCTATAGGTGAAGTGGCAGAAAATTTGACCTAGGCAATGCACTTAGGGCAATGTGTAGTAAAGGTTCTTTGATGTGCCATACTCACCATGACACAGGGCATCAGTTTTTAGGTTTCATCTGAAGGGCCCAGTGACTTTCATTCTAAATGCTAAGTGTTTTGAGAAAGAACATTTTTAAATCTTGGTCAGACCCAGCTGAGGTTCCAACTCCTGACCTCCCACATATGAAGCAAGCACTCTACCAACTGAGCTACTTTAGTGGCTTTTAGAATGAGAGAAGCTTTAGCCATTTATTATATATATCTTAAAAGTAATACAGTAAAAAAATGTCCGGTATAAATGCTAGTTTCCTAAGTTGAATGAATCCATCACAGCTTTAAATGTGTCATATAAAGTACTGCCATTATTTAATTGTTTATGATAAATATGGTCTTCTGAGAAGTATTCTAGCTGTTCAAGAAACATGACCTCAATATCTGACCTTTACAGAAAAAGAAGAAGCTAGTTAATAGCATAAAGATTTATTACACTCAGACAATGGCTTAGAGATTACAGTAAAACCTAATTTAGTGGTCACTTCCATACAGCGGTTACCTGTCACTAGCAGTCAGTCAGAGTCGGTCCCTAATGTTTTTACTATATAAAGAACCTCTGTATCTGTCTAGAGTTCAGAAATTATTATGATGTTATCTATACATCTTCATAAAGAATAACTGCCTTTTAAGGACAGATGTTATAGATTTTTCTCCAAAAGAAATTGGGAAAAAAAAATTAACATATCTACAAATTTTCATTTTTTTTTAAAAATCACAATCTTGTTGTTCATGTACAGTTAATCAGAGCTATCTTTCTTTTTTTTTTCTGTGCATACAATTGATAATGTTATCTATTCATTATGATTTGGAAAAATTGGTAAAAGATTTGTGGAGGAGTGGAATAATGGTGTTTTTTTCTCCAGTCAAGATTCTTTCGCTTCATGTACATGTGTATATTGATGTGAACAATTTTGAAATGGTTGAGGAAACTGAAGTGCTTTTAGAAAATCACAAGCCTTTGGGAAGCATACTGACAAATTTTCTAAAACTCGGATCTCCTCAAGGGGAATTTGAACCAGGGTATGTGCTTTAGACCACTTGGGGAAAAAAATTGTGCTTTTTGGCATTGGGAATATAGGTTTCTAAGACTTCGATCTCCTCAAGCAGAATTTGAACCAAGGTATGTCTTTTAGTCCACTTGGGGAAAAATTGTGTTTTTTGGGATTGGGGATATAGGTCTTTGTGACTGGACCATTTTTAGTATATAGAAAAATATCAAAATACTTTTCAGGAAATCAAAATTCTTAGTCCTTATTAGGCAACAGGAAAGGGAAAGAAAGAAAAAAATGGAAGCTGTATAGCAAAGGCTCAAATTAAGGAACTTAATAATTTAACCAGGGTGCTTTACCATTTTAGCTCAAAATCAATAACCTGTTTACCTTTTGCTTGTCTGACCAATCACATTCTTTCTCTTGTTGCTTGTCTGACCAATCACATTCTTTCTCCTGTTGCTTGTTTGACCAATCACATTCTTTCTCCTGTTGCTTGTCTGACCAATCACATTCTTTCTCTTGTTGTTTGTCTGACCAATCATATTTTTTCTTGACAGTAATTTACTTATGACTTAGTATAAGTCTGGGTTGGATGGGATACAACTGCTGTTTATAGTATGGTGAATGTTGGGTGGGCAGGTGGGTGGGTGTTATGGGAAAATAGGGTTCCTATTTTCCCCATAATATTTGTATTACAAAATAGTTGCCTCAAAGATTTTAATGTTTTTTCCAACAACTCATGTTTGAACACATTTTACAGATAATCAAGGCAGCTAAGAAGTTGGAATTAGTAGTATGTCGTGTTGGTCGTATTCCGGGAACCTTCATCGTACATCAGATGTACAAGTGGGTGGATCCACACGGAAGGAGTGTGTCTCCACCACCCCAGTTAGAACAGATTGGGAATGCAGAGCGAGGATCTGCTGGAAGAAGAAGTGGATTAACGCTACTTAAAGGCAGTGATGAGAGAAAGGTAATAAAATGATTGAGTGTAGTGAAATGAAAATTATATTTTTATCTTCGAGTCGAGATTAATTCACATAGATGGAGTCAGTGATGGAGTAAGTTGTTTCAGGGGTGATGGAAGAAACTGGAGTGCCCAGAGAAAACCACTGATCTCTCACAAATTAACTGACAAACTTTCACACACTTGTGTCTGTTCTCGATTGGGATTAAAACCTTGGTAGTGAAAGATGCAGTGGTCTGCATTTTAGACCACTCAGCAAATAATGTTCTCAATGAAATTTTTGAGGAAGTAGAGAAATCATTATAATCACTTATACCATAACATCACCAGCTTATTTTAAGTGAGACACGATTATCTGCTAAAAGAGTTCTATTTTTAATGATAAGAAATGTTATGAATAAAATAAAATTACGAAAAGGGTAATTTTTTCTCACTTTCTATCATGATATTGACAGTCCAGTTAGAGCAGATTAAGAATGCTGTACGATCTTTGGGAGAAAAAGGCCAATGGTACAAGTAATATTCTACTTTAATATTCTGATATTAAGGTAGATCATTTTGCTTGAAATTGACAAATACATTTATTTGTAATGTTATTACAAATTTTGTAATCCAATATTCTGTGAAAATTTTTTTTTTGGAAAAAAGTGAAATAAGATTCTGTGGTCCTTAAAAAGACCACATTGAAGACTAAAAGTTTGAATTATTAGGTAGCATTTCTATTTGTATTTTAGATTAATCTAGAGATTGAAGAGGGGGAAAGTCTAGGTTTGATGATACGGGGTGGTCTGGAGTTCGGACTCGGAATCTACATTTCAGGGATTGATACAAATTCTATAGCAGAAGAATCTGGTCTGAAAGTAAGTATCATTTCAGTATAATATACACTTTGTTTGTATCAACAGTTTTGAGCTTTGTAAAAGAAATTGTTGAATATTGATTCAACATATCAAATCTCGTCCATCTGGTTCATAATTTCAGGGAGAGTCTAGCAGAATTCATGTTGTCCATGAACTTTTTAAGGATATTATTTGAAAGTGGGCTACACCATAGTTCTGGTTGCTCATGTTCAAATATGTCACATTATGAAATAAAAGTTTTTATAACTAAAAAGATCCTTGAAATAAGTTAAAGAATCATGACTTTGTTGTTAATCCTCATTACTACACTTCAATTATGTACATGGAGGCAATGAAATCTTTGTGGTCCATATAATGAGCACATTTCATAGGAACTGACTAGACACACCCTAGCTTTTTTGGGTAAGCGGTACTGGATTTATAAAAAAAATTTAATCTGCAGAGGTGTATATTTAATAAAAATACCTGTTCACTTTTGCTGTGACATATGTGCACATTTTGGAAATCCATTCCTCATCAGTGACACTAGGGGCCGAAAAAATTGATAAATAATTGATGGTAAAAAAGATAATCCAAACATTTGAAAATTAATGAATACAAAGTTCCAAAATTATATGAATCCAAATCCAGCTAAGGAATGCTTTGCATGAGGGAACAATCCTTAGTTTTAAATAAATTTCAAAAACTCAGACGGCTGAAAATATCACCACAAGTTACATTTTCTGACAACACAAAGTACTATCTACTGAGTTATGGATACTCTTGGGGAGTTTTACTCCACCAGCAGCAGTACCTGCTCAGAGGTAGTAAATATTTAACAAAAATACCTGTTCAATTTTGCTGTACCATATGTACACATTTCGAATATCCTTTCCTCATCAGTGACACTAGGGGCCGAAAAATTGATAGATAAAAAAGATAATCCAAACAGTTGAAAATTAATGAATCGAAAGTTCCTAAATTATATGAATCCAAATCCAACTAAGAAAAGCTTTGCATGAGGGGACAAACTTTAGTTTTAAATAAATTTCAAAAATTAAGATGGAAAGTACTTTAAAATAGCTGCTGGTAGAAAATGGCAGGACAGCTTTAAACAGGGGTCTGAAAATAATTCAAAAAGACCTCAGAGTCGGAGAGTTTTGAATCCCTTGAAGTGTAAGTTTTAATAAATGTTAAAAAATTCAACCTGTTTAATTTTTTCTTAGGTTGGAGATCAGATTCTTGATGTCAATGGTCAAAGTTACCTTGATATAACACATGCTGAGGCAGTTAAGATACTTAAAACCACAAAGCGTATGATATTAACCATTAAAGACGTTGGAAAACTTCCATTCGGTCGGACAACGATAGATAGAACAAAATGGATAAATAGAAATGAAACACAGAAGTCAGGTTTATACAGAAGTAGCAGGTAACTTTATTTATTTATTTATTTATTTATTTATTTATTTGTTTGTTTGTTTGTTGTTGTTTGTTTGTTTGTTTGTTTGTTTGTTGTTTGTTTGTTTGTTTGTTTGTTTGTTTGTTTGTTTGTTTGTTTGTTTGTTTGTTTTGTTTGTTTGTTTGTTTGTTTGTTTGTTTGTTGTTTGTTTGTTTGTTTGTTTGTTTGTTTGTTTGTTTGTTTGTTTGTTTGTTTGTTTGTTTGTTTGTTTGTTTGTTTGTTTGTTTGTTTGTTTGTTTGTTTGTTTGTTTGTTTGTTTGTTGTTTGTTTGTTTGTTTGTTTGTTTGTTTGTTTGTTTGTTTGTTTGTTTGTTTGTTTGTTTGTTTGTTTGTTTGTTTGTTTGTTTGTTTGTTTGTTTGTTTGTTTGTTTGTTTGTTTGTTTGTTTGTTTGTTGTTTGTTTGTTTGTTTGTTTGTTTGTTTGTTTGTTGTTTGTTTGTTTGTTTGTTTGTTTGTTTGTTTGTTTGTTTGTTTGTTTGTTTGTTTGTTTGTTTGTTTGTTTGTTTGTTTGTTTGTTTGTTTGTTTGTTGTTTGTTTGTTTGTTTGTTGTTTGTTTGTTTGTTTGTTTGTTTGTTTGTTTGTTTGTTTGTTTGTTTGTTTGTTTGTTTGTTTGTTTGTTTGTTTGTTTGTTTGTTTGTTTGTTTGTTTGTTTGTTTGTTTGTTTGTTTGTTTGTTTGTTTGTTTGTTTGTTTGTTTGTTTGTTTGTTTGTTTGTTGTTTGTTGTTTGTTTGTTTGTTTGTTTGTTTGTTCAATCAATCAATTAATGTGGTTTTATGTCCCAGTCAAGAATATTTCACTTATATCAAGATTGCATCAGCTATAAGCAAAATTGCAGATGTTTTTAGCCTTTGCAGTGCACTTTGTGCAATGTGCAGGGAGGGTTATTTAGCATTCCAAGACTTAGCCAGATCCAGTTTAGGTTTGAACCCAGACCTCCCACATAAGTAACCAGCACTCTACCAACTGAGCTACTGCAGTGGTAGCATATAACAGTCAAGATGAATAGAATCTATCCTGCTTTGTAGTGAAGACAATATTTTCAGCAAATACTCTGGTTTCTTGCAGTATTCATGAACTGACCACCTCGTTTTAAGTTAAAGAATCGTGACTGGGTCCTGAAACACCATTATCCAACTCAACTCATCTTTTACCCTTCAGGTTGAGGTTTTCTGTCTATGCTACAAAGCACAGATGTGTTCTGAATCTTTTATCCACTACTGAATCACATCTATAAGTTTTGAAAGTAGTCTTTTTTTGGTGGCACAAAACTAAAGATCAACCCATTACAGAATAGATAATTGGTAAATTCTTTATTAAATAATCTCTTAATGGTTCTGCTCCAGCTGTTAAAAAAAAAATCACATTTTCAAACATTTTGGTATCCATGGTATTGTCATTAATCCTTTCTACATTGTAGATTATCCAATAGTACAAGTACTCTTACAGGCAGTAACAGTACATTGACCACACTAACAGTAAGTATTATATTATAGACTGGTACCCTGCCCTGTTTTTGCTACATTTTGTTTTATGTCACTCTAGCCATTTTTTTTTCATATTGTTATTGTTTTTTGATGAACCAGGTCCCCGTTTCACAATCATTCACTCAACTCAGTGTACACTCAACTCAAATGTTCCCATTTCTTTCTCATCGATATTTTAAGAATTTCAAGTTTTATAAATGTTTTGTTATGTTAAACAAATCTACACTAAACAATTTAATATAAAACATTAGATATTCAATTTCTACTGTTAAATGTCTTAAAAATTGACATTGAAATATTTCCTAATTTGAGTTGAGTGTACACTCAATTGAGTAAATGATTGTGAAACTGGGGCCAGATGTACAGGTGAGCTATTCAAGTCTTCTGACATTTCTTGTTACCAACGGTTACCAATCAATGATAATGTACCTCGGGCATCCAAAATTTTGACTTGTGATTACCCATAAACCAATGCGGTAATGGCGACCCCCAATGGAGCTCAAACCAAGAAGAAGGTTGGATAGGTTTACTAAATCTTCTCCATTATTTACGCACATACGAATTACCTATAGGTGGGCTAATGCCCGCCATACACTTCCATCCATAATTAACTATGTGTATATAAGTTTATCCTTGTTATTAGTTTATATTGTAATCATCATGTCAAATTTTATTCATAGAATTAGAATATTGAAGTTCTTGCAGTATTAGAAAGTGATTTTCTTGCAGTATTAGAAAGTGATTTCTTAACTTTATGAAATAAATGTATGAGTAAACTTATTTTTCTTGAAAACAGTATATTTTCGGAAATTTTAGGGAAAAAGTATATAAATGTGGGAAAAATATATTTTTCAGGATAAAACCTCTTTTTTAGGCAAAATCCCTCAGTGTTAGCAGGAGGATGTTTTCAATGATTTAGCATTGAGCAAAAAGTGATCTGTAATGATATAACCAGTTTTGAACATCTAATAATTATAGGAATGAAATTAATTTTTCTCTTTGTTATGGAAAAATGAAAGAATTGGACATGTTGCACACTGCATAATTATGTTACGTGTGCAAAATGTCCAATTCTTTCATTTTTCCATAACAAAAAGAAAAAACTAATTTCATTTTTTATAATTCAATTCAAAGAATAATATAAAAAATAGTAATCAAAACTTTTACAACTTTAATTAATAATAAGTAAAGAAAATTACATCACCAATGCACAAGAAAAATTACAGAAAAGTACTTCCGGTAACAGAGCCAATTCTTTCATGCAAAAATAACAGAAAAGGTCTGACCAATCAAAATGCTTGAAACAAAAGAGAAATAAATTAATTATGGATAGCAGTGTACATGTACTCAAATATCTCATGATGTTTCTGCAGACAAAAAATGGAGTGCTTTTGCAATATTCTACCAAAAAGGCAAGAAACTGTTTCAGTAATGAAGGCAATTTTAGTGACATCACCATGACATTATTTTAAATGCAAAATAAAATTATAATTAGATTTTTCTAGGGAACTTACTCCTTTAGCATTAGTTTAAAGTTGGATTCTACTTTTTTTTTTTAGAGCGGCTTTTCAAAAGGAGCAGGATCACAGTTAATGTTAAATTCTATGACCCAATCAAAATGGGACATGGTGGAGGAACAAGCCAGATTACATCTAAATGAAATAGAGCAGGGAAACCTTCGCTATTATCTGGCAGAGTATCAGAAAGGGGAGATAACTGTAGATGGATTGGTTCTAGCATTGTTTGAACTTTTAAATACCCATGCTAAGGTAATTGTTGTCAAACTTTTTTAACCCAAAAAATCTGTGAACTGTGCGGTCATTGCCTTTACTTATAGAGTTTGAAGTTTTTTAAATGTTTTTTTTTTCTGTTTCAGTTTTCTATCATATCAGAAATCAGAAATATGATAAAAGCCAAAGATTTGGATAAATTTGATACCTTAGTAGTCAAAAGGGAGACACAGTCATCCAAGGTATTGTGTTTACTCTTGTGATATAAATGTTGCTTTTTTTCCCCTACAGGGGGCCGGCCTCAGTGCAGAATTGTCTAGAGCACATGCTTACATATCGTAACAACTCTCAATACCTAGGTTTGAATCTCACTCAAACAGTTCCTTGTCAAGATTCTTTCACTTATAACAAGTTAGTCACTTCTGGGAAGGTGGAGAAAACCTAAGTGTCATGAGAAAACCACCAGGCTTTGGTAAGCAAAATGATGGACTTACTTCAAAGACTCGAGTGGTATTTAAACCATGATCCGTAAGCACACACTTTAGACCACTGGGCTACCAAGACCCCTCAACCAAAAAGAAATAGTTTCTGTGGTCTCATGTTTTGTCCTAGTATACACAATTTTAGATCATTACACTACCAATCTTCACAATGACAGTAACCCTGGTCCTTTTTCCTAAAAATTGAGAGAATGCCCAGAGTTAAATTTGTACAGCATCCCTCATGATATTACATAATGTTAATGCATCAATGTGATTTCTATTGAATATAAAACTACATTAATTAAATTTCCTGTTTAAATTGACATTAATGCAAAATTTTTATACATAAACATTTTCCAAAATGGAATTGTTTGCATTGAACACTGGCAAACTCTGTTGATGTGGGAATTAACTTTTTTTCTCCTTTTTCAGGCAAGGCCGAAAGATATGTTATTTCCAGAGACGTATTCACAATACTCATTTGATAGTCTCCCCCAGAAAAAGACAAAGAGGCGTGCACCTCAACCTCCAAAAGTAAGTTTTCATTCCTTTCATATAAACTGCAACTTCCAAAGTGAGTTTTTCCTCTTTCTTAAAGAAGCAAGCACTACAACCTCCAAACAATGAGTTATCTTTTTTCTTTCTTTCCGAAAGAGACATATATCAATTTCTTCAGAAGTGAGCTTTCTTTTTTTTCTTTCTAAAGAAGCATCAAGCACCACTACCTTTAAAAGTGAGTTTTTTCTTTCTTTCTGAAAATGCATGCACAACCACCTTTAAAAGTGAATCTATTTTCCCATTCTTATAGAGGCAAGCACCACAATCTTTAAAAGTGAGTTTTTCTTTCTTTCTGAAAAAAATGTACATATCAATTCTCCAAAAGTGAGTTTTTTTTTTTTTTTATAAAGATGCATGAATTATAACCTCAAATAGTAGGTTTTCCTTTTTTTCTTTCTATCTTGATGTAACATTTTTTTCTGAAAGTAGCATGTACCTCACTATGGATAAGGGATTTTCTTTCTTAAAATGATGCACCACAACTTCCAAAATTTAGTTTTTTTCTGTCTGAAATTGGTAAACTACAGTAGCTCATTTTGTGAATGCTCGCTTCATAAGTGGGAGGTCAAGGGTTTGAACCCTTACCGTGTCTGACCAAAACATGAAAATTGGTAGTGACTGTTTTTTTTGCCAAGTCAGCATTTTAGAAATGAAAGTCATGGGGTCCATTGGGTGATGCCTTAAAAACCAATGCCCTGTGTCATGGCAGGTGTGACTTATTAAAGAACCCTCCCTGCAGATTGCCCTTAGCACACTGCAAAGATCAAAATTTCTCCCACTTCACCTATAGCTGGTGACATCTTGATATAAGTGAAATATTCTTGACTGGGATGTCAAACATCATTAATAACTTGATCAATCAATCAATCTTAAATTGGCATGCATTTCAACCTCCAATACTGATTTGCCTTTTTCTTTCCTAAAGTAGTGCTCACTTCGTAAGTGAGAGGTCATGGGTTTGAAACCAGACCAGGTCTGACCCAAGACTTGACAGTGGATAGTGATTGTTCTTTCTTCAGTCACTCAACATAACAAAATGAAGGTCACAATGGGGACCTAAAATCAACAAGGTCCTGTGTCACAGTAGGTGTGGCACAATAAAGAACCTTGCTGTATAATGCCATCAGCCCAACTCACAGGCAAAATTTCTGCAGTTTCATCTATAGCTGGTGACATCTGGATATCAGTAAAATATATTTGACCTCATTAAATCAATCAATCAATCAATCTTAAAGTGGCATGCATTACAACCTCCAATAGGGATTTGTCATCATCACTCACAGTCTTTCCTTGTTTCTTAAAGTGGCATGTGCTATAACCTCCAAATATTGCAGATAACCTCTCTAGAAGAATTTGTGTTCACCCTCTGTCTAAAATTATTATGATGTTCTATGTTTTTTATCTGTTTTACAGGATACACTTAGTATAAAATCTGAACCAGTCAGAACAACACGGCAGCCATCACCAGTGTCCAACCACCGTAACAAGGTACATAGTGTATAGAAACATGGAATTATTTAATCTTGCCTGAAAAACTTGCAATAGGCACTATGAGCTGATCTTAAAGTGCCTTTACATATCTGCAATAAAAACTTATTTATTTTACCACAACGAAAAGGCAAGAAATTACATACTGAAATTTGACATTTGTCACCAAGAAGTTTTTTAATTTATGTCTGAAAAATTTGCAGTAAGCACTAGAAGCTGGTCATCACAATTATCTGCTTTTCTGCAATAAAAACTTATTTATTTTACCACCATCACCAGTGTCTACTCACCACATGGAATTATTTTTGTCACAGAATTTGCATAAAAATATCTGTTGGATTGGCTTGATAATACAAACTATATATAATGAGGTCAATCAGTATTGGACTTTTTATTTTTGACTTGTGTATCAAACATATATCATTGATTTTGAGGTTTTTGTAAAATTTTTGCCATTTCTTTGTTTCAGGAGATTTCTGAAAGTGACCTTGAACCTTTGAGATTAGCAATTGAAAATATCTGTTGGATTGGCTTGATAATACAAACTATATATAATGAGGTCAATCAGTATTGGACTTTTTATTTTTGACTTGTGTATCAAACATATATCATTGATTTTGAGGTTTTTGTAAAATTTTTGCCATTTCTTTGTTTCAGGAGATTTCTGAAAGTGACCTTGAACCTTTGAGATTAGCAATTGAAAATATCTGTTGGATTGGCTTGATAATACAAACTATATATAATGAGGTCAATCAGTATTGGACTTTTTATTTTTGACTTGTGTATCAAACATATATCATTGATTTTGAGGTTTTTGTAAAATTTTTGCCATTTCTTTGTTTCAGGAGATTTCTGAAAGTGACCTTGAACCTTTGAGATTAGCAATTGAACAAATACTTGATGATCCAGAAAGTCTTCCAGATAATCTGCCACAAGTAAGTTTACAAGGTGTTATATCATAAAGTTATTTTGGATTTAGTTAGTGTCTGCATTTAGGTTCAAATTCTCTGATACATGTTTGTTTCTACAATGCATTTAGGTTCAAATTCTCTGATACATGTTTGTTTCTACAATGCATTTAGGTTCAAATTCTCTGATACATGTTTGTTTCTACAATGCATTAGGTTCAAATTCTCTGATACATGTTTGTTTCTACAATGCATTTAGGTTCAAATTCTCTGATACATGTTTGTTTCTACAGAAGTGTTATTGTTATTGGTCTGTCTGAAAATATCTCTTCCTGGCCAACTAATCTATATATGAATATTTTAAACTGTGTACTTTGTCATTATGGCTTATTGAGTCAGTTATGAATTATGATCTGCAGCATGTATCATACCAATACCTTTCTCTTTTTCAGACGGACTAGTGATTAATTCTCTCTCTCTCTCTCTCTCTCTCTCTCTCTCTCTCTCTCTCTCATATCATTTAGGATTGTAGGCCATCATTAGGTAGTAATTGCATAATCTCCTTTTCAAGACATTCCACCAATATTCACTGCCATCAAACACATAAACAGGTTTATGTATATCTTATATCAATTTATTTTAGGAAGAGATTATTCCAGGTATGTCAGGACATAGATTATCACCAGTTCCAGGACCTTCCCACCAATATTCTCCACCAAGATCACCTCATTCAAAATCAGCGGGTAAATTAAGAAGTAGTACCTCGTTGTCAGAAAAATTAAATGTTAAATATTCTGATCATCATAGATCTACAGATGATTTAAGGTAAGTGGTCATACTTTGGATTGGATTGTTGGATTGGATTAGTGGATAGGATTGGTGGATTGGATTGGTTGATTGGATTAGTGGATAGGATTGGTGGATCAGATTGGTTGATTGGATTAGTGGATAGGATTGGTGGATTAGTGGATAGGATTGGTGGATTAGATTGTTAGATTGGATTGGATTAATGATGTTTTACATCCCAGTCAAGACTCTTCACTCATTTTGAGGCAGTCGGTTCTAGGAAAATGAAGGAAATGGGTGCCAAGAGAAAAACCACTGACCTTTATTAAGCTTCATTTGACAAACTTTTTCACACTAGGAACTGTCCATTGGGATTTGGACATACACAGTGAGAGATGCTAAGTTCCTTAAATCTCAGGCAAACAACCTAATGATAGTGATAGCGGTTGCACAAATGTGCTTGGACTAACGATCATTACTGAACAGTTCTCTCACCAAAGCAAAAGCATTCATACACTGTCTTGAACAGGCCTATTATCTGTTGCAATTTGTTATCCATTGAAATAGTTGTTCTGCTCAAATGTGTTTGAATATTAGGTAGTATAAAGATACACTTCATAGTTTGCTTGGAAAACATGAGAACTAACAAATTATTATAGAGAAAATGAGGTAAAGTCTGGAAAACAGACAATTTTTGATGACCAAAATGCATAAATTGAAAACAAATGAAAGTGAAACCATACATAAAACATACTGGTAAAAAAAGAAAGAAAGAAAAAAAATGGCAAAGATAAAACCTGGTGTTAAACTGCCCTTTGTTGATAATGATCAGTTTATCCCCCTTATGGTTTTCCTGTTCTCCCCCTCCCCTTATAAATATCCTGTTTTCTAGGAAAATTTTAGGTGAAATATAAAATATATACTGGATGGCAAGAAAAATAACCAGTTGTTTCTCTGTTCACTGATAGCTTAGTTTTATTTTATTTATTTTATTTATTTTTGACAGATTAAGAGTTTCTCCAGGTGGACTTAGACATCACCGGTCAGCTGAAGACTTACAGTTTGCTGACTCGAATTTTATTTTGACCGATGGAATCTTACACCGGTCAAGTCGAGCCAGTTCAGAAACCCTGGTCATTGCCGATGTTCATCATCCATGTAAAGTAAGCACTCAAAACATTTCATACTTCTAAATTTTATGTGAAATCCTTTTTTGAAAACTTTTTATTTTGACATTTTTAAAGTCATGGTTTGTATAATTTTTAACGAAATTATATAACCATTTAAAATGGACCTGAACATTTATATCTAATAGTGAAACCAATAAACTTTCTACAAATTTATTGGATTTTCTTTAAAAATTTGGCATAATTCTCAGTTAGAAACACTGTGCTTCAGGAAAATATTTTTGGTTAAAAGTGTGTCATCGTCAAGCTAGCAAATATATTTTCTGGTTAAAAATGTGTCGCCATGTTGGCAAATATATTTTCTGGCTAAAAAGTTTATCGTTGTCAACTTAGCAACTCTAGTTGGTATTCTATTCAATCGACCAAGTTTATATTTTTATTGAAGATAACAGACAACCTCAGTCCCAGTGACGACAGCGGTGTAGAATTAAACGGTGGAAATAGAGGGGATATTAACAGTCCATATAACAAGTAAGTACATCCAGTCTCCAGTAGGGGGCGTCAGTGACCAATCGGTCTTAAACATGCACTTACATATCACAGGGCCACTTAAGTTTGAATCCCCTTTGGCAGCTCCCATTTTAAGTTTGTTGATTGATGTTGTTATCGGCGAAATAAGTTCATTATTTATGTGCTTGCCAAGGTTGGTGATTTTCACTGGGCACTCCAATTTCCTACAACAGCCAAGAACTGACTATCAAACAAGAAGTGAAAAGGCCATTAAACTCCATTTTTTCACTCCACTCGGCATCAGATAAATGTTTGAAACAACAAACTCATCCTGATAGATAGTCAAAGAAAACAAAAACTCAGATTTTTTTAAAAAGAACTTTCTTGTTTTTAATGTGATTATTGGCTAAAAATACAAGAATATCTTGAGTTTCTGTATACAGTAAATAAGATTTTGTATCTGAAAAACAAACATTTGTTAAAAATTGGTTTTCAACTCCTAGGAAACTTAGATGTTAGGGGATTATATAGGAATAACCATGTCTGTCTGTCAGTCCATCTATCTGTCCGTATGTGTTAAAACTTGTTCACTCTAATTTCACATATATGAATGGATTTTAATCAAGTTTGTCACAGTTGTTTACCAACATGCCACATATTACATTAAGGTGTGTAGGTCAAAGGTCAAGATCACAAGATCAAATGGCAAAACAGTTACAAGTGGTGTTTGCAGGGCTTTTGAAAAAGATAGTTCAAATTTCATCTGATCCATTTTTATCTAGGTCCTGTAAATTGAGATATTTCATGTATGACAACAAAAGAGTAAGGACTTTCATCTTGTGTTTAAAAAGTGCAATTTAAAATACAAATTTAAAGTCACAGTTCAAATAGTTCAGACTAAAGAAGTGTCTAATTGACCCTCATAATAACTTAAATGTTTATTGTAAAATAATTTACTCTTGTGAAGACATTTCATCAATAGACAAGAGTTGTGTTTCCATTTTGTATGTTAGAATTACAAATGTACATCTTGACTATTGTATCTTCTTAACACAAAAGTTCCATCAAGAGGAAGTAACTCCAAGATTGTCTCTTATAAAGTGATATTGTACTTTTCAGTCGTTACTACACAGATTCTTCTTTGAAACGTAAAAGGTAAATTCTGCATGAATATTTTCTGATCTGTTCAACACTGTTCTCTAAAGCAGAAAAAAAAATTCTATTTTAGATTTAGTAAAATGACATGCTGCACTTGAAAGGGATAATTTTTGGAATTTTCCTTTATATTCTTTTAAAATCAGTTATGTTCAAAAAAAAATATCTTTATGATATTTTATACACTTTGATGAAATTTTTTACTGTTAGATACAGCATTATTTTATGTCATCACAAATGAATTTTTATTAATTTATTTTATTTTTTATTGTTTGTTTATTCGTTTCAAGACCAAAGAAATTCCAATTTTAAACTTTATGGAATAAAATACAGCATTAATCAGTATTAATTATTACATAATTTGAATATACCTGGAATATGAAATTTAAATCTTTACCATCACCACAGTTCTGTCTTGTTTTAGTAGTTTCCAAACTTATTTTTACTGTTATTTAAAATAATATTTTTGTATGTTAAAATTTTAGATTTTATTAATAAACAGCATTGAAAAAAAATTGAAAACCTATCTTGAATGAAACAATGGCTGATAGAGAAAATTTCATGAAAATGGGATCTGTATTTAAAAAAATTAAAAAGAAAAAAAAACAAGACATCCATTAAGGGGCATCTGAGGTGTTTTGAAAAATTTCTTCTGGCATGCATAAATGAGCATGTGTGTATCTGTGTTTATATGTGAAAAACTGAATGATCATTTCTAAAGCATCATTGCATGTTTAATGATAATTTTTCAGTCACATTTCTTTTCATAATAGATAGAACATATTTAGCTCACCTGACCTTATAGTCAGCTTATGGCATAGCACAGCATGCGTATGTGCATGTGTGTGTATATTGGTCATTGACACCTTTTTTTCTACTTTTCCTCTGAAACTACTGGACAGATTTTAATGGTACTTGGTCAGAAATGTGTATAGGCTGGTGCAATTCAGATTTGTTCATGGGGTTGCCATGTCTACCAAAACTAGGTCCAGGTGACGTATGGGTGCAAACAGAATTTTATAATTTTATGAATGTTTTGTGTCTTCAATTTTCAAAATACAAACATTTTCATTTTTAAAATTAATGCATTTAAGTTAAACATAATTTATCAGGTGACCGTATCAGACCCTTTGGGCTTCTTGTTATTTCTTTACCTAATTTTCATTCTACTTGAAATTTGAAATACATATGATGACGTGATTTTGTTGTTACACCATTTAATAAAAAAACTTTGCAAAAAGGACAGCAATGAATGTAGGACTGAGTTTTTGTGAAGTTCTGACAAATTAGCATCATGCTTCAGTATATAGGAAATAAAATTTTAAATTCCTGTTCACATTGATTTAAAAAAAAGTTAACATGATTCATTTTGGTCTATTCTTTAAAATATCTTTTGTGATTTTTCAGAATGAACAAACATTTTGCATGCTGATTATGAAAAAAATTTCTTTTTAAATTTTTCCAAAAAAAATTTAAAAAATTAATATACCATAACAGTTTATTCTATTTATTTATAAATTTTCTTCAGATAAACTTCATCATAATGTATTTTATTGTCAAGAGTGTTATCTCATGAATCATATGTTTTACTTTTAAAATAATCATGACATCACAATGACACCACATTGACTTCATTTGAAATATTCATGACATTTTAATATCACATTGACCTCAATGGAGAAAAACTGTGGCATCACAATAATCTCAGTGGGAAAATATCGGTATGAAACACTGTGACTTTCATTTCTAAATGCTGAGTGCTTTCTGAATGCGGAGTGATTGGTGAAAGAACAGTTACTACCAACTTATAAGTCTTGGTCAGATTTGAGAACTTTTTTTTTTAAATCGGGGAAAAAATCTTTTGCAAACAAATCATTTTAACAGCACTCCAACTCCTAAGAAAACACATTTTTTTGTTGATGTTGTTGTTGTCAGATTATTTTCTACTTTAAGTCCTATTTTTCATTTTCATTTAACAGAGTTACGATTTCTGCAGAGAACCCGGTCAATATAGATGAAGCTTTATCCACTCGATCAACATTAGAAAGGCCACAACGTGACCAAAGACAACGACAGTCTGAAAAAATGTTATCGCCAAAACCTGTCATTAAGTCACCACAACCAACAAGACATTCCCTACAACAATCCACTGGTTCTCGGTCACCGTTGATATCAGAAAGACAACGTCAAACTCTGTCTTCACCTCAGTTGTCATTTCTGTCAACGGACAGTACCGATGATAGCTTATCGCCAAGACAGATGTCGCCATCACCTCAGATGAAACGACTTTCACCACAGATCTCTGATGACAGTTTAAGTTCTAGATCCTCTTCATCAACACTAGAACCACCACCAATGTTCCAGGATAATATATTTACAGAACTTGATGATGCATTAATGGATGAAACAGAAAAGGTGAGTTGCCATTTTTTCTTCTTTTTGGTGTGTGTTAATTACCTTTACTTTTAGTTTATTTAATGACTGAGTGAGTTAATGAATGAATGAATAAATTAATGAATGAATCAGCAAATAAATGAATGAACAAACAAACGATAAAATGAATGAATGAATGAATGAATGGTTAGGGCTAGTCAGGGTTAGTTCATTGAATGAATGAATGAATGAATGAATGAATGAATGAATATGTATGAATGAATGGATCGATGGATGGGGATTTGGTTGGTTTAGGTTATGGTAAAAATCAAGAGTATTTTGTTTAATTCAGTATGGCTCCAGCATAGATGAAGTGACAAAAGTTGTAACCATTGCAGTATGCCTAGGACAATGCACAGTTAGGGTTCTTTACAGTGCGGTAAAATGGAATGTCTCAAATTACACGAAAGCCGAAAATCTTCATGGTTATTAGAGACCGTCCAATCGACTGCATAACTGCATGCAGTACAGTCAACGCCAATGACATCCCTTATATTAACTATCCTTTTAACTTTTTTTTTTAAAATAACCAGAAAATAAAACTTAAATTTAACATTTTATAAAAGAATAACAACTTTGATAACCTCTTTAAAAATGGTCTGTTCAACAATATCTATATCAGACTGGTGATACAGCCTTTTGCGACTGGGCACGTGCAGTCGGTTATATGTACAGTATGAATTGAGCCATATCAAGGTATGCAAGTATTATTTTTGTATGCAAAACCCATGATACCTCATTAAATTCATGTGTTGGCATTTTTCAATAAAAAGGCATTATTCCGTGAAATTATTATGTTAATTTTTCCACATTGTTCTGCACTGATGTAAAGGGATTTGAGCCTGTGGCATGTTGGCGTAAACTATCTAAATGGAAGTTTAACAAAAAAATAAAAATAAAAAAATAAAATTGCCTTAATACTGTATAACTGGTAATTTTCACGGTATGAAGTTTTTGCGATTTTTTAGTTAAAAGCCCTATCAAAATTTTTCACGATTTTTATTTTCGCAGTTGAAGGTGTTTGAGAAAAAATTATAACTATCTAACCGTTTTCGCTCTCCCAGGTCATTCAGATCAAGAAATGTAATTTTAATTTTCGGTTGTTATAAAAGTGTTATCGAAAAAATGTAAATCTATACTTTTAATTCCATCTATCTTTGAACAATTTCATTAGATACACATAATACATAAAATTTACCCCTTAAATGTCAAAAAATTCCCCCGTTTCATCCTTTTTCTTGACAAATTTAAGTATCGACATCCTCTCCCAGCTAAACCAAAACTACTTATGAGCTGACAAAAGCTGCTTGAGAATAGTATTCACTGCATTTATTTTATACTAAATCAATATCCTCATAGTGGAAAGAGTTAAAAGTGTTCACTATCTTTAATTCACCATATTATACGTAACCAGAGGTGCTCCGATACAGGTAAAGAAGTTATGTATTAAAACAAGTAACCGCCGCAGCCCTCAATTTTGTCGACTAAAATGGTCGCCAAATCGACCTAGAATTGTGTTTGGCGAGTTTAAATCTCAAAACGGTCGCCAGCTTGTCCACTTCTCATTTAATCAGCGGCGACCAGAAATCGGAATTTATGAGATCTGTATCATGTCCGCTTCAGATTTTAGTCAAGTCATTTTTGCGCTTTACAATTACCGTATTCTTTATGTTACTCTGAAGCGTATGTGTGATAATGAAGCGAGTCGCAATTCCGTTTCAAGTGCAAACTCCCCTGTATCGTTTTCCCTTCAGAGTTTAATAGTCAAAGTCATTTGTGTGCTTGACTCATCATTGGCATTTTTATTGTCACTGTCAAGCGTATGTGTGAGCTAGAGGACGATAGGTCATTTTCATGATCATGTCTCAACTTCAGTTAAAAGCTGCATTAAGTTGTCCAAAGAAAAAATTAAAACGGTGCTAATCTAATTAATGATGTTCCTAATGAACAATGTTATATTTTGTTCAACGATAAAAGCTCGAATAAATACAGAAATTACAGTATTTACCCAGCGAGATCCAGCATTTGGGATCTAATATTACGTCATCAAAACCTGGGTCATTTAAACACAACTTTCAAAACGGTGAAATACGATAAATTAAACACAGAACTTCGTTGAATTTGTCATTTGTGACTTAGGGATATATAACACCATTTCAAATACATCTGGATATTAATGAAGGACAATTAATGCAAACTGTCGTGTTTCACCTTCGATTCTAGGATTTTCCGTACATCCGTGCACATACTCCAAGCTCATAATTACCATCGTAAAACACTGACCAACCGGTCAGAGGATTCCGTTTATTTACAGCTAAAAGGAATGAAATTTTAGAAAATGAATGTCACGGATCGTGGTTAGAAGATATCTGTGTTTTTTTGTTTTTTTTTAAATATATTTTTAGAAAATCAAAAAAAATTCAAAAAATTTAAAAACTTAATGCAGCTTTAACGAAATTTCTTAAAAGAAAAAGTACGCCAGACCCGGAGTTAACGGCGGATAAAATATCAAAAGAATCCGTTGCATCTCTCATGATGATCAAATAAATAGACAACAACAACACAACACCGTTTAAATTTCTTTAATTTGTTTAACAAACATTATAAAATGCTTAAATTTCTTTATAATAATAATACTTTTTTTTTGCTTGGCGACCTAAAATAAGTACTTGGTTACCTGGAATTGCAGTTGGCCACCTGAAAATTTAAAATGGTAGCCAGTTGGCCAATTGTCTTTAAAACCCACTTTGAGGGCTGCCGCCGGTAATCAAGTAACTTTAGTGACTCGGGTATATTACGCAATTCTAATTTTCGCGGTGAAAATGTGACAGCGAATATTCGCGAAAATTGAATAACCGCATAAATTCCCAGTTATATGGTAATAGACTACAAATGACATATTCTTCAGACTGTGGAAGTTGGGCACACCTTGAAAGTATCCTTGCTTGGTGTGTTTCTGTAACCTGGATTTATTAAGCAAAGGTTTGTCAGTTGTCTCTCCTAATACCAGCTATGCATTGTAAGAACAAGGTTATTCATTTCTATGGATTAATCTGAGAACAAATTAATTTATGTGTGACATGTATTTTATATCCTGCATTGTACTAGCAAAATTCTGTGTTACTTTTTGTTAAGATACTAGCTTATAGAGTCAGTATGCCACAGGCAAGCTATCCACTTACCAAAATTAATCAAATTAATCTAGCAGAAGGTTAACCAGTCAATACTATGTCCTCATAATGCCAGACACCTTGCAGAAAAGCAGCAAGGTTAACCAGTCAATTCTGTGTCCTCATAATGCCAGACACCTGGCAGAAAAGCAGCAAGGTTAACTAGTCAATACTATGTCCTCATAATGCCAGACGCCTGGCAGAAAAGCAGCAAAGTTAACCAGACAATACTATGTCCTCATAGTGCCAGACACCTGGCAGAAAAGCAGCAAGGTTAACCAGTCAATACTATGTCCTCATAATGCCAGACACCTGGCAGAAAAGCAGCAAGGTTAACCAGTCAATACCCTGTCCTCATAATGCCAGACGTCTGGCAGAAAAGCAGCCAGGTTAACCAGTCAATACTATGTCCTCATAATGCCAGACACCTGGCAGAAAAGCAGCCAGGTTTACCAGTCAATACTATGTCCTCATAATGCCAGACACCTTGCAGAAAAGCAGCCAGGTTAACCAGTCAATTCTGTGTCCTCATAATGCCAGACACCTGGCAGAAAAGCAGCCAGGTTAACCAGTCAATACTATGTCCTCATAGTGCCAGACGTCTGGCAGAAAAGCAGCCAGGTTAACCAGTCAATACTATGTCCTCATAATGCCAGACACCTGGCAGAAAAGCAGCAAGGTTAACCAGTCAATACTATGTCCTCATAATGCCAGACGTCTGGCAGAAAAGCAGCCAGGTTAACCAGTCAATACTATGTCCTCATAGTGCCAGACACCTTGCAGAATAGCAGCCAGGTTAACCAGTCAATACTATGTCCTCATAATGCCAGATGTCTGGCAGAAAAGCAGCCAGGTTAACCAGTCAATACTATGTCCGTCATAATGCCAGACACCTGGCAGAAAAGCAGCCAGGTTAACCAGTCAGTACTATGTCCTCATAATGCCAGACACCTTGCAGAAAAGCAGCCAGGTTAACCAGTCAATACTGTGTCCTCATAGTGCCAGACACCTTGCAGAATAGCAGCCAGGTTAACCAGTCAATACTATGTCCTCATAATGCCAGATGTCTGGCAGAAAAGCAGCCAGGTTAACCAGTCAATACTATGTCCTCATAATGCCAGACACCTGGCAGAAAAGCAGCCAGGTTAACCAGTCAATACTATGTCCTCATAATGCCAGACACCTTGCAGAAAAGCAGCCAGGTTAACCAGTCAATACTATGTCCTCATAATGCCAGACGTCTGGCAGAAAAGCAGCCAGGTTAACCAGTCAATACTATGTCCTCATAATGCCAGACACCTGGCAGAAAAGCAGCCAGGTTAACCAGTCAATACTATGTCCTCATAATGCGAGACACCTTGCAGAAAAGCAGCCAGGTTAACCAGTCAATAATATGTCCTCATATTGCCAGACACCTGGCAGAAAAGCAGCCAGGTTAACCAGTCAATACTATGTCCTCATAGTGCCAGACACCTGGCAGAAAAGCAGCAAGGTTAACCAGTCAAAACTGTGTCCTTATAATGCCAGACACCTGGCAGAAAAGCAGCAAGGTTAACCAGTCAATACTATGTCCTCATAATGCCAGACGTCTGGCAGAAAAGCAGCCAGGTTAACCAGTCAATACTATGTCCTCATAGTGCCAGACACCTGGCAGAAAAGCAGCCAGGTTAACCAGTCAATACTGTGTCCTCATAGTGCCAGACACCTGGCAGAAAAGCAGCAAGGTTAACCAGTCAATACTATGTCCTCATAATGCCAGACACCTGGCAGAAAAGCAGCAAGGTTAACCAGTCAATACTATGTCCTCATAATGCCAGACACCTGGCAAAAAAGCAGCCAGGTTAACCAGTCAATACTATGTCCTCATAATGCCAGACACCTGGCAGAAAAGCAGCCAGGTTAACCAGTCAATACTATGCCCTTATAGTGCCAGACACCTTGCAGAAAAGCAGCCAGGTTAACCAGTCAATACTGTGTCCTTATATTGCCAGACACCTGGCAGAAAAGCAGCCAGGTTAACCAGTCAATACTATGTCCTCATAATGCCAGACGTCTGGCAGAAAAGCAGCAATGTTAACCAGTCAATACTATGTCCTCATAATGCCAGACACCTGGCAGAAAAGCAGCCAGGTTAATCAGTCAATACTGTGTCCTTATAATGCCAGACACCTGGCAGAAAAGCAGCCAGGTTAACCAGTCAATACTATGTCCTCATAATGCCAGACGTCTGGCAGAAAAGCAGCAATGTTAACCAGTCAATACTAAGTCCTCATAATGCCAGACGCCTGACAGAAAAGCAGCAAGGTTAACCAGTCAATACTATGTCCTCATAATGCCAGACGTCTGGCAGAAAAGCAGCCAGGTTAACCAGTCAATACTATGTCCTCATAATGCCAGACACCTGGCAGAAAAGCAGCCAGGTTAACCAGTCAATACTGTGTCCTCATAGTGCCAGACACCTTGCAGAATAGCAGCCAGGTTAACCAGTCAATACTATGTCCTCATAATGCCAGATGTCTGGCAGAAAAGCAGCCAGGTTAACCAGTCAATACTATGTCCTCATAATGCCAGACACCTGGCAGAAAAGCAGCCAGGTTAACCAGTCAATACTTTGTCCTCATAGTGCCAGACACCTTGCAGAAAAGCAAGCCAGGTTAACCAGTCAATACTGTGTCCTCATAATGCCAGACACCTGGCAGAAAAGCAGCCAGGTTAACCAGTCAATACTATGTCCTCATAATGCCAGACACCTGGCAGAAAAGCAGCCAGGTTAACCAGTCAATACTATGTCCTCATAGTGCCAGACACCTTGCAGAAAAGCAGCCAGGTTAACCAGTCAATACTATGTCCTCATAATGCCCAGACACCTGGCAAAAAAGCAGCAAGGTTAACCAGTCAATACTATGTCCTCATAATGCCAGACGTCTGGCAGAAAAGCAGCCAGGTTAACCAGTCAATACTATGTCCTCATAGTGCCAGACACCTTGCAGAAAAGCAGCCAGGTTAACCAGTCAATACTGTCCTCATATGCCAGACACCTGGCAGAAAAGCAGCCAGGTTAACCAGTCAATATTATGTCCTCATAATGCCAGACACCTGGCAGAAAAGCAGCCAGGTTAACCAGTCAATACTATGTCCTCATAATGCCAGACACCTGGCAGAAAAGCAGCAGGTTAACCAGTCAATACTGTGTCCTTATATTGCCAGAACCTGGCAGAAAAGCAGCCAGGTTAACCAGTCAATACTATGTCCTCATAATGCCAGACGTCTGGCAGACAAGCAGCAATGTAACCAGTCAATACTATGTCCTCATAATGCCAGACACCTGGCAGAAAAGCAG
>CM056606.1:6451067-6524535 GCA_029721355.1 Tegillarca granosa | reverse complement strand
ACACCTGCTTAATGGTGATTGTGTAGAAATGGAAAGACTAGTGCTATATGCACATGTCAGAAGGTAAGAATTATCAATAACTTCCTTATTGATTAAGGGTCTTTGGTGACCAAGTGATCTAAGATGCATGCTTCTGAATCACTACGCCTCAGACGTCTAGGTTTTAATTCCTCTTAGGCAGATCCTAGGTTGAGAATGTTTGTGAGTTAACTTGCTGAATGTTGATGGTTTTTTCTGTATACTCCAGTTCCTCCACCATCCAAGAACTGACCACCTCAAAATAAGAGAGAAAAAAAAACTTAAATAGTTGTTAAACATCATTTCTCCACTCCACCCCACAGCACATCATGCCACACCCTGCAGAACCAATTGTGTAAAAGTTTATCAGTTTTGTAAAATGCCATTTCACTTTCAAACACACTGTATGAATTTTCTTCAGCTCACCATTTACGGGGGGCCTCGGTGGCCGAGTGGTCTAAATGGATCACAGTGCCTCTCACCAACTAGGTTTGAATCCACTCAGGAAAGTCCTTGTGTGAGAAAGTTTGTCTGTACGTTTGCCGAAGGTCGGCAGTTTTCTCCAGGCACTCTGGTTTCCTCCACCATCCCAGAACTGACCATCACGAAATAAGTGAAAGATTCTTGACTGGGGCATAAAACACCATTACTCCACTCCACTCACCATTTATGGCATGTCCCTTTCATGAGTTGTGGCTTTCTTCACTAGTAAATATACATTATCATTTTTAAAGTAGATGTTGTTATTTTCAATTATTTTTTGTTTTTCTTAGGGATTTTTCGGAGATAGATGTGAGCTCACTCAGAGTATGTGCAGTAACAACCCTTGCTTGAACAACGGGATATGTCAACCAGACACAGATGGCTACCAGTGTATTTGTCCAGCAGGATTTGAAGGCATAAACTGTGACAAAGACACAAATGAATGTGTGATTAGTAATCCGTGTCGAAACGGAGCACACTGTATCAATAAATATGGTGAGTTTGGTTCATTTCCTGTGAAAACTTCAGAAGATTTATTTCATCGAAAAATTTTAAACAGCAGTTCAAAAAAAAAAAGAAAAAAAGAAGTATAAACTGATTTCATGAAAACGACACTTGTTTTGAAAAATAAAATATTGAACACCATGTTGAAAGGATAAATATGAAATAAATTTTCGTTGCAGTTAATATTTTCGAAAGATAACATTGGACATCTTTTCACTTATTTTTAATTTCATGAAATATTAGTGACCACCAGTACAAAATATATTACCTTTTTATATTATTGATGGTTTTATATTTGCCTCTGGCTTTACTCGCGAATTAACATGAAATGAAACTACCATGGAAAATTTCCGATTTACAGTACAAAGATGGGAATAAACAGAAATTTTAGCAGAGAGATTTCTTTTGGAAGACAAAATTATAAAAGTCTAGAAATTAATTCTCAGTTGATCTCCATAAGTTTTACTTTAAATCTAATGTGACTCATCATATTTTGTATTTGTAGGGTCATATGAATGTTTGTGTCCTAATAATTATACTGGAATAAACTGTCAAGTACTGGACTACCAGGCTACCAGAGGTATTGGTCAACCTGTGGTCACCACAACTGTGGCATCACAAGAAACATGTCAGCTTCACAACTGTGCTGCAAAAGCCAATAATGGGGAATGTAATGTAAGTTGACCTATATAAACTTTAACCTTTCACCTTTTTGGCATTTGAAAAAGTTGCTTGACAAATAATAAACACCCAAATTTACTTACTTACTTACTTTCTACCCGTGACGCCTTTGGCATATAGGGCAGTAACAAGGGCTCTCCATCCTTGTCTATCTCTGGCTAGCTTTTGGAGTGAAACACTGAAAGTTGAGACTTCATAAATGGAAAACACATGCCTGTAGTATAGTCTTTAGCAAAAGAAGTCTAACATTTTCGTATTAGCTATGTCAAATTGGATGATATGGTACGTTTTTTTTAAAGAAAGATGTTTTTTGTTTTTTGTTTTTTTTTTTTTTTGGGGGGGGGGGGGGGGGGGATGTACTCATTATCATTTTCCTTGAAATTCTGAAGATATGAAGTAAAAAAAAAAAACTGTATTGAACCAAATGCCTATTTAATCTTGTCTGATTTTAACCATTATATATATAGATGTATATGAGAAAATGGGTTGCTAAGACACTCCAGACAAAAATTGAAATACTGTTGCTTAGTAAAATATTTTGTTGTATTCAACTCTACTTCAATCTTTTATGAAACTTTCCCCAATTTTCTTACAGCGTGAATGTGATAGTTATGCTTGTGACTATGACAACTATGAATGCACATATGGAGTGGAAAAATTATGGAGCAATTGCCGTACTCGCAGGAATGGAGTGTATTGTGCCATGGTTTTCAACGACAGTCACTGCGACCCACAATGCAACACGCGGGACTGTTTGTTTGACGGTTACGATTGCGATCCAAGAAAGACCAAGACCTGTTCAATCGAGTGCCGGAACCGTTTTGATGATGGCAACTGTGACAATGAGTGTAATATACAGGAATGTAACTGGGATGGCAGGGACTGTCTCAAAACCTCCAAAAAGCTCCAAGGATCCATGAAACTTATCGTTATGGTGACAGTTGATGCCTTTTTGTCCAATTCTAAAACATTTCTCCGACAGCTTGGTCTCTTACTCCATGCTGTGGTCCAGATTAAGAAAGACAAGGATGGTAATTATATGGTATATCCTTATGTTGTGAACACGGGAGTAGCCGACAGAACTAAACGTTCCATCCTGTCACATAAGGTCAGCAAGAGAGAAGTACCTCAGCAAAAGAATAATGAAGGGTAAGGATTTTTATTTTTTAAAAATATTGTGTACTCTGATAATTTTCTAAAAACAGAAAAGTTTTTACAATTTTCACCCCTAAAAAATACTTTTTACAGTTTTTCACAAAAATCTAAAATAGAGAACTTTTTACAATTCTCACAAAAATACAGTAAAAAAACAATGGTTTTCTAAAATAAGGAAGAAAAAAAATATTGTTACCCTTTTCTGTTTAAAAAAGAAGAATTGTTATGATTTTTATAAAAACAATTTTTTAAATGATAAATGTAAACAATAACTCCTTATTGATTTGGTTACAGAACGGAGGTTCATCTAGAGTTTGATGTCAGCGAGTGTTTAAGTGCGGGATTGGAATGTGTAGATAGCACAGACAGATGTGTGGAAATTTTAGCAGCCTTTATGAAAAATGGTCATCAGTTAGGCATGAAAGTTGAAAAAATACAAAGTAAGTTTAATTTGTAATTTTTTTTATACGCCCATCAGTGACGGGACGTATGATGGTACGGCGCAGTCCGTCTGTCCGTATGTCCACTCGTTGTATGCTAACTCAAGAATGCTTTGAGCAATTTTAATGAAACTTTGTGAAATGTTTGTATCTATGGCAGAAAGCTCCCTTTCGTTTTTGAGATTCGTATGTTTTCTCGTTGCTGAGTTATTGGCCTTTAATTGTCAAAATTTAGGCATTTTTTTGCATGTTGTAACTCAAAAATCATTTGAACTTTTTTTATAAAACTTTTGTGTTATATTTGTCCTATAATCAAAAAGGTTTGTGAATAAACATTGAGAAATGAATTTGCTACTTGTGTTTAAAAAAAAAATATGTTTCAGTTAAATGTCAAGTTGTTTAAGACATTAAAAAAGAAGTTTAAATATCTGACGGGCATATCATGTGCTCCAGGCGCAGCTGTTTATTTTTTTTTTTACCTAATTGTGTTTGATCACAGGCTTGTTATGTTACCATTTCCGTTTATCTGATTATGGGGTTTGCCAATGTAACACTCCGTGCCTCCTAAAACTTGTGCAGAACTACACACGTAACATTTTAATTGAATAGGGAATCACATCCTGTAAAAATGAAAGTATTCCAGGAATTTGTGGCAGAATTTTTTCATTTACAAGAAGAATCATTAAAGTTTTGACATATGACAGCAAACATCAGTTAATGCACCAATATACTCTGTTCTGTTTTTAACATGATTGGTCTATTTGGATAACTTAACAGATCATAGCTCTTCTCACTGACTAGAATTGAATCCTGCTCTTGGAGGTCATAGCATGAGAAGATTTTGCATTTTTTTTGACAAGTGTTGTTGCTTTTGTTTGTGTTTTTGTTTTTGTTTTTTTGTTTTTGTTTTTTTTTTTTTTTTTTATTTATTTTTTTTTAAAAATTTTTTTTTGGACACTCCTGTTTTAATTTACCTCACAAGAACTGACCATCTCAATATAAATGAATGAATCTTAACTAAGTTTCAAAATACCATTACATCACTTAATTTTTATTTTGAAATTATTCTGCAAATTTACACACATATAAAAAATTTTTTTTTAACAATTCAGTTAGACTAGCAAAATGTGGGCAGAAGTAAAAACATTTTTAAATTTTTTGTTAAAAATTAGATGCATCCAATTCATGTCCGTCGATCTGTTATAATGATCACATGTTAATTGTCATTTTTTTTAGTTTTTCTGTTAATTTTTATGTTTTTGATACTTCAAAATGTTCCATAAATTTTTATATTTTGATTGGTTTCGAGTGTTCCATAAATTTTCATGTTTTTGGTCATTCAAGATGTTCCATAAATTTTCATGTTTGTTTTTAATTGTTCCAAGTGTTCTATAAATTTTCATGTTTTTGATCATGCCAGGTGTTCCATAAATTTTCATGTTTGTGATTGTTCAAAGTGTTCCGTAAATTTATATATATATATATATTTATAATTTTTTCTACCAGGTGTTCCTGAAAGTGACAATACCGTTACACCTTCAAATGTCAATCCAATCATTTTTGTTGTGGTATCTATTGGAGCAGTACTCATATTAATATTTGTGATACTTTACGTTTTGTCAAAGAAGAAAGTCGTCCGGGGTATCACTTGGTTTCCAGAAGGGTTTAGGAACCCAGCGGCCACCCAGAAATCACCTCCAAAAATGTCCTCCAACAAACGAAGAGTTCCAGATGGAGAAGAAGTGATGTAAGTAGCACATTTTAGCTTACAAGTCAGTTACCATTTTTCGGCATTTCTCATTGACAAAATATGGCTCTGGATTTAAAAAAAAAAAATCCATCTTCTGGAAAATTTGTGCCAAAAATTTTCTGAAATCAATCATGTCAAAACCAGATTTGTTATTGATGTGCAGATCTTCACAAAAGCTGATTTCTGCAGAAAAATTGTTTTGGGGAGAAGGGGGGGTTAACAATTTGCTGACCACCATTTGACCTTAATGTGGTGTTTGTGGAGCCTTGCTTGCAGTGTTTGAGGAGCCTTGCTGTGTTTGTGAAGCCTTGTGGTGTTTGTGGAGCCTTGCAGTGTTTGTGGAGCCTTGCTGATGTGTTGTCTTAAATCATGCATTTTAGGAATTTTAGGGTTTAAATTTGTGATCATAAAATTTTAAATTGTTTGTATACTGTCCTTAAACAATTCAATATAACTGCAGGGAACAATAGAAGTATAAAGGAAACAATTCCTATTACTGGAACAATGTATATGTTAAGTTACGTGTCATCAAACTTCCGATTTAATGACACAACATTTCTATATATCATTGAACCCTTTGTATTTGTTTTAAATCCATTCTTGTTAAGTGAGGTAACAATATTTTAAAATTTGCTGTTTTAGAAATGTACCTAAAGGTCATGGGTCACAGTTAGACATGGATGGACATGCTATCTCACCCCCTTGGGATGGCGATGATGAGGATGACCAGAGGACTGCCAAGAGAATTAAGGTAAAGGTTTTAGTCACTTCAATTGCCATAACTACTGTTGCCATAGATTGGTTTTGGTATTGACAATTATAATTGTTGTTGTCATGGTTACAAGAAATTGGTTGGTTTCTAACATAATTTTATTTTGAAGATATGATGTTTTTAAAAGGACCCTATTTTATAAATGCGAAGATATTTTAAAGTACATACTAGTATTTCAAATTTTGACATGTTTTAATTTTTTTTAAAAAAAAAAAGGAAAAAAAGAAAAAGAAACAAACAAAAAAAAAACAAAAACAAAACAAAAAAAAAAAAAAAAAAATAATGAAGAAGAAGAAAAAGAAACTTTCAGATCAATTTCAGTAAAATATCTCTGAATCCAGTATGTCAAAAATATGTATCAATATATATATATATATATATATATATATATATATATATATATATATAAATTTTTTTTTCAAAATTAACAGGTTTAAGGTGAATGATTTTAGAGCCAGGGGTCAGGAGAAATAGCTGGTTATTAGTTGTTTTTTTTTTCTTTTTGTAAAATTGTAATCTTTTTTGTAAAAGTAAATCGGAGAAATATTGTGTATGAAGGAAACATAGGTTCACAGAGTTAATAAAATCAAGGAAATTTTTTGAAGTGAGAGTCAATTAAATTGACGACCTTTTGACTGAAATCTCATTCTGAGAACATAAAACCAAATTGAAGTACTGGTCTTTTTTTCATGAGCGACACTGTAAATGCTTCCAAAGTTCGAATTAGTGCAGAGGCAAAGGGAAGGGGTATATGGATGCAATTTGACAAACGTCAAATAGAAAGTTAAAATTTTACTCTGAAATTATATGGGAGTTTGTTTGACAGCTTCTTTTAATTGTAATTTATATGATGGCTATTTATTTACATAATGTAAAGAGAAATAAATTTGTGTTTTCCTGCATGAGAACCATGTTGATAGTTAAGTCAATGATGCTCATTTTATAAACTGTAGATAATGTCTTTTATATATTCTGAGCTAGATTAAACAAACAAGCAATGGTTCTTTTGTTAAACATTTTTCTGTCATAAATGAAAATAAAAGGACATTGGCTAGATCAGACCTTAAAAATTGAGATCTTGTGTTGCTGAGGGTGTGGATCAGACCTTTAAAATTGAGATCTTGTGTTGCTGAGGGTGTGGATCAGACCTTTAAAATTGAGATCTTGTGTTGTTGAGGGTGTGGATCAGACCTTTAAAATTGAGATCTTGTGTTGTTGAGGGTGTGGATCAGACCTTTAAAATTGAGATCTTGTGTTGCTGAGGGTGTGGATCAGACCTTTAAAATTGAGATCTTGTGTTGCTGAGGGTGTGGATCAGACCTTTAAAATTGAGATCTTGTGTTGCTGAGGGTGTGGATCAGACCTTTAAAATTGAGATCTTGTGTTGCTGAGGGTGTGGATCAGACCTTTAAAATTGAGATCTTGTGTTGTTGAGGGTGTGGATCAGACCTTTAAAATTGAGATCTTGTGTTGTTGAGGGTGTGGATCAGACCTTTAAAATTGAGATCTTGTGTTGCTGAGGGTGTGGATCAGACCTTTAAAATTGAGATCTTGTGTTGCTGAGGGTGTGGATCAGACCTTTAAAATTGAGATCTTGTGTTGCTGAGGGTGTGGATCAGACCTTTAAAATTGAGATCTTGTGTTGTTGAGGGTGTGGATCAGACCTTTAAAATTGAGATCTTGTGTTGCTGAGGGTGTGGATCAGACCTTTAAAATTGAGATCTTGTGTTGTTGAGGGTGTGGATCAGACCTTTAAAATTGAGATCTTGTGTTGTTGAGGGTGTGGATCAGACCTTTAAAATTGAGATCTTGTGTTGTTGAGGGTGTGGATCAGACCTTTAAAATTGAGATCTTGTGTTGCTGAGGGTGTGGTAGATAAAAGAACCTTTACTATTCCAAGGTCTGAAATGCAGCAATCAAATTTCTGCATTTTTGCAATTTTGCTGATAACTGATGATGTTTAAATTTAATTGAAATAACCTTGATGACCGGGACGTATAACTCCATTCATTAATTCACATGTCCCAGATTTCAGATATTTTCCACTTCCTTGATTGCAAGTTGCGATTTTTTCCCATGGAACTACCGTGTCACAGTTTGTGACCGCTAATGCATATATATAGACATGTTCCCATTTATAGTTTATTTTTAGATTCAAGTGTTTTTTCTAATTCTGACATGTATAATTTCCTTCCCACTTACTCAGCAGTTTTGTATTTCAAATAGAAAAATGAATACATGATACAATATTTTCCTGACTTTTTGACCTATGACCTTTCTTAACCGTTGAGTGTTTGACCTATGACCTTTCTGTTTGTTGTCCTTTTCAAAAAGAATTTTCTTTTATTAAATTAGGTTTGATTAAATATAAAAATCTTGAATTTTCTGCTCAGAACATAATTTTATAATAATTATAAGTCTTTTGTTTATAAATAGTCCAGTTTATTAGGTCATAAGATTTTAATTGAAAGAGAATCGAACAAAATTTAAAGAAATGGAAAAAGCAGACCTTTTGTCTAGAATAAAATTGCCACAATTTGTGGGGTCAAACTTTTGGGGATAAGCTTGGTTTTCATGTATTTTTAATAATAAAATTGTTAATATATTTTTTTAAATAATTTAATTGTAGTTGGAGAAACAATGTGAAGCATTAGACCAAGTATTGACCATTGGATTTGACCAGGATTCACAGGACTCTAGACAGTGGACACAGCAACATTTAAATGCGGCAAATGTAATAACCAGTGATTCAATGTTAGCTCTTACACCTCCAGAGGACAGTGATCACTCCGATTCCAAAGACGTTAATGTCAGAGGGCCTGATGGGTATACTCCGTTGATGTTGGCTTCATTCCGTGGCGGAGGGTTAGACACAGGGATGGATGATGATTCAAGTGGATCTGGATCCGGTGAGAGTGGTGATTTGGAAGATCGCTCAGTGGATGTAATCACAAGTTTGTTGGTTCAGGGAGCTGCCATTAATGCACAGACAGATAGAACCGGTAAATAGCTTAAATGCTGAATTGATTTTAGTTATGAACTAAGTATATCTAAATGAAATAATATATTTGAAGTTTTCTTGTGACTGTTTACTATTCAGCCTGAGAAATTAACTACCATTTGCAAAAAATTTAGAATCAAAATGGTAAGCATAAAGTTTGGTAAAAGTGTTCAGGGAATGCCTTTATTGTTGTTGAAAGAGTGGAGTGGAGTGGAGTAATGGTGTTTTACACCCTAGTTAAGAATCTTTCACTTCGAGGCGGTCATTTCTGGGATGGTGGAGGAAACCAGAGTGTCGTAGAAAACCACTAACCTTCGGCAAGCGAACTGACAAACTTTCTCACACTAGGTTCTGTCCCGATTGGGATTCGAGCCCAGGCGGTGAGAGGTGCTGTGATCCATAAGCGCACACTTTAGACCACACGGCCACCAAGGCCCCTGTTGTTGAAAGAAGATGGCTCTATGTATGTGTATAATTTTTGCGGTCCAGCGTCCAAACCCAAAATATCAACTCAATCAGACTAAGGGTTATTGCAATTAGCTCCTTTAAAATTTTTAAGATACAATGGCATTGGTCATTTGTAAATTAATAGAAAACCATAAATGTTTAAATCCAATTTCAAGTTTCATTTACCTTAGATTACCATTCCACATCAATAGATATCCAATTAATTTTTTTTACATGATCATTTTAAAAACTGATTTGAGATAAATGCTATTAAAATTTTAAGTTTCATTCCTCTGGAAAAAGTTAAAATTATCGCTTAATATTGGCACAATAATAAATTATAGAGTCATCAACCACTCCTGGAAGATTTTCCATCATTTCATTATTATTGTGATTGTTTTGTTACTAGGTGAGACATCACTTCATTTAGCCGCCAGATATGCCAGAGCTGATGCTGCTAAAGTTTTGTTAGATGCCTCAGCTGATCCTAATTGTCAAGACAGTACTGGACGCACTCCACTGCACACTGCCGTGGCTGCCGATGCTCAAGGAGTCTTTCAGGTGTGTATAATTGTTAAAAATCTCGCCTTTTTGCTTCTTTAAATTGTTAAAATTAATAAAGTGTAAAACAGAAACATGACTTAAAAAAATGGAGATTTCTCTAAAAAAAACATATATATATATATATATATATATATATATATATATATATATATATATATATAAAGTAGATTGTTATTATCCTGAAGTGGCCATAATATTATTCTGAAGTGGCCATTACAAATTTTGACCTCCATAGCAATAACCTTTTGTGCTCTTGTGGAATTGGGTGATTTTGGAATTATAATGATCATTGCAACTTACAAATCATTTACTAATTAAAAAAAAAAACAAACAACAAAATTTGAATATGTTTTGGATTAAAAAATTCTGAAGTATTTAGAATTTTGATTTATATTTATTGTTATACCAGTTTTTGATGTATATATTTATCTTTCATTGTAGATATTGCTAAGAAATAGAGCAACAAATTTGAATGCCAAGATGTTAGATGGGACAACTCCGATGATATTGGCGGTAAGATTAGCCGTTGAAGGTATGGTGGAAGAATTAATTAACGCAGACGCTGATGTGAATGCAGCCGATGAATATGGTATGTAAAAAACACCATGAAAAATATGATACACCAGTTAATTAATGTTGGCATGAAAAATGTTGCTGTTGAAGGTACTTCCACTTACAAAAGAGTTATTAAAAAGGTAGATAATTAAGAAAAAACAGGCCCATTATTGTTTCTTTATTATTTCCTATAATTTCATGTAATAGTATTTTAATTGATAGTCATGTTATAGGAGTGAGTGGAGTAATTGTGTTTTACGCCCCAGTCAAGAATCTTTCACTTATTTCAAAGCGGTCAGTTCTTGGATGGTGGAGGAAACCGGAGTGCTCAGAGAAAACCACAGACCTTCGGCAAGCAAATTGACAAACTTTCTCACACTAGGTTCTGTCCTGAGTGGGATTCAAACCCAGGCAGTGGGAGGCGCTGTGATCCGTTAGCGTGCGCTTTAGACCACTCGGCCACCGAGGCCCCCCTTATTCAAATGGAAAACGTTTGAAAATATCACAGGGTATTTGATGTTTGTTTATTTGTACTTTCCATATCTTAAGAATATTTCCACTCCCAGATATTGTTTTCATGTATTACTTTTCTGTTGTGAGAATCAGTAAAATTATTGAAAATTATAATTTTTGAAAAAAAAAAAATAACAATTTGGTAAAATTCTTCAATATAAATTTTGGATTTTTTTTTTACCAGGTAAAACTGCTTTACATTGGGCAGCTGCAGTGAACAATGCAGAAGCTGCTCATGTCTTGTTACAACACGGCGCTAACAGGGACGCTCAAGATTTCAAGGTTCGTCTTTGCTTTCTTTGCTCATTAGATGAAGACAAGTTCTGTATCAGAATTTATAATGGCTAAGAAATGGTTCAAGCATTAAGTGTCTTGCCCTTGATCTGAAAGTTTATAAAAAATTTTAAAGATGTGCACATATGGCACAGCAAAATTAAACAGGTATTTTTGTTAATTATTTAAAAACCTTAATGGGCTTATTGTAAGTAAATTTTGATCATAATTTTCAATTTTATCTGTGTCAATGCTAGCAGCCTAAGGGAATTATTTTTCATTTATTTAGTATGTTAAATTCGGAAAAGAAAAACACGCACATTAAATAAAGCAAAAAAAAAAAGGGGGGATACAAAATCAGTTTTAAATCAATTTAATATCTATTTAAGAAATGTTTTAATACAAAATTGACATTGAATAGATTTTATTTCTTTTTGTTTCAGGATGAAACCCCATTATTTTTAGCAGCTAGGGAAGGAAGTTATGAAACTGCAAAAATATTATTGGATCATTACGCAAATCGTGATATCACAGATCACATGGATCGACTGCCAAGAGATGTTGCTACGGAAAGAATGCATGATGACATTTTGCATTTGTTAGATGAATATCATGTAAATAGTCCAGCTGGAATGGCACTTCCAAATGGAATGCCTACATCACCAAATCAATTACAATTCATGCATCCTCCGATGCATCCAAAGTCTCGTCAGAAGAAAAATAGGACAAAAAATACTCCTGTGACCCCGAATGGAATGGCCCCTAATGGGGTGCATCACCCTAGAAAGACTAAGAGTAAGAAAAAGACAACGGAGGAAAAAATAAAAGCACATATACACAATAATGTTGATCCCTCTTCTATTGGAAATGTGTCGCCAGGAAATTCAATAGAGTCCCCGTTGGGATACGAGCGGACTCCACCTTCTTATGATAGTATGTATGGTGGAAATCAGACTTATGCTATGTCACAAGCAAATCCAATTCACCATAGCAACAGTGTACCTGTTACTCTGTCTCAAAGTGGTTTAGACGAACAAGCAATAATGGCAGGCCATTACGATTCAAGTCCACGATTAGCACCACATATGGATGAAATTTTGTGGCACCAGGGTCATTCTAGGCCTCAAACAAGTTCAATTCCAACCCCACCTAATAGCATGCAATCGAATAACGGTGGTAGCCCACATGCTCATGGTGGTAAGCATTCTCCACCGAAATCGAAAAATTTACCAACATCACCAACGCACATACAAGCTATGCAACAGCGGGCACAACAGAAGAGAATTCATACAAATCAACCCAGTCCCCATGAGAGGCAAAATGACACTTACAGTTTTCATAGTAATAAAAATGTGGATAATATCCCACCCAATACAAACATTTATGATCATTACGGACATACAACCACGACACACCAACGTCTTCCCATGTGCTTAGAACAATATCCCACCCCACCATCACAACATAGTTACTCAGAATCACCACCACAAATGATACATCCCACAGTGCTACCAGAACATTATTTAACGCCATCACCAGATTCACCGGGACAGTGGTCTAGTTCCTCGCCACATTCCGCACATTCTGATTGGTCAGATGCTATCTCCAGCCCTGACCAACCAATTCAGGCTCATAGCAATAAACCTGTGTATTTGTAATTCATATGTGACTGAAGGAGGATTATTCGTTCATTATATTGTTTTGTGATTCATCCCAGGCGGAGATACAGATACAAAAGTGTTACGTTTTAACTCTTGTTGTTTATAAAATTTGATATTTTATTACTTAATGAAATCATGATTTCAAATAGAAAATCATGTAAAATTTTAAAGACATAGTTTTTATCAACAACAAATAGAGATTTTTCATTTTTATATTATAATGACCTTGGAAGGCGGTACCAAGTGTCATGTACATGTACTTTTTAACGGGGCCAGATTATTTTAGTGATATTTAAATGTTTTTCAGGGCCAATTTTCCATTATTGTACAGATATAGAATGTAAAATTGGTTTTTTGTTTATCAATTCAGAAAAATGACTGTAGTAAAAATATACAACTGCCATCATGTTCCATGCTTATTTTATTCATTGGTCCATGATAGTTCACAAGTAGCCAATCATATTGACTTTACCATTATTATGATGGATTCCCTTCATTTTTATTATATATAGCCAGTCATAAATGGTGTTTCATGTTCATCACTATGGCAACTACAGATTTAAATTTTCTCATTCCACAGAAAGATTTAAACTCATCTCTTTGAATTCATGAAATATGTTGTACATAAAGCTATTTTTGTAAATTTTATACAAAAAATTTCATTGAGATCATTGTTTTTTTTTTATATAAAAAAAGTAAGATTATTATTATTATTATACAGAGAAGCATGGCTTCAGCATTTTTAAGTTTCATCCCATTACATTAAATCTTTGTTTTACATTATTAATGCATGGAATTTAATTATTTTTTTGAATGTGCCAGTACCTATATCCAACCATGATACTTTGATAAATGATCTCGTATGTATATGTATATCTTATAAAAAGGCTTTGTACAGAATTGCATTGTATCCATGGTAATGGAAATTGAAACGATGCATTTCCTTTCCAACAATAGAAAAGTGTATTTCACATCAAATGGAAAGTGGATTCAATAAATTTGATGACAGCTATGATAGATAAATAAAACTCTGCACAAAGTTTTTTAAAGATACATATAATTATTTAGATTCAGATATTTTTAAGTTTAAGATTTTCACTTACACAGCTGACAACAAAAGCATTATTATATATAAAACACATGTATATATTTGATAAATAAAATCCTTGTATGGCAAGACATGTTCTACTTTGACCTCCTCTTGACCTTTAACCCTTTAAATTTTTAACTTGAGCACCAATCATAAGCTCTTATCCTTTGAAGTTTAGGAATGGTCACCAATCGTGAGCTGTTACCCTTTGAACTTTGGGTATGGGCACCAGTTATGAACTCTTACAATTTGTATGGACCCATTATAAGTTTTTAAAAGAATTGAAAAAGCTTCTTTTTTTTTTCTTGATTTAATCTTGTGGATCAATAATTGCTAAAATAATCTTAAATTTTTTGTATTCTTTCAAGATTTGTGATTGCACATGCCATACATAAGACATCATGTGATACATCATGTGACACATGTGGACAGTATTGTGTATTGTTTTCTGGTTTATGTTTGGTATCAACACGGGCATATAATAATTAATTGGTGCATTTATTGATTATTTTATATGATAAATATGTATGCTATAATTTTGTTTAAATTCAGATTTGAGAACTTACATTGAACAACTACTCAAACTGCTGTGTTGATCGCCAATCAAACGTTTTTTCTCAGTTAGAGGTTCTTCATCTTCTAGATTTTTCCTTCAAGCGTTTAAAAAACCCCATAACAGAGTTTTTTTTTTTTTTTTAATTACAAGAACAAAGGTGATAAATAAATCTATATTTTATTTTTTCACTTTAAACAAACAACAAAATTCTTTGTGGTCTTGCTAGAACATGTCTTGCCGTTACTGTTAAAAAGTGCTACCAAAGAAATGTTATATGTAATGCATGTTACCCCCTCCCCTTTTCCACCCCCATCCTGCCAGCCTCACACCTTCCTTAAAATGTTAGTACAGATGTACTAGTTAAGAAAGAAAAATATATAATATGATTTTTTTTTAAACTTAGTATGAAAACGAGTTGTAATTATTGTGTTATGTGTCATAATTTTGATGGCAAAAACACTTATGATAATTTTTTTTTTAATTTCTCAAAAAAAACCTGTGTAATTATTTTATTTATTTTTTTATCTAGTCCTTTGTTTGTTTTTTTTTTTTTTGTTTTTTTTTTTTTTTTTTCATTTAATTTGTATAATTTGTAAAATAAGTTTATTTCATTTATGAAAGTGCAGTCTTGTTTAAATCCAGTCCTCGGACCAGAGAATACACACCTCGATTTATGAACCACAGAATCCGGGCAGTACACAGCAGTGATATTTCTATTCTAGCATCAATATCTCTAAAACAATGTATAACGCAATGTCATTATTTTAGTCCAAAATGGGTCTTCATTGAAACAATCTCAATGTTAATAAATTTTTCCAACCTAAAATTTAATTTAAATGCACTTAATATTATGGGTTGTTTTTTTTTTAGTTTTAAAAAAAAAAATTATCATCTTTCAAGTCAAGCTGTGACTTTAAAGTCACCAGCTAAAGGTGAAGTGACAGAAATTTTGACCTTTGCAGTGTGCTTTAGGCAATGTTCAGAAAGGGTTCTTTAATGTGCCATGCCTGCCATGACATGGGGCATTGACTTTTTAAGATCTGCTTAGAAGGACCCTGTGACTTTCATGTCTAAATACTGAGTGCTTGGCAAAAGAACAGTCACTACCAATTTTCAAGTCTTGGTCAGTTTGAGGCGAAATTTGAACCCTGACCTCCAACGTAGCAGTGTTTAGTAACAGGAACTGTGGTCTTTAAGAAGTGTATAGACCACATGATCATTGCGTTTTCTTTCATTTATGATGAGATGTGTATGTGTGTCTTTAATTTGAGCTGATATTCTCTGGGCTGAGGAGTATAACTCTATAATTATTATGATATATTTAGTAACTTCTATTATCTTGTGTATTCATCAGCATGATTTTGTTTATATGTTGACTTTCAGATTAAAATTTGAAGAGGAACTTTAGACACAAATTCTCGATCAAATTCTAGAGAAAGTAATAGTTTCACGATACACAAATTTTGGCCCCATACACACACACACACAATAATTTTTTGGTAAATTATAAGTAGCTTTACATGTACTTATTTATTGATCTCAAATTTTGAAAATTACGGTTGCCATGGTTACTTATTACAATAGAATTACTGAAAAATTAATTTTAATTAGTAAATCAACTGCTTTCAATGAAAAATCCTACTTTTAAAACATTTCTTCATTTCAGTTCTGAAAATTCAATTAAAATAATAAAATGACGATAATTAATTTTAATGAACTGAAGCTTTAAAATAATAAGCTTTATGAATATATTTGTTTTTAATGAAATTGACATTTTTAAATTGAGCAAGTATTAAAACAATTAAGTTTTAAAATGTTTGATAAAAACTTAATTTTTTAAATCTCAATAATTCAAGGTAAATTTGAAACATGAATTGTATATAATTATTAAGTTTTGGGACTATTTTGATTATCATTTTTTTTTTTTTTTTTAAATGTTTAATATTTCTAATTGAACAAGAGCTTATAACAAAAGATTTGAAATGAACAAATTTCATTTTTAAATATCATAGATAATGAATTGAAGTTTTTAAAACATTTTGATTTAAATTTTCATGAAATGCATAAATTGCCTATTTTGAAACAGAATAATAAATTTAAATTAAATAATTTAATTAAAATTTAAAATTTGAAAACTTTGTTGTTTTTTTTTAAGTGAATCAATTTTTGACTGCATTTTTATTTTAAAATATTTTGTTATCCAAACATAGTTTCATAATTTTACATGCTTTTTATACATTTATGATAAATTTTTTTATAGATATCTTTTTTTCCTGTATTTGAAACAAATTGAATTTTAATTTAGATTATTCATTTATTATTTTTTGGCAATAAAAATTTTATACCTGTATTTTTTACAACTGCATTTATACAAAACAAACCCGCCGATTTTTAATTAAGGAACAAAGTTCCTGATTTGTAATAAAAATGAACAATTTTAGTTTTAATATTTTATTTTAAAAATTTTGACATTTTACTGTTTCCTCTGTCTGTTGAGTGATAATTTATCTTTAATTTCATCTATTTTAAAGACATGGACTTTGAACCTATATCATCTGATGGGAAATTGTTCTTTTTTTGTTTGGAAAAACGTTTTTTTTTTTTTTCCGATTGAAAACATACATTTTTTCATTGGAAAAACATGCATTTTCTTGTAAGAAATTTTCGTTTTTTTTTTTTTTTTAATCCTAAAATATGCATTTTTTTAATACAAAACATGTGCATTATCCACTGGAAGATTGTGAGATTTCCTAAAAGGAAAACATGCTTTTTCCAATGGGAAAATACGCATTTTGCAGTGGAAAAAAAATGGATTTAAACTGTTGTGCGGAGTGACCATTTTTCTAAAACAAATACAGCATAGATTTGCAACCTAAAAAATCTTGTAATTAAGATAATAAATAGATAAATAAATAAATAATGAAATCTTTGATTTAGTTGATTTAACATGATACAATTAAGTGCTATGATTAAAAAAAATTACAAATGAATTTTTAATTTTATTGTGAGTGGACCCTACTAGGAAGTCAACATTATGTATATAAATATAAGTTTGTAGCAATATTTTTTTTTCGTCGTTGAATCCCTATAGGGCATACGAATGACCATATACTTATTATTATTCTTTATTATTATTTGTGTTTTTTTTTTTTTTTTTTTTGTTAAATATGGATACATAGGAAAATTTTCATTATCGTATGATATCATGTTTAGAGCACAACTTAGCAAATGGAAAAAAAATGTATGAAAAAGGGGTACAGAAAAACCTGTATATAGAGGCTGCTCATGAGACTAGAGAATTATGGATATTATAGATTAGTTTTCTTAATAAAGATATTACTATACTTTTGGTTCCAATATAAAACCAAAAGAACCTAAAAACACCCGGTCTTAAAAAAATATGTCTTAATATGGGGTCTTAAAAGACAGGTGGTTGCTATGACCGATTTGACTGTTTTTTTTTTTTTTTTTTTTTTTTTACCAAAGGCAATTTTTATGACTTTTTATGACTTGTTGAAAACACGTGTTGCCATTGAGTTGTAAAACCCTTTTTCTATATTGGAAATTCTGTTGTGATGTTCACACTGGAAATTCCTTTGTAACGTTATTACTGGAAATTCCTTTGTGACTCCTTTTTTTCCCAAATGAATTTGAATCGAGACAACATTAAATTAAAAAAATTTACAGTGCATGAAGACATTCAGTGTGTAAAGTTTTATTTTTCCCACTTTTTATTTTATGCAACTTTTTAAATACATTGAAAAAAAATTTAAGAAATGCAAAAAATAGCGTATTTACAGCAAGTTCTCCATTTTAGCTCTAAACACAATATCTACTTGTACTAGTATTTTTCAATATGTTTTGAAAATTTTTCTCCGTATTAGCAAGACTTTTTTTTTCTGTGTAAAGTTTAAGTTATTAGCATTCATCATAATTTTTTGTTTTCTACAAACCATTATATGTTTTTCATCATTAATTTTTTTTTCTTTTGCCATTTTCACAAAAAGGCACATTAAAAATTTGCATGAATAACAAAGAGACAAAATCCACATAGAATTATCTACTGGATATAAATAAAAGAATTTATCATTAAATATAATTATTTGTTGTTAATTAATATTTGAATAAGTGGGAAATTTTGGTTAATTAAGTCTCAATTTAATTAGAATGACCTACTTTTGTACCCTCGGGAAAAATTATTGCTTTTGACCGATAAAGGTCCAAAAATGGCCGAATCATGCCATTTTGAAGATTTCTTTGAAAAATAATTTCATAAAGTTCAATAGATGGGAATATAAGCAGGAATTAATATAAGCAGGAAGGATTATAAGCAGGAATTTCTTCTACTTTGTTGTCTACATTGAAGATTGAATTGAATAGATTGTAGACACGGTGTTTAAATGCCTCAGTCAAAATTATTTTACTTGGAATTGACAGTGAATTGAGTAATGGTGTTTAACATCCCAGTCAATATTTCACTTACCGGTATATCGAGATGTTGCCAGCTATAGGCAAAAGTGCAGAAATTTTGCCTGTGTGTTGTGCTAATGGGCTAATACAGCAGTGTTCTTTATCATGCCACACCTACTGTGACTTAGGACCTCGTTTATTTTAAGTTTCCATCCAAAAGAACTGTGATTTTCATTTCGTAATTATGGGTGCTTGGCAAAAGAACCGTCGCTACCCACTTTCAAGTCTTGGGTTCAAACCAACTACCTATCACTTACTTAGTGAGCACTCTACCACCTGAGCTACCACAGTGGTTATAGACAGTACCCAAGTTTGAATCTTCTCGAGTAGAACCTAGCAGGAGACAGCTTGTCAACAGTTCTGGGCAGTTTGCTCGTAAAAGGACAGTGGTTTTCTTCAAGAGACTCCTGATTCTCCACCATTTCAGAACCAAACCCTTAATCTGAAAAAACCATGGTTAAATATGCGAAATTTTACAACTGTTGCTATGCAATCTGTTTTTATCAATGATTAAATTGGATAAATGGTGTTGTACACCCCAGTCAAGATTCTTTTTCTTATATAGAGGCCATCAGTTCAGGGATGGTGGAGGAAGCTGGAGTATCCAGAGAGAACCTGTGACCTACTTTTATCTAGATTCTGAATATGGCTATTTAGCAGTTTTAGTGTGGGGCCATCGTAGCCAAGAGCTTAAGGCATTGGCCATTAGACCCAACATGTCTCTGTTTCAAGGATGATTTCAATTCACTGCAAGTTAAAAAGAGTTTCTTGTCAAGAACCTTTAACAGTTGGCTCTGTACATACTTATATGATGGGCCAATATGGTCAGAGATGCCTATCTGTGACATTGCAGTGTACTAGCACTATGAAGGTGCCAAAAGTGCTCAGTAGTAGTACAAAGCAGATGATAAACTTACATAAAACTCAAGTGACTTAACACATAAAATTGTGTTAAGATTCTTCAGTTTTATAAAAATTGCTGATGTGATGCAAGACGATCCCTTTGTTGTATCAATCTTAAGACAACTCGGTCACATTAAACAACAATAATTGAGCCCATACATAAAAAGGAAAACATTTGATAAAACTTGGTTTTAAACTCAGTAAGGATTGTATAAATTATAGTACCACTTCACTAGCTTAAGAGTTACAATAAGGGGGGAAACATCTGAAAAAAAGATCAGTGCCTTGGCTGAGGATCGAACCCGGCCCTATTGGGAGATAAGCGATTGCTCTACTAAGAGGCTAAGAAATCTGGACCAAATAGTCTGGCAGTAAATCACTCTATAATACCTGTTACTGTATTTACAACAACACCACCACAACTAGCTCAGTCCTGCTACAAAGGACCAAATAGTCTGGTAGTAAATAACTCTATTATACCTATTATATACAACAACACCACGACTAGCTCAGCCCTGCTACACAGGACCAGATAGTCTGGCAGTAAATCACTCTGTTATACCTATTATATACAACACCACCACAACTAGCTCAGTCCTGCTACAAAGGACCAGATAGTCTGGCAGTAAATCACTCTGTTATACCTATTATATACAACAACACCACGACTAGCTCAGCCCTGCTACACAGGACCAGATAGTCTGGTAGTAAATAACTCTATTATACCTATTATATACAACAACACCACTACTAGCTCACCCCTGCTACACAGGACCAGATAGTCTGGTAGTAAATAATTCTAGTATACCTATTATATACAACACCACCACAACTAGCTCAGTCCTGCTACAAAGGACCAAATAGTCTGGTAGTAAATAACTCTATTATACCTATTATATACAACAACACCACGACTAGCTCAGCCCTGCTACACAGGACCAGATAGTCTGGCAGTAAATCTCTCTGTTATACCTATTATATACAACAACACCATGACTAGCTCAGCCCTGCTACACAGGACCAGATAGTCTGGCAGTAAATCACTCTGTTATACCTATTATATACAACAACACCACGACTAGCTCAGCCCTGCTACACAGGACCAGATAGTCTGGCAGTAAATAACTCTATTATACCTATTATATACAACAACACCACTACTAGCTCACCCCTGCTACACAGGACCAGATAGTCTGGTAGTAAATAACTCTATTATACCTATTATATATAACAACACCACGGCTAGCTCAGTCCTGCTACACAGGAATAGATAGTCCGGCAGTAAATCACTGTTATACCTATTATATACAACAACACCACCACCACGGCTAGCTCAGTCCTGCTACACAGGACCAGATAGTCTGGCAGTAAATCACTCTGTTATACCTATTATATACAACAACACCACGACTAGCTCAGCCCTGCTACACAGGACAAGATAGTCTGGCAGTAAATCACTCTGTTATACCTATTATATACAACAACACCACCACAACTAGCTCAGTTCTGCTACACAGGACCAGATAGTCTGGTAGTAAATAACTCTATTATACCTATTATATACAACAACACCACGACTAGCTCAGCCCTACTACACAGGACCAGATAGTCTGGCAGTAAATCACTCTGTTATACCTATTATATACAACAACACCACGACTAGCTCAGCCCTGGTACACAGGACCAGATAGTCTGGTGGTAAATAACTCTATTATACCTATTATATACAACAACACCACAACTAGCTCAGCCCTGCTACACAGGACCAGATAGTCTAGCAGTAAATCACTCTGTTATACCTATTATATACAACAACACCACGACTAGCTCAGCCCTGCTACAGGACCAGATAGTCTGGCAGTAAATCACTCTGTTATACCTATTATATACAACACCACCACAACTAGCTCAGTCCTGCTACAAAGGACCAGATAGTCTGGTAGTAAATAACTCTGTTATACCTATTATATACAACAACACCACGACTAGCTCAGCCCTGCTACAGGACCAGATAGTCTGGCAGTAAATCACTCTGTTATACCTATTATATACAACAACACCACTACTAGCTCAGCCCTGCTACACAGGACCAGATAGTCTGGTAGTAAATAACTCTATTATACCTATTATATACAACAACACCACGACTAGCTCAGCCCTGCTACAGGACCAGATAGTCTGGCAGTAAATCACTCTGTTATACCTATTATATACAACAACACCACGACTAGCTCAGCCCTGCTACACAGGACCAGATAGTCTGGCAGTAAATCACTCTGTTATACCTATTATATACAACAACACCACGACTAGCTCAGCCCTGCTACACAGGACCAGATAGTCTGGCAGTAAATCACTCTGTTATACCTATTATATACAACAACACCAAGACTAGCTCAGCCCTGCTACACAGGACCAGATAGTCTGGCAGTAAATCACTCTGTTATACCTATTATATACAACAACACCACGACTAGCTCAGCCCTGCTACACAGGACCAGATAGTCTGGCAGTAAATCACTCTGTTATACCTATTATATACAACAACACCACAACTAGCTCAGCCCTGCTACACAGGACCAGATAGTCTAGCAGTAAATCACTCTGTTATACCTGTTATACACAACAACACCACGACTAGCTCAGCCCTGCTACACAGGACCAGATAGTCTGGCAGTAAATAACTCTATTATACCTATTATATACAACAACACCACTACTAGCTCACCCCTGCTACACAGGACCAGATAGTCTGGTAGTAAATAACTCTATTATACCTATTATATACAACAACAACACGGCTAGCTCAGTCCTGCTACACAGGAATAGATAGTCCGGCAGTAAATCACTGTTATACCTATTATATACAACAACACCACCACCACGGCTAGCTCAGTCCTGCTACACAGGACCAGATAGTCTGGCAGTAAATCACTCTGTTATACCTATTATATACAACAACACCATGACTAGCTCAGCCCTGCTACACAGGACAAGATAGTCTGGCAGTAAATCACTCTGTTATACCTATTATATACAACAACACCACCACAACTAGCTCAGTTCTGCTACACAGGACCAGATAGTCTGGCAGTAAATCACTCTGTTATACCTATTATATACAACAACACCACGACTAGCTCAGCCCTGCTACACAGGACCAGATAGTCTGGTGGTAAATAACTCTATTATACCTATTATATACAACAACACCACAACTAGCTCAGCCCTGCTACACAGGACCAGATAGTCTAGCAGTAAATCACTCTGTTATACCTATTATATACAACAACACCACGACTAGCTCAGCCCTGCTACAGGACCAGATAGTCTGGCAGTAAATCACTCTGTTATACCTATTATATACAACAACACCACTACTAGCTCAGCCCTGCTACAGGACCAGATAGTCTGGTAGTAAATAACTCTATTATACCTATTATATACAACAACACCACGACTAGCTCAGCCCTGCTACAGGACCAGATAGTCTGGCAGTAAATCACTCTGTTATACCTATTATATACAACAACACCACTACTAGCTCAGCCCTGCTACACAGGACCAGATAGTCTGGTAGTAAATAACTCTATTATACCTATTATATACAACAACACCACGACTAGCTCAGCCCTGCTACAGGACCAGATAGTCTGGCAGTAAATCACTCTGTTATACCTATTATATACAACAACACCACGACTAGCTCAGCCCTGCTACACAGGACCAGATAGTCTGGCAGTAAATCACTCTGTTATACCTATTATATACAACAACACCACGACTAGCTCAGCCCTGCTACACAGGACCAGATAGTCTGGCAGTAAATCACTCTGTTATACCTATTATATACAACAACACCACAACTAGCTCAGCCCTGCTACACAGGACCAGATAGTCTAGCAGTAAATCACTCTGTTATACCTGTTATACACAACAACACCACGACTAGCTCAGCCCTGCTACACAGGACCAGATAGTCTGGCAGTAAATCACTCTGTTATACCTATTATATACAACAACACCACGACTAGCTCAGCCCTGCTACACAGGACCAGATAGTCTGGCAGTAAATAACTCTGTTATACCTGTTATACACAACAACAACACCGCGACTAGCTCAGACCTGCTATATAAGGCATAATTGCAGAAAAGAGTTGCAATCATTTGTGCCTATTGCAACATTCTATTAGGGTTCTACTTATTTAAAGTCCATTGTGACAGGTGGGATCAGTCCATTTATTAACTGGGGACTTCAGTGACCAAGTGGTAAAAGTAAACTCTCATGGATCATAGCATCTTTCACTGCCTAGGTTCAAATCCTATTCCTGTAGATTCTGGTTTAAGAAAATTTGTCAGTTTGCTTGGCAAAATCAGTGTTTTTATCTCTATGCACTCCAGTTTCCTCCACCATCCAATAACTGACCACGTCAATCAGAGCAAATGAATATTGACCGTGCCATCAAGCACCATTACTCACAATAATAATCCAATCCATTTTTATCAGTCACTTGTCCTGCCTATGGGTCTTAACACCTGTTAAAATGTATCTTGTCCAAATCCTAGTTTGTCTGATTGCTTGTCAACTGTTTTCTTCAGGTATTCTGGTTTCCTTTACTTCCATCAACCCAAGAACTGATGGAAAATCTTGACAGAGACACAGAACACTATAGATTCCAGACCTGAATACCATATTTAACTGGACTTCATCACGTCCATTGATTTTTATCATTATTCCAAATTTTAAGCACCTGTTTACAAATTTCTGTGCCTATCAACTCCTAGGTTTAAATTCTTCTTCAAGCCAATCTTAGAACAAGAAAGTTCACCAGGACAAGAAAGTTTGTCAGTTCCCTTCCCAAAGGTTGGTGGTTTTCTTATGGCAATTCAGTATTCTCCTCCATCCAAGAACTGACAACCTTCTTATATATAAATAAAAAAATCTTGACTGAGGCAAACACAATAACATAAACATGTGGTCCCAATGATTTTATCCCCCCCCCCCCCCCCCCCCGAATCTGTTGACTGTAACATCTTAAAAATTCTCAAGTGAAAAATCCAAAAGTAATGCTTCTGAGCTGTCAAAATTTTAAGTGCATAAATATGTGAACAATAAACACGAAAGAAAGTGATGAAGACAAAGTAATCTTAACCATAAATTTACTTAACAATAAAAAAAAAATATGACAACATTTAAAGAAAATCAGACCATTTCATAGTGAACATTATATTCATTTTGAAGATATTCAAAATATCATACAATAGTGTATACTAACTCATAAAGTCATCACATTTCCTTCAAGGTTTAATATACATACACTTATAGTAAAATCATTCAAAATTTTAAAAAGTCTTTGATAAAGCGAGGTACTAGTTATACAATGTCGAATATTAATATCTGCTTAAAGAGGTCTGCCAAAGGAACCTGGTCCAAGTTTTCACAATTGTTCCTAACTAAGGTCTTTCTAACATACTAGTATATTTAGCCAAATTTTGACAGTCTATTTTGAATTTTGACAATCTATTTTGAAACTATAATTAAGCATTTTTTTTGACAAAATTAAATACATATGTTATAAGCTGAAAGTGATCTTCAAAATGACTCGTTTAATATCTATATATCTTAAAGCTGCATTAAGTTTTCAATTTTCTGAATTTTTTTTTGATTTTCTAAAAAAAAATTTTTTTTAAAAATAGATAACTTCTAATCATGATCCATAAGATTTATTTTTTAAAATTTCATTCCTTTTAGTTGTAAATAAACAGAATCCTCTGACCAGTTGGCCAGTGTTTAACGATGATAATTATGAGCTTGGAGCATGTGCACGGATGTCGAAAAACCCATGAATCGAAGGTGAAACATGACAAATTGCATTAATTGTCCATCATTAATATCCAGATGTATTTGAAATGGTGTTATGTATCCCTTACTAAGTCACATATGACAAATTCAACAAATTTCTGTGTTTAATTTATCGTATTTCACAGTTTTGAAAGTTGTGTTTAAATGACCCGGTTTTTTCATGATGTAACCATGTTCTAATATTAGATCCCACATGCTGGAAAATTATTGTTGTTTCTGCTTTTATCGTTGAACCAAATGTAACATTGTTCATTAGGAACATAATTAATTAGATTAGCACCGTTTTAATTTTTTCTTTGGGAAACTTAATTGCAGCTTTAACAACTGATGAAATAATAAAGATTACCAATTTCCAGATTTAAGTTGAGGAAAATCGTCCCAGTATTACAACAATTTCTTAACCAAGATTTTTCTTTGACTTAAATAAGGCAAATTTGAAATCTAAACAATTTTGTTAATCTGCAAGATATCGAGACATTTAAAGCATCTTTTTAAAGATCACTTCAAACTTAGAATATTTGTATTAATTTTTTTTTGGTTCCAAAAAAGATTGTCAAAATTAATTTTTTTTTTAAATTAAAGTCAAGGGATGATTAAGAAACTGAACTTGGTCCAAGTTTCACAAAGATTTTCTGAATACATGTACATTAATGGAACTAAAAATCCATTTTTAAAACCTTGAACATGTTATAAGCTTAAAATGATCTTAAAAATGACAACTGAATATCCTGAAAACTATTGAAAATAAAGATTTCAAAATTGCCAGATCCAAGTCAAGGAAAACCTAAGTCAGTACTGATTGAAAAAATTTATCCTTGAGCTTTGATGCTTCATTTTGCAAACTTGCCAACTATTACAAGTGGTGTACCAAGGGCTAAATCAGCAGATAGATTTTATACACAGGACCAAATTATATAGATTACAAGTAAATGGGATTAAAAAGTTTGAATGAGAACCTATTTTGGCCCCCAAAATTAAAAAAAAAAATTCAAAAATTTATAATATCCTTTAAATTGAAGTTTAAACTGGAAAAAGACAATTCCTAGCAAAATACTAGTACCTTTGTTTGATTGATGAGTGGAGTAGAGTGGAGTAATGGTATTTTACGTCCCAGTCAAGAATCTTTCACTTATTTTGAAGCGGTCAGTTCTGGGATGGTGGAGGAAACCGGAGTGCCCGGAGTAAACCACCGACCTTCGGCAAGCGAACTGACAAACTTTCTCACACTAGGATCTGTCCCACATGGGATTCGAACCCAGGTGGTGAGAGGCACTGTGATCCGTAAGTACGCGCTTTAGACCACTCGGCCAAAGAGGCCCTTGTTTGATTGATGAGTTAAATACAGAAAGCAGCTTGTATAATAAACTTTTACTGTATTTTATATAGTTTTCCTTGAGGAAAAACATGGGTGCCAACAAGAGCAAATTTTCTACATTGTACTTATGATTTTGTTAACAGGATATGATCCTAGGTGGTGAGAAGTGCTATGATATGTCAGCATGCACTCTAGACCACACGATTACCAAGGCCCCTAACATGTTAGAAGGTGTGGGGGTTGTTGGCTCAAATACAGGTAACCAAAATAAAGACACAGTAATGTAATTTATAACAATAGGTGACAAAAGTTGACACAGATCTCATATATATCAAACCATTGGGTAACACATGAATAAAATTTTACAAGGGCTGCATTTCCGCAGGTATGTTGGTCCTTAAAAAGACAAAATGATCAATGGTATTTGATAAAACCACTTCTGAGTTAAATGTTATCCAGGTTGCTTTTCAGTAGAGCTGCTGGTTCTTAAAATGACAGAATATTCAACGATTCTTGATAAAAAAAATTTTGAGTTCTTTGGAGATTCACTTTTTTGTTAACATTGGCCTATCAAAATAAACTCAGAAATTATTGCCAATAAGGAGGTAAAACTCTTAATCACCCAAGATAAATTGTCATGGCAACAATGATTGTTTACATTATGATAAGAAATATCAGTTGTTTCACAATACTCATTACACAAGTAAAATGCTTACAATTTCATAATAAAAATCCATGCCTATAACAGCACAGCACAGCACAGAAGTTTGACAAGTCACAGAGGTTATTATGGTCACAATAGCCACAAAAGTCAAAGTGGTCATACAAGTCACAGTGGTCATAAGAGTCATAAAGTCACAAGTCATAAAGGTCATACAAGTCATTAAGTCACACCCAAGTCACGTTGGTCATATAGGTCATCATGGTCATTCAAGTCACAGGGTCACACTGCTCATTAAGGTCATAGTGGTCATTCAAGTCATAAAGACACATCCAAGTCACATTTGTCATATAGGTCAGAGTGGTCATACAAGTCACAGTGGTCATACAAATCAGAGTCAAAGTTGTCAAGAAGGTCACAGTGGTCATTCAAGTTACATTGGCTGACCGAGTCATAGGGATCATGCAGGTCACAGTGGTCATGCAAGTAACAGTTGTCACATAGGGTCATAAGTTAGTTGTCATAACAACTCAGTGGTCATTAATGTCACACTGGACATAACAATATCATACTGGTCACCATCTACATTAAATGGCAGTGTATTTCTATTATCTCCTCTGTCTGTAAAATCAATTGAATAGAACCTGAAAAGAGAAAAAATACCACTGATTAAACAGTACACAGTGTTGACTGAAACTAAAATTAGGCAAATTCAACTTAAATAGTAGATTCTAATTCAAGTTGGACAAAAATTTTGGAGTGAGTGGAGTTTTATGTTTTATTTTTTCATACAAAAACCTGCACTCTAACATGAATGACATCTGCATTGGCAATAGGACCCTTTTTATCTATATCACCACTTATTAAATTATTGTACCTCACTTACTGTTGAAAGTCTACTATATTTGCCCCGTACCATGCCCATAATTTTTTTTCAGACCACTTGAGATTTAAAATTAAGAAAACCTTGCTCTATCTGTAACATTTATGAAGTAACTCTCGATTTCAATCTCCCACTTCTGGTTTTTACAGGATTGCTTAAATCTATTTTTGGAAATGCCATGGATTTGACATAACTCTGGAACAGACTTTGAATATGCCTGGGATGGAAAACAAAAATAAAATGTCTTGGGGCAGCACATTTTCGGTTGGGATAAGAATCTACCAATTAAGTTGAATTGGCCTTATTATTTTGTTTTAGTTTTGTTAAATCTGTTAAATCTAAGAAGAAAAAAAAAAAAATACACTCATCATACAGTGTGCATACTGTTGTTTTTCGTATCTCTATGATAGTCATAAAAATATTTCTAAAGTTAAAAACAAAAAAATTAAAAATCAAAATGGCCTGAGATGGACCGGTAAACCCAACCCCGTAATTCTAAACCAAGATCTCAAATACCCATATATTACTGTGACATTTAGCCATGATTTACACACATTCGATTTTTTAAGATCTCTTCTGAAGGATCCAGTCAGTTTTATTTCTAAATGTCGAGTGCTTGGCGAAACAGTTACAATTATTCAAGTCTTGGTCAGACCCAGCTAGGGTTCAAACTCAGACCTCCCACATATGAAGCAAGCACTATACCAACTGAGCTATCGTAGTAAGGTTGTTTTTTTTTTTAGATTCAAGACAGGCTCCTAAAGACAAGGATAGGATTAAGCTGTCTTGAATCTAAAACAAGCAACCATACAATAGTGATAGCAGTCATTCATGCACTTGTAGTGAACCCGCAGTTAAATGGTATGTTTCCCAAAGTGTATGTGCTTATTGTTTAATGGACCATTGGTCCTAAGATACATGTGTATGTCCTTGAATAAAATAAACGAGATCAAGCACTGGCTTTTAATAAGCTTAAATAGGCTTGAATAAATAATATTAAATATGTACATGTATATACTCGATAAAAATCTTTGTTTCATGATGTCTGTTTTGCTTGTTCTTTCTTTTCTTTTTCTTCTTTCTTTTTAGCAGCTTTTTCTTTAGCCTGAGCAGAAATGAAACTTGTTAAAGCATTAACTTTATAAATAGTTAATATAACTTTATAAATAGTTAATATACGAAATTCACTAAGGCTAAATGACAATTACATGCATAATTAAAATTGTCACAAATCAATCAAATTATCCAAATGCTCCTAGGGAGAGTGGAATGGAGTAATGGTGTTTTACGACCCAGTAGAGATTCTTTCACTTATTTCGAGGCGGTCAGTTCTGAGTTGGTGGAAGAAACCGGAGTGCCTGGAGAAAACCACCGGACCTTCGGCAAGCGAACTGACAAACTTTCTCACACTACGATCTGTCCCGAGTAGGATTCAAACCTCAGACAGTGAGAGGCACGGTGATCCGTAAAATACTACGTAATAGGGATAAGATAAAATAGTCAAATAGATTCACAGAAAATTTATTCTTAACAAGAGTGTGGCAAATGCAATAGACAGCTGGCCTGTATGGATACAGCATTTTTTTTAAGTTTGCTACCTTAACTTAACAACATATGCTTATGCACTCGCTGAGGGCATGACACTAGGAGATTTTTTTTACTCCATTCAGGCATTTAGGATATACAACAGTAAAAAACAAATTAAGGGAAATATTTCATTTTCCACAAGGCTTTTTTCCATAGTACAGTATGCCTGTGGAAATATGCAGCTCTGTAGCTGAGATCATAAATATATGACTCACTGGAGTTACAAATAAATAAAGCCCTAATGTGTTTTATTCTATATTACTGAACATGATGTCCTACATTATGTATATTTTATGCAGCTGCAACATAAATGATTACCCATGGTTAACCTTGGGATAAGGTGATATCCCATCAATAGGGGATGGGATAGGGTGGGGTGTTGTACTCTCCATAGCTTTGTCACTGAATCTTAATAAGATTTAAAGCTGGAAATATACTATTTTTTTAAACTTGACTATAAATTTAAGTAGCAAGTTTTTGTAAATGATAAAAGGTACACTTATAAACATGATCAATCACTATAGCAACAGAGAATGTGAAATAGTTCAACTACAAAAAGCCCTTACCTTTTCTACCAAGGGAAGTAACTGACCATGCTCTGCTAGTATTTTCAATAACTCCATAATAAAAGGGAGGTAATTGTGTTTTCTTCGTATATTTTCTACCTGAAAAAAAGCAAATAAATGGTTAAGCATAAAGTATTCTATCAATCTTAATCAAATACCGGTATGTTTTGTGAAATATTTTAATCTGTAGAGAACATACAATCTTATTATCCAGTTTTTTGCATTTTTGGGGGGGAGGGGGATTTTCGGGAAATCACTGCTTCAAGTAATTAATAATGGTAGATACATTTTGTACTTTTAAACTAAAAATCTCTTTGTTAACTTAACATCATCATGCCATAATGACCAACGAGTCATTTCTTTATAACTTTTTTTTTTTTTTTTTTTTTTTTTTTTTGGCTAGCTAATCAACATGTAATAAATTGTCCTATTTGTGATTTTAGAATTGTGACAAATGAATATCAATATGAAGTAACACTTCTTTATCACCCCTTTGTCTATTGAGACAAGGTATTTTTTTATATTGCTTCATTTTTCAACTAAAAATTAGCCTCTATATAAAGACAGCTTATCTATAAAGTCATATTTTTTCATTCCCAAAGGTGGTCTTTACATACATATTTTACTGTAGATTTGGACCACTGACAACTCACAGAAATTTGTTCCTTCTTCCCTTTGCACATTCTTTTCTACTGAAAGATTTCAACCCAACTTTAAACACTTGTCCAAAAAAAAAAGAACACAAACAAAAACACTTGTTTGGAAAAAAACAAAACAAAAAACACATAAAGTGAAAAGTCTGATATGAAGGCTAATGGCGAGGGCATGACAACAGCTCCTGTGTATGTCTTACAGGACAGGTTAAAATTTGATTTTCAAAAAGAATAAATTTTTTAATCATACTTTGTATCTTTTCATTTTTAATTCTTCGTCTTGTATAAGTAAATGAAGTTGATTAATCTGTGATTGTACACTGTCTGTTTCCATCCCGCTATCCTACAATACAAAATATTTACAATCCATTTTTTTTGTCGGATTTAAAACATGTTATTTAAACCATTTTCATAACGCTGAAAAAATTATCCAACATGTAACCAAACCTCACTATTCCATTAAAAACTCTTTCAAAAAACAAAATAAATTTGATAAATTTGTTATCAAAATGCTTGTAAAAACATGTTTTCACCCAGTCAAGATTTCACTCTTAAGAAAGGCAATCAGTCAAAACCAGAGTGTCCAGTGTGAGAATAATCCATCTACCTCAAGACATCGATCTCTGTCACAAAGGCCACAGCATTAATAGAATAGGGATCATTTGTAGAATGGTAAAGGTAAATGGAGTTCCTCTACTGGGATTATACAACCAATCTTTTGACCACTCTCACTTGATGGTATAGAGTATGTCACATAAAAAATGGTGGAGGAAACTGGAGTACCACCACTGAGATTATACAACAATTTTTTTACCACTCTGACCCTGTTTTGATGGTATAGAGTATGTGACACATAAAATGGTGAAAAATACTGAAACACTGAAAGAAAACCATCAACATTTTTTAACATTTAGCCCCAGCACTGATGTTATAGTAAAAAAAGATTAACAGTGTGAATTTAATTCTAATTAGAAGATAATCACAAAGAAAGTATAAAAGTCAAACACCACTTTAACTGTAGATAACATCGTTAAATGAAGTCAAATTATATCACATACAAAAACAATATAACAAAAACATCAATAACTTGGCTTCTTGGTTTCAAAAATTACAGATCACTCTAATTTATAATTCCTACAGATTGGGTGTCCAGTCTCACCCTCCATGCTTTACAAATCCACTTGATCACCAAGCATGGAGGGTAAGACTTTGTTCTCGACTGGACAGCCAGGTCTCACTCTTGTAAAAGATATAATCAAAGGCCTGGATTATCTAAACATGATGATGATGATGATGATGATGACTTAAATTTACTGAAAAACACAAGATTCACTTGGCAATTTTATTTTGAAATCAAGAAAACTTTGGGAAAAAATGTTTGGAAAACCCATCATGACTATATACTAATGTTCAATATACCTCAATTTGTGTAGTTAATTCCTGTATCCGTCTTTCATACATAGATTTTCTGTCTGATACAATTGCCATCAAATTAAAATGTATTTCATCTGTACTGTACCTATAACAGAATCAGTTGGTTAAAAGTCTGCCATTTCATTTATTTATTTTTGTTTATTTATTTATTTATTTTTTTCCCATAATATTACAAACTTGAGTGGAGTAACCATGTTTTATGCCCTGTTTTATGTAAATCTTTCATTTATATAGAAATGGTAAGTTCAGGGATAGTGGGGGGTGGGGGGGGGGGGGGGGAAGGGGGTAAACTGGAGTGTCCAGAAAAAGCCACCAGCGTTTGACAGTTAGACAAGCTTACTTATACAGGATCTGCCCGAGTGAAATTTTAAAACTAAGCCATGCCTGGCATGCATAACTGGAGAAAACATGTTCTCTGATGGCTGTCATTAAAGACAGAAATATATTTCTAGAAGATTCGGCTGACAAAATAGACATACCAAAAAAGAAATAAAACTTCAAATTTAACATCAAAGTTGTCACAAAGAACTGATAAAACCAAATGTATGGTACAAATGGAAGGATCACTTAAATGATGCAGGATATGATGCATTCTTTTATACAAAATGCCGAATCAATGCAATGTTTTTTAAATCCATAGCTAACTTAAAACAAGGATTTACAAAAAAGGATCAAGTATTTTTCATCATTATATTTAGAGACTTACTTTTGCATTCGTTTTTCTAACACAGGTCTGACTACATCTAACCAATCACCATCGGCTGATACAGGTCCTGTAATTAAAAGAAAACATTAGCAAACATGAAATGGACTAAAATCGACCATTTTACACACTTTCATACCCATTGAATGTTACTATAGCGATACATTACATTTTCTGGCTATGTGGTTCAAAGTTCCATAACGCACATGTGCGATATAACATTTCATATCACCATTGTACCCAGAACTACTTTTTGGGGAACTCCCTTTTCCGACAACAATAACATTACATCAGGAATACATAAAAAAATTTCCTATGTGACATCATCATTCAGTTGGGAGAATTTTGTCAAGTTGGGAGAATCCTGGACAATGTTAACAAATTTTTAAATCAATGTTTGTTTTTTAAGTTTAAATCTCTGTTTTTCAGCCCTCAAAGTGGGTTTCAAAACTAAGTGGCCAGCTGGCCACCAATTTAAATTTTCTGGTGGCCAGTGGAAATTCCAAGTGGGCAGGCAATCTTTTCTTCCAAATGATGAAAAATTAAGGCAACTTTAGTTATGGAAAACAAAAATGCACATTTTTAAAATTGACTTACAATCACTTACACTAGTGTTATTAATAATAATAATGATGATGTAAAGTGTCCATTATATTGCCTGAACAGTATTATTTTATTGCAACAGTACCATGAAAATTCTGTAACACAGATATAATATCTATTCTCTAGTCACAAAAGTTCAAATATAAAGTGGACAAGCTGGCCACCATTTACAAATTTTAGGTCGCCAGACACAATTCCAGGTCGATTTGGCCACCATTAGTAGACAAAATTGAGGGCTGTTTTTCCGAGTATTATTAAAATGTTAACAAATGAGATTTAAACGAACAATTATCTGTTGTTTTTAATTACATTTTAGCAGGGTTTTTTTTTCACGTTTTTTAAGTCAGATATCAGTTTTTCCAATCAGATTAAAATTCAATATAAAGAAGCCCATTGTGAATTTTTGGGCATGATTAAGTTAGAAAGAAAGTTTGTATTCATACTGGTAGGGTATGTGATAAATACAAAACCACACATGTAGTTTTCTGACATAGCTGATTGCACTCGTTTATTGTACGGAAGTATACATTACACTCATGCGCAGAGCACACTCGTGTAACATATCCGTCCGCACAATAAACTTGTGCGATCAGCTATGTCAGAAAACCACATATATGTGGTTTTGCATATTTTTCACCCTAGAATCTGCCAGAGCAAGATCTGAACCTATACAGAGACTTTCTGAACTGTAACCCTATGCTTTAAACCACTTCACCCACTGAGTCCCCAAATTGTATCATTTGGCAGTCAATATAATTCACAATTTGTAAAGATAAAAAAATCATTTTTCCCGAAAAAAAGCAGAATTTGCATTGGCAGTCATCAATTTAGCCAATCACTAAAGTGTTTTTTATTTTCTGAGACTTGATAGTACTTTTTGCTGTGAAATGGCCCCTAAATTTTCAAATTGGCAAATTTTTCAGCTTCTTATAATGAAACTCGCCAGTGTACCACGTGATCAGTACCTCTTAACATTTGTGCGGAATGAAATGGATAACGATTACATCAAATATTCCGAAAAAAAACATGTCATTATTACGTGAAAATGTCACTTTATGCAATTCTATTGCCAATAGTACTCTGGCGAATTCCATTAAGAGCTTATACTAACATTGGACAAGAATTGCTTTTTAACAAATCAGCTTCCTAAAAACAATTTTTCATTTGGCAATTTTTTTCACATTCTGAATAACAAAAATCTTACCTAAATCTACCGGCCCATCTTTGAGGCCATCTAATTCATAAAGTCGACCGTCAATGGGTAAATAACCAACAAAATGGAAGACATCATCATCTTTTTTTGCCATTTTCTCATCAAATTCAAACATCTGTTGTCTGAAACAAAACAACAATACAAGTATAAACTTTTTAAAATAAGAATAGTTGTCTATTTTATCTTTCGTGAATATTAATTAATGCGAAAATTTCCCTATTTACAGTATAAAAGTGATATGATAAAGAGGGGAGTGTTTTAGTCAAGATTCTTTCTTTTATATTAAGACAGTTCATTTTATAGAGGAGTAAAGTGATTTTGCCATGGATGTTGAAAACTACCGTCTACCTTTCAGATCAGGAAAATCTGGACTGTTTTTATATGTTCAGGATTTTGAAGTTCATTGCAATTATTTTATATTGTGACAAGATGCAACATTTTTTGTTGACCAGGAGTTTGTCTGGATCAAACTTAAACAATTATCTTTAAGAGTGAGTGAGTAATGGTGTTTAACATCCCAGTCAAGAATATTTCACTTATATCGAGACGTCGCCAGCTATAGGCGAAAGTGCAGAAATTTTGCCTGTGCATTGCGCTGATGGCATTATACAGCAAGGTTCTTTATCGTGCCACGCCGTGACACGGGACCTCGTTTATTTTAAGTTCCCATCCGAAAGAACCGTGACTTTCATTTTGTAATGCCGAATGCTTGGGGGAAGAATAGTCACCACCCACTTTCAAGTCTTGGGTCAGACCCGGCCGGGGTTTGAACCCACGACCTCCCACTTACGGAGTGAGCACTCTGCCAACTGAGCTACCGCATTGGTAATTATCTTTAAGAGATAGCTACATCACAGAATTGGTAAGTAAACATATACTGATGGTATGATGTACTTACCTTGAAAACCCATTATGAACTTGTCTAATTAAATCGGAATTACTTAGTGCTAAACCTCGTAACTGAAATAGGGAGAAATACAATCACAATTTACATATACAGTCAAACCCGGTTAATCACATAGCCTCTTTGATTCAAAATAATATGCGATTATTTATCCAATTTATGTTATTATCTGATATATGGTTGGACTGTACTTGCATAAAATAACATGAGATTTCAGAAAAACAAAGACACCATTCATATCTAGTGCCTAAAAACATTCTTAGTTGATATACATGTACACTGTTACTGATATGACCAGCCTAAAACATATGTTGCCAAATTTAATGTGGCACCAGCATGTTAATTTTGAAACAAGAATTCCACGAATTCAAATATTTTGCCTGGTTCGTTTTTGATTGAGTAGAAAATACATTACTTTAACATAAACTTTCACATTTTGACATGCCGCCGCCTACAACAACCCCCGGAAAAGTAACACCTAAGTCTGGCCTTATGGCAAAAGGATTTGGTGATAAACTAAGAGATAGAAGCACATAAAAAAGATACTTTGAGACATCAAAATACTGTGTTAAAAAAGGTGGCAAAATGGCAAATAGTGGCATAATCGTAACAGTTTTCTATATAAAAGTTTGAACCCACAAACAATATATAGCAATTTCTTTCAATATAAAGGTAAACAATGGACAACTTCCTGTCATAAATTAAATTTAGTTACCCACCGCTGGATCAAATCCTTGTGCGAACTCTCTAAATGATTTTAGTGTATCTCCAATATCAACATCAGGATGTTTACAATTTAACAGTATACTGAGTATAGCTTGTGTGGCACAGGCATTATTAATCACCTACAAAAAAATTAATTTAATATTATGTAACCAAATGCCTTTTGCCAGGTGTGCTGCTATGTCTGTCTGTTATGGTACACTGTATATGTTTTGTTAGTGATGTTATGTAAATGTGATTTACATCAAGAGAAACCTTTGAGTGTTTTCTTCATCAAAATTGCTTTAAATGACAGTAATGTATGGGTATTATGACAAAAAAGAGTCTTCAATGCTCAAAAACGTAACGACGTAAAAGAATCGTCAATGCACAAAAAAGTAATGACGAAAAAGTGTCTTCAATGCACAAAGAAGTAATGATGTAAAAGAATCATCAATGCACAACAAAGTAATGATGGAAAAGTGTCTTCAATGCACAAAAAAGTAATGACATAAAAGAATCTTCGATGCACAAAAAAGTAATGATGGAAAAGAATCATCAATGCACAAAAAAGTTATATCATCTCTGGTCAATCATTAAGCCCCTGATACATATACCCACAATATATCTATTCCAGTTCATTCAAGTGATCTATACTGAATTCTTCATTTGTAAAATTTGAATACATCAAGTACAACAGTACCAAGCCACTTGTATTTCTCTAAATATTTTCCAAAAAGGACATTCAATTCCTCCATTCCCCTGTAGAGAGTCAAGATTGAGGAAACACTAAGAAAAATTTCTTATGTACTGTTTAATTTTCTATGTAATTACAGTACATGTATACACGGGTAAAGAAACTGGCTATAGATCTCACTAACCTGTTTGGCAAAAAATATTTTCTCTATACGACTGTCTTGTACGACAGATCCCTGAGGTTCTGACTCAGGCTGCCATCGGAACAGAAATATGAGTCCATGCACAGGTCTGTGAAAATAAATCAAAATTTAGAACTACACATATTCACCAATTTATTGAGTTGGAAATTTGAATAAAGTGAAAAATATAAGGTTTTAACCTGTATACCACTGGTATACCAATTGTCCTTTTTGACACTGCATTGTTTTCATTTTTCAATATATATAATAAACAGTTTGCATCTCTTTACACTTGCCAAAGGTAGATGGTCTCTTTCCAAACACTCTGGTTTCCCCTACAATCTGTCTGTACAGTTACCTAAGGTAGATGGTCTCTATCCAAATGTTCTGGTTTTCCTACCATCTGTCTGTGCACTTGCTGAAATCTAGATGTTTTTTCTCAAACACTCTGTTTCCCTAATATCTTAAATACTGATCACCATGATGAAATACTGGTAGACTTGACCAAGGTGTAAAACATTTTTACACCACTTAATAGCAGCTTTTTGGTGGAATTTTCAAGTTGTTTAAAATAAATTTCTAATGTTGTTTTTAGCTTAGCATAATCATTTCAATGTACACAATGTAAAATTTTGATCAGAAAATTATTGCAAGAGAAAAGAAAAGAAAACCTTCAATTCTTATCAAAAATTACTGGTACATCACTATGCTTACTTTAAGTTTTCAAATATTTCTGGGTCTAAACTCCAGATCTCTTCTACCTGAACACCATTACAACCTAGGAGAAATATAGATGATAAATACTCATTAAATTTTTTACACTAGACAATGTATTACTTGCAATATACAAATGCTTAATTTTTGTAATCTGATCAACTTTAATTAAGTTTGGTATTTGAAGTTTGGAAACTGAAATCTGGATTACTATATATATTGCAGCTGTCTGGGTAGCTCAGTTGGATGAGCATTCGTCTATAGTATGGGAGGTCCCAGTTTGATTCCTGATCTTATAGTTTGGTGGCCAGTGTGGTCCTTGGAAGGGTTGGACTAGTAATTGCAGCTATAAAGCCCATCTCAGGGAATTTAGGGTGTGATTTCTCATAAGAAAAAGACGAGTAAAACAGGGGAGGAATGTTACGGTCTGGATAGCATAGTTGGTAAGAGCACCTGCCTAAAGTGTGGGAGGTCCTGGGTTCGATCCTTGGTCTGACTCTGCATTTTTTCCTCCTTCCTGTTACACTATATCTCTGGACAAAGTAAAAAGTTGCCACTGTGGGGATTTTTTCATGTTGAAAAACCAAGCAAATAATGAATTCTTTTGCACATGTATACAATGTAAAAGCCACCAAGGACATCACCTCAAGAATAAATGTCACCAATTTAGACATGTAAAATCACCATAACAGCAACAGTTTCCTTTCTACAGCAATACATGTATTTTATGATAATCAAGGGTGCACAATGCAATTTTTCAGTCTTAAGTGATTAATATAAAACATAAAAGTTTATTGAATTATCAATGAAAATTAGGCAAAATTCACTGTCATAAACAGTGACTCATATGGTAAAAAAAACACAATTGGTTAACTCAGAAATGAAACCAAAAATGAGCATACATTCCCTCTGCAGCCCTCAATTTTGTCTACTAAAATGGTGGCCAAATCGACCTGGAATTGTGTCTGGCGACCTAAAATTTGTAAATGGTGGCCAGCTTGTCCACTATAAATTTGAAATTTTGTGACTAGAGAACAGATGTTATTTCTGTGTTACAGAATTTTTATGGTACTGTTGCATTATGATACTGTTCAGGCAATATAATGGACACTTTACATCATCATTATTGTTATTAACACTAATGTAAGTGATTGTAAGTCAATTTTAAAAATGTGCATTTTTGTTTTCCATAACTAAAAGTTGCCTTAATTTTTCATCATTTGGAAGAAAAGATTGCCGGCCACTTGGAATTTCCACTGGCCACCAGAAAATTTAAATTGGTGGCCAGCTGGCCACTTAGTTTTGAAACCCACTTTGAGTGCTGCCTCTGGTAAAATCAGAGAAAGTTTGTTCACTAAAGAATGTTTATTTTCCATACAATTAACATCTGTTGTCCTACCCTTTTAAACCACTATGGAAGCTCAGTTGGTCGAGTGCTCGATTTGAATGTGGAAGGATGTGGGTTTGAACCCTGGCCCAGTCTGACCAAAGACTTGGAAATAGGTAACAACTTTTCTTTCACCAAGCATTCACCATTAAGAAATGAAAGTCACAGCTATCGTTCTTTGAATGAGACCATAAAAACCAATGCCCTTGTCGTGGCAGGCATGGCACATTAAAGAAACATCCCTGCACATTTCTCTAAGCACACTGCAAAGGTAAAAATTTCTGCATTTCACATATAGCTGGTGATGTCTCAAAATAAGTGAAATATTCTTAATCCAACTAAATCATAAATCAACCTACCCTTTAAGCATTAACTTAAATACTGTAACATTTACCACTTAATCAGTCAATTTAATGATAAAACAAAGAAACATAAGGTTTCATTCCTACAAATTTACGTCTTAAATTAAAGGATAACTTGTCTTTCCTCCCTTAAGCCAACAAGCTTAATCAGTGTGTATTCAAAATAAATGATTTAATCATTTTGCACATTTGAATCAGTAGACAGTAAGTTATCATAAAGTTTTTCAATTGAAAGCAAAATACAGTTGAGTAAAAATGGATAATTGAAATTCAAAACACATATAAAGACTTTTCTGATTTACCAAATCCACGTATAAGCTCTGTAAACACTCCTGGATCACTCTCTATCAAACACCAATCTCCGGCACTGGTAGCCATTTCTAAAACAGGAAGTACCACATGTTTCTGTGTTGAAGGCCAATGTAAGTGATGATATTGATTTATTTATTGTTTAATACTTTCTATTACGTATGAAGCGACTTTTTACTTAAAATTTTAACTATGTTTTATTGTACCTTGATAAGTTATTTCTATAATTTTATATTAGATAAATTTTGTATTATTTGAGTTTTATCGACTAGATCAAGACTACCGGAAGCACGTGTGCCTTGGTAATTATGTCAACATTACAAACTAGTCAGGCAGATTCCACAACAAATGTAGAGCAGGCTACAACCGGGGGATCTGATTTATTCCCAGCAGTTTCTATGGTATTTATTTTTAAATTTGCATAAGAACATGACCTCAAATCTGTTTAACTTTTCAAATTGACACATCTATTTCTAAATCAAGGTCATTTTGACAGTTGATGTTTTTATAACAGTACCTTGTTTATGTCTTTTTATTTTTATGTTTTTAGAAGATTTATTCAGTATTGATTTGTTAATGGTTAGTCAGCACGGATAATATACCAGAATTCCAGAGCACATTTTTACTTGGTCTATAAACATGATTTATGAGACAGGCTTGTTTATTTTGACTTTTGATCATTGGTTGAAGGTTAAGATCATATGTACCGGTAGTTACTTTCCACAAGACTTAGAGCTATGGTGTTGTATGAATTGAGTTTGTAGTAGAATGAGTCTGATGTAGGCAGGTGTCAGGTAAAACAGTAGGTATATTGTCTGAGCAACTTGTATTGGTTGCTAAATATGCCAAAAATTCTGCCTTATCAATAGTTACTTTTTTATTGCAATCATCAAAAAGTAACTTACCAGCATTAAAACAGAAGTTTAGCCCAGAGTGAGTGATTTTCTCCTGGTACTCCACAATCCTAGAACTGATTGCCTCCATATGAGTGAGTTGAGTTGAGTTGAGTAATGGTGTTTATCGTCCCAGTCAAGAATATTTCACTTATATCGAGACGTCGCCAGCTATAGGTGAAAGTGCAGAAATTTTGCCTGTGCGTTGCACTGATGGCATTATACAGCAGGGTTCTTTATCGTGCCATGCCTGCCATGACACGCGGGACCTTGTTTATTTTAAGTTCCCATCCGAAAGTACCGTGACTTTCATTTTGTAATGCCGAGTGCTTGGCGAAAGAACAGTCACTACCCACTTTCAAGTCTTGGGTCAGACCCGGCCGGGGTTCCATATGAGTGAAAGAAAGACACAAAACTGTTAATTTTGTAGCACATGCATTAGGAAAACCACTCTTTTGTGTTAAAGTCAGCTGATTCATCAAACTTCTAATACATGTATATTGTAAGTGTCTTGCCAACAGGGAAGACCAGGCAACAGAAGAAACCTAATGGTTTTAATTCAATAAAGCCAAATTTAAAAAAAATGGATGTAAGGAATATTACATACAGGATTCAGATGATGATCGGTACCTTAGTTGATAGAGTGCTTTAGTTGTACCAGAGCATCCTGCTCAAAATCAAAAGATTTTAAGTTTCAACCCTCAAGTGAATCACGCCTAGACTTTTGAGAAATCAAGCTGTTGTAATTGTATGATTGCTTATGCATTGAAATAATTTATTTGCAGTATGGTCCATGTACAGTTAGAGATTTAAAAATTGGAAGTACAAAATATTGGTGTGCCTGTGGATTAAGTAAACGTCAACCCTGGTGTGATGGTGAGAACTAGTTTTAACATTGCATATAATGATCTGGTGTCTCATTTGAATGTTAAACCTCATTTATTTATCAATAGGGTGCAGCATATAATATATTTCTTAAGGTCTATGATAGATTTTGAGTTATTTATTCATTATTTTTATTTTTTTTTTTTTCAACATTATCTGCCTGACAGACCAGCAAGCGCATTTGCACATGATGTTGTTAAACTGTTCAGCTAATTTAGTATGCCACACAAAATGTTGAAAGTTATTGGTATTGTGTGATCCCAAAAGTAGAGGGAATTAGCTGTAGTAGATTAAGAAGTATTACCCCTTGTGATGTCATAGATAAAAGACAATGAAACAAAGAAACCAGCAATGATTAACCCAAAAAATACAAGTGCAAAACATTTAGAATAGTCAATAATTTTTTATTAGGTCAACAGTGCCCAAGGAAGGTTGGAGTGGTTTTCTGTGGTATTCTTGTTTTTCTCCACTATTCCAGAAAAGACTGCTTTGATATTAGTGAAAGAATGTTAAACTTGAGCTTAAAACTCCATTACTCTACTCCACTCCACTCCACTCAACTCAATGACCGAGCTGTTTCAAATCTTACACAGTTATTCACTTACAAGGGTCATTTTAAAAGTTGCGAGATTATCGAGACAAATTTTAGAGTCTAGTATATCAGTAGGTAAAGCATTATTCTATGATGTTGAAGGTTAGGGATCCACCCTGTTTTTTTTTTTTTTTTTTTTTGTTTTTTTTTTTTTTTTTTGTTTTTTTTTTTTTTTTTCAATCCTGTTACAATTTGGTGGCCATATTGGTCCTCAAAAGTTGTGTAGTATGTAGTCAGTATAAATGTCTTTGGGTGGCATTCCCAACATTTGAGTTTGAAAAACAAAGTAAAAATAATGTGTCTACTAAGTAAAGTTTACAGCTTACTCACTACAGTTGTAGAGGTCTCCATGTTCAACAGGGACCTTGGTGGTCTAAAGTGTGGGGTTTTGGATCACAGTGCCTCATTTAGGTTCAGATCCCACTTTTTAAAATGTTAGTCTGAGAATTTTTATCAGTCACTTCCTGAAAGTTTGTGGTTTTCTCCGGGCATTTCAATTTTCTCCGCCATTCCTAAACTGACTGCCTCTTTATAAATGAAAGAATCTTGACTGGGGCATAAAACGCCATTAATCTAATCCTATTTTTACCTTATATTTGTGTTGCCATCCTGTTACAGCTGAACTTTTTAAAAAATATTTTTCAGGATCGCACAAAGGAACTGGCATATCACCATTAAAGTGGACAGTAAACAATGACCAGAAAATCTTCCAGATTTGTGCCTGTAAATACACCAAAGATCCGCCATTTTGTGACGCAACTCACACCAACCTTCCATGTCAGGTGATGGAAAGACAAGATAAATGTCAAAACAAAGATAAACATTGTCAAGACACAAAACTGTGTACTGGATGTGGATGGATTCCTGACTTTTAAATAAGAGGATGTTGACTATGTTATAAAATGTGGATTAATACTGGATGTGTATGGGTGCTGTTGTACTAACTTTGATACAGAGCAGTGTATGGAATGTGGATGGATTTTTGACAGATATTTCTGATTACTGGGGTGGTGACTGTGTCACCAAAATTGGACAGATTCCTGACTTTTGAATAAGAGTGTGTTGACTATGTTACAAAATGTAGATTTAAGCCTTGTGTTTATGTGTACAGTTGTACTAACTTTGATACAGAGCAATTTATTAAATGTGGATGAATTCTGACAAAGATTTCTGATTTCTGATTTGGTGACCATGCTACCAAAATTAGATGGATTCCTGGAGGCCTTCACTATCGCCAATTTTTGGCGAAAAATGCTGATTCAAATTTAAAAAAGCTGATTGAAAATTATCCGAATTGGCTTTTTTCCATAAAGAGTAAGACAAAATCTGATTAAAAAATCTTTAATGTTGGCTTGTTAACAATTAAGGTACCCTTTGCCAACAAGTGCCGGTACCCTTTAGTGGCAAAATCTTCGACAACATGAAGTTGGCCAGTATAAGGAAGAAGAAAATCTAAGGGGAGAGAGGTGGGGAGGGGGATGCGGAGCCCTAGATTCCTGACTTTTAAATTAAAGGGGGTTTTGTGGATTCATGCTTGATATAGTACATGTACTAATTTTGATACAGAGCTGTGCATTGAATGTGAATGGATTTCTAACTTTTAAATTAAAGGGTGTTGACTATGTTACAAAAATTTAGATTCTTGCTTTTAAAAAATCTAAAGTCCAAAGATGTCTTGGAAAGAGCTAACAGAGAGAGAGATTGTAGAGAGTGGAAGCTTTCAAATTCAAATCCCCATGATTGTAAGAAACGGAGACATAGGGAGCTAGCCAGTCATCTGGAAGGGAGCCTACTAGTGTAGACAATGCTTATGAGCCTGCACCTTAATCAAAAGAAACCAATGATGATGGTGATGAAAACTAATACATGGCAAAAAATACTAATGGTACATGTATAGTACAGGTACATGTAAATATAAAGACTACTTGTAACATTTTTATCTCGTGTTTGTGCTATAAAAAAGATTTATAAATTATTTTTATATACATGCTTAAACTTGTGATGTTTTGTTTACCTGTTAACCTATGGCTGTAAAGCTGCCATAAGCTTATTGAGACTATTGCTCATGTTTCTGTAGATTTAACTTATGGCTGTGTGCATTTTCTATCACAATTTCAAAATATTATCTACCAAAAATAAACGGATGGAACATGAGTGTGACAGAAAAAGTGGAGTGGAGTATTGGTGTTTAATGCCCCAGTCAAAATTATTTTACTTATTTTTAGACTGTCATTTCGGAGATGGTGAAGGAAACCAGAGTACACAGGAAAAAAAAAAGATCTTTGGAAAGTGAACTCACAAACTCTCATACACTGGCATATGCCAGAGTGTGATTTAAACCTAGGCATATTGATTAATAAGTGCCAAGTGTGACAAAACTTCAAAAAAGATTTACTACTGTTAAATTTTGGTTGGTTGGTTGGTTATAATGTTTATTAATGTCACATGATCAATTTTAAAGTTATTTTTGATGAGAGAAATTTTATTAATCTCTGATGATTAAGCTAAGAACAAGTTCTTGTATGTGTGGGGTGTTGGAGTGTGTTTTATGGCCTTCCTTGTATTAGTGTACACTTAGTGGGACTTTTTGTTAAGGTGCTAGCTCACTGAGTCAATATGCTGTGGAAGAGCATACCACTTCCCAATCATGTTATCCCAACACAGGTTGAACCACTCTGTCTCCCAGGCAATGAGACGGTATCTAAAATATAAAAGCCTTACATACGACCCAGCCAAGGTTCAAGGTTCAAGGTTCAAAGTTCAACCTCACTTGAAGCAATTCAACCACTGAGGTAGTACAAAATTTGGGAATAGCATATTTCTTTTAGCAGCTTTTACCTGTATATTATTAAGTGTATATCTAGGTTAAATATATGTATATTTAACAATTGAACTGTTTTAAAATGATGTTCATTGTCAATATGAATGCAAAAACTTTGCAAGCAAACTGGAATAATTTTCACCAAGATAATTTTATTTTCCATACCAAATCAAATTTCCATGTGCATGTGCTGTTTTCTGCTTTTGGAACACCACTCTAAAGTTTAGAGTCTAAACTAACATTCAAAGGTATAAAAAAAAATCTTTCAAGTTTGGTTTTATACCCTTCTTTTTTTAAGACTTACAAAAGGAATTTTAAAAAAAAGCATGCAAGAACTGCAAAGTCAAGTTTCACTGTGCAAGACTGTTTCCTGATTTTTGTATCACCATGTTTACATCATATGATGTTGCAGGAAAAAACCAAGTTTAACTTAATACTATCATTATAGTTTTAAGACTCTCAATGGGAATGAAAAAAAAAAGCCTGCAATAACAGCACAAAATTAAGTTTACAGGAACATGTGTATTTTGAAAAAACACTTCTCCATAAAAATCACATGGTTTCACAGATAGAAAACCCTTTGTAAGATTTTTTTTGGCAAGTTTCACAAGGAAACAAAGAAGAAAGAAGAACATAGAATGTTGGTGGTCAAAAATTGCAACAAAATTGCATGAAATTAATTAAACTTGACGAAAGATTCATATTATAAAACCAATGGCTGTAAAAATGACTTTTACTTTTTTATAATGTTAATTTTCAGATGCCAGAAGACTTTATTTTACTAGTAATATGGTAGTGGACCAGGCTTGATAGGTGGCCGTGTAGCTCAGTTGGTAGAGCATCCCACTAGTTATGGGAAAGTCCCGGGTTCAAGTCCCGATTTAGCCACTGCATTTTTCCCTTTCCAGTTACATTTGTGGGCTTGTCCAACCAACAGATTGGTCCCAGGATAAAACATGGTAGTTTCGATTCAAAGTACATTTGTAGTTGAATCAAAAAAGAAAGGGAGGAATGTAGTGGACCAGGATGGATAAGTGGCCTGGTAGCTCAGTCGGTAGAGCATCCCACTAGTATCAGGAAGGTTTGAATCCCGGTTTGACTGCTGCATTTTTCCATTTCCTGTTACAGTAAGATTCTTAATAGGTTCTTTGTCAAAACTCCATGAAAAAGCAACTCCAATTAAGCTAGAGATGGAAAAGTAAAGGATGAACTTAGTGAATAAGTTTACTTAGATAGAAATGTACTTTTTTCTAGTAGTTTAGTTAAACTTAATAAATAAATAAATAAATACAAAAGAAAGAAAGAAATGATTATTAATTTTTAATTAACTAATAACTTGTATTTTATTAAAATGAGAGAATGGTGGGATATCGGTTCCTCAATCGGATTTACAATCCGTTTCCTTTCCGATTTTGTATCAAATCAGGTTCTTCATTTTCAACTTCCGGTTACATCGTCGTGTCAAAATTATTCTATGAAAACATAATTGTCTTCTAATTGTCGTTTACAAAGTGATAAAAATGATTCACAGTCTTTTTATCATCAACAATAGCGGGTTTGTATTCACGTTTTTATTTTACAGAACCATTAATTTAGTTTGTAATATAGCTTGATGTCGATGCCGGCTGTGTGGGTGGAACTGGAAAAAAGGAAATATTTGTAGATCACATGCATACTTTAATTTTGAAGGGGAAGGGGGTAAGATTTGGTTGGGACGTTCTACACTAGGAGTGTGTATGAGTGGCTTACCATTAGAGGTATACAAGCATTTTCAACCTTCCCATCAGACCATGTAATGTGTAACCACATGAGTTCCAAATATAGGAGTTTGGTTTTAGAAAACAAATTTTAAATTGTCATGTTTTCTTTGGAAATAAGTTTAAAATGTCTAGATTGATAGGATATTTTGATAAAGAAACATTAATTAAAGATTTGAAGTTAAGTGTAAAACATGCAAGACAATGGTATTATGTGAAATTAAGTGACAGTTGTTGTCAAAATTTTGTACAAAACTGTGCTGCAAATTTTTACCTTTGGCTATATGTATATGGACTGAGTTTTGTAGAAGGTTTCAGCCTTGATCAGAATCTGAACAAACTTCTCTTCTGAGTGCACTGATCACAGATTAATTTCACTCCACTTTTGGGCCTAGTGTGAGAAAGTTTGTCATTTACTGGCCGATGGTCAGTAGTTTTCTCTGGGCACTCACGTTTCCTCCACCATCCCAGAACTGACTGCCTCAAAACAAGTGAAAGAATCTTGACAGGGGCGTAAAAAACCATTACTCCACTCTACTTTTGGAGATGACTATACTAATTTTTAAACCTTGCTATACATGTATATTGAAAATTAATTCTCAATTTCTTTTTAGAGATGTCTTTATGGAAAAGCATTGGAAAAGTGTAATTCACAAATCCATCTGTGATTACTTTTTTGAAGTCCAGGGAAAGGTATGTTTAAGTAAAAAAATAGAGAAACAACAATTCCAATAATGCATTATCTTTGTGAAATATTTATTTTTGCACTTTGTTACTGTAGCAAAATTTCTGTAAAAATAAAACAATTAAAAAATTTTCCAGGTTTTCAATATCTTGAACTTTTGGGTTTATTATGGCAATATGATCTGAAGTATGACAGATAATAATTTTACAAGATTGTATAACATTGTGATTGTTTCAGCCAGTTTCCAATACAGAATTGAGTCAGATAGAGTCCTGCTGACCCAAGCGTTGAAAAAATTAGGCTATTTTTCAAATTAAATCAATTTAATATGATTACTTATGAATTTTATTTAAAAAGATCAGTATTTAAATTACCACACCTCTGTATTAGTGCATGTCAAAAACAAAAATAAATGAGTCAGAAAACTGGACTTAGAATACTAAAAAGGTACATGTAGGCCAGGGTTGACCCAGGGACAGTTATTTTGAGATACAAATTTTTGAGTTTAATGGTGCAAATATTCCTTAAACAATGAACACTGATACAGGCCTCCACAGACTTTTTGACAAAAATTTAAAAAAAAGTTATCTGTTATTCACCACTTCAGTTCAGCCATGTTTGTTTGTTTGTTTATTTACCATGTTTTGTTTTGTTTTGTTTTGTTTTATTTTATTTTATTTTATTTATTTTATTTTATTTTATTTTATTTTATTTTATTTTATTTATTCGTTCGTTCGTTCGTTCGTTTAATTATTTATTTATTTATTTTTATATATTTATTTATTTATTTATTTATTTATTTTTATATATACAGACTATGTAACCAAAAGATGTGCATAATTATTTTGAAGCTACAACACCCACACATTTTAAAACTACAACCTCAGTTTCATAATATTTTCATAAAATTTTCATGAGTCACACAGTTTTAAAGAATTTTAGAGATTAAAGATTTTTCAAGTTCAAGTTCTTTATTTCTCACATTGTAAAGTTGCAGCATAAAGAATATATCATAGCATATAATATCAAAAACATTACCAGCTTCTGGTGTGATACACTTTTTTGCACTTTTTATTTATTTATTTTTTTTTGTATCATTTATGATTGGTTTTTCAGGCAGCCAGTCCAGATGATGTTCCTCCAGTCATCCCAACACCACACCACTATCTTATAAACATTTACAGAAATCATATGTATTTTGTTGCTGTGGTTACAACAGAAGGTAATATTCAGACTAAAGATTTGATTTAATGGGGTAATACATCCCAGTCAAGAATATTTCACTTATATTGAGACATCACCAGCTGTAGGTGAAGTGGCAGAAATTTTGACCTTTGCAGAACACCTGGGGCAATGTGCAACGAGGGTTCTTTAACATGCCATGCCTGTCGTGACATGGGGCATTGGTTTTTTACAGTCTCATCCGAAGAACCTAGTGACTTTCATTTCTAAACGCTGAGTGCTTGGTCACTAACAGTCACTACCTATTTTCAAGTTTTGGTCAGACCCAACCGGGGTTTGAACACTGACCTCTAACATACAAAGCGAACGCTCTACCAACTGAGCTACCATAGTGTTCAGACTACAGAGTTTAACCCCAACACAAAGTTCATCTTCATCTTTTTATGATCGTATACCTGGTATAAATCGCTTGCATGTCAGGATCTCTTTTTAACACTTTTTCTGTGAAAGATATATCAGTGTCATAAAAAAAAATTTTTCATAGAAAATCAAAGAAAAAAAATTAAATGAGGATTTTTTAGTTCTGAAAGAAAATCATACTTATGCAGACCATACGTATAGGCTCAAATAATATATGAAAAAATGGTGAAATAAATTTGCTTGGATACATGTTTTTGTAAATAGAAGAAAGAAATATGTAATTGAAAAACATGTACAGTCAAACTTCAGTTATTTGAGTTTAAGGGTCTTAATTTTAGGGTTGAATAATTGGGGGGGGGGGGGGGGGGGTTTCAAATAACAAAGTTCGAATAAAAGACGTTTTTTATTAAGAAGTTCTAGTGCAGGGTGGTCGAGACCGAGAACTTTGAATAATCTAAGGTATTCAAATAAAAGAAGTTCAAATAACCGAAGTTTCACTGTATTTGACAACAGACAGTGTTAATAAGAACACAAGATAATAATAATAAAACAGCAAAACAAGACTTGACCAAAAAAAAAAAGACACTTGCATATTGACACAGCGACTGAATATGAAATTCTTCCAACTTCGGACAGGCGCTGGTGTAAATTCAATGGTGTGGTTATAGTACGTGGGCCATTAACCATAAACAAATGAATAAAATGTTGGTAGTTTATACATGTACCTGTTTACCTGTGTTTATGCCAGAACATTGCATTAAATATAACATTGTATTTTTCAGTACATAACATTGTATTTTATTTTTTTAAATACATAACATTGTATTTTTTCAGTACCACCACTGTTTGTGATAGAATTTTTACACAGGATATTCGATACATTTGAGGATTATTTTAATGAGTGTACAGAGAGCGCTTTAAAAGAACATTATGTAATAGTTTATGAGGTAAGTCATGAATGGACATACATCTATTAGCCATCACAAAACATTCTATTCTGCCTTATCACTGCCTTAGGCAGGAGTTGCTCTGTAATTCATCAATTTAGCCAATTGCTTAATTTTATAATTTCCGTCTCTAAAAAAATTATTTTGGCAAATATTTTTGCTTCAAAATAATTGCCAATTTCTTTATGAAGCAAACAGTTATCTCTGAAGTTTTTTTTACACAAGAATGACAAAGTAATTTTTTTTCAAAATTTATTTAATATTTCAAACTGTTCATAATAATCAGTTACATTTGGGACAAACATTTTATTTCCCCTTTTGTTTCTGAGAATTACAGGTACTGTTTGTTATCAATTGGCTTCTAAATTGTAAAGTTGGCTAATTTTTGGCTCTTACTTTTCAAAAGTCAGGTCTAACCTGCTAGGTCATTTGCCACACAGTTTTATATTTTCTTTTTAACAGTTATTAGATGAAATGCTGGACAATGGATTCCCATTGGCTGTTGAGGCTAATATCCTAAAGGAATTGATTCGACCACCAAACTTTTTACGGTCCATTGCAGATACAGTTACAGGAAAATCAACCAGGTAAAACATTTATTAAGTGTTTACACTTGACATTTTTGTTTTTATCAGTCATATTTTGATAGTGAAGCAAAAAACTTTGTTTACTTTAATGAAATGCCTGTTCAACAATTTGTACATTCGATTACACTTTGGCAAGTGTACTCATGGTACTGTTCAACCACTGTCACTAACTTAAGGTTGTATGCCTTAGAAAATCAAGATGGCTTCCCAGAGACAAAGTTTAAAAAAGATGTTTTAATCAATTCTTAAACCAGCTAGCATTACTATTTAAATTTCAGTGTATGACATCTTTCTAAAAGGTGTTTAATTGATGAAATTAATCGAAATTCATGTACATATTGTATGCCTGATTTAATTTATATTTTTCATTTGTGCATTTGTGCTATGGTCAGCATCTGTGTCCAGATCCAGGGTGCCCACTTCCTATAAAATCCTATAAATTCCTTTAAAATTGGCAATTCCTATATTTTTCCTATATTTTCTCAAAAAGACCTAAAATTCCTATATATTTCACACGATTCCTATATTTTCTGGGATGTTTTTGTTTCTGTTTGTGTTAGGATTTTTTGTGTTCACTCACACAAAGCAGTGACTGGGGTTGTGTACATCATTTTTAGTTTTTCTAAGAAATCATTGGAATGTCTTGAATTGACATGCACATTGAAAAAAGAATTCCTATAAAAAATAAAAGAGGAGAGGCTTGAACATGGAATGGCTGTGAGGGGTGGAGGAGGCCATTGTTGTCTTCAGTGTTGTATACAATCCCAAAATTTCTTTCAGTTTAGCAATTCAGTATTTTGAAAATTCCTATATTTTTCCTATATTTTCAGTCAGCTTCCTATAAATTTCCTATATTTTGGAAAAAAAATCCTATATTTCTATATTTTTGACAAAGAAAGTGGGTGGGCACCCTGCAGATCTGATAAGCATCTAGATGATTATGTTGAGCTGGAAGCTATGTTGTTGTTGGCTTCCCTTCAATAGACACACAAGTTATTCATGTAAGTGCATATGAAAGCACATGTTGAACACATCTGAGTTTGAAAAATGTTTGGAATATTAATCAAAATTTGAATTTTTTTTATTTAACTTTCTGATTTTACTAATTAAGGAATAACTTGAAAAACAGTGTGCACATTTCATAATGCACATAAGGCGTTATGAAAAAGCATGCACATGTTATTACTAAATGAACTTGTTAAAACACAAGTTATTCCTTAATTTAATTTAAATTTAAACACTTAAACTAAAACATAAAACAATGTTTTGTTTTATTTTTCTTGATTTTTTTATAACTGAAAAAAAATTCTTCCACATTGGAACTATCATCAGCAAACCAATTTTAGCCAATGAAATGGAAAGAGTCATACATCACGGCATTCACTTTTAGCATTGCTATGGTTGTGTAGTTTATCGGAAATTTGGAAATAAAATTATTTCTGTTTGGTCATTCTGCTCTGGTTTTTATTTTTAGTGTAAGTGGAATTTTACCTACTGGACAATTATCCAATGTTCCATGGAGAAGAACAGGTGTGAAGTACGCCAACAACGAGGCTTACTTTGATGTCATAGAGGAAATAGACGCCATTATAGATAAATCTGGATCAACGGTCATAGCAGAAATACAGGGTTATGTATGTACATTGTATATGTTTTAGTAATAATACTTCAGTTTTCATCAATCAAGAAAACAAATAAAAAAAATTGAGTAATATACATTTTAGAAATAGCATGTTTAATGCTAAAAATATCACTGCCATGCTGGCCTTGGTGGCTAAGTGGTCTAAAGTGAGCTTACTGATCACAATGCCTCTTATTTTCTAGGTTTGAATCCCATTTGGGCAGATCATAGCGTGAAATTGAGCCTGTTTGCTTAAGTTACTTCAGTTTCCCTGCATTCCAGCAGCTTTTACAACTGACTTTCTCAATATAAGTGAAAGAATTTCGGCTGGGGCATAAAACACCATTAATCCAATCCATTCATTTATCAGCTACATTGATTGGAAACTTTTTTCTCTTTAAAATTCATTTAAAAAGTAAATTTTAGCAAAGGATGATGAGACATAATGAGTAATTCATATACATAATTTTTGAACTTTAGATTCATTATTTTTCAACTGTTTTTTTATTTATCGAACTTTTCGGCCCCGGTGTCACTGATGAAGAATGATTTTACGAAATGCACATATGGCACATCAAAATTTAGTAGGTATTTGTTATATATATACATATATATTCTTATCTAGGTTGATTGTTTGATAAAATTAAGTGGTATGCCGGATTTGACCCTGTCCTTTATCAATCCACGTCTCCTTGATGATGCCAGCTTCCATCCTTGTGTCAGATTTAAACGTTGGGAAGTAGGTAGAAAATTATGTAACTTATAATTTTTATACAAGTATTTTTTTATGGTATTGTGCAACCTTAAAAAAATAAGTTTTTTCAATTAGTAATATTTATTAAAAGTATTTTTATTATTGAAAGTTTTTTTAATTCAGGATATTTTAATATTTTTTAATGTTTTTAATATTCATGAATTATCTGCATAAAATTTTAAAGTCAAACTTATAATATATAATTATGATGATGATTTTTTTTTTTTTTTTTTTTTTTTTGGAACCATTTTAATGTTCATGTGAGCTTTTGGTTTATGTATACATTGTCAAAGTTTTTGGTTAAATTTTAAAAATCATCACGTGAGATATGATTTCTTCTGGAAACTCTTGATAAAATTCTGCAATTGTAATGAAAAGGAGATTGAATTTTGTGCAAATTATGTAAATATACCATATGAGTATGTAAATATACTTTTCATTATTTGCAGAGTGAGAAGATACTATCATTTGTTCCACCGGATGGAAACTTCCGATTGATGTCTTATCATATAGGGGCTAATAAGTAAGTTGTTTATCCTGGCAAGTACAGTAGATTTATATCATATCCTGATTCTGAGTGTCAAAAAGTCAGTTGTCATCATACACAGTGATTTTGACCCTAAATATGCTAAATATACTGTATAAGTATTTATATTACCGTAGTATGCATTATATGCATATGCGTTCCGGAGGGTCACAAACATTTAGTGTGTATTAATATTGGGGCTGTCATTGTTTCCCCTTAGACAGGTGAGCTAAAGTAATGTTGAAGTGTAATGATACTGGCGCTGTCATTGTTTCCCCTTGAACAGGCAAGCTAAAATTAACATTGAAGTGTAATAATATTGGCACTGTCATTGTTTCTCCTTAGACAGCTCAGTTGGTAGATTGCTCCCTCCATAAATGGAAGGTCGTGGATTCCGACCCCGGCCGGGTCTGACCCAAGACTTGAAAGTGGATAGTGGCTGTTCTTTCGCCAAGCACTCAGCATTATGAAATGAAAGTCACGGTTCTTTCGGATGGGAACTCAAAATAAATGAGGTCCCGTGTCAGGGCAGGCATGGCACGATAAAGAACCCTGCTGTATAATGCCATCAGCTCAACACACAGGCAAAATTTCTGCACTTTTGCCTATAACTGGTGATGTCTGGATATAAGTGAAATATTCTTGACTGGGACTTTTAACACCATTACTCAACTCAACTCCCTTAGACATGTGAGCTAAAATTAATGTTGAAGTGTATTAATAATTGCAGAATTTAAAAGCACCAGTATTAATACACAGCCAAAATAAATACTCATACAGTATGTAAAACAGCATATAGAAAACCAACCATTTTTGTTATGTATGGTATCTGAATGATGTCCGTCTTGTCAGTTTCAAATTTTCACGCTTTGCTTTACTGTAGTTGGTCAGTTTACACATAGCCTTTTGTACACAGAGAAATAGTATTAAGTGATAGATAGGGGTTTGGAATTTGTCACTGTAAGTTGATTTCCGAGCTGGACGGAGCCGTGGTGTTTTATGTGTCTGTCAAGATTCATTCACTCATATAAAAATCCTTTGATGTTTGAGGAAACTGGAGTAATCCAAGAAAACCACTAATTTTAATGAGAAAATTGACAAATTTTTTTTTGTGTTAGGATCTGTCCAAGTGGAAAATGCACCTAGTCAATGAGAAGGTTAAAAGCTATGTTTTGTCCTTTTTTAGACTCATTTCAGGATTTTGCATTGACAGTTTGTATTTTTTTACTCATTGTAGTATAGTGGCTATTCCTATTTATATTAAACACAACATTATGTACAGAGAAGGTAGCGGTGGGCGATTTGATGTTACTATAGGTCCAAAACAGACCATGGGTAAAACTGTAAGTACCAGATGACAAACATAATCTACCTTTACTTTCTTAAATATATTTCACTATTTGAATTTTTTGCTATCTCCCTCTTCTCTCCCCCCCTTTCAAAGAAGGGAGGCTTTATTGCTTAGCTGCTGCTGCCTGTCGGTCCACCAACAGTTTCCGTTCATTTTCTTCGCAGAGGTTGCACTTACTAAAATGGAATTTGGTATACAGATTTATCTAGGTCAAGTTCTGTTTTGAGTACAATTGAGCAATTTTTGACAGAGTTATCCCCCCTTGGACTTGAAAAATTCCTAGCTTGTGTATGAATCAGCTAGATTACCCGGTATGTATGAATGGGCTTGCTTGTGTATGAATTGGCTAGCTTGTATATGAATCAGCTAGCTTGTTTATGAATCAGCTAGCTTGTGTGTGAATCAACTAGCTTTTGAACAATTCATATTTGCAATCCCAATTTTTTTCCAGTGATTTGAAATACTTTATTATAACAATCACAGCAGAATGAAGACATACCCACAAGTTTTGCATCACAAACATGACAAGACATTGATGAAGATTTACATCATAAAAATTTTTTGATCTTGTTTAACATCTATTTTACCGAGACCAACTGTTTACATCATAAATTTGTGCTGATACTTAGGGAAGTTTCACGTCTGTTGAATTAAATGCTATTCAAACAACACCCAGTCATGAATAGTTCCAAATTGAATTGAAAATTCTCTGTCTATTACTGAATAAACACATGTTTTTGGTACATTTTAATTTGATGTTTTTGTTTTTAGGTAGAGAATGTTGTGATGGAGGTTAACTTCCCCAAATCAGTTCTAAATGCATCATTAACACCATCACAGGGAAGGTACACATTTGACCCAGTTTCCAAGGTGATGTCTTGGGAAGTTGGCAGGATAGACTCAACAAAGTTACCTAATTTAAAAGGAAATGTAAGTCATATAAGTTGTCTTGCCTATAGGAGGTTACAGGCTCAACTCCAGGCTGAAATTGATGTATGATCTCAAAATATGAAGTATTGGTAGATGTGCAATGATGTAAAGATATGGTGTTTTATACCCCAGTCAAAATCCTTTCACTTACTGAGGCATTCAATTATGAATCAGTGGAGAGAACTGGAGTACCTGAAGAAAACTCAGCAAGGGTACTTAAAAACTTTTCACACAAGGATATGTTCAAACCTAGTTGATGAGAGATACTGCGATCTGCGAGTGCTTTAGACCACTTAGCTTTATGAGAGGTACTGAGATCTGCGAGTGGTTTAGACCACTTAGCTTTATGAGAGATACTGCATTCTGCGAGTGCTTTAGACCACTTAGCGGTGAAATACTAATGGTACTTGTTCTTAAGAGAGAACTTAATACTGATGAGATGATGACAATGACGTCAAACTCCAAGAGTCAGAATTATTGTCAAAAGAATTTTTTTTAAGGTTTTTTTTATGAATAAATAAACAAACAAACCTAATCGTTTCTTTTCCTTCTTTTTTCAGTTCTCATAAATTTAAGTACCTGTTTTGTTAAAATGATAATCATTATTGGTATGTTGCTTTTGATAAGGAAAATAGGTTTTATTTTTTTGTTGGCAAAATTTTGCATACAGATTTTGGGATGTCATATGAGATGTACATAATAATTTCTAATGGTGTATCTTCTGTGTTGTCTTGTGGTGAAGGAGCTGAGTAGAGAAGTGGTGCTTTAAAAATCAGTTAGAATTCTTTTACTTATATCAATATCAAATCAATCAGTTTGGAGTCAGTGGAGAAAACCTGAGTGCCTGCAGAAAATGGACTGACAAACATTTTCATACTAGAACCTGCCAGAATAGTATCAAAATAATGGTGGAGAGAGGTACCCTGATCTGTAAGCCTATGCTACTTGGATACTAAAGCTCCACCTGAGAAAGAGTAGAAGCTAAACACACTTTATTTATTTATTTATTTATTTATTTATTTATTTATTTATTTATTTATTTATTTATTTATTCATTTTTTTATCTTTTTATCTATTTACATTTATTTATTTATTTACAGGTATTCATTCATTCATTCATTCAATTGTTCATTTAATTGTTCATTCATTTATTGATTATTATTGCAACTTATGTTGTATTATTTTATTTATTTATTTATTTATTTATTTACCAGGTATATTTTTCATCACTATTGTCATTGTTGTAGACATTAATTGCCTTTTAATTTTTTTGCTGGAAATTTTAAAATATTTTGTTGGTAGTGGGTGTGACATATAATTTTAAGTAACTCTTGTTTTATATTTTAGATAAGTTTACAAACAGGTGCACCAATACCAGAATCAAATCCAACAATCAATGTAAGTATAAATAAAGTAATACCTATATATGTGTATAAAGACTACCCATGGGATCTCGGGCAAATTGATAGTAAATTCAGGTGATTGGGAAAGGGAATTAAACAAATGGTTTGGTTACATTCAGGGTCCTTCCCATGTGTTTGTATTTTCAAAATAAGAGACCCATGGGCTTTGATGCTTATCTGAGGATATGTCCAAATTTGTTTGCAAAGTGCAATAGACAGTATATAAATTACAGAAATTTTCAAGTTTTCTTAAGTTTAGAAGTTTTCACAAAAGATAGGTGGTCTTTATATAGAGGTTGAAATATGGAGTAAAAAGATCTTAAACCTGGTTGTAATTGACAACTTGTCTTTAAAAAAGCATCGTTGATTTTATCAGGTTTATGTTTAAGCTTTTCACGTGATAATGTTGCCATTTGCCAAGTAGTAATGTTATTTAATTACAATTAAAACCTGTTTTATTTTCCTTTTGTAGATGCAGTTTGCCATTAGTCAGTTAGCATTATCAGGATTAAAAGTTAACAAATTAGATATGTATGGAGAGGTAAGTAGCAAATATAGAGAATTAGTTGAATTAAGTAGAGTTAGTTGAGTTGAGTAATTTTGTTTTATGCCCCAGTCAATGGAGTAACACGTACATAACTTTTTTTTTTATAAAATTATCACTTTGAAAATCTTAATTAAAAAAAATACTATCACACCATTTTTACTCAGTAATACATGTATAAAAGTACTTTTTTAACCTGATTGTGTGACTATGATGTTACTTATATCTATTACATCAAAAAATTTTGTAGAACATGGAACTTTATATTTCATAAAAACAGTTTAACTAATCACAGTACTGATATTTATTATTATTATTATTATTATTATTATTATTATTATTATTATATATCAATTTTATTTTTCAGAAATATAAACCATTTAAAGGAGTTAAATATATAACAAAAGCTGGAAAATTCCAAATAAGGACATGATAATTAATAATTCATATATATATATATATTGTTCATTGATATTTTATTGAGTGAGTGGATCATGTGACTACAGATATGGATCATGTGACAGATATATATCATGTGACTGTGCAGTAATTAAAAAAATTATATATATATTGAGCAGTTATTATTTTAAAGTTGATCATGTGACTGCAGAAATTAGTCATGTGTCTGCAGCAGTTAATAAAATTACATATTTAGTAGTGATTATTTTAAATTTCATGGAGTGAGTGGATCATGTGACTGCAGAAATGTCTCATGTGACTAAGGAAGCAGGTCATGTGACTGTAGAAATGATTAAATCATATTCAGCAGTAATTATTTCAGACTTTATTGTGTGTGTGTGTGTGTGTGTGGATGATTTTGTATTTGTGGATCATAGCAGAGATCCAGTAGCTGTGTGGATCTTAACAGAGAAGGTACATGTTGATGGTAAACTTTGTGGATTTGACATTTGATAGAATCCAGATGTTTAAATTCTGACATCTTATTTCTTGAACAAAAAAGTAAACCCATGTGCATATAGCTTATCATACATACACATATTTATGAGGTGACATTCATATTGTGAATTTTTTTTTTTTTTGACAGTTAATTGACATATGTACATGTATATGAGTGGACCATATCTTTAATGAAATAATTTTTGTGAAATCTAAAAATAGACAGTAGTAAAATAAATGGTTATTGGTACATTTTGATTTAGAAAAGAGAAGTTATCTGTGGAATATAGTTCACCTATTTCATTATCCATTCATCTTTTAATGTCGGTGCATATTTACACTTACAAATGTATACCATATTCTTTCTTTTTTTGACACAGGTGATATTTTCATCACATTTTATCAGCAGTTTTCAATACTATCTAGTCTGGATTAAGTGACAAATAAATTTTCATCCAGATTTTAAGAAATTTTTTTTCAGATTTATTAAAATATCAAAAAGAAAAAAATTGAAAAAGGCAAATTAGGAGAGGCTAAAATTCCTCCTATACAGTATTGAATACTCTTTTTTTTTTAACCAGAACAAATCATTTTTTAGAACATTGTATTGGAATTTTTAATTTTCTTCTCCTGTTGTCTTGCATGTATATGTTGGAAAAATTTGTATAAACTCATAAATGAGGTTGTTATTCATAAATTGCTTAAAATTATCCAGTTAAATTTTTCTATATTTCTGAGTTCATCAGACTTGGATTTTTGCTTCCAAATGTTTGTGTGCTGTAAGTTTTTACGTATAAAAAGATAGCAAAGAAAAATCACAGGGACTATATAATAATATTGATGTTGGAGTAATGAAGTTTTTTTGTTGTTGTATATGAAAGATATATATAACTGTCAGAAATGTTATGTAAAAAGTTTTCTCCCAAATCTATGGAAATTTTGAAACAAATATGATTTTGATTGGATACATAATCGTTGAAAAGCCAGATGCATATAGAACAGGACAGTCCTGAAATCAGATGTGTGGAGTAAACAAGATGAAAGGTTCATACTGCAAGAAAAATGTTTAATGATGATTACATCATGATGACATAGTTTATATTTTATGTATTTATAAACTGTTGATTATGAATTTACAATATACAGTATATAAGATATATTTAAATACTGCTTATGAAGAGAGTGGAGTGGAGTTTTTGTGTTTTACGCCCCAGTCAAGATTCTTTCACTTATTTCGAGGCGGTCAGTTCTGGGATGGTGGAGGAAACCAGAGTGCCTGGCGAAAACCACCAACCTTCGGCAAGCGAACTGACAAACTTTCCCACACTAGGATCTGTCCCAAGTGGTATTCGAATACAGGTGGTGAGAGGCGCTGTGATCCGTAATCCCGCGCTTTGGACCACTTGTTCACTGAGGCCCCCTCTTATGAAGAGATATTTGATAGAAGAAACTCACATTTGGGGGGGGATGTCAAGGTTTTCAAGTTCTTTTCTTTTTAACTAGCTGTAAATTTTTCATGTTCGCTTTTATGTTTATTTTTTTTTTTAATTTTTTTTTTTTTGCCTGTAAACTTGCAGAGAAACATGATGCAATAAAAATAAATTTTTTGTGAACATTGTGTATTTCAATATGCATGTATTTAACCTACTTTCGCCAAGAGCATCATCTGACAAGTTGAATAAGAAAGGTACACATATAAATGAATAAATAAATAAATAAATAAATAAATAAATAAATAAATAAATAAATAAATAAATAAATAGATAAATACTAGTATATAAAATAAAATAACTTGACAAGAAAATTTCCAGATTTTAAGTGTCCTTGTAGAACATTTCAGGCTTCTTGTTTTTCTCTCATTGAAATTTAAGTTAAACATTTTTGCTAGAAATTTACACACATCACAGAAAACAGGTATATAACAGTATATATTCTCCACAAATACCTTGGTGAAAATTTCACAACAATGTGCATTAAACTTTGCAATCAAAATATTATATTGTATGAGACATTACAAATGTCTAGATATGATTGTGTTACCCAATATATTTCATTGGTATAGTCCAATTATTAATATTTTGGGATATACCATATGTTAGAATTAGGGGGGTTTAAGTGTTTACATTCACAGTGCTATTTATTTTGTTGATTTATGATCAAAATGTTGTAATTATTACATAGTGAATACAATTTACACAAACTAAATTTGTTCAGTAGTTTTAATTTCATAAATCCTTACGGAGGATGAAAAAAAAATTTGCAGACTTAAAAAGCAGAATGAACAAAAACTTCTTCAAGGACCATTGTTCAAAGCTCCGAGCCTTACCAATTGGTCAACAAAATTTGTATCTTGTATCAATCTGGTAATATTGTTAAATTATTGTTAAAAAATTGATTGATGTATGCAGTGGTTAACATCAAAAGAAGCAATTAAAGTTTAAAATTTAACAGAAATATTCTTAATCTTTGTTATTCCATATTTACTAATTATTTAAGTTGACTGGAGTGGAGTAATGGTGTTTTATGCCCCAGTCAAGATTTTTTTCACTTTTTTCGAGGTGGTCAGTTCTGGGATGGTGGAGGAAACCAGAGTGCCCTGAGAAAACCACCAACCTTTGGCAAGCAAACTGATAAACTTTCTCGCACTAGGATCTGTCCAGAGTGGGATTTGAACCCAGGTGGTGAGAGGTGCTGTGATCCGTAAGTGTGCGCTTTAGAACACTCAGCCACCGAGGCCCCACTAATTATTTGAGCAAGTTTACTGAGCTTTAAACAACCTGGGCCCTGAAAAACTGGTTGTCAAGTAGAGGGATTAACCCCTGTGACATAGTGGGTGGCCAGGTGGTCTAAACACTTGTGATTATGGATTACAGTGCCTTTCACCACCTAGGTCTGCCGCATCCAATTCCGGCAGATCCTAGAGTGAAAAAGTTGGTCAGTTCACTTACTAAAGGTCAGTGGGTTTTTTTTTAGACACTCACAGTTTCCTCTACCATCCCAAAACTTGACTGGGCGTAAAACACCATTGCTCAACATAACTCTAAGTGACATCATAAAGAAACAGTAATGTTGTCAAGAAAGTTTGCCAGGTGTAACTCTTTTTCATTTGAAGTACATTTGTTAAATGTTGTAATTGTAAAATACAAATCGGAAAATGAATCTCTTTGTGAATAAATGATCTCAACAACTTACCAGACAAAATCTACTTTCAGAACAGCTGTTTGTCAAATAGAGGCTTAATTCTTGTGACATCATAGACAGTCAATCAGTCATGTTTGTCTGTTTTAACTCTTTTTTTTTTTTTTTATTGGCTCTTCTGATTCGCTAAATGAGGTAAGTGGAGTAATGAAGTTTTACATCCCAGTCAAGATTTGATATTGCACAAACAAATGACAAAATGAGATAACAATATTAATTTTATTACAATAATGCATGTATAATGGATAACATGGTCTAAATATACAGAGAGATAACAAGTGTGTGGTTCAGTTATAGTATGATATGTGTACTGCCCTACCCCAGTCCATCCCCCTAATCAACCCCCATCCAAAACTCAGACACCACCCAACCAAGAGGTTGATAATGTCGTAAAAATTATATATATATATTAAAATATGTGGTTGTCATAGTTACAAAACTGTATGTGTATTGGTTGTCATAGTTAAAAAACTGTATGTGTATTGACCCCTACCCCACCTTAACCCCACCCTGACAAAGACAAAAACAATTTTGAATGTAAAACTTACATACACATATATGTCCATGTTATAAAATAAAATTGGCCATTTCAGTGATATTTACATTTTCAATTTGTCTTCCCTAAAAAAAACTGTCTTTGAGACGAATTGTGATTATATCAGCTATAAATACAATTTCTCTTATGACATACGAATACATAATTTCATACGGAACTACTTTTATTCTGCAGGGTTGCTATGGTTACAATGCCATTTTCGTTATCTTTTTTTTGTTGTTGTTGTTGTTTTAATTATATTCTGTGTAAATGATAAAATAAAGCTGTGTGGCAATAAAATAAATATCAAATTGATAATATTAATTTGATGTAATTGTTATCTGTTCCTATTTTCAGCACACTATTTTGTGTCTGAAGAGACTCGTCATATGAATAATTATTTTGGATGAAAAATATTTAAATAACTTTTTTTTAAAAATTCAAATCGCTAATGTGTGCAGTTTGCATTACAAAGCAATTGTAATTATAATTACTATAAACCTCATTTTAAAGAGGTCAGTGGTTAAATAATTACAATCGCAATGTTCTGTTCTATGTAACTATCTTTGAGACCAAATGTATTTAATATGAGCTATAATTACCATTGATCATGTGATTTGCAATTTTTTCCTTGTGCGTATATGCACGATATGTGTGAAGTCATTTTAGCTTTTCAAGGGACTGAATCTGCATGAAATATGCAGCCTCATTTTAAACTTCTTTCAGAATTATAAAACCAAAATGAGGTTTTTTTATATAAAAACAAATCTGACCAATGAACTATCTAGAAATGGCATAAATAACTGTTAATTTGTAAAGCAGACATAACACATTAGTATGGCGTATTCAGTTCAATAATTGTGTCATAGCCCCTACCTACCCCACCTTAGCCCCATCCCACCAAAATTGAAAGTGAGTCGAGTTGAGTAATAGAGTTTAACCTCCCAGTCAAGAATATTTCACTTATATCGAGACGTCACCAGCTGTAGGCAAATATGCAGAAATTTTGCCTGTGCGTTGCGCTTATGGCATTATACAGCAGGGTTCTTTATCGTGCCACGCCGTGACACGGGACCTCGTTTATTTGAAGTTCCCATGCGAAAGAACCGTTTGACTTTCATTTCGTAATGCCGAATGCTTGGCGAAAGAACAGTCACTACCCACTTTCAAGTCTTGGGTCAGACCCGGCTGGGGTTCGAACCCACGACCTCCCACTTATGGAGTGAGTACTCTACCAACTGAGCTACCAAAATGGAAAGTGAGAATACATTTACATGTTTATATATCTCTATAGGGTTTAATAACATAAAATTGTTTTTGTTATTAATGTTATGTCTACAAGATCCCCATTTAGTCTTGCCCCCCCCCCCCCCCCACACACACACACAAATATGTGTATGTTTAACCAACCTAAACAAGCAGCTTTGGAAGGATACATCTGTGTAAACCCCTCCCTCTTTGTAAACCTCTTGTCTCTCACTACCAAATTATAGAAATGAGTATAACCTTCCCATGTCCCTACCCTCCTCTGTCCCTTTAAAAAATCTGTATATTATGTTGATATGTCATAATACTTTTCCTATTTCTTTCCCATTAAATTTGTGCAAACAAGACAAATATGTGAAAAATACATGAATACATCTGCATGTTTGTGTAAAATTAACAGAAAAATATGTATAATACAATATACAATGTGTATATGTATATATATATATATATATATATATACACACATGTATAATATTATGCTTGATATATAAGACTATACCAATTTTTTAAGGACACAGATCAAACTATGAAATTACATAAATATAAATTCTTTTAAGGTCAGTGGACATACTTCAGACTTTTAATCAACTAAACTTATGTACTAGTCTAAAATAAGTAGTTTTCTGTTCCGGTTTTCATAAATGTTTGTAAAATTTCACTAATAAAACATATAAACCACTTTATAACTGGATGAAGTTTGTGGAACTCTTCAGTTATTTAAGCATTAAAGTTAAAAAAGTTCAAGTGTTTCCATTGACCTTAATTTAAAACAAAAAACAAAGTAAATTCAAAATAAAACACCATACTGTTACATTATTAAAATATAAAAAGAGAAATAAATCAAAAATTTAAACATTTAAATAAATAATTGGATGGAATGTTAAAAAAAAATCAAAAAATCATTTTTGGGACTTCAAGCATGGATGGAATAAGCAACAAAATACTGTTTTAAATAAAAATATCGATCAAATAAATAAAATGTACTGAATAATTTTATGCTCTGAGATTCTTGAAAATTCCTCCCACATACAATAATTCTTTTTCGTACAAGTCAACTGACATCTACAAGTTTTAATTGTAATTAAAAATACATGTAATAATGTCTTATGAACTGTTGCAAAGCCAACATGGAACAATTTTATTGTAATGATCATTTAGAATTTATTTTGGCTTTCGGTGTAATACTGCAAAGAACAATCATGTCCAAGTCCTTGAATGTTACCTTGGCAACAATGATAACAATGTCACTAACAATAATATCAGTGCATATGCACTTTGACAACCAGACATAAATAAAATACCTTGCACATGCACTTTTTTATCTGACATAAATGCACTGCATTGCACATATACACTGTACTTGTTACATATAAAATAAAAATTTGTGTAGATATGCAACTCATAATCTCAATTTAAAATTTTAAATAAAAGTTTTAACAAATACTGTGTGTAGTTTAAATAATACATGTATATAAGTAAACAAAATAAATTAAAAACAAAAAATGAAACATTAAATTTGCAGTAACTAAAATGATTTTTTTTATCAGCTACCCTAGGAAAACTCAAATTCATACCAGTATTTCAATTTTTTGAATTCAACCATTTTGCAACATCATCCATATTACTGTTAGAAATCTCAGAAAGTTCACAGAATCAAAATAAATCTGATTTCCAGACAAGATAATCACAATTAAAAAATATGAGATTTAACAAATTATAAATTTTCTGTTTCTTTTTTTTATTTAAAAAAAATACCTTGAAATTGTTCATTTCAGTGAACAGACCCTTATATGAACTAAGGGCCATATAAGAACTTGACTTTGTAACAATTCCATGTAATCAACACTGTATCTGAGTCAATGATATGTAATCAACTCTTTATTTGTGTTGATAGACAGTGCTATGTCCTGAATTTGCAAAAATTACCATGATAAATCATAATCATAACTTGGTCAGTGTAATGTTTGTTTCAGTAACAAGAACTTAATTTTAACATTAGTCAGTGCTATGTTCAATTTTGAACAAAATATATTACAAACATGAGTATATTCATGTCTGTTTTCTTGGTCAGTGACACAAGATTGCATTCTGACATTCCACTCCAGTAATTTGTATCATATAATTCTATTATCATCAGGACTGAATCTGGGTCAGTGATATGTTTGACTCAGTCACAAGTAACTCCATGTGATCAGTCTGTTTGTCTTTAAAAGCTTCAGCAATTGTTTTAGCTACTGATACATGTTCTAAGCCTATCATTGATTGGCCATTTACTTCAAGGATCACATGACCTCTTTTAAGTCCTCCAGATTCATAGGCAGATCCACCAGGCTGAAAAAGTGAAAAAACAGTACATAAGTTCAATGACTTAGCCAAACATGGGACTTATAATGCTTTACAGTATGCACTTATTCCTTAAAATTCACAGTTATTCAATTAAGGGAGTCACTGTTAAAATTCTTATTATAGTAACATCTCTTATACTGAACACCTGTATATTAATAAGACCACTTGTTCAATAAAATTAGTGATTTCAGGCCCCAAAAAGAACCTCTATATTAAGACCAGTATAACTCCCGAAAAAACTTTATACGTTAGGCCCCTTCAACTTAATTATTAGATTCTCATCCAGGTAAGAAATAAATTATGGATACAGAGGGACTTTAAACCACCTAGACATCGAGGCCCTGAGAGGACAAAGTGAAATCTTTTGAAGATGAAGGTCAAAGGTCATTATAGAGGTTATAAACTGACCTGTATATTTATAACCCTTGGGAGGGGCTGTCTTGTATTGGCTCCTCCCTCTATGGCGACTCCTAGGGTTGGTTTGGACTTGTACAACGTAATGATTTCTATTGGAATATCACCATATTTTTCTTTGGCTCTTGCAATAATACCATTTTCCTGCAACAGAAAAATTAAAGTTTATTATTCTTGTCAAACCATGAACCATTTGAAAAACTGTAACTGCATGGGTATGCAACAGAGCTCACAAACGCTGGTAAGGTCAATTGGCAGTCAACAAAGGTACATCAACCCCCACCCACCCCCTGATAGACAAAGGGTAAACTCTAACCCCCCTCCCCTTGCCCCCAAAGAATCGGCAAATGGTAACCGTCCCCCACTAGGAAACAATTAATTTGTAAGGTGTTAGGTAATTACCTGTAAATAGGGAAGTTCAGTGAATCGTGACACTGTCCTGAGTACTTTTAATTGTTAACAAGCCTGCATTAAAGAATTTTTAATCAGATTTTGTCTTACTATTATAGGAAAAAAAGCCGATTCGGATATTTTTCAATCGGCTTTTTGAAGTTTGAATCGGCGTTTTTGCCAAAAATCGGCATTTGTGAAGGCCTCGTATGCAAGTGTTACATGTTATACAACCCAATGTTTAAGATTGCCTTTATTTTATCATCTTTCCTTAAGCAAGATTTTACTAAAATTTATGTCAATGTTCAAAAATTGGTAACCTTTTTTTCAACAAAATTATAAGCAAAAGAACAATTTTTATATTCTATACCCTCTACAGAATGCAAATATTACATCATATTTTGCCTTTGATCATCAATTTTTGAGATGAAGATGCTTTAAGTTTTTTCAAATCACTGTGACCCAGCAACCTACTTTTGGTTGCTTTTGTGACCCTGTGAACAAAATTGAACTGCATTGATCTAGATACACCTTTCACCAAATTTCATTAAAACTGGCCATTTTAGAAGTTCTGGGAGCATTAAAAGGTATTACTGCGATTAGTCAGAAATAGGTTCTGGTATTGATGCACTTAACTTACAGATATGCAAGCAAACACAGATAAAAGTCTGCTTACACACACTGCATTATGCCACAAGCTCACTTCGGCCTTTTAGACAGGTGAGCAAAACCAATGTAATACAAATCTTGACACAAAAACATATTCATACAAAGAGTAATACAGGATTTATCTGAAAACAATGTACATGTAGCTCAATGGAACCTCAATTTTACAACAAACGCTGTTATGTGCACAAAGATGTGTAACTGTGTTGATTGATTGGAATGGCATGAATGTGATTACATAATGCTTTGTGACACAGAACAATGATTGCTAGACTTCAGTTAAATGACCTGAAAACTGAATAAAGTATTCTAGATTTCAATTATATATTACATATTACTGCTAGAAACTCTCTCTCCTCTCTCTCTGGGGGGCCTCAGTGGCTGAGTGTCTAAAGGGTGTGCTTATGGATCACAGTGCCTCTCACTGCCTGGGTTCGAAATCCCACTCGGGACAGATCCTAGTGTGAAAAGAGTTGTCAGTTCACTTGCTGCAGGACGGTGGTTTTCTCTGGGCACTCTGGTTTCCTCCACCATCCCGAAATGACTGCTCGAATAAGTGAAAGATTCTTGACTGGGGAGTAAAACACCATTACTCTACCACCTCTCTCTCTCTCTCTCTCACTCTCTCTCTCTCTCTCTCCTTCTCTCTCTCTCTCATCTCTATATATATATTATAATATATATATATATATATCTTATATATATACACAAATGTATATATGTATATATATACCAGTATCTACATAACATTTATAACAGATTAACAGATGTGTACTGTCTATTTGTATACACCTGTATCAACAGGTGATCATTGTGGATTGATTTTTATAATACCTGTAAAACTGACATAAATGTAATGATTACACACATCAAAACGTGTACATACACAAACAACTGCCAGAATAATTAATCACAAAATCAGAAACAGCATTCAAAATGTAACTTTTACCTCAACCTCAAACTAATTATCCAAATAAAGCATCAAAAATTTTTACATCTATTTCAATGTCAAACTAAGAGTCAAGGAAATTAACTACGGTATCTCAAAATATTTCTCTCTTCCTAACCTTGAACAAAGAAACATGAAAACAGCCTCTCAAAATATTACACACATTCAACTCAAACAAGGAAACATGAAAACAGCATCTTAAAAAATTTCTCTCATCTAATCCTCGAACTGAGAAACATAGAGACAGCATTTCAAAAAAAATTGACTCATTTCAATTCCAAACAATGGAAAATTAAAACAACATTTCAAAATAAAACCCTCAATTTCATCAAATACAAAACACAAATTCTGAATCTCAAAATATCCCACTCATCTCAACTTCAAGTGAAAAATAATGGCACCCCCATTTAAAAGACAAATGGAAGGGGGACCCTGAATTTAATTTGACAGAAAACATGGTACCAGGGCACAGAAAATTAAATGCTATTCCAAAATATTACCCTCTGAAGCACGAAAATTGAACCTTAAAATATTATTTATACAACCCTGAGTTTATTATCATTTTAGCAAATAATCTTCAATCTCTCATGATCTCAATTTTATATAAGATGGAGCTATAAAAAAAAAAATAAAAATTGCCATTCTCACAAAGCCCATACCCTGAAAACAATAACGAATAACTTGTATATTTTTAACAAGTTTATTGAGTCATAACTTGAAAAAGGGTGTTAACACTTCATGACACACGTAACATGTTATGAAAAAGTGTGCACACTGTTTTTCATGTTATGACTCAAATAAACTTGTTAAAAACACAAGTTATTCATTATAATTTAATTTTAGATGCTTAAACTAAAACATAAAACAATGTTTTGTTTTATTTTTCTTGATTTTTTATAATTGCAATAAAATTTCTTACACATTGAAACTGTCATAAACAAACAATTTTAGCCATGACATGGAAAGAGACATAAGCCATACCCTTTACGTTTAGCGTTGCTATGTTGCGTAGTTATTGGAGTATTATGTGAAAAACGATCATGTGAGTTTATGTTAATTTTGTATTCCAGTACTGATATTACTGAATTTAGAAATTAAATTATCTACACATATATTCCAACATTGTAATTACCTTCTCCTTTCTAGCCATTATTGCCAAATCCACATGCGAATAAAATTGAGGTCGGGGGATTTTTACAGGTTCAATATTTAAACATCCATCCATTTTTTGACAAATCTTTACAGCTTTCCAAATCAGAGCATATTAACTAACTAAATTCTGCTGCTTATTTTTGTCGCTTCATTCATTGCTATTGTTTCTATAAATTTGTTACTTCCCAAAAAAAAACACAAAACAAACAGCAGATGTGGTCTATTATCCTTATAACAGAATACAATCAGGTTTGCAAAAATAAAAAGGGATAATGTCTTAAAAAACACAAGCTTAGCTCCAACATATTTTTCTCAATCTGAACATGACATATTTTTTTCAGAAGCCTCATCCACTGAAATTGTTACTGTAAATTTGTTTGTTTCCCAAAACACAAAACAAATCGCAGATGTTGTTCTATTTTTTACATAAGTAGATTATTTTTTTGAAGATTTTGATTTATTATTTGTCATATATCTCGTTACATCTATCTATATACACATTGTCTCATTTGAACATATGTCAACAACGGTTTTAACAATTCCTCAGTGCTTATAGTAACGTATATCAATAAGCGACAAATCAAACGTGAAACGTTAAACATTATCTGTTTTCTACGATGTATTGATAATTCTGAGGTTGAGCTATACACCGTACAACAGCAAATATCAGTAACATGTTTCCTAGCTTGTGGCTGAATTAGTTAAAATATCCTTCTTTTTTTTTCTACGAAAAGTGAACATGAAAAAACATATCTTGTCTCACACTGCCTTTTTAACAAGTTTCCTAGCTTGTAGCTGACTTTCTCAAGTTTTCATAATATTGTTTTTTTTTCATGAAAAGTAACATGAAAAAAATATCTTGTCTCAAGCTGCTTTTATCCTGATATGTGAACATGAAAATAAATTTGTCTGAAGCTGATTTTTTTATGAAAAGTGAACAAGAAAAATATATCTGGTTTGAAGCTGCTTTTTTCATAAAAAAGAGCACAAAAAAGAAATCTCTGTTTTTTTTACGAAAAGTGAACACTAAAAAGATATTTATTTCAAGTCAAAATTTAACAATCCATCTTTCAGTTACAAATCATATATATGTAAATATCTCACTCGGATCCGACTTGGGACTAAAGATCTAACACTGCTTCTACCAGTGATTTTTTTCAGTAATTACGAATATTTTGACTCTAGTATGTACTTATCTAAGTCACAAATGTTTGTGCCTCTAAAAACACTTGATTTAGTATCTTAACTTGATACTGTTAATTTTACATAAAACACGACACCAAATGATATTTGCTCGCCCTCCACTCTCTCTGTTGATGGCAAAAGCAATTAACAGTTAGCACACAAATTTAATTATTCAAAACTACTGGTAAATAGATAAATATGATCTTATATTATAATTATAAATAATTTTTTTTTTTAATTTCTGACAAATTTCTTTTTTTTTTCCAGTTTTTCTGATACATGTACTACATTATTTTTTAAAATCAATATTCAAGTATTTTTTTTCTAGTGTTCCTGAAAAAATCAATAATTGCTTGATGAATTAATTTTTCATTTTTGATGACTTTTGGTATAATATCATAATGCTATTGTTAGCATCAAAATTATTAGATATTAAATCCAGTATCAATATCCCCAGATAAATAAAACCTACACAATTTCTTCACACAGTGGAACTTGTCTAAATTGGAAATCTCATGGACTGAAAATTTTATACAAATCAGACCAGTTTTCAGTCAACAAACACTATTGGCACTGGTAATTTGCATGTTCTGACACACCAAGAAAATTTTGTTTTTACAATCATTCAAGTTCAGATTTTACGGGTTCCCATAAATTCCAAAAGTCTTGTAATCACCTTGTGAGCATTTAATACTGGAAATTTACATTCAAAACAGAGTTGACTCATTGGAAGACCATATAGTCAATTTCCTTATGTCTTGTCAATTTCATTTGAATGTACAAGTAATTTTACACATGTGCTGCATCACAATATCACAATATTATCTATCTACAACTTGTGAAGTAGAACTTGTCGACTTGTGAACATCTTCTGGACTGTAGATTTTATACTAATTATATAGGTTTTCTGTTCACATGGTTTAATTTCAAATAATGAATATGTTCTTATACAGTACTTCAATTATGACAATTCTTTTAATCATTCGCAGTTTGGTTTTTTGCAGGTTATGCTGTATTCAAACAGTTTGTAATTGCCTTTTTTACATTATAAATATTGGTAATCATGACTTCTTAGCTTGAAATGTATATTTAAAACTTTTTTTTTTTTCATGAAATAGATAGTCAATATCCATAAATCTTGTTGATTTCATTTGAAATTTACAAATCCATTCACACATGCATCATATGATGAAACAATATTATATATCCATAACTTGTTGGTTTCACTTCAGTGAAATGTACATAAGACATTGATGATGCCAGTAGATTTATCTGTACATCATATCACATATGTATATTTAAAATTATCTTTTTATCCAGACTCAGTTGAATGCTCTTGAAAAGTAACCATCTATGAATCAAAATTATCAGATACCGCAGCTCTACACACCCAAAACTTGTTGCTTTTACTTGCACAAGCATTAAATGTCATTATACTTTTTGTATTAAACATGTGTAACTCGTTGTGACAAATACACACATCTAAAAAATGATATACATGTAACTGATTTCACTTGAGATTTTTCAAATAATCCAGATCCATGCTTGCAGATTTCACTTGGATTATACCATATAAAAACGAAGTTGTTTTATCAAAACATTCAGTACTAAACATCCATTTTCAGACTCTCATATGTATTCTATTTAATATGTAGGTTAAGAAATTGACGATATTCAGATCTGATTTATCTGTTCATCAAATAACACACCTGTTCACTAATTAAATTCTGCTACAGGTAGGATAAACGACAGATCCCTTGTTAATTAATATCTGATCATCATACATATCATTGTTACTATATACCTGTGCATTATCACCTGTAACAAGTTTTGTATTTTTATCCAGGTATGATGATTATTATGACTAGTGTCGTTATCCTTAACTCATCTTCCATCTAAAAATTACCTGTGACGACAGATAGAATTGAAATATTCAGGTAACCCTATATCATAACAGGTAATATATTTATGCGATTTTTTTTATCTTTATGAATTT
>CM056606.1:6363463-6450967 GCA_029721355.1 Tegillarca granosa | reverse complement strand
AAATACTGGTATGAATTTGAGTTTTCCTAGGGTAGCTGATAAAAAAAAATCATTTTAGTTACTGCAAATTTAATGTTTCATTTTTTGTTTTTAATTTATTTGTTTTACTTATATACATGTATTATTAAAACTACACACAGTATTGTTAAAACTTTTTTTTAAAATTTTAAATTGAGATTATGAGTTGCATATCTACACAAATTTTTATTTTATATGTAACAAGTACAGTGTATATGTGCAATGCAGTGCATTTATGTCAGATAAAAAAGTGCATGTGCAAGGTATTTTATTTATGTCTGGTTGTCAAAGTGCATATGCACTGATATTATTGTTAGTGACATTGTTATCATTGTTGCCAAGGTAACATTCAAGGACTTGGACATGATTGTTCTTTGCAGTATTACACCGAAAGCCAAAATAAATTCTAAATGATCATTACAATAAAATTGTTCCATGTTGGCTTTGCAACAGTTCATTAGACATTATTACATGTATTGTAATTTTTTAATTACAATTAAAACTTGTAGATGTCAGTTGACTTGTACGAAAAAGAATTATTGTATGTGGGAGGAATTTTCAAGAATCTCAGAGCATAAAATTATTCAGTACATTTTATTTATTTGATCGATATTTTTATTTTAAACAGTATTTTGTTGCTTATTCCATCCATGCTTGAAGTCCCAAAAATGATTTTTTGATTTTTTTTTTTACATTCCATCCAATTATTTATTTAAATGTTTAAATTTTTGATTTATTTCTCTTTTTATATTTTAATAATGTAACAGTATGGTGTTTTATTTTGAATTTACTTTGTTTTTTGTTTTAAATTAAGGTCAGTGGAAACACTTTAACTTTTTTACCTTTAATGCTTAAATAACTGAAGAGTTCCACAAACTTCATCCAGTTATAAAGTGGTTTATATGTTTTATTAGTGAAATTTTACAAACATTTATGAAAACCAGAACTGAAAAACTCTTTATTTTAGACTAGTAAATAAGTTTAGTTGATTAAAAGTCTGAAGTATGTCCAATGACCTTAAAAGAATTTATATTTATGTAGTTTCATAGTTTGATCTGTGTCCTTAAAAATTGGTATAATCTTATATATCATGCGTAATATTATATATATATATATATATATATATATATATATATATATATATATATATATAAATTGTATATTGTATTATACATATTTTTTCTGTTAATTTTACACAACCATGCAGATGTATTTATGTATTTTTTTCACTAATTTTCTTGTTTGCACAGATTTATGGGAAAGGGATAGGGAAAGTAATATAACACATCAGCATAATATACAGATTTTTTAAAGGGACAGAAGGGAAGGGACAAGGGGAGATAATACTCATTTCTATAATTTAGTAGTGGGAGACAAGAGGTTTACAAAGAGGGAGTAGAGTGGAGTAATGGTGTTTTACGCCCCAGTCAAGATTCTTTCACATTTCGAGGCGGTCAGTTCTGGTATGGTGGAGGAAACCGGAGTGCCCAGAGAAAACCACCGACCTTCAGCAAGTGAACTGACAAACTTTCTCACACTAGGATCTGTCCTGAGTGGGATTCGAACCTAGGCGGTGAGAGGCAGGCGCTGTGAGGTTTACACAGATGTATCCTTCCAAAGCTGCTTGTTTAGGTTGGTTAAACATACACATATTTGTGGGGGAGGGGGGGAAGACTGAATGGGGGTCTTGTAGACATAGCATTTTATAACAAAAACAATTTTATGTTATTAAACCCTATAGAGAGATAAAAAATCTTAATGTATTCTCACTTTCCATTTTGGTAGCTCAGTTGGTAGAGTGCTCGCTCAGTAAGTGGGAGGCCGTGGGTTCGAACCCCAGCCGGGTCTGACCTAAGACTTGAAAGTGGGTAGTGACTGTTTTTTCGCCAGGCACTCGGCATTACGAAATGAAAGTCAAACGGTTCTTTCGGTTGGGAACTTAAAATAAACGAGGTCCCGTGTCACGGCGTGGCACAATAAAGAACCCTGCTGTATAATGCCATCAGTGCAATGCACAGGCAAAATTTCTACATTTTCGCCTATAGCTGGCGACGTCTCGATATAAGTGAAATATTCTTGACTGGGACGTTCAACTCCACTACTCAACTCAACTCACTGTTTCCATTTTGGTGGGATTGGGCTAAGGTGGGGTAGGTAGGGGCCATGACATAATTATTGAACTGAATAAGCCATACTAATGTGTTATGTCTGCTTTACAAATCAACAGTTATTTATGCTATTTCTAGATAGTTCATTGGTCAGATTTGTTTTTATATAAAAAAAGCCTCATTTTGGTTTATAATTCTGAAAGAAGTTTAAAATGAGGCTGCATATTTCATGCAGATTCAGTCCCTTGAACAGCTTAAATGACTTCACACATATCATGCATATACGCACAAGGAAAAAATTGCAAATCAAATGATCAATGGTAATTATAGCTCATATTAAATACATTTGGTCTCAAAGATAGTTACATAGAACAGAACATTGCGATTGTAATTATTTAACCACTGACCTCTTTAAAATGAGGTTTATAGTAATTATAATTACAATTGCTTTGTAATGCAAACTGATTAACACACATTAGCGATTTGAATTTTTAAAAAAAGTTATTTAAATATTTTTCATCCAAAATAATTATTCATATGACGAGTCTCTTCAGACACAAAATAGTGGTGCGGAAAATAGGAACAGATAACAATTACATCAAATTAATATTATCAATTTGATATTTATTTTATTGCCACACAGCTTTATTTGATCATTTACACAGAATATAACTAAAACAACAACAACAACAACAAAAAAAAGATAATGAAAATGGCATTGTAACCATAGCAACCCTGCAGAATAAAAGTAGTTCCGTATGAAATTATGTATTCGTATGTCATAAGAGCAATTGTATTTATAGCTGATATAATCACAATTCGTCTCAAAGACAGTTTTTTTTAGGGAAGACAAATTGAAAATGTAAATATCACTGAAATGGCCAATTTTATTTTATAACATGGACATATATGTGTATGTAAGTTTTACATTCAAAATTGTTTTTGTCTTTGTCAGGGTGGGGTTAAGGTGGGGTAGGGGTCAATACACATACAGTTTTGTAACTATGACAACCAATACACGTACAGTTTTGTAACTATGACAACCACATATTTTAATATGTATATATAATTTTTACAACATTGTCAACCTCTTGGTTGGGTGGTGTCTGAGTTTTGGATGGGGGTTGATTAGGGGGGATGGACTGGGGCAGGGCAGTACACATATCATACTATAACTGAACCACACACTTGTTATCTCTCTGTATATTTAGACCATGTTATCCATTATACATGCATTATTGTAATAAAATTAATATTGTTATCTCATTTTGTCCTTTGTTTGTGCAATATCAAATCTTGACTGGGATGTAAAACTTCATTACTCCACTTACCTCATTTAGCGAATCAGAAGAGCCAATAAAAAAAAAGAGTTAAAACAGACAAACATGACTGATTGACTGTCTATGATGTCACAAGAATTAAGCCTCTATTTGACAAACAGCTGTTCTGAAAGTAGATTTTGTCTGGTAAGTTGTTGAGATCATTTGTTCACAAAGATATTCATTTTCCGATTTGTATTTTACAATTACAACATTTAACAAATGTACTTCAAATGAAAAAGAGTTACACCTGGCAAACTTTCTTGACAACATTACTGTTTCTTTATGATGTCACTTAGAGTTATGTTGAGCAATGGTGTTTTACACCAAGTCAAGAATTTTTCACTTATATTGAGGTGGTCAGTTTTGGGATGGTAGAGGAAACTGTGAGTGTCTAAAAAAAACCACTGACCTTCAGTAAGTGAACTGACCAACTTTTTCACTCTAGGATCTGCCGGAATTGGATGCGGCAGACCTAGGTGGTGAAAGGCACTAATCCGTAATCACAAGGGTTTAGACCACCTGGCCACCCACTATGTCACAAGGGTTAATCCCTCTACTTGACAACCAGTTTTTCAGGGCCCAAGTTGTTTAAAGCTCAGTAAACTTGCTCAAATAATAAGTGGGGCCTCGGTGGCTGAGTGTTCTAAAGCGCACACTTACGGATCACAGCACCTCTCACCACCTGGGTCCGAATCCCACTCTGGACAGATCCTAGTGCGAGAAAGTTTATCAGTTTGCTTGCCAAAGGTTGGTGGTTTTCTCAGGGCACTCTGGTTTCCTCCACCATCCCAGAACTGACCACCTCGAAAAAAGAGAAAAAAATCTTGACTGGGGCATAAAACAACATTACTCCACTCCAGTCAACTTAAATAATTAGTAAATATGGAATAACAAAGATTAAGAATATTTCTGTTAAATTTTAAACTTTAATTGCTTCTTTTGATGTTAACCATTGCATACATCAATCAATTTTTTAACAATAATTTAACAATATTACCAGATTGATACAAGGAACAAATTTTGTTGACCAATTGGTAAGGCTCGGAGCTTTGAACAATGGTCCTTGAAGAAGTTTTTGTTCATTCTGCTTTTTAAGTCTGCAAATTTTTTTTTCATCCTCCGTAAGGATTTATGAAATTAAAACTACTGAACAAATTTAGTTTGTGTAAATTGTATTCACTATGTAATAATTACAACATTTTGATCATAAATCTACAAAATAAATAGCACTGTGAATGTAAACCCCTAAACCCCCCCTAATTCTAACATATGGTATATCCCAAAATATTAATAATTGGACTATACCAATGAAATATATTGGGTAACACAATCATATCTAGACATTTGTAATGTTTCATACAATATAATATTTTGATTGCAAAGTTTAATGCACACTGTTGTGAAATTTCCGCCAAGGTATTTGTGGAGAATATATACTGTTATGTACCTGTTTTCTGTGATCAGTAGTTAAACACGATGTAAATTTCTAGCAAAAAAAATTTGACTTAAATTTCAATGAGAGAAAAACAAGAAGCCTGAAATGTTCTACAAGGACACTTAAAATCTGGAAATTTTCTTGTCAAGTTATTTTATTTTATATACTAGCATTTGTTTATTTATTTATTCATTTATATGTGTACCTTTTATATTCAACTTGTCAGATGATGCTCTTGGCGAAAGTAGGTAAAATACATGCATATTGAAATATACAATGTTCACAAAAATTTTATTTTTATTGCATCATGTTTCTCTGCAAGTTAACAGGTAAAAAAAAAAAAAAAAATTAAAAAAAAAAAATAAAACCGAACATGAAAAATTTACAGCTAAGTTAAATAGAAAAGAACTTGAAAACCTTGACATCCCCCCCCCCCTAAAATGTGAGTTTCTTCTATCAAACATCTCTTCATAAGAGGGGGCCTCAGTGAACGAGTGGTCCAAAGCGCGCAATTACGGATCACGGCGCCTCTCACCGCCTGTATTCGAATACCACTTGGGACAGATCCTAGTGTGAGAAAGTTTGTCAGTTTGCTTGCCGAAGGTTGGTGGTTTTCGCCAGGCACTCTGGTTTCCTCCACCATCTCAGAACTGACCGCCTCGAAATAAGTGAAAGAATCTTGACTGGGGCGTAAAAACACAAAAACTTCACTCCACTCTCTTCATAAGCAATATTTAAATATATCTTGTATACTGTATATTGTAAATTCTTCATCAACAGTTTATCAATACATTAAATATAATCTCTTCATCAATAGTTTATCAATACATAAAATATAATCTATGTCATTATAATGTATTCATCATTAAACATTTTTCTTGCAGTACGAACCTTTCACCTTGTTTACTCCACACACCTGATTTCACGATTGTCCTGTTCTATATGCATAATAATTCAACAATTATGTATCCAATCAAAATCATATTTGTTTTAAAAATTTCCACAGATTTGGGAGAAAACTTTTTACATAACATTTCTGAGTTATATATGTATATCTTTCATATACAACAACATAAAAAAACTTCATTACTCCGACATCAATATTATTATATGGTCCCTGTGATTTTTCTTTGCTTTCTTTTTATACGTAAAATCTTACAGCACACAAACATTTGGAAGCAAAAATCCAAGTCTGATGAACTCAGAAATATAGAAAAGTTTAACTGGATTAATTTTAAGCATTTTATGAATAACAACCTCATTTATGAGTTAATACAAATTTTTCCAACATATACATGCAAGACAACAGGAGAAGAAAATTAAAGAATATGGTATACAATTGTAAGTGTAAATATGCACAGACACTCAAAGATTAACGGATAATGAAATAGGTGATTTACATTCCACAGATAACTTCTCTTTTCTAAATCAAAATGTACCAATAACCATTTATTTTACTACTGTCTATTTTTAGATTTCACAAAAATTATTTCATTAAAGATATGATCCACTCAAATACACATGTCAATTAAATGTCAAAAAAAATTCACAATATGAATGTCACCTCATAAATATGTGTATGTATGATAAGCTATATGCATATGGTTTTACTTTTTGTTCAAGAAATAAGATGTCAGAATTTAAACATCTGGATTCTATCAAATGTCAAATCCACAAAGTTTACCATCAACATGTACCTTCTCTGTTAAGATCCACACAGCTACTGCATCTCTGCTATGATCCACAAACACAAAATCATCCACACACACTAAATGAATTCTGAAACAATTACTGCTGGATATGATTTAATCATTTCTACAGTCACATGACTTGCTTCCTTAGTCACATGAGACATTTCTGCAGTCACATGATCCATTCACTCCATGAAATTTAAAATAATCACTACTAAATATGTAATTTTTTTAACTGCTGCAGTCACATGACTAATATCTGCACTCACATATCAACTTACTCAAGGAATTTAAAAATAATAACTGCTGAATATATATATAATTTTTTTTAATTACTGCACAGTCACATGATCAATATCTGTAGTCACATGATCCACTCACTCAATAAAATATCAATGAACAATATATAATTATATATATATGAATTTTTAATTATCATGTCCTTATTTGGAATTTTCCAGCTTTTGTTATGTATTTAACTCCTTTAAATGGTTTATATTTCTGAAAATAAAATTTATATATATATATATATATATATATATATATATATATATATATATATATATATATATATATATATAATAATAATAATAATAAATATCAGTACTGTGATTAGTTGAACTGTTTATATGAAATATAAAGTTCCATGTTCTATAAATTTTTTTTGATGTAATAGATATAAGTGACATCATACTGTAAACCGCTTTATATTAGCGCATAGAAATTTTAGCGATTTTAAGGTGCCAGATGTATTAGCGCAGTTTTATTTTAACGCCAGAGACTACCCTGTTTGGGACCCCAGAATTCACACCTCTATTCGACTAAAAAGTAATCTTAATTAAGCCAACTGTATATATAGATACTATGAATACTATTTTATATACATGCGTAATGACCTATGAACAGGTGATTAGTAGTATTAATTAAGTAAATGAAGCCTTACATTTACTCTTTGTCATTCTGTATGTGTAAAGGTATCTATAAAAATTGCAGTTTATCGAGAGAAAAACTCCAGAGTCCCCATTGTTTACAAGCCCAAAAAACGCCGATTGTTTTTAATTTGTGGATTTTAAGTGCTTTTTCAAACTGTTTTATTGTGGATTTACTGATTTTCAGGATTTGTCGTGATTTAATTCGGACTTTATTCCATTTTTTGTGTGCGTGCGCATATCGTTCTCAGCTAAAACGGAAATGGACTTTTTGGGCTGATTGATAAAACTTATTTATTGACTTTTATGCTTGTGTAGATCGATATATCTTCTCATTGATTAAATCTTTTTTAAAATTTTTTTTCTTTAAACATTATTATAATTATATGACGGGTATAATATTCAACAATAGTAGCAGTTAAACATCATCAAAGACCGCTGTTTCGGGGGACCTTTCGTATTTGCCCGTTAAGTTTTGTAAATTAGCAACAGTTTTATTTTAGCTGTTGAATTCTTTCGCCAATTGCGCTAAAAAAATCTGCCGCTAAATTGTCACGGTTTACAGTAATCAAAGTCACACAATCAGGTTAAAAAAGTACTTTTTTTATTACTGATTAAAAATGGTGTGATAGTATTTTTTTTAGTTAAGATTTTCAAAGTGATATTTTTATTAAAAAAGAAAAAAAAAAAAAAAAAAAAAAAAAAAAAGATATGTATTTGTTACTCCATTGACTGGGGCATAAAACAACATTACTCAACTCAACTAATTCTCTCTATTTGCTACTTACCTCTCCATACATATCTAATTTGTTAACTTTTAATCCTGATAATGCTAACTGACTAATGGCAAACTGCATCTACAAAAGGAAAATAAAACAGGTTTAAATTGTAATTAAATAACATTACTATTTGGCAAATGGCAACATTATCACGTGAAAAGCTTAAACATAAACCTACTAAAATGAACAATGCTTTTTTAAAGACAAGTTGTCAATTACAACCAGGTTTAAGATCTTTTTACTCCATATTTCAACCTCTATATAAAGACCACTTACCTATTGTGACAGTTCTAAACTTAAGAAAACTTGAAAATTTCTGTAATTAATATACTGTCTATTGCACTTCGCAAACAATTTTGGACATATCCTCAGGTGAGCGTCAAACCCCATGGGTCTCTTGTTTTAAAAATACAAACACATGGGAAGGACCCTGAATGTAGCCAAAACATTTGTTCAATTCACTTTTCCAATCACCTGAATTTACTATCAATTTGCCCTAGATCCCATTACTAGTCTTTATACACACATATACATGTAGGTATTACTTTATTTATACTTACATTGATTGTTGGATTTGATTCTGGTATTGGTGCACCTGTTTGTAAACTTATCTAAAATATAAAACAAGAGTAACTTAAAATTATATGTCTCACCCACTACCAACAAAATATTTTAAAATTTCCAGCAAAAAATTTAAAAGGCAATTGATGTCTATAACAATGACAATAGTGATGGAAAAATATAAACAAATAAATAAATAAATAAATAAATAAATAAAGTGTGTTTAGCTTCTACTCTTTCTCAGGTGGGGCTTTAGTAGCCAAGTAGCATAGGCTTACAGATCAGGGTACCTCTCTCCACCATTATTTTGATACTATTCTGGCAGGTTCTAGTATGAAAATGTTTGTCAGTCCATTTTCTGCAGGCACTCAGGTTTTCTCCACTGGCCCCAAACTGATTGATTTGATATTGATATACTAAGTAAGTAAAAGAATTCTAACTGATATTTAAAGCACCACTCCTCTACTCAGCTCCTTCACCACAAGACAACACAGAAGATACACCATTAGAAATTATTATGTACATCTCATATGACATCCCAAAATCTGTATGCAAAATTTTGCCAACAAAAAAATAAAACCTATTTTCCTTATCAAAAGCAACATACCAATAATGATTATCATTTTAACAAAACAGGTACTTAAATTTATGAGAACTGAAAAAAGAAGGAAAAGAAACGATTAGGTTTGTTTGTTTATTTATTCATAAAAAAAACCTTAAAAAAAATTCTTTTGACAATAATTCTGACTCTTGGAGTTTGACGTCATTGTCATCATCTCATCAGTATTAAGTTCTCTCTTAAGAACAAGTACCATTAGTATTTCGCCGCTAAGTGGTCTAAAGCACTCGCAGAATGCAGTATCTCTCATAAAGCTAAGTGGTCTTAACCACTCGCAGATCTCAGTATCTCTCATAAAGCTAAGTGGTCTAAAGCACTCGCAGATCGCAGTATCTCTCATCAACTAGGTTTGAACATATCCTTGTGTGAAAAGTTTTTAAGTACCCTTGCTGAGTTTTCTTCAGGTACTCCAGTTCTCTCCACTGATTCATAATTGAATGCCTCAGTAAGTGAAAGGATTTTGACTGGGGTATAAAATACCATATCTTTACATCATTGCACATCTACCAATACTTCATATTTTGAGATCATACATCAATTTCAGCCTGGAGTTGAGCCTGTAACCTCCTATAGACAAGACAACTTAAATGACTTACATTTCCTTTTATATTAGGTAATTTTGTTGAGTCTATCCTGCCAACTTCCCACGACATCACCTTGGAAACTGGGTCAAATGTGTACCTTCCCTGTGATGGTGTTAATGATGCATTTAGAACTGATTTGGGAAAGTTAACCTCCATCACAACATTCTCTACCTAAAAACAAAAACATCAAATTAAAATGTACCAAAAACATGTGTTTATTCAATAATATACAAAAACTAAGTATGACAGAGAATTTTCAATTCAATTTGGAACTATTCATGACTGGGTGTTGTTTGAATAGCATTTAATTCAACAGACGTGAAACTTCCCTAAGTATCAGCACAAATTTATGATGTAAACAGTTGGTCTCGGTAAAATAGATGTTAAACAAGATCAAAAAATTTTTATGATGTAAATCTTCATCAATGTCTTGTCATGTTTGTGATCCAAAACTTGTGGGTATGTCTTCATTCTGCTGTGATTGTTATAATGAAGTATTTCAAATCACTGGAAAAAAATTGGGATTGCAAATATGAATTGTTCCAAAGCTAGTTGATTCACACACAAGCTAGCTGATTCATAAACAAGCTAGCTGATTCATATACAAGCTAGCCAATTCATACACAAGCAAGCCCATTCATACATACTGGGTAATCTAGCTGATTCATACACAAGCTAGGAATTTTTCAAGTCCAAGGGGGGATAACTCTGTCAAAAATTGCTCAATTGTACTCAAAACAGAACTTGACCTAGATAAATCTGTATACCAAATTCCATTTTAGTAAGTGCAACCTCTGCGAAGAAAATGAACGGAAACTGTTGGTGGACCGACAGGCAGCAGCAGCTAAGCAATAAAGCCTCCCTTCTTTGAAAGTGGGGGGGGGGGGGGGGGAAGAGGGAGATAACAAAAAATTCAAATAGTGAAATATATTTAAGAAAGTAAAGGGAGATTATGTTTGTCATCTGGTACTTACAGTTTTACCCATGGTCTGTTTTGGACCTATAGTAACATCAAATCGCCCACCGCTACCCTCTCTGTACATAATGTTGTGTTTAATATAAATAGGAATAGCCACTATACTACAATGAGTAAAAAAAATACAAACTGTCAATGCAAAATCCTGAAATGAGTCTAAAAAAGGACAAAACATAGCTTTTAACCTTCTCATTGACTAGGTGCATTTTCCACTTGGACAGATCCTAACACAAAAAAAAATTTGTCAATTTTCTCATTAAAATTAGTGGTTTTCTTGGATTACTCCAGTTTCCTCAAACATCAAAGGATTTTTATATGAGTGAATGAATCTTGACAGACACATAAAACACCACGGCTCCGTCCAGCTCGGAAATCAACTTACAGTGACAAATTCCAAACCCTATCTATCACTTAATACTATTTCCCTGTGTACAAAAGGCTATGTGTAAAACTGACCAACTACAGTTAAGCAAAGCATGAAAATTTGGAACTGACCAGACAGACATCCTTCAGATACCATACATAACAGAAATGGTTGGTTTTCTATATGCTGTTTTACATACTGTATAAGTATTTATTTTGGCTGTGTATTAATACTGGTGCTTTTAATTTTTGCCATTATTAATACACTTCAACGTTAATTTTAGCTCACCTGTCTAAGGGAGTTGAGTTGAGTAATGGTCTTTAACGTCCCAGTCAAGAATATTTCACTTATATCGAGACATCACCAGTTATAGGCAAAAGTGTAGAAATTTTGCCTGTGTGTTGCGCTGATGGCATTATACAGCAGGGTTCTTTATCCTGCCATGCCTGCCGTGACATGGGACCTCATTTATTTTGAGTTCCCATCCGAAAGAACCGTGACTTTCTTTCATAATGCTGAGTGCTTGGCGAAAGAACAGTCACTACCCACTTTCAAGTCTTGGGTCAGACCTGGCCGGGGTTCGAACCCACGACCTTCCATTTATGGAGGGAGCACTCTACCAACTGAGCTGTCTAAGGAGAAACAATGACAGTGCCAATATTATTACACTTCAATGTTAATTTTAGCTTGCCTGTTCAAGGGGAAACAATGACAGCGCCAATATCATTACACTTCAACATTACTTTAGCTCACCTGTCTAAGGAGAAACAATGACAGCCCCAATATTAATACACACTAAATGTTTGTGACCCTCCGGAACACATATGCATATAATGCATACTAATATAAATACTTATACAGTATATTTAGCATATTTAGGGTCAAAATCACTGTGTATGATGACAACTGACTTTTTGACACTCAGAATCAGGATATGATATAAATCTACTGTACTTGCCAGGATAAACAACTTACTTATTAGCCCCTATATGATAAGACATCAGTCGGAAGTTTCCATCTGGTGGAACAAATGATAGTATCTTCTCACTCTGCAAATAACGAAAAGTATATTTACATACTCACATGGTATATTTACATAATTTGCACAGAATTCAATCTCCTTTTCATTACAATTGCAGAATTTTATCAAGAGTTTCCAGAAGAAAACATATCTCACGTGATGATTTTTAAAATTTAACCAAAACCTTTGACAATGTATACATGAACCAAAAGCTCACATGAACATTAAAATGGTTCCAAAATAAAAAAATAATAATAATCATCATCATCATCATAATAGATAATAAGTTTGACTTTAAAATTTTATGTAGATAATTCATGAATATTAAAAACATTGAAAAATATTAAAATATCCTGAATTAAAAAAACTTTCAATAATAAAAATACTTTAAATAAATATTATTAATTGAAAAAACTAATTTTTTTAAGGTTGCACAATATCATCACAATAATACCTGTATAAAAATTATAAGTAACATAATTTTCTACCTACCTCCCAACGTTTAAATCTGACACAAGGATGGAAGCTGGCGTCATCAAGGAGACGTGGATTGATAAAGGACAGGGTCAAATCCGGCATACCACTTAATTTTATCAAACAATCAACCTAGATAAGAATATATATGTATATATATAACAAATACCTACTAAATTTTGATGTGCCATATGTGCATTTTGTAAAATCATTCTTCATCAGTGACACCGGGGCCGAAAAGTTCGATAAATAAAAAACAGTTGAAAAATAATGAATCTAAAGTTCAAAAATTATGTATATGAATTACTCATTGTGTCTCATCATCCTTTGCTAAAATTTACTTTTTAAATGAATTTTAAAGAGAAAAAAGTTTCCAATCAATGTAGCTGATAAATGAATGGATTGGATTAATGGTGTTTTATGCCCCAGCCGAAATTCTTTCACTTATATTGAGAAAGTCAGTTGTACAAGCTGCTGGAATGTAGGGAAAACTGAAGTAACCAAAGCAAACAGACTCGATTTCACGCTATGATCTGCCCAAATGGGATTCAAACCTAGAAAATAAGAGGCATTGTGATCAGTAAGCTCACTTTAGACCACTTAGCCACCAAGGCCAGCATGGCAGTGATATTTTTAGCATTAAACATGCTATTTCTAAAATGTTTATTACTCAATTTTTTTTATTTGTTTTCTTGATTGATGAAAACTGAAGTATTATTACTAAAACATATACAATGTACATACATAACCCTGTATTTCTGCTATGACCGTTGATCCAGATTTATCTATAATGGCGTCTATTTCCTCTATGACATCAAAGTAAGCCTCGTTGTTGGCGTACTTCACACCTGTTCTTCTCCATGGAACATTGGATAATTGTCCAGTAGGTAAAATTCCACTTACACTAAAAATAAAAACCAGAGCAGAATGACCAAACAGAAATAATTTTATTTCCAAATTTCCGATAAACTACACAACCATAGCAACGCTAAAAGTGAATGCCGTGATGTATGACTCTTTCCATTTCATTGGCTAAAATTGGTTTGCTGATGATAGTTCCAATGTGGAAGAATTTTTTTCAGTTATAAAAAAATCAAGAAAAATAAAACAAAACATTGTTTTATGTTTTAGTTTAAGTGTTTAAATTTAAATTAAATTAAAGAATAACTTGTGTTTTAACAAGTTCATTTAGTAATAACATGTGCATGCTTTTTCATAACGCCTTATGTGCATTATGAAATGTGCACACTGTTTTTCAAGTTATTCCTTAATTAGTAAAATCAGAAAGTTAAATAAAAAAAATTCAAATTTTGATTAATATTCCAAACATTTTTCAAACTCAGGTGTGTTCAACATATGCTGTCATATGCACTTACATGAATAACTTGTGTGTCTATTGAAGGGAAGCCAACAACAACATAGCTTCCAGCTCAACATAATCATCTAGATGCTTATAAGATCTGCAGGGTGCCCACCCACTTTCTTTGTCAAAAATATAGAAATATAGGATTTTTTTTCCAAAATATAGGAAATTTATAGGAAGCTGACTGAAAATATAGGAAAAATATAGGAATTTTCAAAATACTGAATTGCTAAACTGAAAGAAATTTTGGGATTGTATACATCACTGAAGACAACAATGGCCTCCTCCACCCCTCACAGCCATTCCATGTTCAAGCCTCTCCTCTTTTATTTTTTATAGGAATTCTTTTTTCAATGTGCATGTCAATTCAAGACATTCCAATGATTTCTTAGAAAAACTAAAAATGATGTACACAACCCCAGTCACTGCTTTGTGTGAGTGAACACAAAAAATCCTAACACAAACAGAAACAAAAACATCCCAGAAAATATAGGAATCGTGTGAAATATATAGGAATTTTAGGTCTTTTTGAGAAAATATAGGAAAAATATAGGAATTGCCAATTTTATAGGAATTTATAGGATTTTATAGGAAGTGGGCACCCTGGATCTGGACACAGATGCTGACCATAGCACAAATGCACAAATGAAAAATATAAATTAAATTAGGCATACAATATGTACATGAATTTCGATTAATTTCATCAATTAAACACCTTTTAGAAAGATGTCATACACTGAAATTTAAATAGTAATGCATGCTGGTTTAAGAATTGATTAAAACATCTTTTTTAAACTTTGTCTCTGGGAAGCCATCTTGATTTTCTAAGGCATACAACCTTAAGTTAGTGACAGTGGTTGAACAGTACTATGAGTACACTTGCCAAAGTGTAATCGAATGTACAAATTGTTGAACAGGCATTTCATTAAAGTAAACAAAGTTTTTTGCTTCACTATCAAAATATGACTGATAAAAACAAAAATGTCAAGTGTAAACACTTAATAAATGTTTTACCTGGTTGATTTTCCTGTAACAGTATCTGCAATGGACCGTAAAAAGTTTGGTGGTCGAATCAATTCTTTTAGGATATTAGCCTCAACAGCCAATGGAAATCCATTGTCCAGCATTTCATCTAATAACTGTTAAAAAGAAAATATAAAGCTGTGTGGCAAATGACCTAGCAGGTTAGACCTGACTTTTGAAAAGTAAAAGCCAAAAATTAGCCAACTTTACAATTTAGAAGCCAATTGATAACAAACAGTACCTGTAATTCTCAGAGACGAAAGGTGAAATAAAATGTTTGTCCAAAATGTAACTGATTATTATGAACAGTTTGAAATATTAAATAAATTTTGAAAAAAATTACTTTGTCATTCTTGTGTAAAAAAAATTAAGAATAGTGTCTGCTTCATAAAGATATTGGCAATTATTTTGAATCAAAAATATTTTCCAAAATAATTTTTTTAGAGACAGAAATTATAAAATTTAGCAATTGGCTAAATTGATGAATGGCAGAGCAACTCCAGCCTAAGGCAGTGATAAGGCAGGATAGAATGTTTTGTGCTGGCCAATATGTCCGTTCATATCTTACCTCATAAACTATTACATAATGTTCTTTTAAAGCACTCTCTGTACACTCATTAAAATAATCCTCAAATGTATCAAATATTCTGTGTAAAAATTCTATCACAAACAGTGGTGGTACTGAAAAAATACAATGTTATGTACTGAAAAATACAATGTTATGTACTGAAAAATACAATGTTATGTACTGAAAAATACAATATAAAATGTTATGTACTGAAAAATACAATGTTATGTACTGAAAAATACAATGTTATGTACTGAAAAATACAATGTTATATTTAATGCAATGTTCTGGCAAAAACACATGGGTATACAGGTATATATGTATAACTACCAACTTTTTTTTATTTCTTTATGGTTAATGGCCCACATACTATAACCACACCATTGAATTTACACCAGCGCCTGTCCGAAGTTGGAAGAATTTCATATTCAGTCGCTGTGTCAATATGCAAGTGTCTTTTTTTTTGGTCATGTCTTGTTTTGCTGTTTTATTATTATTATTTTGTGTTCTTATTAACACTGTCTGTTGTCAAATACAGTGAAATTTTGGTTATTTGAACTTCTTTTATTTGAATACCTTAGATTATTCAAAGTTCTCGGTCTCGACCACCCTGCACTAGAACTTCTTAATAAAAAACGTCTTTTATTCGAACTTCGTTATTTGAAACCCCCCCCCCCCCCCCCCAATTATTCAACCCTAATATTAAGACCCATAAACTCAAATAACTGAAGTTTGACTGTACATGTTTTTCAATTACATATTTCTTTCTTCTATTTACAAAAACATGTATCCAAGCAAATTTATTTCACCATTTTTTCATATATTATTTGAGCCTATACGTATGGTCTGCATAAGTATGGTTTTCTTTCAGAACTTAAAAATTCTCATTTAATTTTTTTTTCTTTGATTTTCTATGAAAATTTTTTTTTATGACACTGATTTACCTTTCACAGAAAAAGTGTTAAAAAGAGATCCAGACATGCAAGTGATTTAATTTTATACCAGGTATACATTCATAAAAAGATGAAGATGAACTTTGTGTTGGGGTTAAACTCTGTAGTCTGAACACTATGGTAGCTCAGTTGGTAGAGCGTTCGCTTTGTATGTTAGAGGTCAGAGGTCAGTGTTCGAACCCCGGTTGGGTCTGACCAAAACTTGAAAATAGGTAGTGACTGTTAGTGACCAAGCACTCAGCATTTAGAAATGAAAGTCACCAGGTTCATCAGATGAGACCGTAAAAAACCAAAGCCCTCACGACAAGCATGGCATGTTAAAGAACCCTCCTTGCACATTGCCCCAAGTGTTCTGCAAAGGTCAAAATTTCTGCCACTTCACCTAGAGCTGGTGATGTCTCAATATAAGTGAAATATTCTTGACTGGGACGTATTACCCCATTAAATCAAATCTTTAGTCTGAATATTACCTTCTGTTGTAACCACGGCAACAAAATACATATGATTTCTGTAAATGTTTATAAGATAGTGGTGTGGTGTTGGGATGACTGGAGGAACATCATCTGGACTGGCTGCCTGAAAAACCAATCATAAATGATACAATAAAAAAATAAATAAATAAAAAGTGCAAAAAAAAGGTTTATCATACCAGATGCTGGTGATGTTTTTGATATTATATGCTACGATATATTCTTTTTGCTGCAACTTTAAAATGTGAGAAATAAAGAACTTGAACTTGAAAAATCTTTAATCTCTAAAATTCTTTAAAACTGTGTGACTCATGAAAATTTTATGAAAATATTATGAAACTGAGGTTGTAGTTTTAAAATGTGTGAGTGTTGTAGCTTCAAAATAATAATGCACATCTTTTGGTTACATAGTCTGTATATCTAAAAATAAATAAATAAATAAATAAATAAATAAATGAATGAATGAATGAATGAATGAATGAACGAACGAACAAATAAAATAAAATAAAATAAAATAAAATAAAATAAAATAAAATAAAATAAAATAAAATAAAATAAAATAAAATAAAATAAAATAAAATAAAATAAAATAAAATAAATAAAATAAAATAAAATAAAATAAAATAAAATAAAATAAAATAAAATAAAATAAAATAAAACAAAACAAAACATGGTAAATAAACAAACAAACACGGCTGAACTGAAGTGGTGAATAACAGATTGTAAGAACTTTTTTTAAAATTTTTGTCAAAAAGTCTGTGGAGGCCTGTATCAGTGTTCATTGTATAAGGAATATTTGCACCATTAAACTCAAAAATTTGTATCTCAAAATAACTGTCCCTGGGTCAACCCTGGCCTACATGTACCCTTTTAGTATTCTAAGTCCAGTTTTCTGACTCATTTATTTTTGTTTTTGACATGCACTAATACAGAGGTGTGGTAATTTAAATACTGATCTTTTTAAATAAAATTCATAAGTAATCATATTAAATTGATTTAATTTGAAAAATAGCCTAATTTTTTCAACGCTTGGGTCAGCAGGACTCTATCTGACTCAATTCTGTATTGGAAACTGGCTGAAACAATCACAATGTTATACAATCTTGTAAAATTATTATCTGTCATACTTCAGATCATATTGCCATAATAAACCCAAAAGTTCAAGATATTGAAAACCTGGAAAATTTTTTAATTGTTTTATTTTTACAGAAATTTTGCTACAGTGACAAGGCACAAAAATAAAACTTTCATAAAGATGATGCATAATTTGAATTGTTGTTTCTCTAAAACAAAGTTTTTTACTTAAACATACCTTTCCCTGGACTTCAAAAAAGTAATCACAGATGGATTTGTGAATTACACTTTTCCAATGCTTTTCCATAAAGACATCTCTAAAAGAAATCAAGAATCAATTTTCAATATACATGTATAACAAGGATAAAAAATCAGTATAGTCATTCTCCAAAAGTAGAGTGGAGTAGAGTGGAATAGAGTGGAGTAACGGTGTTTAACGCCTGTCAAGATTCTTTCACTTATTTTGAGGCAGTCAGTTCTGGAATGGTGGAGGAAACGTGAGTGCCTAGAGAAAACTACTAACCTCCGGCAAGTAAATGACAAAATTTCTCACACTAGGCCCAAAAGTGGAGTGAAATTAATCTGTGATCAGTGCACTCAGAAGAGAAGTTTGTTCAGATTCTGATCAAGGCTGAAACCTTCTACAAAACTCAGTCCATAAACATATAGCCAAGGGTAAAAATTTGCAGCACAGTTTTGTACAAAATTTTTGACAACAACTGTCACTTAATTTCACATAATACCATTGTCTTGCATGTTTTACACTTAACTTCAAATCTTTAATGTTTCTTTATCAAAATATCCTATCAATCTAGACATTTTAAACTTATTTCCAAAGACAACATAACAATTTAAAATTTGTTTTCTAAAACCGATCTCTTAAATTAAGAGCTCCTGTGGTTACACGTTACATGGAAGGGTTGAAAATGCTTGTATACCTCTAATGGTAGATCACTCATACACACTCCTAGTGTAGAACGTCCCGATGGAGTCTCAACCAAATCTTACCCCCTTCCCCTTCAAAATTAAAGTATGCATGTGATCTACAAATATTTCCCTTTTTCCTGTTCCACCCACACAGCCGGCATCGACATCAAGCTATATTACAAACTGAAATAATGGTTCTGTAAAATAAACACGTGAATACAAACCCGCTATTGTTGATGATAAAAAGACTGTGAATCATTTTTATCACTTTGTAAACGGCAATAAGGAGATAATTATGTTTTCATGGAATAATTTTGACACGACGATGTAACCGGAAGTTGAGAAATGAAGAACCTGATTTGATACAAAATCGGAAAGGAAACGGATTGTAAATCCGATTGAGGAACCGATATCCCACCATTCTCTCATTTTAACAAAATACAAGTTATTAGTTAATTAAAAATTAATAATCATTTCTTTCTTTCTTTTGTATTTATTTATTTATTTATTAAGTTTAACTAAACTACTAGAAAAAAGTACATTTCTACCTAAGTAAACTTATTCACTAAGTTCATCCTTTACTTTTCCATCTCTAGCTTAATTGGAGTTGCTTTTTCATGGAGTTTTGACAAAGAACCTATTAAGAATCTTACTGTAACAGGAAATGGAAAAATGCAGCAGTCAAACCGGGATTCAAACCTTCCTGATACTAGTGGGATGCTCTACCGACTGAGCTACCAGGCCACTTATCCATCCTGGTCCACTACATTCCTCCCTTTCTTTTTTGATTCAACTACAAATGTACTTTGAATCGAAACTACCATGTTTTATCCTGGGACCAATCTGTTGGTTGGACAAGCCCACAAATGTAACTGGAAAGGGAAAAATGCAGTGGCTAAATCGGGACTTGAACCCGGGACTTTCCCATTACTAGTGGGATGCTCTACCAACTGAGCTACACGGCCACCTATCAAGCCTGGTCCACTACCATATTACTAGTAAAATAAAGTCTTCTGGCATCTGAAAATTAACATTATTAAAAAGTAAAAGTCATTTTTACAGCCATTGGTTTTATAATATGAATCTTTGCTCAAGTTTAATTAATTTCATGCAATTTTGTTGCAATTTTTGACCACCAACATTCTATGTTCTTCTTTCTTCTTTGTTTCCTTGTGAAACTTGCCAAAAAAAATCTTACAAAGGGTTTTCTATCTGTGAAACCATATGATTTTTATGGAGAAGTGTTTTTTCAAAATACACATGTTCCTGTAAACTTAATTTTGTGCTGTTATTGCAGGCTTTTTTTTTCATTCCCATTGAGAGTCTTAAAACTATAATGATAGTATTAAGTTAAACTTGGTTTTTTCCTGCAACATCATATGATGTAAGCATGGTGATACAAAAATCAGGAAATAGTCTTGCACAGTGAAACTTGATTTTGAGGTTCTTGCATGCTATTTTTTAAATTCCTTTTGAAAGTCTTAAAATTAAGAAGTATAAAACCAAACTTGAAAGATTTTTTTTTACCTTTGAATGTTAGTTTAGAGTGGTGTTCCATAAGCAGAAAACGGCACATGCACATGGAAATTTGATTTGGTATGGAAAATAAAATTATCTTGGTGAAAATTATTCAGTTTGCTTGCAAAGTTTTTGCATTCATTTTGACAATGAACATCATTTTAAGACAGTTCAATTGTTAAATAAACATATATTTAACCTAGATATACACTTAATAATATACAGGTAAAAGCCGCTAAAAGAAATATGCTATTCCCAAATTTTGTACTACCTCAGTGGTTGAATTGCTTCAAGTGAGGTTGAACTTTGAACCTTGAACCTCGGATGGGTCGTATGTAAGGCTTTTATATTTTAGATACCGTCTCATTGCCTGAGAGACAGAGTGGTTCAACCTGTGTTGGGATAACATGACTGGGAAGTGGTATGCTCTTCCACAGCATATTGACTCAGTGAGCTAGAACCTTAACAAAAAGTCCCACTGAGTGCACACTAATACAAGGAAAGCCATAAAACACACTCCAACACCCCACACATACAAGAACTTGTTCCTAGATTAATCATCAGAGTTTAATAAAATTTCTCTCATAGAAAATAACTTAAAAATTGCTGATGTGACATTAATAAACATTATAACCAACCAACCAACCAACCAAAATTTAACAGTAGTAAATCTTTTTTGAAGTTTTGTCACACTTGGCACTTATTAATCAATATGCCTAGGTTTAAATCACACTCTGGCATATGCCAGTGTACGAGAGTTTGTGAGTTCACTTTCCAAAGATCTTTTTTTTTTTTTCCTGTGTACTCTGGTTTCCTTCACCATCTCCGAAATGACAGCCTAAAAATAAGTAAAATAATTTTGACTGGGGCATTAAACACCAATACTCCACTCCACTTTTTCTGTCACACTCATGTTCCATCCGTTTATTTTTGGTAGATAATATTTTGAAATTGTGATAGTAAATGCACACAGCCATAAGCTAAATCTACAGAAACATGAGCAATAGTCTCAATAAGCTTATGGCAGCTTTACAGCCATAGGTTAACAGGTAAACAAAACAACACAAGTTTAAGCATGTATATAAAAATAATTTATAAATCTTTTTTATAGCACAAACACGAGATAAAAATGTTACAAGTAGTCTTTATATTTACATGTACCTGTACAATACATGTACCATTAGTAGTTTTTGCCATGTACTAGTTTTCATCACCATCATCATTGGTTTCTTTTGATTAAGGTGCAGGCTCATAAGCATTGTCTACACTAGTAGGCTCCCTTCCAGATGACTGGCTAGCTCCCTATGTCTCCGTTTCTTACAATCATGGGGGTTTGAATTTGAAAGCTTCCACTCTCTACAATCTCTCTCTCTGTTAGCTCTTTCCAAGACATCTTTGGACTTTAGATTTTTTAAAAGCAAGAATCTAAATTTTTGTAACATAGTCAACACCCTTTAATTTAAAAGTTAGAAATCCATTCACATTCAATGCACAGCTCTGTATCAATATTAGTACATGTACCATATCAAGCATGAATCCACAAAACCCCCTTTAATTTAAAAGTCAGGAATCTAGGTCTCCGCACCCCCCTCCTCACCTCTTTCCCCTTAGATTTTCTTCTTCCTTATACTGGCCAACTTCATGTTGTCGAAGATTTTGCCACTAAAGGGTACTGGCACTTGTTGGCAAAGGGTACCTTAATTGTTAACAAGCCAACATTAAAGATTTTTTAATCAGATTTTGTCTTACTCTTTGTGGAAAAAAGCCAATTCGGATAATTTTCAATCAGCTTTTTTAAGTTTGAATCAGCATTTTTCGCCAAAAATTGGCGATTGTGAAGGCCTCCAGGAATCCATCCAATTTTGGTAGCACGGTCACCAAATCAGAAATCACAAATCTTTGTCAGAATTCATCCACATTTAATAAATTGCTCTGTATCAAAGTTAGTACAACTGTACACATAAACACAAGGCTTAAATCCACATTTTGTAACATAGTCAACACACTCATATTCAAAAGTCAGGAATCTGTCCAATTTTGGTGACACAGTCACCACCCCAGTACTCAGAAATATCTGTCAAAATCCATCCACATTCCATACACTGCTCTGTATCAAAGTTAGTACAACAGCACCCATACACATCCAGTATTAATCCACATTTTATAACATAGTCAACATCCTCTGATTTAAAAGTCAGGAATCCATCCACATCCAGTACAGAGTTTTGTGTCTTGACAATGTTTATCTTTGTTTTGACATTTATCTTGTCTTTCCATCACCTGACATGGAAGGTTGGTGTGAGTTGCATCACAAAATGGCGGATCTTTGGTGTATTTACAGGCACAAATCTGGAAGATTTTCTGGTCTTTGTTCACTGTCCACTTTAATGGTGATATGCCAGTTCCTTTGTGCGATCCTGAAAAAATATTTTTAAAAAGTTCAGCTGTAACAGGATGGCAACACAAATATATGGTAAAAATAGGATTGGATTAATGGCGTTTTATGTCCCTGCTGAACATGGAGACCTCTACAACTGTAGTGAGTAAGCTGTTAACTTTACTTAGTAGACATATGATTTTTATTTTTGTTTTTCAAACTCAAATGTGGAGAATGCCACCCAAAGACATTTATACTGACTACATACTACACAACTTCTGAGGACCAGAATGGCCACGAAATTGTAACAGGATTGGAAAAAAAAACAAAAAACAAAAAAACAAAAAAATCAAAAAAAAAAAAAAACCCCAAAAAACCAGGATGGATGCCTAGACCTTCCACACATAGAATAATGCTTTACCTACTAATATACTAGACTCTAAAATTTGTCTCAATTATCTCGCAACTTTTAAAATGACCCTTATAAGAGGCAGTGCATAACTGTGTAAGATTTGAAACAGCTCAGTCATTGAGTTGAGTGGAGTGGAGTAATGGAGTTTTAAGCTCAAGTTTAACATTCTTTCACTAATATCAAAGCAGTCTTTTCTGGAATAGTGGAGAAAAACAAGAATACCACAGAAAACCACTCCAACCTTCCTTGAGCACTATTGACCTATTCAAAAATTATTGACTATTCTAAATGTTTTGCACTTGTATTTTTTGGGATAATCATTGCTGGTTTCTTTGTTTCATTGTCTTTTATCTATGACAACGCAAGGGTAATACTTCTTAATCTACTACAGCTAATTCCCTCTACTTTTGGGATCACACAATACCAATCTACTACAGCTAATTCCCTCTACTTTTGGGATCACACAATAACAATCTACTACAGCTAATTCCCTCTACTTTTGGGATCACACAAAAACAATCTACTACAGCTAATTCCCTCTACTTTTGGGATCACACAATACCAATAACTTCAACTTTTTGTGTGGCATAATAAATTAGCTGAACAGTTTAACAACATCATGTGCAAATGCGCTTGCTGGTCTGTCAGGCAGATAATCTTGAAAAAAAAATAAATAAAAAAATGAATAAATAAATCAAAATCTATCATAGACCTTAAAGTTGCATTAAGTTTTTCAATTTTCTGAATTTTTTTTGATTTTCTAAAAAAAATTTTAAAAATAGATATCTTCTAGCCACGATCTGTGACATACATTTTCTAAAATTTCATTTCTTTTAGCTGTAAATAAACGGAATCCTCTGACCGGTTGGTCAGTGTTTTACGATGGTAATTACATGTATGAGCTAGAAGCATGCGCACGGATGTACAGAAAAACCCTAGAATCAAAGGTGAAACATGACAGATTGCATTAATTGTCCTTCATTAATATCCAGATGTATTTGAAATGGTGTTATGTATCCCTTACTAAGTCACAAATAATAAATTCAACGAAGTTCCGTGTTTAATTTATCATATTTCACCGTTTTGAAAGTTGTGTTTAAATTACCCGGGTTTTGATGATGTAACCATGTTCTAATATTAGATCCCAAATGCTGCATCTCGCTGGTTAAATACTGTGATTTCTGTATTTATTTGAGCTTTTATCGTTGAACCAAATGTAACATTATTCATTTGGAACATCATTAATTAGATTTGCACCATTTTAATTTTTTCTTTGGAAAACTTAGTGCAGCTTTAAGAAATATATTTTATACTGCACCCTATTGATAAATAAATGAGGTTTAACATTCAAATGAGACACCAGATCACTATATGCAATGTTAAAACTAGTTCTCACCATCACACCAGGGTTGATGTTTACTTAATCCACAGGCACACCAATATTTTGTACTTCCAATTTTTAAATCTCTAACTGTACATGGACCATACTGCAAATAAATTATTTCAATGCATTAGCAATCATACAATTACAACAGCTTGATTTCTCAAAAGTCCAGGCGTGATTCACTTGAGGGTTGAAACTTAAAATCTTTTGATTTTGAGCAGGATGCTCTGGTACAACTAAAGCACTCTATCAACTAAGGTACCGATCATCTTTTGAATCCTGTATGTAATATTCCTTACATCCATTTTTTTTAATTTGGCTTTATTGAATTAAAACCATTAGGTTTCTTCTGTTGCCTGGTCTTCCCTGTTGGCAAGACACTTACAATATACATGTATTAGAAGTTTGATGAATCAGCTGACTTTAACACAAAAGAGTAAAACCATTTATGATTTAAATGACTCAAACCTGGGCTTTCCTCATGCATGTGCTACAAAACTAACAATTGTGTGTCTTTCTTTCACTCATATGGAACCCCGGCCGGGTCTGACCCAAGACTTGAAAGTGGGTAGTGACTGTTCTTTCGCCAAGCACTCGGCATTACAAAATGAAAGTCACGGTTTTTTCGGATGGGAACTTAAAATAAACAAGGTCCCGCGTGTCATGGCAGGCATGGCACGATAAAGAACCCTGCTGTATAATGCCATCAGCGCAATGCACAGGCAAAATTTCTGCACTTTCGCCTATAGCTGGCGACGTCTCGATATAAGTGAAATATTCTTGACTGGGACAATAAACACCATTACTCAACTCAACTCACTCATATGGAGGCAATCAGTTCTAGGATTGTGGAGTACCAGGAGAAAATCACTCACTCTGGGCTAAACTTCTGTTTTAATGCTGGTAAGTTACTTTTTGATGATTGCAATAAAAAAGTAACTATTGATAAGGCAGAATTTTTGGCATATTTAGCAACTAATACAAGTTGCTCAGACAATATACCTACTGTTTTACCTGACACCTGCCTACATCAGACTCATTCTACTACAAACTCATACCATACAACACCATAGCTCTAAGCCTTGTGGAAAGTAAACTACATATGATCTTAACCTTCAACCAATGATCAAAAGTCAAAATAAACAAGCCTATCTCATAAACCATGTTTATAGACCAAGTAAAATGTGCTCTGGAATTCTGGTATATTATCCGTGCTGACTAACCATTAACAAATCAATACTGAATAAATCTTCTAAAAACATAAAAATAAAAAGACATAAACAGGTACTGTTATAAAAACATCAACTGTCAAAATGACCTTGATTTAGAAATAGATGAGTCAATTTGAAAAGTTAAACAGATATGAGGTCATGTTCTTATGCAAATTTAAAAATAAATACCATAGAAACTGCTGGGAATAAATCAGATCCCCCGGTTGTAGCCTGGTCTACTTTTGTTGTGGAATCTGCCTGACTAGATTGTAATGTTGACATAATTACCAAGGCACACGTGCTTCCGGTAGTCTTGATCTAGTCGATAAAACTCAAATAATACAAAATTTATCTAACATAAAATCATAGAAATAACTTATCAAGATACAATAAAACAATTAAACATAGTTAAAATTTTAAGTAAAAAGTCGCTTCATACGTAATAGAAAGTATTTAACAATAAATAAATCAATATCATCACTTACATTGGCCTTCAACACAGAAACATGTGCTACTTCCTGTTTTAGAAATGGCTACCAGTGCTGGAGATTGGTGTTTGATAGAGAGTGATCCAGGAGTGTTTACAGAGCTTATACGTGGATTTGGTAAATCAGAAAAGTCTTTTTACTTGTTTTGAATTTCAATTATCCATTTTTACTCAACTGTATTTTGCTTCCAATTGAAAAACTTTATTATAACTTACTGTCTACTGATTCAAATGTGCAAAATGATTAAATCATTTATTTTGAATAAACACTGATGAAGCTTGTTGGCTTAAGGGAGGAAAGACAAGTTATCCTTTAATTTAAGACGTAAATTTGTAGGAATGAAACCTTATGTTTCTTTGTTTTATCATTAAATTGACTGATTAAGTGGTAAATGTTACAGCATTTAAGTTAATACTTAAAGGGTAGGTTGATTTATGATTTAGTGGGATTAAGAATATTTCACTTATTTTGAGACATCACCAGCTATATGTGAAATGGCAGAAATTTTTACCTTTGCAGTGTGCTGAGAGAAATGTGCAGGGATGTTTCTTTAATGTGCCATGCCTGCCACGACAAGGGCATTGGTTTTTATGGTCTCATTCAAAGAACGATAGCTGTGACTTTTATTTCTAAATGGTGAATGCTTGGTGAAAGAAAAGTTGTTACCTATTTCCAAGTCTTTGGTCAGACTGGGCCAGGGTTCAAACCAACATCCTTCCACATTCAAATCAAGCACTCGACCAACTGAGCTTCCATAGTGGTTTAAAAGGGTAGGACAACAGATGTTAATTGTATGGAAAATAAACATTCTTTAGTGAACAAACTTTCTCTGATTTTACCAGAGGCAGCACTCAAAGTGGGTTTCAAAACTAAGTGGCCAAATTTTCTGGTGGCCAGTGGAAATTCCAAGTGGTCGGCAATCTTTTCTTCCAAATGATGAAAAATTAAGGCAACTTTTAGTTATGGAAAACAAAAATGCACATTTTTAAAATTGACTTACAATTAGGGCTGTCACGGTTACCCGGGTACCCGATATACGGGTAGGTTAGATGCTGTAACCGCTTACAAAATCATTAACCGGGTAACTGACGATATACTGCTATCAATGCACATTCGATGTATCTTGGTAAATTTAGGATCAACAGTGACACGTCTGTAAGTTCAGTGAGTTTTTTTCAATGAAATAAACAAATAAAAACAAGTAAGTGACTTGTCCTATTGACCTACATTCAATTGTATTTTTATCTTTCCATAACTGTCCAGTCGTTGGTAATGCAACAAAACGTCAATAAACAGTTAAACTGAATTCTGTCTTTTTAATTATAAATTATAAGTCGATGTGTGACGTTGTCGCATATATAGATAAATTTTTATAAATACCTCTTATTAATATCTTATAACAATCCCATCACTGATCGACATATAACAGATACAAAAACCACGTGTAATGCCGTGATCTTGTTGTTGGTAACCCGAAAAACTGTCGTTATCAATCTAGTCAGCTCTTGTATATAGAATTCAGGAGAGGTTATTAACTATATAAACTGGGTCGATCAGGCAGGTGCATGTGTTTGTATACTCTAGTAGAAACGATGTGAACAGATGAAGCCACTAGAAATCAATTAACTTGTAGGGTATTAGGTAATTACCTGTGAATAGGGAAGTTCAGTGAATCGTGACGCTGTCCTGAATACTTTTAATTGTTAACAAGCCAGCATTAAAGAATTTTTATCAGATTTTGTCTTACTATAATGGGGAAAAAAGCCGATTCGGATATTTTTCAATCGGCATTTTTAACTTTGAATCAGCGTTTTTTTGCTAAAAATTGGCGTTTTTGAAGGCTTGGTCAGAAACATCTGTCATACAGGGGAGTGTGAAATTAATACGATCTACTGGGTTTTATTTTTAAACAATGAAAGCGCGCAAACGTTGGAATACGGAAGTAAAACTGAAACAGAATGGTAAACATATAGATTTAATATTATGGTAAGTTTATTTATAAACTATAAACGATTGTTCAATCCATTTATGAATAGTATTGTATTTCGCATCACCTATTCCTAATATCGGTTAACCGGTTACGGTTCGGGTAATGCATGTCGGGTACCCGGTTACGAAAATCACTAACCATGACAGCCCTACTTACAATCACATTAGTGTTATTTATAACAATAATGATGATGTAAAGTGTCCATTATATTGCCTGAACAGTATCATCATATTGCAACAGTACCATAAAAATTCTGCAACACAGAAATAACATCTGTTCTCTAGTCACAAAATTTCAAATTTAAAGTGGACAAGCTGGCCACCATTTACAAATTTTATGTCGCCAGACACAATTCCAGGTCAATTTGGCCACCATTTTAGTAGACAAAATTGAGGGCTGCAGAGGGAATGTATGCTCATTTTTGGTTTCATTTCTGAGTTAAATAACCAATTGTTGTGTTTTTTTTTACCATATGAGTCACTGTTTATGACAGTGAATTTTGCCTAATTTTCATTGATAATTCAATAAACTTTTATGTTTTATATTAATCACTGAAGACTGAAAAATTGCATTGTGCACCCTTGATTATCATAAAATACATGTATTGCTGTAGAAAGGAAACTGTTGCTGTTATGGTGATTTTACATGTCTAAATTGGTGACATTTATTCTTGAGGTGATGTCCTTGGTGGCTTTTACATTGTATACATGTGCAAAATAATTCATTTTTTGCCTGGTTTTTCAACATGAAAAAATCCCCACAGTGGCAACTTTTTACTTTGTCCAGAGATATAGTGTAACAGGAAGGAGGAAAAAATGCAGAGTCAGACCAAGGATCGAACCCAGGACCTCCCACACTTTAGGCAGGTGCTCTTACCAACTACGCTATCCAGACCGTTACATTCCTCCCCTGTTTTTCTCGTCTTTTCCATGGTCTTTTGGGAAATCGCACCCTGAGATGGGCTTTATATGGCTGCAATTACTAGTCCAACACTTCCAAGGGCCACACTGGCCACCAAACTATAAGATCAGGGATCAAACTGGGACCTCCCATGCTATAGACGAATGCTCAACCAACTGAGCTACCCAGACAGCTGCAATAGTAATCCAGATTTGTTCAGTTTCCTATTACAGTGACTCGAGTTAGTGAAAAATACCAAACTTAATTAAAGTTGATCAAATTACAAAAATTTAGCAATTGTATATTGTAAGTAATACATTGTCTAGTGTAAAAAATTTAATGAGTATTTATCATCTATATTTCTCCTAGGTTGTAATGGTGTTCAGGTAGAAGAGATCTGGAGTTTAGACCCAGAAATATTTGAAAACTTAAAGTAAGCATAGTGATGTACCAGTAATTTTTGATAAGAATTGAAGGTTTTTCTTTTCTTTTCTCTTGCAATAATTTTCTGATCAAAATTTTACATTGTGTACATTGAAATGATTATGCTATGCTAAAAACAACATTAGAAATTTATTTTAAACAACTTGAAAATTCCACCAAAAAGCTGCTATTAAGTGGTGTAAAAATGTTTTACACCTTGGTCAAGTCTACCAGTATTTCATCATGGTGTTCAGTATTTAAAATATTAGGGAAACAGAGTGTTTGAGAAAAACATCTAGATTTCAGCAAGTGCACAGACAGATGGTAGGAAAACCAGAACATTTGGATAGAGACCATCTACCTTAGGTAACTGTACAGACAGATTGTAGGGGAAACCAGAGTGTTTGGAAAGAGACCATCTACCTTTGGCAAGTGTAAAGAGATGCAAACTGTTTATTATATATATTGAAAAATGAAAACTGTCAAAAAGGACAATTGGTATACCAGTGGTATACAGGTTAAAACCTTATATTTTTCACTTTATTCAAATTTCCAACTTAATAAATTGGTGAATATGTGTAGTTCTAAATTTTGATTTATTTTCACAGACCTGTGCATGGACTCATATTTCTGTTCCGATGGCAGCCGGAGTCAGAACCCCAGGGATCTGTTGTACAAGACAGTCGTATAGAGAAAATATTTTTTGCCAAACAGGTTAGTGAGATCTATAGCCAGTTTCTTTACCCACATATACATGTACTGTAATTACAAAGAAAATTTAACAGTACATAAGAAATTTTTCTTAGTGTTTCCTCAATCTTGACTCTCTACAGGGGAATGGAGGAATTGAATGTCCTTTTTGGAAAATATTTAGAGAAATACAAGTGGCTTGGTACTGTTGTACTTGATGTATTCAAATTTTACAAATGAAGAATTCAGTATAGATCACTTGAATGAACTGGAATAGATATATTGTGGGTATATGTATCAGGGGCTTAATGATTGACCAGAGATGATATTACTTTTTTGTGCATTGACAATTCTTTTCCATCATTACTTTTTTGTGCATTGACAATTCTTTTACGTCATCACTTTTTTGTGCATTGAAGACACTTTTTCGTCATTACTTTTTGTGCATTGATGATTCTTTTACGTCGTTACGTTTTTGAGCATTGAAGACTCTTTTTTGTCATAATACCCATACATTACTGTCATTTAAAGCAGTTTTGATGAAGAAAACACTCAAAGGTTTCTCTTGATGTAAATCACATTTACATAACATCACGTACAAAACATATACAGTGTAACATAACAGACAGACATAGCAGCACACTTGACAAAAGGCATTTGGTTACATGATATTAAATTTTTTTTTTTTTTGTAGGTGATTAATAATGCCTGTGCCACACAAGCTATACTCAGTATACTGTTAAATTGTAAACATCCTGATGTTGATATTGGAGATACACTTAAATCGTTTAGAGAGTTCGCACAAGGATTTGATCCAGCGGTGGGTAACTAAATTTAATTTATGACAGGAAGTTGTCCATTGTTTACCTTTATATTGAAAGAAATTGCTATGTATTGTTTGTGGGTTCAAACTTTTATATAGAAAACTGTTACGATTATGCCACTATTTGCCACTTTGCCACCTTTTTTAACACAGTATTTTGATGTCTCAAAGTATCTTTTTTATGTGCTTCTATCTCTTAGTTTATCACCAAATCCTTTTGCCATAAGGCCAGACTTAGGTGTTACTTTTCCGGGGGTTGTTGTAGGTGGTGGCATGTCAAAATGTGAAAGTTAATGGTAAAGTAATGTATTTTCTACTCAATCAAAAACTAACCAAGCGAAATATTTGAATTTGTGGAATTCTTGTTTCAAAGTTAACTTGCTGGTGCAACATTAAATTTGGCAACATATTTTTTAGGCTGGTCATATCAGTAACAGTGTACATGTATATCAACTAAGAATGTTTTTAGGCACTAGATATGAATGGTGTCTTTGTTTTTCTGAAAGCTCATGTTTATTTTTAATGCTAGTACAGTCCAACCCACTTAATCACATATCAGATAATAACATAAATTGGATAAATAATCATTTTGAATCAAAGAAGCTATGTGATTAACCGGGTTTGACTGTCTATGTAAATTGTGATTGTATTTCTCCCTATTTCAGTTACGAGGTTTAGCACTAAGTAATTCCGATTTAATTAGACAAGTTCATAATGGGTTTTCAAGGTAAGTACATCATACCATCAGTATATGTTTACTTACCAATCCGTGATGTAGCTATCTCTTAAAGATAATTACCAATACGGTAGCTCAGTTGGCAGAGTGCTCACTCCGTAAGTGGGAGGTCGTGGGTTCGAACCCCGGCCGGGTCTGACCCAAGACTTGAAAGCGGGTGGTGACTGTTCTTTCCCCAAGCATTCGGCATTACAAAATGAAAGTCACGGTTCTTTCGGATGGGAACTTAAAATAAACGAGGTCCCGTGTCACGGCGTGGCACGATAAAGAACCCTGCTGTATAATGCCATCAGCGCAATGCACAGGCAAAATTTCTGCACTTTCGCCTATAGCTGGCGACGTCTCGATATAAGTGAAATATTCTTGACTGGGATGTTAAACACCATTACTCACTCACTCTTAAAGATAATTGTTTAAGTTTGATCCAGACAAACTCCTGGTCAACAAAAAATGTTGCATCTTGTCACAATATAAAATAATTGCAATGAACTTCAAAATCCTGAACATATAAAATTAGTCCAGATTTTCCCGATCTGAAAGGTAGACGGTAGTTTTCAACATCCATGGCAAAATCACTTTACTCCTCTATAAAATGAACTGTCTTAATATAAAAGAAAGAATCTTGACTAAAACACTCCCCCTCTTTATCATATCACTTTTATACTGTAAATAGGGAAATTTTCGCATTAATTAATATTCACGAAAGATAAAATAGACAACTATTCTTATTTTAAAAAGTTTATACTTGTATTGTTGTTTTGTTTCAGACAACAGATGTTTGAATTTGATGAGAAAATGGCAAAAAAAGATGATGATGTCTTCCATTTTGTTGGTTATTTACCCATTGACGGTCGACTTTATGAATTAGATGGCCTCAAAGATGGGCCGGTAGATTTAGGTAAGATTTTTGTTATTCAGAATGTGAAAAAAATTGCCAAATGAAAAAGTGTTTTTAGAAAGCTGATTTGTTAAAAAGCAATTCTTTTTCAATGCAGTGGTTTTGTTTGCCAAAAATTACTACCGAATAAAGGTAGTTTCCCCTTGAGAAATATGACTAAAATTTCTCAATTTGACAACTAAAATTCCCCAAAAGGCTACAGTGACACACAATCAAATAGTTTAAGTTAAATCTAGTTGTCCAAAACTGTTCTAACAGACAAAAAATGTTAGATATTGTCACAATATAAGATCTTTGCAATGAATTTCAAAATTCTGAGCAGAATATGTGACATAAAAAAGGTCCAAATTTTCCCAATCTGAAAGGTAGAAGGTAGTTTTTAAAAGCCACAGCAAAATCACTGCAATGTTAGTATGAGCTCTTAATTATAAGGAGCTCAAAAATTTGCCAATTTTAAAATTTAGGGGCCATTTCGTAGCAAAAAGTACTATCAAGTCTCAGAAACTAAAAACACTTTAGTGATTGGCTAAATTGATGATTGCCAATGCAAATTATGCTTTTTTTCAGGAAAAATGTTTTTTTTTATTTTTACAAATTGTGAATTATATTGACTGCCAAATGATACAATTTGGGGCCTCATTGGATGAAGTGGTTTAAAGCATAGGGTTACAGTTCAGAAAGTCTGTATAGTCTGTATAGGTTCAAATCTTGCTCTGGCAGATTCTAGGGTGATAAATATGCAAAACCACATATATTTGGTTTTCTGACATAGCTGATCGCATGAGTTTATTGTGCGGACGGATACGTTACACAAGTGCGCTCTGGGCATGAGTTTTGTATTTATCACATACCCTACCAAACTGAATACAAGGATTTGTTTCTTACTTAATCATGCCAAAAACCTCACAATGGGCTTTATTATATTGATTTTTTTGAATCTGATTGGAAAAACTGATATATGACTTGAAAAATGTATTTAAAAAAAAAACCCTGCTAGAATGTAATTAAAAACAACATATAATTGTTTGTTTGAATCTCATTTGTTAACATTTTAATATTACTCGGAAAAACAGAGATTAAAACTCAAAATTTGTTAACATCTTCTTGGATTCTCCCAACTTAACAAAATTCTCCCAACTGAATGATGACTTCACATAGAAAATTTTTTTACGGATTTTTGTTATAATGTTATTTTTGTTGGAAAAGGGAATTCTCCTAAAAGTAGTTCAGAGTACTATGGTGATACGAAATGTTATATCGCACATGTGCGTTATGGACCTTTGCATCACATAGCCAGAAAATGTAATGTATCGCAATAGTAAGATTCAATGGGTATGTGATAAAAGTGTGTAAAATCGTCGATTTTAGTCCATTTCATGTTTGCTAATGTTTTCTTTTAATTACAGGACCTGTATCAGCCGATGGTGATTGGTTAGATGTAGTCAGACCTGTGTTAGAAAAACGAATGCAAAAGTAAGTCTCTAAATATAATGATGAAAAATACTTGTTCCTTTTTTGTAAATCCTTGTTTTAAGTTAGCTATGGATTTAAAAAACATTGCATTGATTCGGCATTTTGTATAAAAGAATGCATCATATCCTGCATCATTTAAGTGATCCTTCCATTTGTACCATACATTTTGGTTTTATCAGTTCTTTGTGACAACTTTGATGTTTAATTTGAAGTTTTATTTCTTTTTTGATATGTCTATTTTGTCAGCCGAATCTTCTAGAAATATATTTCTTTCTTTAATGACAGCCATCAGAGAACATGTTTTCTCCAGTTACGCATGCCAGGCATGGCTTAGTTTTAAAATTTCACTCGGGCAGATCCTAGTATAAGTAAGCTTGTCTGTCTGCCAAACGCTGGTGGCTTTTTCTGGGCACTCCAGTTACCCCCCCCCCCCCCCCCTATCCCTGAACTTACCATTTCTATATAAATGAAAGATTTACATAAAACAGGACATAAATCATGGTTACTCCACTCATGTTTGTAATATTATGTGGAAAAAAAATAAAAATAAATAAATAAATAAATAAAAATAAATAAATGAAATGGCAGACTTTTAACCAACTGATTCTGTTATAGGTACAGTACAGATGAAATACATTTTAATTTGATGGCAATTGTATCAGACAGAAAATCTATGTATGAAAGACGGATACAGGAATTAACTACACAAATTGAGGTATATTGAACATTAGTAAATAGTCATGACGGGTTTTCGAAACATTTTTTCCCAAAGTTTTCTTGATTTCAAAATAAAATTGCCAAGTGAATCTTGTGTTTTTCAGTATTTTTAAGTCATCATCATCATCATCATCATCATCATGATGTTTAGATAATCCAGGCCTTTGATTATATCTTTTACAAGAGTGAGGCCTGGTTGTCCAGTCGAGAACAAAGTCTTACCCTCCATGCTTGGTGATCAAGTGGATTTGTAAAGCATGGAGGGTGAGACTGGACACCCAATGTGTAGGAATGGTAATTAGAGTGATCTGTAATTTTTGAAACCAAGAAGCCAAGCTATTAATGTTTTTGTTATATTGTTTTTGTATGTGATATAATTTGACTTCATTAGATGAAGTTATCTACAGTTAATGTGATGTTTGAATTTTATACTTTCTTTGTGATTATCTTCTAATTAGAATTAAATTCACAATGTTAATCTTTTTTGGCCATCCCATCAGTCCTGGGGCTAAATGGTTAAAAAATGTTGATGTTTTTTTTTTCAGAGTGTTCCAATATTTTTCACCATTTTATGTGTCACATACTCTATACCATCAAAACAGGGTCAGAGTGGTAAAAAAATCGTTGTATAATCTCAGTGGTGGTACTCCAGTTTCCTCCACCATTTTTTATGTGACATACTCTATACCATCAAGTGAGAGTGGTCAAAAGATTGGTTGTTTAATCCCAGTAGAGGAACTCCATTTACCTCTACCATTCTACAAATGATGCCTATTCTATTAATGCTGTGGCCTTTGTGACAGAGATCGATGTATGGAGGTAGATGGATTATTCTCACGCTGGACACTCTGGTTTTGACTGATTGCCTTTCTTAAGAGTGAAATCTTGACTGGGTGAAAACATGTTTTTACAAGCATTTTGATAACAAATTTATCAAATTTATTTTGTTTTTTGAAAGAGTTTTTAATGGAATAATGAGGTTTGGTTACATGTTGGATAATTTTTTCAGCGTTATGAAAATGGTTTAAATAACATGTTTTAAATCCGACAAAAAAAATGGATTGTAAATATTTTGTATTGTAGGATAGCGGGATGGAAACAGACGGTGTACAATCACAGATTAATCAACTTCATTTACTTATACAAGATGAAGAATTAAAAATGAAAAGATATAAAGTATGAAAATTTATTCTTTTTGAAATCAAATTTTAAGCTGTCCTGTATGACATACACAGGAGCTGTTGTCCTCGCCATTAGCCTCCATATCAGACTTTTCACTTTATGTGTTTTTTGTTTTGTTTTTGTTTGTGTTCTTTTTTTTTGGGACAAGTGTTTAAAGTTGGGTTGAAATCTTTCAGTAGAAAAAAATGTGCAAAGGGAAGAAGGAACAAATTTCTGTGAGTTGTCAGTGGTCCAAATCTACAGTAAAATATGTATGTAAAGACCACCTTTGGGAATGAAAAAATATGACTTTATAGATAAGCTGTCTTTATATAGAGGCTAATTTTTAGTTGAAAAATGAAGCAATATAAAAAAATACCTTGTCTCAATAGACAAAGGGGTGATAAAGAAGTGTTACTTCATATTGATATTCATTTGTCACAATTCTAAAATCACAAATAGGACAATTTATTACATGTTTATTAGGTAGCCAAAAAAAAAAAATAAATAAATAAAATAATAAAAAATAGTTTTAAAGAAATGACTCATTGGTCATTATGGCATGATGATGTTAAGTTATCAAAGAGATTTTTAGTTTAAAAGTACAAAATGTATCTACCATTATTAATTACTTGAAGCAGTGATTTCCCGAAAATCCCCCTCCCCCCAAAAAATGCAAAAAACTGGATAATAAGATTGTATGTTCTCTACAGATTAAAATATTTCACAAAACATACCGGTATTTGATAAAGATTGATAGAATACTTTATGCTTAACCATTTATTTGCTTTTTTTCAGGTAGAAAATATACGAAGAAAACACAATTACCTCCCTTTTATAATGGAGTTATTGAAAATACTAGCAGAGCATGGTCAGTTACTTCCCTTGGTAGAAAAGGTAAGGGCTTTTTGTAATTGAACTATTTCACATTCTCTGTTGCTATAGTGATTGATCATGTTTATAAGTGTACCTTTTATCATTTACAAAAACTTGCTACTTAAATTTATAGTCAAGTTTAAAAAAATAGTATATTTCCAGCTTGAAATCTTATTAAGATTCAGTGACAAAGCTATGGAGAGTACAACACCCCACCCCACCCCATCCCACCCCCTATTGATGGGGTATCACTTTATCCCAAGGTTAACCATGGGTAATCATTCATTTTGCAGCTGCATAAAATATACATGATGTAGCACATCATATTCAGTGATATAAAATAAAACACATCAGGGCTTCATTTACTTGTAACTCCAGTGAGTTATATATTTATGATCTCAGCTACAGAAGTGCATTTTTCCACAGGCACACTGTACTATGGAAAAAAGGCTTTTGGAAAATAAAATATTTTCCTTAATTTGTTTTTTTACAGTTGTATCTCTCCTGAATGCCTGAATGGAGTGAAAAAAAAATGTCCCCAGCTAGTGCATCAGCATACATTGTTTAGTTGAAGAAGCAAACTTCGTAAAATGCCGTATCCATACAGGCCAGCTATCTATTGCATTTGTCACTCTCTTGTTAATAATACATAAACCTATTTGACTGTTTTATCTTTTCCCTACGAGTTACTGGATAATTTGTGACAATTTTAATTGTAATTGTCATTAGCCTCAGTGAATTCCGTACATTAACTATTTATAAAGTAAATCTTTTAACAAGTTTTATTTCTGTTCAGGCCAAAGAAAAAGCTGCTAAAAAGAAAGAAGAAAAAGAAAAGAAAGAACAAGCAAAACAGACATCATGAAACAAAGATTTTTATTGGGTATATACATGTACATATACATGTACATATTTAATATTATTTATTCAGGCCTATTTAAGCTTATTAAAAGCCAGTGCTTGATCTCTTTTATTTTATTCAAGGACATACACATGTATCTTAATGACCAATGGTCCATTCAACAATAAGTACATACACTTTAGGAAACATACCATTCATCTGTGGGTTCACTGCAAGTGCATGAATGACTGCTATCACTATTGTATGGTTGCTTGTTTTTGATTCAAGACAGCTTAATCCTATCCTCGTCTTTAGGAAGCTGTCTTGAATCTAAAACAAACAACCTTACTATGATAGCTCAGTTGGTATAATGCTTGCTTCGTATGAGGGAGGTCTTGGTTTGAACCCTAGCTGGGTCTGACCAAGACTTGAATAATTGTAAGTGTTTCCCCAAGCACTCGACATTTAGAAATAAAACTGACTGGATCCTTCAGAAGAGATCTTAAAAATCGAATGTGTGTAAGTCATGGCTAAATGTCACAGTAATATATGGGTATTTGAGATCTTGGTTTAGAATTACGGGGTTAGGTTTACCAGTCCATCTCAGGCCATTTTGTTTTTTAATTTTTAGCTCACCTGAGCTGATAGCTCAGATGAGCTATTGCTATCCATCTTCGTCCGTCGTGCGTCGTCCGTCGTCCGTCGTCCGTCGTCCGTCGTGCGTCGTGCGTAAACTTTACATTTTAATCTTCTCCTCCAAAACCACTGAGCCAAATTTGATGAAACTTGGAAACTATCATGCCTGGGTGAAGCTCTTTCAGATTTGCACAAATGAAGGAGTTATGTCCCCTTGGGGCCCCATAAGGGGGGAAATAGTGAAAAACTTTAAAAATCTTCTCCTCTGAATCTACAAGAGATATACCTTAGTTATTTCATTTATAACATCCTTAGGTCATGTAGTTTCAGATTTGCACAAACGGTAGCCATGGGGCTCAAAATGGGGAAATGGTAAGGTACTGAGTGGGGAAATTGCTAAAAATTATGTATTTGTCACTATATCTTGAAAACTATTAACTTTTTGTATAGGCATGTATATTAGAATATTGTAGGTATTGCAAAAACGATCATTTTGATATATAGTTCAAGGTCATATGTTGAAAGGTCAAGGTCACAACTGCAAAAAAAGACTGAAATCGCTAATTATCTTGAAAACTATTAACTTTTTGTATAGGCATGTATATTAGAATATTATAAGTATTAACATGGCAATCATTTTGATATATGGTTCAAGGTCATATGTTGAAAGGTCAAGGTCACAGCTGCGAAAGAAGACTTAAATTGCTAATTATCTTGAAAACTATTAACTTTTTGTATAGACATGTATATTAGAATATTGTAGGGATTGACATGACGATCATTTTGATATATGGTTCAAGGTCATATGTTCAAACGTCAAAGTCACAGCTGCGAAAGAAGACTGAAATTGCTAATTATCTTGAAAACTATTAACTTTTTGTATAGGCATGTATATAAGAATATTGAAGGTATTGCAACAGCGATCATTTTGATATATGGTTCAAGGTCATATGTTGAAAGGTCAAGGTTACAGCTGCAAAAGAAGACTTAAATGCTAATTATCTTGAAAACTATTAACTTTTTGTATAGACATGTATATTAGAATATTGTAGGGATTGACATGACAGTCATTTTGATACAGTATAACCTGTGGTAGCGGTCACCTGTGTAGAGCGGTCACCTATCAGTAACGGTCAGTCTGAAGCAGTCCCTAACGTTTTTACTATATAATGAACCTCTGTAGAGCGGTCACCTGTCTGACGCGGTCAGCGGTCACCCTAACGGCCGCCAAATCGGAAAAATTACCTGTGTACAATGGTCACTAATCCCATTCTCGGGAACATTTTTGGGGAAAACAGCCATAAAATCTAATGAAAAAATGGTAAAACTCAAGACATAAATGATAAAAGCTAATAAAAATATTTTTATCAACATGTGTTCTATAAAAAACTTGTAAATCGGGAAATAAAATTGTCTTACGTAGAAGTCAGGTCAGTAGTCATTTTTGCCGATTTCTTCTCAAATTTATAAAATTAACACTTGACAATAATTAATCCATTAACCCCTTAAGCCTCAACTACGCATTTCTACGCATTTTTTGGCCCTTGTCTAAAATATCAAAGCATAGTTTTCGTTTGTCCGTCATTTCGTTAATATTCATCAGATATTGATAAAAATGGTATCACATGAAAATATTTTTTCAGCACTTTAATTTTTGTTATCAAAATTTTTGTTTATGCACTCTAATTATACGAATTTTTTACTTTAAAGTTCGTAAAAAAATCATGACGTCAGAACAAAATGAAAAAAAATGTCACGTGATCGCAAAATCTAAATCGACTTAAACCTCCTGGATCATTTCAAAAACAATGAAAAAAGCACATATTTGTAAACTAGACGAAACACAGATTCTAAAACTATAAAAATATGGAGGACAATCCATTTACAAGTATTAGAAACGGCGACATTTAAATACCTACGGCTTGAAACCAAACAGCGGCATGTGACGTTTTCTAATTTCTTACTAGATCATGCTTGTAATAAAACTTAACATTATATTCAAATTCTAAAAAATAATATCATTTTAATATCTACGATTTTTTACTGATAAAGGTTTGGTTTTTTTTTTCTTATTCTTTTATATATATATATATATATATATATATCTATATTTATTTATTTCGACAGATGCCATGTTTAATTATTTTTAAATCCTTGCTGAATCCCGGAAAAACAAAACGACGTCACAACTAAAATTTATGAGTTTGAGTGAAGCTGTTATGCTAGAAATTAACGTAATTTTTGTTGGATGAATAAATACACTACTTATCATAAATAAAAATGACATACGGAGAATTGACCTCAATTAAAATAATATACATGTGCTATAAATAGATGCAAGGGATTCCCATTTTCAGAAAATTTTCCCGGAAGTAAAGCTACACAGAAAACGCATCTGCAACATGCTTGTTTTTATCAACATATTGAGTCATTTAGGCTCCCCTTGTCATAATGTATAGATTTTTCATCCGATTTCCTACACTAGAGATTCAAGTGCATGTATGGCTTTACCAGATACAGATGCCGACAGTCACAACAGAGACGTATATAACTTTAGTTATATACGTCTCTGGTCACAGTTTGAGTTCTAATTTCACTATTTTCAAAATTAAAAAATGGAGACGATAATAAAACTCAAGATTCCAAACGTACATAAAAAATTATTGTGGATGAAACGGAAAGAATTTTTGGAGAATTCCACGAACTATTTGATCAAAATCACTACCTTTTTTCATAACACATCTGTCTCCCAGTGGTCCTTGCTTTTTTCTTTATATATGTACATAGTTGACAAACAAATCTTTGTGCCATATATAGCCAGATGGTCCAGCTTGCCTAGAGTGTCGTGTATGTGGTCATTTCTAACGGAATAATGGGGTTTTAAGTTTTTATATTACAGGTTATGGAAGTCATCAAAATTTTACCCCCCCCCCCCCCCCCCCCCACCCTTTGCAGAATTAATTTCATCTTAGCCAGCATTTTCTCTAACCAAGCTTTCCGGGAAGTTACCAACCTCAACCTGGCGAGCTGGTTGTTGATTTAAATTCCGACATTATAATTGCAAAAGCTCAGTTGCCAAAATGTTATTACACTGGTGAAATGATTATTTCTAAAGTATGTTTTGAAAACCACACACACACACACACACACACACACACACACACTTCAGCATGATAATTCTGTGCAACAGGAAAATGATAGCACGGTACATGGTTAATTCAGTAAGTAGACATTTCGAATAAAACTTGAAAAAAATTAATTAGAAAATGTTATTTGTCATAAACAATGATTTTACTTTAAAAATGGATGAGAGGTCAACATTTTTTGAATTTTCAGGCCATCTATAATTGAATCATCATCATTGGTGAATTCAAGGTGGTTGCTGTAAAATTCAAAAGAGCCTTGGATAGAAATATGTCGCCAAAAGGTCCTAAGAAATATTACTAATTAGCTTTAAGAAGAGGCTATGCCCCTATCCCTCACCCTTCCCCCGAAAAGCTCTGCCCTGGACTCGCGTATTTTTTTAAATGGCTGGCAATCGATCACAATTTCCAGGAAAGTTGGGCTTGACTCAATTTTTTAATCAGATTTGTCCGTTTCTTGTTACAGCTACATTATACGCCAAATTCATCATTATAAGATTCTCTACTGCTCTCAAATAATTATAATGACGAACATTCTGATATAATTAGGTACATGTACACGCACAAGTTGTAACGATCTTCTCCATACGTCACCATATCACTGTTATTACTACTGTCAGGCATTAGGTCAGATACTACTTCTAATACTACCGTGACATCACACATAGGAAACTCAAACTAAGGTGTTTCACTAAGCTATTAAAAATGCAGACTTCAAACTGCTGTCACTTTTTTATATTCTGTTACTAATTTTGATGCAGTTTTCGATATTATTATATTTAAAAATCGTTTATAAAATATTTAAGCTAAAATACCTTTTGGATACATGTTTTTGATAAATTCTTTAAATTTCAAAGTGCAAAACTCTAACAAATAAATTTTATGATAAGGTGGATCTTTATGCATTATTATTATTATTATTATTATTATTATTATTATTATTATTATTATGGTCTGATGAATTGCACTGAAATAAATATTTACAAATATTTACAAATATTGGCGACCAAATAAGAAAGAGTGGAGTGGAGTAATTGTGTCTATGCCCCTGTCAAGGTTCTTTCATTTATATTGAAGTTAGATTGATGGGGAAAAACAGAGTGCCAAGAGAAAATTTCCCATCTTCAGCAAACAAACTAACTTTTTCACACTGGATTTGGACGGAGGCGGCAAGAGACACTGTAATCCGTAAACGTGCGCTTCAGACTATTCGGTCATCAAGTCTCCTGGGGACCAAGTGGAGTAGATAAAAGGGTGTGTCCCACCCCTAGATAATTTTAAAAACTTTTCAAATCCCCACCATTATTTTAATATGTCCTATCCTCCACGATGTACATGAACCACATAATAAATTGGTAATTTTTCTAACATCAATGCAATTTCTCGATATTGCTTCTTTCTGTTACATTTCTAGCTATTTTTATTTTCTTCCAAGATTTTATTTGTCATGATCCTCACACATTTTATAACGGACCTTATGAACCTCCATAGGTATACAAAATTTAAATAAAGAAGATTTACTTTGACTATTCACAATTATATCATGTACATGAAAACTTGAAACTAGAAATAATCTTTCTTTTAAAAATCATTCTTGTATCTATTTGATATACAAACAAAAAACAGATATTATGGGTATCACACAATATTTTCAAGTCTATAATTATGACATTGTAATGGATATTTTTTATTTTAAGAGCACAAATATCTCGTATAAAGGTTGTGTTGTAGACAGATGTTTTATACTGACGAAGTGTTATACGCTAAGTTATAAGCCTAAAATTTCTTCATCTTTTGTCCCTTCATTGTAGCACCCCATCAAGCCCACCATACACCAAAACGCCATTTATGTGTAAAGAAACAATCTACATAATTCTTATAAGATGTATTAGTCCTTGGATAGTGCTGAAATATACAGCAATTTAGGTTTAGATTGAATTCTATTATTATTTTTATTATTATTATTATTATGTGTCTGTTAAACGTAAATTTCAAATAGTTATAGGCATACAGTTCGTTATGTTCGGAAACAATATTGAAATTAGTGTTTACCATTTTATGGGTAAATTTGTTGTCATTTAGGCAGATATCATTGACTTTTTTGAAAGAAAAATTTATTCTTTATCTTTCAGAATATATGTGGTTTCCATATTATATTTTAAGGGGAAAAGGCAAAACATGAGTTTCTTCACGAATTGTATTGTAATATCTTCAATTACAATTTACAATGGCAATATATCTATATTAGAACATGTGTATACCACTGTTTTATTTTAGCTTAAACTTCAATAATACTTAAATAATTTATCATAAAAGTTTAAATTGCATCAAATTATTTCTTGTTTATTCTTACTTTGTAAAATCCTAATATTTATATAAATTTTAGTTCAATAATGGATCCAAAAACAATATTTTGTTGATTTTTTTCTCAATTTTTTCAAGGAAATGAATAATCTGTTTCCATGGTAACAAATATCTTTCTAAATTTGTTTGAAAAAGAAAGTTAAGGTCATATGCTTTGATAATATATATGGATTGGTATTAGACAAAATTACTAGAAAAGGCAGAAAAAAGCTGTGAAAACCTAATGTAATGTCAGTCTAAATTCAACTCAAAATCCTTAGACTGTTTTATTGTAAAGTATACATGTATGTACACCTGGATTTTGATTTGATACGAAACTTGAATATTGTCGAAAAATTTTACAATAATAGTTGAGTTTGATCTCAAATTATTATTTTTGATCCTTTCTTAGCCATTGTCCAATAGTTGGATGCATGCTCTTAATAAAACATTGGCACAGGAAGTTTATTCTTTACGAAATTTTCTTAATTTTCGTCTTAAAATTGAAAATTTGTTGCCATGGTTACCAATATCTGACCCTTTCTGTGAAGAAACATAAAGTTCAATTTCTTATCTGTCAGAATATATATGGCTTCCTTAGTGTCATATGAAAGAGAGATGTTAAAATTCAGCCTTGAATACATACCATTTTTAATATTTCAAACATAGAATTTAGAGATTTTAATGACGTTTTTAATTGTAAGAGTATATGTATACCTGGATTTTGATTTGATACAGAACTTGATTATTGATACAAAATTATACAATAAAGGTTGAGTTTCATCAAATTATCCTTTTCTATCCATTCTTAGGCATTTTTAAATTTTTGGATGCATGTATCAGGTAAAACATGGGTCTGGGAACAGTATTTTATGATATTTTCTTAATTTTTTTCATTAAAATTGGAATTCTGTTGCCATGGTTACCAATATCTGAACTTATCTGTTAGAAACAAAAAGTTCAAGTCATATACTTTGATAATGTATAGGGGTTGGTATTAGACAAAATTATCGGAAAAGGCAGAAAAAAAGCTTTGAAAATTACAGTTATTTTCTCATGATTTCAACTAAAAATCCTGAGGCTTAAGGGGTTAATTAGAAGCTTATAATAAAATCCTCTGAAAGATTGTTCATCAATTATCCACAATAAAGCCCTATATTAACGGTCACCTGTTACAGGTAAAGATTTAAACACTGTCAAAAAGTCGGGCTATTCAAGGTGAAGTATTGATTTTTTTATCACCTCTCAGTGGGGCTCACAAAGGGGTTAGGTTACCTGGACATGTATTACCGGTAAAAACAATTTTTATATTTTATTAGTCCTCTTGTTTCTAAAATACAAGTTTTTTTTCTTGTCAGTCATAATTATTTTTGAAGTGAAAGTTGTCCAATTTTTTTTTTTGTTTTTATAAACAAAAAATTCCCCTTATTGGCAACCCTTCTAAAACTGAAAGTTGTCAGGACAACTTCTAGAAATGGGAGATGCAGATTATTAGCCTAGGGGTTTAGGTAGTGTAAGAATGGTACAAATGCCAATGCAGGGCTTTTTGAAGCTCACCTGATAAACTGTTTTTTTCAGAAATATTTTGAAAAAGATATATGGATGCATATTAAAATTATATATTCAATAAATGACACAAAGCCAATAATTTTTCTTGCATTTTAAGAGTCCCTAAAATATTAAAATAAAAATAATTGTCCAGGGCTTTTTGAAGCTCACCTGATAAACTAGTTTTGTCAAAAATATTTTGAAAAAGATATATGGATGTATAGAAAATTATATATTCAATACATGACACAAAACCAATAATTTTACTTTTAAGATTCAATAAAATATTAAAATAAAAACAATTGTCCATTTTAATAATATACATTAATATTGGTGTTTTGTGCATTCATTTTATAAATTTAAATTGGAGAAGTTATATGTCAAATGCAAATCAAGGGACATAACTGGTCTTCAGAATATCGACCCTGTCTGCAAAGGTCACCTGTCAACAAAGGCCACTTTTAGCCAGTCCTTCAAGTGACCTTTGTAGACAGGTTTTACTGTATATGGTTCAAGGTCATATGTTCAAAGGTCAAGGTCACAGCTGCGAAAGAAGACTGAAATTGCTAATTATCTTGAAAACTATTAACTTTTTGTATAGGCATGTATATTAGAATATTGTAGGTATTGCAACAGCGATCATTTTGATATATGGTTCAAGGTCATATGTTGAAAGGTCAAGGTTACAGCTGCAAAAGAAGACTTAAATGCTAATTATCTTGAAAACTATTAATTTTTTGTAAAGGCAATGTTTATTAGAATATTGTAGGTATTGACATGATGATCATATATGGTTCAAGGTCAAGGATATAGTTGCATAAGTATACTGATATTGGTTAATGATTTGGAAATTATTCATTGCACTACAGTTACTTTATGTGTATTATATAAGCTACTTATAAATGAAATGTTAAAGGATATATTTCTGATTAAGTTTTGTGGCAGTTCTTAACTTAAGAAAACTTTTAAAGTTTCTGTACTTAAAATATTTTCTATTGCACTTTGCAAACAGTATTGGTCATATCCTCAGGTGAGCGTTAAGGCCCATGGGCCTCTTGTTTTATTTTTAACTTTAGAAAAATTTTTATGACTATCATAGAGATACGAAAAACAACAGTATGCACACTGTATGATGAGTGTATAAGGTTTTTTTTCTTCTTAGATTTAACAGATTTAACAAAACTAAAACAAAATAATAAGGCCAATTCAACTTAATTGGTAGATTCTTATCCCAACCGAAAATGTGCTGCACCAAGACATTTTATTTTTGTTTTCCATCCCAGGCATATTCAAAGTCTGTTCCAGAGTTATGTCAAATCCATGGCATTTCCAAAAATAGTTTTAAGCAATCCTGTAAAAACCGGACGTGGGAGATTGAAATCGAGAGTTACTTCATAAATGTTACAGATAGAGCAAAGTTTTCCTTAATTTTTCATCTCACAAGTGGTCCAGAAAATTATGGGCATGGTACGGGGCAAATATACAGTAGAACCTCTGAAAACCGATGGTCCTCCGGACCGAGAAAAAAATTCGGTTTTGATAGGTTTCGGTTTATAGAGGTTTTCGCCAAGAGTTACTTGCCCCTGATAAACATCGGAAATTTGTCACATAGGGCCAGTAACAACAAGGACATTGAATTTAGAAGTAGATGAACACATTAGGGTTGTTATTTTATGTACTTGAACATATATTGAATAAAAGGAAAATTTTGGAAAAAATAGAAAAGTCTTTGTTATTTTTTACGTTACGATACGGTCCACGTGTATCACTTGTCATATATAAATGCACATGATTTTTTTCTCCGCTACATGCATCAGTTATCGGGAAGAAATCATTGATCATTATGATGATGTTTTGTAGTGCTATGTAAAGCTAATAAAGATACAATCTACAAAAGTTAGGAAGCACCATTTTTTCTGGGTTGCTTCCAACATTCTGTCCTATATATTGAACTCGGGAATTGTTCGCGGGACAAATTAATTTTTTAAGGATTTGTGATTGTTTATGGGTTATGTTGCACATTTTCTACTGTACTTTTGGGTTTTCCATCAACAAATTTTTGCACAACTGGATGGATAAGTAAAATAAAAATATAAAACTGGTTGGAGTGAAGTGGCATTTACCGGTATCTTGACCGGGGCCCAGTAAAAATAATTTTGAAGGGTCATAAGTAAAATTAATTCTCTTTGATTAATTTTTAGTGTTTTTGGTTTTTAACATGAATATAAAGCCATAAAAGGTAAAAAAAAAAAAAAATAAAAAAACCACCATGTTTATGAAATACACTTTGTTTTCACAATTATATTTTTTCTTATAATCATATTGTTTAAGTGTAATAAGGCATAAGAAGCACCTTTGATCATGACATGCTTAGATATGCAACCAAACACATAATGGCTTACAAACAAACCTGTCCGACCAAGCTATTGGATTAAATGTTAGTTGATTATTAATTATCGTTTCCTATTGTTTACGTGGATAGGGCGTGATGTAAGTAATTTTGATCTCCATTGTTTCAATGTTTGTCTTGATTAGACATTAACTGAGATGAATGAATAGAAGGAAAACATCATTGTTTACATTAAAATAAAGTGTGGTATTCAGTAGATGAAAATGACGGTTTCTGAGTGAAATTATTTAAATGATTAGAAAAGTATATGACAGATTTTGCATTAAAATCAAAGCAAAATCGGCCAATTTCCGAGATCGGTTTTCACAGGTGAAATTGATAGTCAGAGGACGGATTTTTCATAAAAAATCGGCCGGTATTCAGAATTCACAGGGTTCGGTTTATCAAGATTTGTAACAAAAGGAATATAGAGGAAAAAAAATCGGGACCATCGGACCTGGCCGGTTTAGACAGGATTTCGGTTTTCTCAGGGTTCGGTTTCCGGAGGTTATACTGTAGTAGACTCTCAACAGTTAGTGAGGTACAATAATTCAATAAGCAGTGATAAAGACAAAAAGGGTCCTATTGCCAATGCAGACGTCAACCATGTTAGAGTGCAGGTTTTTGTATGAAAAAAAAAAAAAAAAAAACTCCACTCACTCCAAAATTTTTGTCCAACTTTAATGAGAATCTACTATGTAAGTTGAATTTGCCTAATTTTAGTTTCAGTCAACACTGTGTACTGTTTAATCAGTGGTATTTTTTCTCTTTTCAGGTTCTATTCAATTAATTTTACAGACAGAGGAGATAATGGAAATACACTGCCATTTAATGTAGATGGTGACCAGTATGATATTGTTATGTCCAGTGTGACATTAATGACCACTGAGTTGTTATGACAACTAACTTATGACCCTATGTGACAACTGTTACTTGCATGACCACTGTGACCTGCATGATCCCTATGACTCGGTCAGCCATTGTAACTTGTATGACCACTGTGACCTTCTTGACAACTTTGACTCTGATTTGTATGACCACTGTGACTTGTATGACCACTCTGACCTATATGACAAATGTGACTTGGATGTGTCTTTATGACTTGAATGACCACTATGACCTTAATGAGCAGTGTGACCCTGTGACTTGAATGACCATGATGACCTATATGACCAACGTGACTTGGGTGTGACTTAATGACTTGTATGACCTTTATGACTTGTGACTTTATGACTCTTATGACCACTGTGACTTGTATGACCACTTTGACTTTTGTGGCTATTGTGACCATAATAACCTCTGTGACTTGTCAAACTTCTGTGCTGTGCTGTTATAGGCATGGATTTTTATTATGAAATTGTAAGCATTTTACTTGTGTAATGAGTATTGTGAAACAACTGATATTTCTTGTCATAATGTAAACAATCATTGTTGCCATGACAATTTATCTTGTCTGATTAAGAGCTTTACCTCCATGTGAGTGTGATTATTGGCAATAATTTCTGAGTTTATTTTGATAGGCCAATGTTAACAAAAAAGTGAATCTCCAAAGAACTCAAATTTTTTTTTATCAAGAATCATTGATCATTCTGTCATTTTAAGAACCAGCAGCTCTACTGAAAAGCAACCTGGATAACATTTAACTCAGAAGTGGTTTTATCAAATACCATTGATCATTTTGTCTTTTTAAGGACCAACAGACCTGCGGAAATGCAGCCCTTGTAAAATTTTATTCATGTGTTACCCAATGGTTTGATATATATGAGATCTGTGTCAACTTTTGTCACCTATTGTTATAAATTACATTTTACTGTGTCTTTATTTTGGTTACCTGTATTTGAGCCAACAACCCCCACACCTTCTAACATGTTAGGGGCCTTGGTAATCGTGTGGTCTAGAGTGCATGCTGACATATCATAGCACTTCTCACCACCTAGGATCATATCCTGTTAACAAAATCATAGTACAATGTAGAAAATTTGCTCTTGTTGGCACCCATGTTTTTCCTCAAGGAAAAACTATATAAAATACAGTAAAAAAGTTTATTATACAAGCAGCTTTCTGTATTTAACTCATCAATCAAACAAGGGCCTCTTTGGCCGAGTGGTCTAAAGCACGCACTAAAGGATCACAGTGCCTCTCACCACCTGGGTTCGAATCCCACTCGGGACAGATCCTAGTATGAGAAAGTTTGTCAGTTCGCTTACCAAAGGTCGGTGGTTTACTCCGGGCACTCCGGTTTCCTCCACCATCTCAGAACTGACCGCTTCAAAATAAGTGAAAGATTCTTGACTGGGACGTAAAATACCATTACTCCACTCTACTCCACTCATCAATCAAACAAAGGTATTTTGCTAGGAATTGTCTTTTTCCAGTTTAAACTTCAATTTAAAAGAATTTATAAATTTTTGAATTTTTTTTTAATTTTGGGGGCCAAAATAGGTTCTCATTCAAACTTTTTAATCCCATTTACTCGTAATCTATATAATTTGGTCCTGTGTATAAAATCTATCTGCTGATTTATTGGTACACCACTTGTAATAGTTGGCAAGTTTGCAAAATGAAGCATCAAAGCTCAACGATAAATTTTTTCGATCAGTACTGACTTAGGTTTTCCTTGACTTGGATCTGGCAATTTTAAAATCTTTAGTTTTAATAGTTTTCAGGATATTCAGTTGTCATTTTTAAGATCATTTTAAGCTTATAACATGTTCAAGGTTTTAAAAATGGATTTTTAGTTCCATTAATTTACTCAGAAAATCTTTGTGAAACTTGGACCAAGTTCAGTTTCTTAATCATCCCTTGACTTTAATTTAAAAAAAAAATTAATTTTGACAATCTTTTTTGGAACCAAAAAAAAATTAATACAAATATTCTAAGTTTGAAGTGATCTTTAAAAAGATGCTTTAAATGTCTCGATATCTTGCAGATTAACAAAATTGTTTAGATTTCAAATTTGCCTTATTTAAGTCAAAGAAAAATCTTGGTTAAGAAATTGTTGTAATACTGGGACGATTTTCCTCAACTTAAATCTGGAAATTGGTAATCTTTATTATTTCATCAGTTGTTAAAGCTGCAATTAAGTTTCCCAAAGAAAAAATTAAAACGGTGCTAATCTAATTAATTATGTTCCTAATGAACAATGTTACATTTGGTTCAACGATAAAAGCAGAAAGAACAATAATTTTCCAGCATGTGGGATCTAATATTAGAACATGGTTACATCATGAAAAAACCGGGTCATTTAAACACAACTTTCAAAACTGTGAAATACGATAAATTAAACACAGAAATTTGTTGAATTTGTCATATGTGACTTAGTAAGGGATACATAACACCATTTCAAATACATCTGGATATTAATGATGGACAATTAATGCAATTTGTCATGTTTCACCTTCGATTCATGGGTTTTTCGACATCCGTGCACATGCTCCAAGCTCATAATTATCATCGTTAAACACTGGCCAACTGGTCAGAGGATTCTGTTTATTTACAACTAAAAGGAATGAAATTTTAAAAAATAAATCTTATGGATCATGATTAGAAGTTATCTATTTTTAAAAAAATTTTTTTTTAGAAAATCAAAAAAAAATTCAGAAAATTGAAAACTTAATGCAGCTTTAAGATATATAGATATTAAACGAGTCATTTTGAAGATCACTTTCAGCTTATAACATATGTATTTAATTTTGTCAAAAAAAATGCTTAATTATAGTTTCAAAATAGATTGTCAAAATTCAAAATAGACTGTCAAAATTTGGCTAAATATACTAGTATGTTAGAAAGACCTTAGTTAGGAACAATTGTGAAAACTTGGACCAGGTTCCTTTGGCAGACCTCTTTAAGCAGATATTAATATTCGACATTGTATAACTAGTACCTCGCTTTATCAAAGACTTTTTAAAATTTTGAATGATTTTACTATAAGTGTATGTATATTAAACCTTGAAGGAAATGTGATGACTTTATGAGTTAGTATACACTATTGTATGATATTTTGAATATCTTCAAAATGAATTTAATGTTCACTATGAAATGGTCTGATTTTCTTTAAATGTTGTCATATTTTTTTTTTATTGTTAAGTAAATTTATGGTTAAGATTACTTTGTCTTCATCACTTTCTTTCGTGTTTATTGTTCACATATTAATGCACTTAAAATTTTGACAGCTCAGAAGCATTACTTTTGGATTTTTCACTTGAGAATTTTTAAGATGTTACAGTCAACAGATTCGGGGGGGGGGGGGGGGGGGATAAAATCATTGGGACCACATGTTTATGTTATTGTGTTTGCCTCAGTCAAGATTTTTTTATTTATATATAAGAAGGTTGTCAGTTCTTGGATGGAGGAGAATACTGAATTGCCATAAGAAAACCACCAACCTTTGGGAAGGGAACTGACAAACTTTCTTGTCCTGGTGAACTTTCTTGTTCTAAGATTGGCTTGAAGAAGAATTTAAACCTAGGAGTTGATAGGCACAGAAATTTGTAAACAGGTGCTTAAAATTTGGAATAATGATAAAAATCAATGGACGTGATGAAGTCCAGTTAAATATGGTATTCAGGTCTGGAATCTATAGTGTTCTGTGTCTCTGTCAAGATTTTCCATCAGTTCTTGGGTTGATGGAGGTAAAGGAAACCAGAATACCTGAAGAAAACAGTTGACAAGCAATCAGACAAACTAGGATTTGGACAAGATACATTTTAACAGGTGTTAAGACCCATAGGCAGGACAAGTGACTGATAAAAATGGATTGGATTATTATTGTGAGTAATGGTGCTTGATGGCACGGTCAATATTCATTTGCTCTGATTGACGTGGTCAGTTATTGGATGGTGGAGGAAACTGGAGTGCATAGAGATAAAAACACTGATTTTGCCAAGCAAACTGACAAATTTTCTTAAACCAGAATCTACAGGAATAGGATTTGAACCTAGGCAGTGAAAGATGCTATGATCCATGAGATTTCACTTTTACCACTTGGTCACTGAAGTCCCCAGTTAATAAATGGACTGATCCCACCTGTCACAATGGATTTTAAATAAGTAGAACCCTAATAGAATGTTGCAATAGGCACAAATGATTGCAACTCTTTTCTGCAATTATGCCTTATATAGCAGGTCTGAGCTAGTCGCAGTGTTGTTGTTGTGTATAACAGGTATAACAGAGTTATTTACTGCCAGACTATCAGGTCCTGTGTAGCAGGGCTGAGCTAGTTGTGGTGTTGTTGTATATAATAGGTATAACAGAGTGATTTACTGCCAGACTATCTGGTCCTGTGTAGCAGGGCTGAGCTAGTCGTGGTGTTGTTGTATATAATAGGTATAATAGAGTTATTTACTACCAGACTATCTGGTCCTGTGTAGCAGGGCTGAGCTAGTCGTGGTGTTGTTGTATATAATAGGTATAATAGAGTTATTTACCACCAGACTATTTGGTCCTGTGTAGCAGGGCTGAGCTAGTCGTGGTGTTGTTGTATATAATAGGTATAACAGAGTGATTTACTGCCAGACTATCTGGTCCTGTGTAGCAGGGCTGAGCTAGTTGTGGTGTTGTTGTATATAATAGGTATAACAGAGTGATTTACTGCCAGACTATCTGGTCCTGTGTAGCAGGGCTGAGCTAGTTGTGGTGTTGTTGTATATAATAGGTATAACAGAGTGATTTACTGCCAGACTATCTGGTCCTGTGTAGCAGGGCTGAGCTAGTCGTGGTGTTGTTGTATATAATAGGTATAATAGAGTTATTTACTACCAGACTATCTGGTCCTGTGTAGCAGGGCTGAGCTAGTCGTGGTGTTGTTGTATATAATAGGTATAATAGAGTTATTTACCACCAGACTATTTGGTCCTGTGTAGCAGGGCTGAGCTAGTCGTGGTGTTGTTGTATATAATAGGTATAACAGAGTGATTTACTGCCAGACTATCTTGTCCTGTGTAGCAGGGCTGAGCTAGTCGTGGTGTTGTTGTATATAATAGGTATAACAGAGTGATTTACTGCCAGACTATCTGGTCCTGTGTAGCAGGGCTGAGCTAGTCATGGTGTTGTTGTATATAATAGGTATAACAGAGTTATTTACTACCAGACTATCTGGTCCTGTGTAGCAGGGCTGAGCTAGTCGTGGTGTTGTTGTATATAATAGGTATAACAGAGTTATTTACTGCCAGACTATCTGGTCCTGTGTAGCAGGGCTGAGCTAGTCATGGTGTTGTATATAATAGGTATAACAGAGTTATTTACTGCCAGACTATCTTGTCTTGTGTAGCAGGGCTGAGCTAGTCGTGGTGTTGTTGTATATAATAGGTATAACAGAGTGATTTACTGCCAGACTATCTGGTCCTGTGTAGCAGGACTGAGCTAGCCGTGGTGGTGGTGTTGTTGTATATAATAGGTATAACAAAGTGATTTACTGCCGGACTATCTGGTCCTGTGTAGCAGGACTGAGCTAGCCGTGGTGTTGTTGTATATAATAGGTATAATAGAGTTATTTACTGCCAGACTATCTGGTCCTGTGTAGCAGGGCTGAGCTAGTCGTGGTGTTGTTGTATATAATAGGTATAACAGAGTGATTTACTGCCAGACTATCTGGTCCTGTGTAGCAGGGCTGAGCTAGTCGTGGTGTTGTTGTATATAATAGGTATAATAGAGTTATTTACCACCAGACTATTTGGTCCTGTGTAGCAGGGCTGAGCTAGTCGTGGTGTTGTTGTATATAATAGGTATAACAGAGTGATTTACTGCCAGACTATCTGGTCCTGTGTAGCAGGGCTGAGCTAGTCGTGGTGTTGTTGTATATAATAGGTATAACAGAGTGATTTACTGCCAGACTATCTGGTCCTGTGTAGCAGGGCTGAGCTAGTCATGGTGTTGTTGTATATAATAGGTATAACAGAGTTATTTACTACCAGACTATCTGGTCCTCTGTAGCAGGGCTGAGCTAGTCGTGGTGTTGTTGTATATAATAGGTATAACAGAGTTATTTACTACCAGACTATCTGGTCCTGTGTAGCAGGGCTGAGCTAGTTGTGGTGTTGTATATAATAGGTATAACAGAGTTATTTACTACCAGACTATCTGGTCCTGTGTAGCAGGGCTGAGCTAGTTGTGGTGTTGTTGTATATAATAGGTATAACAGAGTGATTTACTACCAGACTATCTGGTCCTGTGTAGCAGGGCTGAGCTAGTTGTGGTGTTGTTGTATATAATAGGTATAACAGAGTGATTTACTACCAGACTATCTGGTCCTGTGTAGCAGGGCTGAGCTAGTTGTGGTGTTGTATATAATAGGTATAACAGAGTTATTTACTACCAGACTATCTTGTCTTGTGTAGCAGGGCTGAGCTAGTTGTGGTGTTGTTGTATATAATAGGTATAACAGAGTGATTTACTACCAGACTATCTGGTCCTGTGTAGCAGGGCTGAGCTAGTTGTGGTGTTGTATATAATAGGTATAACAGAGTTATTTACTACCAGACTATCTGGTCCTGTGTAGCAGGGCTGAGCTAGTCGTGGTGTTGTTGTATATAATAGGTATAACAGAGTGATTTACTGCCAGACTATCTGGTCCTGTGTAGCAGGACTGAGCTAGCCGTGGTGGTGGTGTTGTTGTATATAATAGGTATAACAAAGTGATTTACTGCCGGACTATCTGGTCCTGTGTAGCAGGACTGAGCTAGCCGTGGTGTTGTTGTATATAATAGGTATAATAGAGTTATTTACTGCCAGACTATCTGGTCCTGTGTAGCAGGGCTGAGCTAGACGTGGTGTTGTTGTATATAATAGGTATAACAGAGTGATTTACTGCCAGACTATCTCGTCCTGTGTAGCAGGGCTGAGCTAGTCGTGGTGTTGTTGTATATAATAGGTATAACAGAGTGATTTACTGCCAGACTATCTGGTCCTGTGTAGCAGGGCTGAGCTAGTCGTGGTGTTGTTGTATATAATAGGTATAACAGAGTTATTTACTACCAGACTATCTGGTCCTGTGTAGCAGGGCTGAGCTAGTAATGGTGTTGTTGTATATAATAGGTATAACAGAGTTATTTACTGCCAGTCTATCTGGTCCTGTGTAGCAGGGCTGAGCTAGTCGCAGTGTTGTTGTATATAATAGGTATAACAGAGTTACTTACTACCAGACTATCTGGTCCTGTGTAGCAGGGCTGAGCTAGTAATGGTGTTGTTGTATATAATAGGTATAACAGAGTGATTTACTGCCAGACTATCTGGTCCTGTGTAGCAGGGCTGAGCTAGTCGTGGTGGTGTTGTATATAATAGGTATAACAGAGTTATTTACTGCCAGACTATCTTGTCCTGTGTAGCAGGGCTGAGCTAGTCGTGGTGTTGTTGTATATAATAGGTATAACAGAGTGATTTACAGCCAGAATATCTGGTCCTGTGTTGCAGGACTGAGCTAGCCGTGTTGGTGGTGTTGTTGTATATAATAGGTATAACAGAGTGATTTACTGCCAGACTATCTGGTCCTGTGTAGCAGGACTGAGCTAGCCGTGGTGTTGTTGTATATAATAGGTATAATAGAGTTATTTACTACCAGACTATCTGGTCCTGTGTAGCAGGGCTGAGCTAGTAGTGGTGTTGTTGTATATAATAGGTATAATAGAGTTATTTACTGCCAGACTATCTGGTCCTGTGTAGCAGGGCTGAGCTAGACGTGGTGTTGTTGTATATAATAGGTATAACAGAGTGATTTACTGCCAGACTATCTGGTCCTGTGTAGCAGGGCTGAGCTAGTCGTGGTGTTGTTGTATATAATAGGTATAACAGAGTGATTTACTGCCAGACTATCTGGTCCTTTGTAGCAGGACTGAGCTAGTTGTGGTGCTGTTGTATATAATAGGTATAACAGAGTGATTTACTGCCAGACTATCTGGTCCTGTGTAGCAGGGCTGAGCTAGTCGTGGTGTTGTTGTATATAATAAGTATAATAGAGTTATCTACTACCAGACTATCTGGTCCTGTGTAGCAGGACTGAGCTAGCCGTGGTGGTAGTGTTGTAAATACAGTAACAGGTATTATAGAGTGATTTACTGCCAGACTATTTGGTCCAGATTTCTTAGCCTCTTAGTAGAGCAATCGCTTATCACCCAATAGGGCCGGGTTCGATCCTCAGCCAAGGCACTGATGTTTTTTTCAGATGTTTCCCCCCCCTTATTGTAACTCTTAAGCTAGTGAAGTGGTACTATAATTTATACAATCCTTACTGAGTTTAAAACCAAGTTTTATCAAATGTTTTTCTTTTTATGTATGGGCTCAATTATTGTTTGGTTAATGTGACCGAGTTGTCTTAAGATTGATACAACAAAGGGATCGTCTTGCATCACATCAGCAATTTTTATAAAACTCAAGAATCTTAACACAATTTTATGTGTTAAGTCACTTGAGTTTTATGTAAGTTTACCATCTGCTTTGTACTACTGAGCACTTTTGGCAACTTCATAGTGCTAGTACACTTGCCTGCAATGTCACAGATAAGCATCTCTGACCATATTGGCCCATCATATAAGTATGTACAGAGCCAACTGTTAAAGGTTCTTGACAAGAAACTCTTTTTAACTTGCAGTGAGTTGAAATCATCCTTGAAACAGAGACATGTTGGGTCTAATTGGCCAATGCCTTAAGCTCTTGGCTACGATGGCCCCACACTAAAACTGCTAAATAGCCATATTCAGAATCTAGATAAAAGTAGGTCACAGGTTTTCTCTGGATACTCCAGCTTCCTCCACCATCCCTGAACTGATGGCCTCTATATAAGAAAAAGAATCTTGACTGGGGTGTACAACACCATTTATCCAATTTAATCACTGATAAAAACAGATTGCATAGCAACAGTTGTAAAATTTCGCATATTTAACCATGGTTTTTTCAGATTAAGGGTTTGGTTCTGAAATGGTGGAGAATCAGGAGTCTCTTGAAGAAAACCACTGTCCTTTTACGAGCAAACTGCCCAGAACTGTTGACAAGCTGTCTCCTGCTAGGTTCTACTCGAGAAGATTCAAACTTTGGTACTGTCTATAACCACTGTGGTAGCTCAGGTGGTAGAGTGCTTACTAAGTAAGTGATAGGTAGTTGGTTTGAACCCAAGACTTGAAAGTGGGTAGCGACGGTTCTTTTGCCAAGCACCCATAATTACGAAATGAAAATCACAGTTCTTTTGGATGGAAACTTAAAATAAACGAGGTCCTAAGTCACAGTAGGTGTGGCATGATAAAGAACACTGCTGTATTAGCCCATTAGCACAACACACAGGCAAAATTTCTGCACTTTTGCCTATAGCTGGCAACATCTCGATATAAGTGAAATATTGACTGGGATGTTAAACACCATTACTCAATTCACTGTCAATTCCAAGTAAAATAATTTTGACTGAGGCATTTAAACACCGTGTCTACAATCTATTCAATTCAATCTTCAATGTAGACAACAAAGTAGAAGAAATTCCTGCTTATAATCCTTCCTGCTTATAATCCCATCTATTAATTCCTGCTTATATTCCCATCTATTGAACTTTATGAAATTATTTTTCAAAGAAATCTTCAAAATGGCATGATTCGGCCATTTTTGGACCTTTATCGGTCAAAACAACAATTTTTCCCGAGGGTACAAAAGTAGGTCATTCTAATTAATTTGAGACTTAATTAACCAAAATTTCCCACTTATTCAAATATTAATTAACAACAAATAATTATATTTAATGATAAATTCTTTTATTTATATCCAGTAGATAATTCTATGTGGATTTTGTCTCTTTGTTATTCATGCAAATTTTTAATGTGCCTTTTTGTGAAAATGGCAAAAGAAAAAAAAATTAATGATGAAAAACATATAATGGTTTGTAGAAAACAAAAAATTATGATGAATGCTAATAACTTAAACTTTACACAGAAAAAAAAAAAAGTCTTGCTAATACGGAGAAAAATTTTCAAAACATATTGAAAAATACTAGTACAAGTAGATATTGTGTTTAGAGCTAAAATGGAGAACTTGCTGTAAATACACTATTTTTTGCATTTCTTAAAATTTTTTTCAATGTATTTAAAAAGTTGCATAAAATAAAAAGTGGGAAAAATAAAACTTTACACACTGAATGTCTTCATGCACTGTAAATTTTTTTAATTTAATGTTGTCTCGATTCAAATTCATTTGGGAAAAAAAGGAGTCACAAAGGAATTTCCAGTAATAACGTTACAAAGGAATTTCCAGTGTGAACATCACAACAGAATTTCCAATATAGAAAAAGTGTTTTACAACTCAATGGCAACACGTGTTTTCAACAAGTCATAAAAATTGCCTTTGGTAAAAAAAAAAAAAAAAAAAAAAAAAAAACAGTCAAATCGGTCATAGCAACCACCTGTCTTTTAAGACCCCATATTAAGACATATTTTTTTAAGACCGGGTGTTTTTAGGTTCTTTTGGTTTTATATTGGAACCAAAAGTATAGTAATATCTTTATTAAGAAAACTAATCTATAATATCCATAATTCTCTAGTCTCATGAGCAGCCTCTATATACAGGTTTTTCTGTACCCCTTTTTCATACATTTTTTTTCCATTTGCTAAGTTGTGCTCTAAACATGATATCATACGATAATGAAAATTTTCCTATGTATCCATATTTAACAAAAAAAAAAAAAAACAACAAATAATAATAAAGAATAATAATAAGTATATGGTCATTAGTATGCCCTATAGGGATTCAACAACGAAAAAAAAATATTGCTACAAACTTATATTTATATACATAATGTTGACTTCCTAGTAGGGTCCACTAACAATGAAATTAAAAATCCATTTGTAATTTTTTTTTAAATCATAGCACTTAATTGTATCGTGTTAAATCAACTAAATCAAAGATTTCATTATTTATTTATTTATCTATTTATTATCTTAATTACAAGATTTTTTAGGTTGCAAATCTATGCTGTATTTGTTTTAGAAAAATGGTCACTCCGCACAACAGTTTAAATCCATTTTTTTTCCACTACAAAATGCCTATTTTCCCATTGGAAAAAGCATGTTTTCCTTTTAGAAAATCGCACAATCTTCCAGTGGATAATGCACATGTTTTGTATTAAAAAAATGCATATTTTAGGATTTAAAAAAAAAAAAAACCAAAATTTCTTACAAGAAAATGCATGTTTTTCCAATGAAAAAATGTATGTTTTTCAATCGGAAAAAAAAAAAAACATTTTTCAAAACAGAAAAAGAACAATTTCCCATCAGATGATATAGGTTCAAAGTCCATGTCTTCAAAATAGATGAAATTAAAGATAAATTATCACTCAACAGACAGAGGAAACAGTAAAATGTCAAAATTTTTAAAATAAAATATTAAAACTAAAATTGTCAATTGTTCATTTTTATTACAAATCAGGAACTTTGTTCCTTAATTAAAAATCGGCGGGTTTGTTTTGTATAAATGCAGTTGTAAAAAATACAGGTATAAAATTTTTATTGCCAAAAAATAATAAATAAATAATCTAAATTAAAATTCAATTTGTTTCAAATACAGGAAAAAAAGTTATCTATAAAAAATTTATCATAAATGTATAAAAAGCATGTAAAATTATGAAACTATGTTTGGATAACAAAATATTTTAAAATAAAAATGCAGTCAAAAATTGATTCACTTAAAAAAAAAACAACAAAGTTTTCAAATTTTAAATTTTAATTAAATTATTTAATTTAAATTTATTATTCTGTTTCAAAATAGGCAATTTATGCATTTCATGAAAATTTAAATCAAAATGTTTTAAAAACTTCAATTCATTATCTATGATATTTAAAAATGAAATTTGTTCATTTCAAATCTTTTGTTATAAGCTCTTGTTCAATTAGAAATATTAAACATTTAAAAAAAAAAAAAAAAATGATAATCAAAATAGTCCCAAAACTTAATAATTATATACAATTCATGTTTCAAATTTACCTTGAATTATTGAGATTTAAAAAATTCAGTTTTTATCAAACATTTTAAAACTTAATTGTTTTAATACTTGCTCAATTTAAAAATGTCAATTTCATTAAAAACAAATATATTCATAAAGCTTATTATTTTAAAGCTTCAGTTCATTAAAATTAATTATCGTCATTTTATTATTTTAATTGAATTTTCAGAACTGAAATGAAGAAATGTTTTAAAAGTAGGATTTTTCATTGAAAGCAGTTGATTTACTAATTAAAATTAATTTTTCAGTAATTCTATTGTAATAAGTAACCATGGCAACCGTAATTTTCAAAATTTGAGATCAATAAATAAGTACATGTAAAGCTACTTATAATTTACCAAAAAATTATTGTGTGTGTGTGTGTATGGGGCCAAAATTTGTGTATCGTGAAACTATTACTTTCTCTAGAATTTGATCGAGAATTTGTGTCTAAAGTTCCTCTTCAAATTTTAATCTGAAAGTCAACATATAAACAAAATCATGCTGATGAATACACAAGATAATAGAAGTTACTAAATATATCATAATAATTATAGAGTTATACTCCTCAGCCCAGAGAATATCAGCTCAAATTAAAGACACACATACACATCTCATCATAAATGAAAGAAAACGCAATGATCATGTGGTCTATACACTTCTTAAAGACCACAGTTCCTCTTACTAAACACCGCTACGATAGTTCAATTGGTAGAGTGCTCATTTCGTATGTTGGAGGTCAGGGTTCAAATTTCGCCTCAAGCTGACCAAGACTTGAAAATTGGTAGTGACTGTTCTTTTGCCCAGCACTCAGTATTTAGACATGAAAGTCACAGGGTCCTTCTAAGCAGACCTTAAAAAGTCAATGCCCCATGTCATGGCAGGCATGGCACATTAAAGAACCCTTTCTGAACATTGCCTAAAGCACACTGCAAAGGTCAAAATTTCTGTCACTTCACCTTTAGCTGGTGACTTTAAAGTCACAGCTTGACTTGAAAGATGATAATTTTTTTTATTAAAACTAAAAAAAAACAACCCATAATATTAAGTGCATTTAAATTAAATTTTAGGTTGGAAAAATTTATTAACATTGAGATTGTTTCAATGAAGACCCATTTTGGACTAAAATAATGACATTGCATTATACATTGTTTTAGAGATATTGATGCTAGAATAGAAATATCACTGCTGCATACTGTCCGGATTCTGTGGTTCATAAATCGAGGTGTGTATTCTCTGGTCCGGGGACTGGATTTAAATAAGACTGCACTTTCATAAATGAAATAAACTTATTTTACAAATTATACAAATTAAATGAAAAAGAAAAAAAAAAAAAAACAACAGACAAACAAACAAAGGACTAGATAAAAAAATAAATAAAATAATTACACAGGTTTTTTGAGAAATTAAAAAAAAATTATCATAAGTGTTTTTGCCATCAAAATTATGACACATAACACAATAATTACAACTCGTTTTCATAATAAGTTTAAAAAAAAAATCATATTATATATTTTTCTTTCTTAACTAGTACATCTGTACTAACATTTTAAGGAAGGTGTGAGGCTGGCAGGATGGGGGTGGAAAAGGGGAGGGGGTAACATGCATTACATATAACATTTCTTTGGTAGCACTTTTTAACAGTAACGGCAAGACATGTTCTAGCAAGACCACAAAGAATTTTGTTGTTTGTTTAAAGTGAAAAAATAAAATATAGATTTATTTATCACCTTTGTTCTTGTAATTAAAAAAAAAAACAACTCTGTTATGGGGTTTTTTAAACGCTTGAAGGAAAAATCTAGAAGATGAAGAACCTCTAACTGAGAAAAAACGTTTGATTGGCGATCAACACAGCAGTTTGAGTAGTTGTTCAATGTAAGTTCTCAAATCTGAATTTAAACAAAATTATAGCATACATATTTATCATATAAAATAATCAATAAATGCACCAATTAATTATTATATGCCCGTGTTGATACCAAACATAAACCAGAAAACAATACACAATACTGTCCACATGTGTCACATGATGTATCACATGATGTCTTATGTATGGCATGTGCAATCACAAATCTTGAAAGAATACGAAAAATTTAAGATTATTTTAGCAATTATTGATCCACAATATTAAATCAAAAAAAAAAAAAAGAAGCTTTTTCAATTCTTTTAAAAACTTATAATGGGTCCATACAAATTGTAAGAGTTCATAACTGGTGCCCATACCCAAAGTTCAAAGGGTAACAGCTCACGATTGGTGACCATTCCTAAACTTCAAAGGATAAGAGCTTATGATTGGTGCTCAAGTTAAAAATTTAAAGGGTTAAAGGTCAAGAGGAGGTCAAAGTAGAACATGTCTTGCCATACAAGGATTTTATTTATCAAATATATACATGTGTTTTATATATAATAATGCTTTTGTTGTCAGCTGTGTAAGTGAAAATCTTAAACTTAAAAATATCTGAATCTAAATAATTATATGTATCTTTAAAAAACTTTGTGCAGAGTTTTATTTATCTATCATAGCTGTCATCAAATTTATTGAATCCACTTTCCATTTGATGTGAAATACACTTTTCTATTGTTGGAAAGGAAATGCATCGTTTCAATTTCCATTACCATGGATACAATGCAATTCTGTACAAAGCCTTTTTATAAGATATACATATACATACGAGATCATTTATCAAAGTATCATGGTTGGATATAGGTACTGGCACATTCAAAAAAATAATTAAATTCCATGCATTAATAATGTAAAACAAAGATTTAATGTAATGGGATGAAACTTAAAAATGCTGAAGCCATGCTTCTCTGTATAATAATAATAATAATCTTACTTTTTTTATATAAAAAAAAAACAATGATCTCAATGAAATTTTTTGTATAAAATTTACAAAAATAGCTTTATGTACAACATATTTCATGAATTCAAAGAGATGAGTTTAAATCTTTCTGTGGAATGAGAAAATTTAAATCTGTAGTTGCCATAGTGATGAACATGAAACACCATTTATGACTGGCTATATATATAATAAAAATGAAGGGAATCCATCATAATAATGGTAAAGTCAATATGATTGGCTACTTGTGAACTATCATGGACCAATGAATAAAATAAGCATGGAACATGATGGCAGTTGTATATTTTTACTACAGTCATTTTTCTGAATTGATAAACAAAAAACCAATTTTACATTCTATATCTGTACAATAATGGAAAATTGGCCCTGAAAAACATTTAAATATCACTAAAATAATCTGGCCCCGTTAAAAAGTACATGTACATGACACTTGGTACCGCCTTCCAAGGTCATTATAATATAAAAATGAAAAATCTCTATTTGTTGTTGATAAAAACTATGTCTTTAAAATTTTACATGATTTTCTATTTGAAATCATGATTTCATTAAGTAATAAAATATCAAATTTTATAAACAACAAGAGTTAAAACGTAACACTTTTGTATCTGTATCTCCGCCTGGGATGAATCACAAAACAATATAATGAACGAATAATCCTCCTTCAGTCACATATGAATTACAAATACACAGGTTTATTGCTATGAGCCTGAATTGGTTGGTCAGGGCTGGAGATAGCATCTGACCAATCAGAATGTGCGGAATGTGGCGAGGAACTAGACCACTGTCCCGGTGAATCTGGTGATGGCGTTAAATAATGTTCTGGTAGCACTGTGGGATGTATCATTTGTGGTGGTGATTCTGAGTAACTATGTTGTGATGGTGGGGTGGGATATTGTTCTAAGCACATGGGAAGACGTTGGTGTGTCGTGGTTGTATGTCCGTAATGATCATAAATGTTTGTATTGGGTGGGATATTATCCACATTTTTATTACTATGAAAACTGTACGTGTCATTTTGCCTCTCATGGGGACTGGGTTGATTTGTATGAATTCTCTTCTGTTGTGCCCGCTGTTGCATAGCTTGTATGTGCGTTGGTGATGTTGGTAAATTTTTCGATTTCGGTGGAGAATGCTTACCACCATGAGCATGTGGGCTACCACCGTTATTCGATTGCATGCTATTAGGTGGGGTTGGAATTGAACTTGTTTGAGGCCTAGAATGACCCTGGTGCCACAAAATTTCATCCATATGTGGTGCTAATCGTGGACTTGAATCGTAATGGCCTGCCATTATTGCTTGTTCGTCTAACCCACTTTGAGACAGAGTAACAGGTACACTGTTGCTATGGTGAATTGGATTTGCTTGTGACATAGCATAAGTCTGATTTCCACCATACATACTATCATAAGAAGGTGGAGTCCGCTCGTATCCCAACGGGGACTCTATTGAATTTCCTGGCGACACATTTCCAATAGAAGAGGGATCAACATTATTGTGTATATGTGCTTTTATTTTTTCCTCCGTTGTCTTTTTCTTACTCTTAGTCTTTCTAGGGTGATGCACCCCATTAGGGGCCATTCCATTCGGGGTCACAGGAGTATTTTTTGTCCTATTTTTCTTCTGACGAGACTTTGGATGCATCGGATGATGCATGAATTGTAATTGATTTGGTGATGTAGGCATTCCATTTGGAAGTGCCATTCCAGCTGGACTATTTACATGATATTCATCTAACAAATGCAAAATGTCATCATGCATTCTTTCCGTAGCAACATCTCTTGGCAGTCGATCCATGTGATCTGTGATATCACGATTTGCGTAATGATCCAATAATATTTTTGCAGTTTCATAACTTCCTTCCCTAGCTGCTAAAAATAATGGGGTTTCATCCTGAAACAAAAAGAAATAAAATCTATTCAATGTCAATTTTGTATTAAAACATTTCTTAAATAGATATTAAATTGATTTAAAACTGATTTTGTATCCCCCCTTTTTTTTTTTGCTTTATTTAATATGCGTGTTTTTCTTTTCCGAATTTAACATATTAAATAAATGAAAAATAATTCCCTTAGGCTGCTAGCATTGACACAGATAAAATTGAAAATTATGATCAAAATTTACTTACAATAAGCCCATTAAGGTTTTTAAATATTTAACAAAAATACCTGTTTAATTTTGCTGTGCCATATGTGCACATCTTTAAAATTTTTTATAAACTTTCAGATCAAGGGCAAGACACTTAATGCTTGAACCATTTCTTAGCCATTATAAATTCCGATACAGAACTTGTCTTCATCTAATGAGCAAAGAAAGCAAAGACGAACCTTGAAATCTTGAGCGTCCCTGTTAGCGCCGTGTTGTAACAAGACATGAGCAGCTTCCGCATTGTTCACTGCAGCTGCCCAATGTAAAGCAGTTTTACCTGGTAAAAAAAAAAATCCAAAATTTATATTGAAGAATTTTACCAAATTATTATTATTTTTTTTTTCAAAAATTATAATTTTCAATAATTTTACTGATTCTCACAACAGAAAAGTAATACATGAAAACAATATCTGGGAGTGGAAATATTCTTAAGATATGGAAAGTACAAATAAACAGACATCAAATATCCTGTGATATTTTCAAACATTTTCCATTTGAATAAGGGGGGGCCTCGGTGGCCGAGTGGTCTAAAGCACACGCCAACGGATCACAGTGCCTCCCACTGCCTGGGTTTGAATCCCACTCAGGACAGAACCTAGTGTGAGAAAGTTTGTCAATTCGCTTGCCGAAGGTCGGTGGTTTTCTCTGGGCACTCTGGTTTCCTCCACCATCCCAGAACTGACTGCTTTGAAATAAGTGAAAGATTCTCGACTGGGGCGTAAAACACCATTACTCCACTCACTCCTACAACATGACTATCAATTAAAATACTATTACATGAAATTATAGGAAATAATAAAGAAACAATAATGGGGCCTGTTTTTTTCTTAATTATCTACCTTTTAAATAACTCTTTTGTAAGTGGAAGTACCTTCCACAGCAACATTTTTCATGCCAACATTAATTAACTGGTGTATCGTATTTTTCATGGTGTTTTTTACATACCATATTCATCGGCTGCATTCACATCAGCGTCTGCGTTAATTAATTCTTCCACCATACCTTCCACGGCTAATCTTACCGCCAATATCATCGGAGTTGTCCCATCTAACATCTTGGCATTCAAATTGGTTGCTCTATTTCTTAGCAATATCTACAACAAAAGATTAATAGAATCTATCATATGTGTCAGTGGTAGATAGAGATATTTTGAGAAAATGTATAACTCCGCAGCTTGACCTATATAAGATATAGCTATACTTAAAAGTACATCTAATTCTGCAAGTAGTATGTAGTGCATTAATAACATGAAAATTAGCTTGGCTGCAACATGAAAACAGGAAAAATTATAACAGAAAAACATTTTTAAAATATTATTGAAATAAATTGAGATTAAACTTGCTACTGTCAGTGGAGGAAGTTACGAGAAGTTAAAAAAGTAGTCAGCCACAAGAGGAGGTGAAGATTAACAGCACGAGGAGGTGAAGATAGAAATTTCTACCACCGTTTCTTCCATTGGAAATTATTTTCTCAAACTTAGGGGGATGGGAGAAAAATATATACACATCAGAAACTGGTATTACATTAAATATAAATCAAAATTCTAAATACTTCAAAATTTTTTAATCCAAAACATATTCAAATTTTGTTGTTTGTTTTTTTTTTTTAATTAGTAAATGATTTGTAAGTCAGACCTGCCAACCCCATTAGAAGTCTATCAGTAAAGTCAGTAAATTTTTCAGTAAGAATGGGCCATTTTTGGATTTTTTTCCGTAAGATTTTTTTACTCAATAACTGCTGCTAACTGTTACATTTCTGGGGGTATTGGCGTTTTGATGAAGACGGTTGTTCATCTTGATCAGCTGTTGAATCCCCCTTATGTTTGCGGTTCATTATAATCAAGTTGAACTGTCACAACATGTGATTCTATTACCTCCCAATAGACGCTTAAATTTCGACTGCACTTGAAATCATTACTTACAAACGCAGTTAAGATGTTACCTACACTTAGATGCTTGCTTAGTTTCAATGTTTAAACAGATCAATTTCAAACGTTTTGATGACAAGTGTAAAAACTTAGTAGAAAATGGATAGGACATGAACCAAAATCCGGATTTTACTTCAAATCGTAAGATTTTAAACCTATCCGTAAAATCGTAAAATGGGTAAAAAATCAGTAAGAATTACGGAAAAATCGTAAGGGTTGGCAGGTCTGGTAAGTTGCAATGATCATTATAATTCCAAAATTACCCAATTCCACAAGAGCACAAAAGGTTATTGCTATGGAGGTCAAAATTTGTAATGGCCACTTCAGGATAATATTATGGCCACTTCAGGATAATAACAATCTACTATATATATATATATATATATATATATTAGAGAAATCTCCATTTTTTTAAGTCTTGTTTCTGTTTTACACTTTATTTATTTTAACCATTTAAAGAAGCAAAAAGGCGAGATTTTAAATAATTATACACACCTGAAAGACTCCTTGAGCATCGGCAGCGACGGCAGTGTGCAGTGGAGTGCGTCCAGTACTGTCTTGACAATTAGGATCAGCTGAGGCATCTAACAAAACTTTAGCGGCATCAGCTCTGGCATATCTGGCGGCTAAATGAAGGGATGTCTCACCTAGTAACAAAAGGAAAACAATAATAATGAAATTGCGGAAAAATCTTCCAGGAGTGGTTGATGACTCTATAATTTATTATTGTGCCAATATTAAGCGATAATTTTAACTTTTTCCAGAGGAATGAAACTTAAAATTTTAATAGCATTTATCTCAAATCAGTTTTTAAAATGATCATGTAAAAAAAATTAATTGGATATCTATTGATGTGGAATGGTAATCTAAGGTAAATGAAACTTGAAATTGGATTTAAACATTTATGGTTTTCTATTAATTTACAAATGACCAATGCCATTTTATCTTAAAAATTTTAAAGGAGCTAATTGCAATAACCCTTAGTCTGATTGAGTTGATATTTTGGGTTTGGACGCTGGACCGCAAAAATTATACACATACATAGAGCCATCTTCTTTCAACAACAAGGGCCTTGGTGGCCGTGTGGTCTAAAGTGTGCGCTTATGGATCACAGCACCTCTCACCGCCTGGGCTCGAATCCCAATCGGGACAGAACCTAGTGTGAGAAAGTTTGTCAGTTCGCTTGCCGAAGGTTAGTGGTTTTCTACGACACTCTGGTTTCCTCCACCATCCCAGAAATGACCGCCTCGAAGTGAAAGATTCTTAACTAGGGTGTAAAACACCATTACTCCACTCCACTCCACTCTTTCAACAACAATAAAGGCATTCCCTGAACACTTTTACCAAACTTTATGCTTACCATTTTGATTCTAAATTTTTTGCAAATGGTAGTTAATTTCTCAGGCTGAATAGTAAACAGTCACAAGAAAACTTCAAATATATTATTTCATTTAGATATACTTAGTTCATAACTAAAATCAATTCAGCATTTAAGCTATTTACCGGTTCTATCTGTCTGTGCATTAATGGCAGCTCCCTGAACCAACAAACTTGTGATTACATCCACTGAGCGATCTTCCAAATCACCACTCTCACCGGATCCAGATCCACTTGAATCATCATCCATCCCAGTGTCTAACCCTCCGCCACGGAATGAAGCCAACATCAACGGAGTATACCCATCAGGCCCTCTGACATTAACGTCTTTGGAATCGGAGTGATCACTGTCCTCTGGAGGTGTAAGAGCTAACATTGAATCACTGGTTATTACATTTGCAGCATTTAAATGTTGCTGTGTCCACTGTCTAGAGTCCTGTGAATCCTGGTCAAATCCAACGGTCAATACTTGGTCTAATGCTTCACATTGTTTCTCCAACTACAAATAAATTATTTAAAAAAAAAATATTAACAATTCTATTATTAAAAATACATGAAAACCAAGCTTATCCCCAAAAGTTTGACTCAACAAATTGTGGTTATTTTATTCTAGACAAAAGGTCTGCTTTTTCCATTTTTTAATTTTGTTCGATTCTCTTTCAATTAAAATCTTATGACCTAATAAACTGGACTATTTATAAACAAAAGACTTATAATTATTATAAAATTATGTTCTGAGCAGAAAATTCAAGATTTTTATATTTAATCAAACCTAATTTAATAAAAGAAAATTCTTTTTGAAAAGGACAACAAACAGAAAGGTCATAGGTCAAACACTCAACGGTTAAGAAAGGTCATAGGTCAAAAAGTCAGGAAAATATTGTATCATGTATTCATTTTTCTATTTGAAATACAAAACTGCTGAGTAAGTGGGAAGGAAATTATACATGTCAGAATTAGAAAAAACACTTGAATCTAAAAATAAACTATAAATGGGAACATGTCTATATATATGCATTAGCGGTCACAAACTGTGACACGGTAGTTCCATGGGAAAAAATCGCAACTTGCAATCAAGGAAGTGGAAAATATCTGAAATCTGGGACATGTGAATTAATGAATGGAGTTATACGTCCCGGTCATCAAGGTTATTTCAATTAAATTTAAACATCATCAGTTATCAGCAAAATTGCAAAAATGCAGAAATTTGATTGCTGCATTTCAGACCTTGGAATAGTAAAGGTTCTTTTATCTACCACACCCTCAGCAACACAAGATCTCAATTTTAAAGGTCTGATCCACACCCTCAACAACACAAGATCTCAATTTTAAAGGTCTGATCCACACCCTCAACAACACAAGATCTCAATTTTAAAGGTCTGATCCACACCCTCGGCAACACAAGATCTCAATTTTAAAGGTCTGATCCACACCCTCGGCAACACAAGATCTCAATTTTAAAGGTCTGATCCACACCCTCAACAACACAAGATCTCAATTTTAAAGGTCTGATCCACACCCTCAGCAACACAAGATCTCAATTTTAAAGGTCTGATCCACACCCTCAGCAACACAAGATCTCAATTTTAAAGGTCTGATCCACACCCTCAGCAACACAAGATCTCAATTTTTAAGGTCTGATCTAGCCAATGTCCTTTTATTTTCATTTATGACAGAAAAATGTTTAACAAAAGAACCATTGCTTGTTTGTTTAATCTAGCTCAGAATATATAAAAGACATTATCTACAGTTTATAAAATGAGCATCATTGACTTAACTATCAACATGGTTCTCATGCAGGAAAACACAAATTTATTTCTCTTTACATTATGTAAATAAATAGCCATCATATAAATTACAATTAAAAGAAGCTGTCAAACAAACTCCCATATAATTTCAGAGTAAAATTTTAACTTTCTATTTGACGTTTGTCAAATTGCATCCATATACCCCTTCCCTTTGCCTCTGCACTAATTCGAACTTTGGAAGCATTTACAGTGTCGCTCATGAAAAAAAGATCAGTACTTCAATTTGGTTTTATGTTCTCAGAATGAGATTTCAGTCAAAAGGTCGTCAATTTAATTGACTCTCACTTCAAAAAATTTCCTTGATTTTATTAACTCTGTGAACCTATGTTTCCTTCATACACAATATTTCTCCGATTTACTTTTACAAAAAAGATTACAATTTTACAAAAAGAAAAAAAAAACAACTAATAACCAGCTATTTCTCCTGACCCCTGGCTCTAAAATCATTCACCTTAAACCTGTTAATTTTGAAAAAAAATTATATATATATATATATATATATATATATATATATATATATATATATATATATATATATATTGATACATATTTTTGACATACTGGATTCAGAGATATTTTACTGAAATTGATCTGAAAGTTTCTTTTTCTTCTTCTTCATTATTATTTTTTTTTTTGTTTTGTTTTGTTTTTGTTTTTTTTTGTTTGTTTCTTTTTCTTTTTTTCCTTTTTTTTTGAAAAAAAATTAAAACATGTCAAAATTTGAAATACTAGTATGTACTTTAAAATATCTTCGCATTTATAAAATAGGGTCCTTTTAAAAACATCATATCTTCAAAATAAAATTATGTTAGAAACCAACCAATTTCTTGTAACCATGACAACAACAATTATAATTGTCAATACCAAAACCAATCTATGGCAACAGTAGTTATGGCAATTGAAGTGACTAAAACCTTTACCTTAATTCTCTTGGCAGTCCTCTGGTCATCCTCATCATCGCCATCCCAAGGGGGTGAGATAGCATGTCCATCCATGTCTAACTGTGACCCATGACCTTTAGGTACATTTCTAAAACAGCAAATTTTAAAATATTGTTACCTCACTTAACAAGAATGGATTTAAAACAAATACAAAGGGTTCAATGATATATAGAAATGTTGTGTCATTAAATCGGAAGTTTGATGACACGTAACTTAACATATACATTGTTCCAGTAATAGGAATTGTTTCCTTTATACTTCTATTGTTCCCTGCAGTTATATTGAATTGTTTAAGGACAGTATACAAACAATTTAAAATTTTATGATCACAAATTTAAACCCTAAAATTCCTAAAATGCATGATTTAAGACAACACATCAGCAAGGCTCCACAAACACTTCAAGGCTCCACAAACACCACAAGGCTTCACAAACACAGCAAGGCTCCTCAAACACTGCAAGCAAGGCTCCACAAACACCACATTAAGGTCAATCGGTGGTCAGCAAATTGTTAACCCCCCTTCTCCCCAAAACAATTTTTCTGCAGAAATCAGCTTTTGTGAAGATCTGCACATCAATAACAAATCTGGTTTTGACATGATTGATTTCAGAAAATTTTTGGCACAAATTTTCCAGAAGATGGATTTTTTTTTTTTTTAAATCCAGAGCCATATTTTGTCAATGAGAAATGCCGAAAAATGGTAACTGACTTGTAAGCTAAAATGTGCTACTTACATCACTTCTTCTCCATCTGGAACTCTTCGTTTGTTGGAGGACATTTTAGTAGGCGATTTCTGGGTGGCCGCTGGGTTCCTAAACCCTTCTGGAAACCAAGTGATACCCCGGACGACTTTCTTCTTTGACAAAACGTAAAGTATCACAAATATTAATATGAGTACTGCTCCAATAGATACCACAACAAAAATGATTGGATTGACATTTGAAGGTGTAACGGTATTGTCACTTTCAGGAACACCTGGTAGAAAAAATTATAAATATATATATATATATATAAATTTACGGAACACTTTGAACAATCACAAACATGAAAATTTATGGAACACCTGGCATGATCAAAAACATGAAAATTTATAGAACACTTGGAACAATTAAAAACAAACATGAAAATTTATGGAACATCTTGAATGACCAAAAACATGAAAATTTATGGAACACTCGAAACCAATCAAAATATAAAAATTTATGGAACATTTTGAAGTATCAAAAACATAAAAATTAACAGAAAAACTAAAAAAATGACAATTAACATGTGATCATTATAACAGATCGACGGACATGAATTGGATGCATCTAATTTTTAACAAAAAATTTAAAAATGTTTTTACTTCTGCCCACATTTTGCTAGTCTAACTGAATTGTTAGAAAAAAATTTTTTATATGTGTGTAAATTTGCAGAATAATTTCAAAATAAAAATTAAGTGATGTAATGGTATTTTGAAACTTAGTTAAGATTCATTCATTTATATTGAGATGGTCAGTTCTTGTGAGGTAAATTAAAACAGGAGTGTCCAAAAAAAAATTTTTTAAAAAAAATAAATAAAAACAAAAAAAAAAAACAAAAACAAAAAAAACAAAAACAAAAACACAAACAAAAGCAACAACACTTGTCAAAAAAAATGCAAAATCTTCTCATGCTATGACCTCCAAGAGCAGGATTCAATTCTAGTCAGTGAGAAGAGCTATGATCTGTTAAGTTATCCAAATAGACCAATCATGTTAAAAACAGAACAGAGTATATTGGTGCATTAACTGATGTTTGCTGTCATATGTCAAAACTTTAATGATTCTTCTTGTAAATGAAAAAATTCTGCCACAAATTCCTGGAATACTTTCATTTTTACAGGATGTGATTCCCTATTCAATTAAAATGTTACGTGTGTAGTTCTGCACAAGTTTTAGGAGGCACGGAGTGTTACATTGGCAAACCCCATAATCAGATAAACGGAAATGGTAACATAACAAGCCTGTGATCAAACACAATTAGGTAAAAAAAAAATAAACAGCTGCGCCTGGAGCACATGATATGCCCGTCAGATATTTAAACTTCTTTTTTAATGTCTTAAACAACTTGACATTTAACTGAAACATATTTTTTATTTAAACACAAGTAGCAAATTCATTTCTCAATGTTTATTCACAAACCTTTTTGATTATAGGACAAATATAACACAAAAGTTTTATAAAAAAAGTTCAAATGATTTTTGAGTTACAACATGCAAAAAAATGCCTAAATTTTGACAATTAAAGGCCAATAACTCAGCAACGAGAAAACATACGAATCTCAAAAACGAAAGGGAGCTTTCTGCCATAGATACAAACATTTCACAAAGTTTCATTAAAATTGCTCAAAGCATTCTTGAGTTAGCATACAACGAGTGGACATACGGACAGACGGACTGCGCCGTACCATCATACGTCCCGTCACTGATGGGCGTATAAAAAAAATTAAACTTACTTTGTATTTTTTCAACTTTCATGCCTAACTGATGACCATTTTTCATAAAGGCTGCTAAAATTTCCACACATCTGTCTGTGCTATCTACACATTCCAATCCCGCACTTAAACACTCGCTGACATCAAACTCTAGATGAACCTCCGTTCTGTAACCAAATCAATAAGGAGTTATTGTTTACATTTATCATTTAAAAAATTGTTTTTATAAAAATCATAACAATTCTTCTTTTTTAAACAGAAAAGGGTAACAATATTTTTTTTCTTCCTTATTTTAGAAAACCATTGTTTTTTTACTATATTTTTGTGAGAATTGTAAAAAGTTCTCTATTTTAGATTTTTGTGAAAAACTGTAAAAAGTATTTTTTAGGGGTGAAAATTGTAAAAACTTTTCTGTTTTTAGAAAATTATCAGAGTACACAATATTTTTAAAGAATAAAAATCCTTACCCTTCATTATTCTTTTGCTGAGGTACTTCTCTCTTGCTGACCTTATGTGACAGGATGGAACGTTTAGTTCTGTCGGCTACTCCCGTGTTCACAACATAAGGATATACCATATAATTACCATCCTTGTCTTTCTTAATCTGGACCACAGCATGGAGTAAGAGACCAAGCTGTCGGAGAAATGTTTTAGAATTGGACAAAAAGGCATCAACTGTCACCATAACGATAAGTTTCATGGATCCTTGGAGCTTTTTGGAGGTTTTGAGACAGTCCCTGCCATCCCAGTTACATTCCTGTATATTACACTCATTGTCACAGTTGCCATCATCAAAACGGTTCCGGCACTCGATTGAACAGGTCTTGGTCTTTCTTGGATCGCAATCGTAACCGTCAAACAAACAGTCCCGCGTGTTGCATTGTGGGTCGCAGTGACTGTCGTTGAAAACCATGGCACAATACACTCCATTCCTGCGAGTACGGCAATTGCTCCATAATTTTTCCACTCCATATGTGCATTCATAGTTGTCATAGTCACAAGCATAACTATCACATTCACGCTGTAAGAAAATTGGGGAAAGTTTCATAAAAGATTGAAGTAGAGTTGAATACAACAAAATATTTTACTAAGCAACAGTATTTCAATTTTTGTCTGGAGTGTCTTAGCAACCCATTTTCTCATATACATCTATATATATAATGGTTAAAATCAGACAAGATTAAATAGGCATTTGGTTCAATACAGTTTTTTTTTTTACTTCATATCTTCAGAATTTCAAGGAAAATGATAATGAGTACATCCCCCCCCCCCCCCCCCCAAAAAAAAAACAAAAAAAACAAAAAACATCTTTCTTTAAAAAAAACGTACCATATCATCCAATTTGACATAGCTAATACGAAAATGTTAGACTTCTTTTGCTAAAGACTATACTACAGGCATGTGTTTTCCATTTATGAAGTCTCAACTTTCAGTGTTTCACTCCAAAAGCTAGCCAGAGATAGACAAGGATGGAGAGCCCTTGTTACTGCCCTATATGCCAAAGGCGTCATGGGTAGAAAGTAAGTAAGTAACTTTGGGTGTTTATTACTTTGTCAAGCAACTTTTTCAAATGCCAAAAAGGTGAAAGGTTAAAGTTTATATAGGTCAACTTACATTACATTCCCCATTATTGGCTTTTGCAGCACAGTTGTGAAGCTGACATGTTTCTTGTGAAGCCACGGTTGTGGTGACCACAGGTTGACCAATACCTCTGGTAGCCTGGTAGTCCAGTACTTGACAGTTTATTCCAGTATAATTATTAGGACACAAACATTCATATGACCCTACAAATACAAAATATGATGAGTCACATTAGATTTAAAGTAAAACTTATGGAGATCAACTGAGAATTAATTTCTAGACTTTTATAATTTTGTCTTCCAAAAGAAATCTCTCTGCTAAAATTTCTGTTTATTCCCATCTTTGTACTGTAAATCGGAAATTTTCCATGGTAGTTTCATTTTCATGTTAATTCGCGAGTAAAGCCAGAGGCAAATATAAAACCATCAATAATATAAAAAGGTAATATATTTTGTACTGGTGGTCACTAATATTTCATGAAATTAAAAATAAGTGAAAAGATGTCCAATGTTATCTTTCGAAAATATTAACTGCAACGAAAATTTATTTCATATTTATCCTTTCAACATGGTGTTCAATATTTTATTTTTCAAAACAAGTGTCGTTTTCATGAAATCAGTTTATACTTCTTTTTTTTTTTTTTTTTTTTGAACTGCTGTTTAAAATTTTTCGATGAAATAAATCTTCTGAAGTTTTCACAGGAAATGAACCAAACTCACCATATTTATTGATACAGTGTGCTCCGTTTCGACACGGATTACTAATCACACATTCATTTGTGTCTTTGTCACAGTTTATGCCTTCAAATCCTGCTGGACAAATACACTGGTAGCCATCTGTGTCTGGTTGACATATCCCGTTGTTCAAGCAAGGGTTGTTACTGCACATACTCTGAGTGAGCTCACATCTATCTCCGAAAAATCCCTAAGAAAAACAAAAAATAATTGAAAATAACAACATCTACTTTAAAAATGATAATGTATATTTACTAGTGAAGAAAGCCACACTCATGAAAGGGACATGCCATAAATGGTGAGTGGAGTGGAGTAATGGTGTTTTATGCCCCAGTCAAGAATCTTTCACTTATTTCAAGATGGTCAGTTCTGGGATGGTGGAGGAAACCAGAGTGCCTGGAGAAAACTGCCGACCTTCGGCAAACGAACAGACAAACTTTCTCACACAAGGATCTTTCCTGAGTGGATTCAAACCTAGTTGGTGAGAGGCACTGTGATCCATTTAGACCACTCGGCCACCGAGGCCCCCCGTAAATGATGAGCTGAAGAAAATTCATACAGTGTGTTTGAAAGTGAAATGGCATTTTACAAAACTGATAAACTTTTACACAATTGGTTCTGCAGGGTGTGGCATGATGTGCTGTGGGGTGGAGTGGAGAAATGATGTTTAACAACTATTTAAGTTTTTTTTTCTCTCTTATTTTGAGGTGGTCAGTTCTTGGATGGTGGAGGAAACTTGAGTATCCAGAAAAAACCATCAACATTCAGCAAGTAAACTCACAAATATTCTCACCCTAGGATCTGCCTGAGAGGAATTAAAACCTAGACAGTCTGAGGCGTAGTGATTCAGAAGCATGCATCTTAGATCACTTGGTCACCAAAGACCCTTAATCAATAAGGAAGTTATTGATAATTCTTACCTTCTGACATGTGCATATAGCACTAGTCTTTCCATTTCTACACAATCCACCATTAAGACAGGTGTTCTCTTCACAGAAATTGACAGGCATGTCACAATGACGACCTAAAAGATAAAAAGTCACTTTTATAAATGTATTGCTGAACACAAGAGATAGTGGTGAAATATTAGGAAAATACAAGAATTAATAAATTTAATGAATATGAATAATGGTTTATAAATGATATAACCAAAGTAAACACATAGTGTTTTATACCAATATACCAATTGCTTGAATGAGAGAGAGAGAGAGAGAGAGAGAGAGAGAGAGAGAGAGAGAGAGAGAGAGAGGAGGGTTGTACCAATATCTTTTCACCTAAATGAAGATAGATTAAAGATGTTGAATGTTTCAGTTTGAAATGAGAGAGAGAGAGAGAGAGAGAGAGAGAGAGAGAGAGAGAGAGAGGAAGGAAGATATATAGAGGAATGACATATTCTTATCCATGCTGGTGAAGTTGAGATATTAAATATTTAGAGACTTAAACTTGTAATGTTAAATTGAGAGAGAGAGAGAGAGAGAGAGAGATAGAGAGAGAGAGAGAGAGAGAGAGGGAGGGAAATGACTATACTTACCAGCAAAACCAGGTTTACAATCACATGTATATTCATTTACACCTTGTTTACAACTAAGAGTATTCACAGGATGACAAGGTTTGGACAGACATTCATTTATATCTCCTTCACAACGATGTCCAACATATCCCGGGACACATTCACACTCAAATCCATTAACTCTGTCGATGCATCTACCGCCATGGTGACAGGCGTTCTCGTAACAATCCTCATTGTTCAGTTGACAGAACGTGCCTTGTGTTCCTGGTGGACAGGAACACTGGAATGTTCCGACTAAATCGTGACAGGTGCCGCCATTTAAACACGAGTTCTCTGTACAATCATCAATGTTAATATCGCAGTTTTGTCCCATAAATCCATGTGGACATGAACATGTGTAATGGCCGATTTTATCTTCACATGTAGCACCATTCTGGCAGGGGGCGGAGTCACATTCATTCTTCTCAGTTTCACAGTAACTTCCTTGGTAACCATTGAGACAGGAACACAAATGGGAGTTATGTCTGTCAATACAAGTACCATTATTTTTACACAACTGAGACACTGGAACACCTGAAAAAAAAAAAATATAAACATTAACATTTATTAGCAAGAAATTTGAGAACAACCTTTATTTAATGGGGAAAAAAGCATATGAAGACAACCCACAAAAACAGACTGCCACTTCCCCATTTCTTAATATGGTATAACTTGCATATAAAGACCACCCACTAACAGACTGTCACTTCCCTATTTCTTAATATGGTATAACTTGCATATAAAGACCACCCACTAACAGACCGTCACTCCCCCTTTTCTTTATATAGTATAAATTGCATACAAAGACCACCCTTAAAAAACATACTTTGCAGACAGGTTTTGAGAATTTTAAGAACTTTGAATGGCAGAAGCACATTAGTTAAGTATATCTGTCTCTAGGGACAGGTAAATAATATGAAATTTAAAATAGTTTTTTTTACTCTTAAGTCTAAATTTTTTTTAGCTTAATTTCTTGAAAGGAAAATCTGACCCGAAATATTTTTTAAAGACATTAATCATTAACACGCTGAAAAAATAATTAGGCCCCCTTTCTGATCAAAACTTACCTTTTAACTGAGCAGCTGCTAGACAGGTTGTCAGGCTAACATCACAGTGCTGCCCTGTGTAACCTGCAGTACATGTACACTTGTATTCATTGGCTGATTGAGAGCATGTGCCCCCATTTAAACATGGATTCTGAACACACCAATCAACAAAAGCCTGTATTTGAAAAAAGTTAAAATTAAAAATAATATTTAGGATAAAAAAAACATATTGTAGAAAAGTTTTCGCAGTTGAATTTATAACAAATTGCAATTTTTTTCAAGAAATAAATGCTTTTCAAAAACTGAAAACTGTAAATATTCTTTTTTTACATATGTGTTTTATATACGAGTTGTAATACACATAAAATGTAACACCTTGTCTGTTGTTCATGGTTGTAAGGACTTAAAGAGCTTGTTAACTGTATAATATACAGTGCAATCTCTTTTTCTCTCAAATCTGCATAATTTTGGGCTGAAAATGGACTTCATTTGCAAAGATAGAAATCAAAAGTTTTCCAAATTTTCCAAAAGTATTTTTATCTCCTTTATAACTATTTATTTTTTATTTTGATTTTTTCAAAGAGTTATATTAAAATGCTTATTGCAAATTCTAATAGATCTTGGATCCAGTACCAAAAAAAGCTCACAAGCCTTCAGCTCAGGTGAGCTAAAAAGGCTATGACTGCCCCATCAAGCTACACAACTCTATTATCATTAATTAAATACTGAGGGATTTTCCTAATCTGCAAAAACAATTAATATATTTACCTCACATCTTGGCCCTCTAAATCCAAATGGACAGTGGCAGTGAAATGATCCGTTAACATTGATACAAGTGGCACCATCTATACAAGGATCTGAATCGCAAGGATTACGTCGATTTTGGCAGTTTCTACCAGTATATCCGGGAGCGCAAAAGCAGGAATAAGAATTGATACCGTCGATACATGTCCCTCCGAATAAACAGGAACTCGCCGTGCAGTCATTGTCGTTGTTCTGACAGTTAACACCACTAAAACCCGGCTTACAGGTACATGTGTAGGAATTCACATAATCGTGACAGGTTGCATTGTTTTGACATGGATTTGATAGACATTCGTCGATATCGTCTTGACAACGTCTTCCTCCAAAACCGTAAACACAATGACATGTGTAGTTATTAATTCCATCGTAACAGGTTCCTCCATTCAGACATGGATCAGGGTTACAATCGTCATGGTTCATTTCACAATATTGGCCTTCATAACCTACAGGACATGTACACTTAAACGATCCATATGTGTTGTTACATCGTCCATTGTGGTGACACGGAGACTGGGCACATTCGTTGACATCCTCATCACATCTACGACCTGTAAAACAAACAATCGAACATCTTTAAAATTTATCGTATCATCAAACTTACAACCTATTAAAAAAACACCAAATGATATAAACATTCATTAATAAAATGGACACATTTGTTCCTTCATTACAAAAGTCAATAATAAACTATGATCCGTGATGGAAAAATTTGGTAATACAGTGTAATTAATGATATATATGAACTTTATAGACAGATAATCTTTATATAAAGGGCCTTTAAAAATCTATAAGAAGAGCAAATTTAATCCCTCAAAAAAAAAAAAAAAAAGTGATTTTAAGCTTTGAGTACAATTTCAAAAATTTGAAAATATGTGATTTTAAAACCTTGGGTAAAAATTTAAAAACTTGAAAATATGTGATTTTAAAGCTTTGAGTACAATTTTAAAAACTTGAAATTAAAAACAAAAACCATCAGGAGAACAGTGTTACTCTCCTGTGCATATTGTTCAACAAAAATCATTCAACCCAAATTTTCACACACTGGACTAGAGACAATTATGATTGTTGTATGCCTGTCTTTACTTTGTAAAAGCTATATTACACCAACCTGTAAATCCACTCTGACAGTGACAGGAGAAGTCTCTATAATCCGACGTAACGGAACATTTTGCATTGTTTAGACAAGGGTTAGATTTGCAGGGGTCTAACTCAATATCACAATTCTTTCCAGTCCATCTCTTATCACAGTGACACAGATATGAAGCTGGTCCATTGGTACAGTCGCCATGGACACAAGGGTTGCTAAGACACTCATCAATGTCTTCTTCACAGTTCACACCTGAAATTACAAAACACAAATTTTGATAGAGTTGTCTCCCCTGGATTGCAAAGAATTTTAAACAAAATCATAAAAATAATGTTAAAACGTACAAAAAAAAATTCTAAAATATTTGAAACTATTTTAGATCTTATTAAAAACAAACCAAAACCAACTTGTTTAATAAAAGCTCAAATCTAAAAGATCAACTCTTACCTCTGTAGCCTTCTAAACAAACACACTCATAACGGCCAAGTAAGTTCCTACAGTGTCCTCCATGTTGACACGGGTTAGAGATGCACTCGTTGTAATCAGACTCGCAGCGATATCCCGTGTAACCCGTCTGACACTGACAATCAAATCTATAAAAAGAACATATCATACTTGTATAAACAGACCCATTTAATCAAACACGATTAATAATGATAGTTTGGCAACAAGTCCCACTGTGTAGTGAGTGAGAGGAGTGGAGTCATGGTGTTTTACACCCAAGTCAAGATTAACTTATTTCAAGATGGTCAGTTCTGGGATGGTGGAAGATACCAGAGTGCCCAGAGAAAACCACTGACTTTCAGCAAGCGAACTGACAAACTTTCTCACACTAGGATCTGTCCCGAGTGGGATACAAAACCAGGCAGTGAGATGCACTGTGATCCATTAGTGCGCGTTTTAAGACCACTTGGCTACCGAGACCCATTGTGTAGTGAGTGGATTTCTTCACATTCCATTTTGTCTTGATGTCTATGTCCAAAAGGATATCATATGTTTTTCTAGGTCGAAGAACATTGATTATAGCATCAGAGATTTTCATTTAGATTTAATGTTAAATACTGAAAACCAAGAAACTCGGATGACAGTTTTTTATTAGCACATTGATAAAATCAAAAATAAGTGACTCAGTGTCAAAATAAAAATTTGGAGCGGCAAATTAAAACTAAACTTAGTTCCTCTGATGATTAAAGTGCTAAAGTAGCTAAAAATAGCAGCAAAAGCTGCCAATGTGGCCTTAAACTGCAACACACTGACTCAAAATTGCTAAAAAAAAAAATAGTATGCACTTATATAAAGTGGTTTACAGTATATCCTAAACAATTTGGAATGGATTTAAGATTACATGAACATCAAAGGAGATTGATGAAAAAAATTTACCAATGTACTTCTTTTTTGTCCATTTATCATAAGATCATTAGATATTAACCGAGTGCTGTTTTCACTTACCGATTGACTCCATCTTGACAAACTCCTCCATTGAGACAAGGATTGCTGTCACATTCGTTGACATCGGACAGACAATATTTGTCCGTGTAGCCGAGCGGACATTGGCAGATGAAATGGTTGATCTTATTGATACACGTTCCACCATTATGGCAAGGAGACGACTGACACTCGTCGATGTCTTTGTCACAGTTAGTACCTGGATTGATGAAAAAAACGGAGATTTAAATATACATCTATACTGAATGATTAACGATGTATCAACTAACATCACTGTTTAAATAAAAAAATGTAGCCAACTTATTTATTCTTTCTATTCAATATATATATATATATTAATATTATTTTGACGTGCATTTTCTGTAACCGTGGCAACAGGTATGTGTTTGAAATTTCAAAATAATACTCAGAACAAACTAATTGTAATAAGAATTAAGCAACATATACTGTTAACATATTAATTCTAGTGGTTTTCGCACTAGGACAGTAGTGCTAATTTAAACACACTGTTAAAATACATGTTTGAGTGGAGTGGAGTTATGGTGTTTAACGCCCTAGTTAAGATTCTTTCACTTATTTGGAGGCAGTCAATTCTGGGTTGGTGGAGGAATTTGGCGTGCCCGGAGAAAACCACCAACTTCGGCCAGCGAACTGACAAACTTTCTCACACTAGGATCTGTCCTGAGTGGGATTTGAACCTAGGCTGTGAGAGGCACTGTGATCCATAAGGGCGTGCTTTAGACCACTCTGCCACTGAGGCCTCTTACATGTTTGACTAATAGTCTGTTTCTCAAATGTTGTTTTGCTCTAATTTAAATCTAAACAAATTAGTCGAGAATGTAGATTGCACTAAAATACATACTTGCTAAAATTAGTGAGTTTACAGTACATCTTTGCGAGATTACTCTCTTACATCTTGTCACAATAACATGAAAAATTGTTGATGCGATGAAAATCAACATGTAATATTGAACAGTACAGCTAGACATAGTCATCTTATCTTATATAACTTACCTGTGTAACCAGGGTTACAGCGACAGGTGTAGTGGTTAATGCCATCCTCACATACTCCATAAACACAGGGGTTATTTCTACAGTCATCAAAATTATTTTCACAATTTTTACCTGCCAAGGATGAAAAAACAAATGTAACAGTCATTCACATAATTACTTTGAAGTTTAAACTTTGGGATCATTTGAATGGTCAAATTTCTTTCAATTATACTTATATTCTTCTTTGTATTTTTTTTTAAAAAAACTTTAAAACTTTATAAAATGAATTATTCTTCATTATTGCTTAAGAATCCCAACCTCTCTCCCCCACTTCCACTGAAAAGATAACAAACTTGCTGCCAGCATTATAAAGTTCACTGCCTAAGGAAACATTATATCATCAAAATGGTCAAATTTATTCTAAATTATATCTCTTATACTTTTTATTAAAATTAATTTATTTTTATTAATTTTTTATTTTATTTATAATAATAATAATAATAATTATTATTATTTTTGTTGAAATTTTAAACTTTATAAATAAACTCTTCCATAATTATCCACAGGTCCTGACCCCCTGAACCCCTTTCCCCAATTCCATCAAAAGGCCCAAACCTTGCTACCAACACGTTAACTGTCCCTGAAGAGCTGGCAGGCTTGTTAATTTTATTTTATCATCAGTTACTTCAAAATATGTAAACTGAATCTAAATTTAATCTAGTTTGAAATTTTAAACTTTAAACATTTTTCCCACCCCTCTGTTTCTTTTATTTCTTTATTATTTATTCTCATTGTAACCATGCATATTTATTATTTTCTTCAAATACTGACAGATCCCCTATATCTGTCCTCAACAGGTAATAATTACCTACCACCAGATGAGTCATCTGTATATTCAGTTACCTGTAATTACCAGGTAGGTATTCTAACAATCTGTTTTAAATGTAACATTTCCCCCATTAATGGAGCAGGTAGATATGTTCTATTTTCTTATAAAACAGGACTTGTGAAAAGGAGACCTATAAAATCAACCCCCCCCCCCCCCTTTCTTGCACCTCATAAAAAGGGGACATAACTCTAAAGTTACTCAAATGAGATTGATTGATGTAGATGAAATGGACTCCTTTTTAATTAATTTTTTTTAAACATTTTTGAATTCAACTATTTCTTCAATTATTTACTTTAAACAGAAAAAAGAAAGAAAAAAAATGTGAGAAATACATTGGCTTGCCTACACATTTTTTCCATCTAACAATCTAAAAATGTTAACATTTTAATTTGACAACAGCAGAGGCTAACACTACTTATGCACTTTGTGCAGGTGTTAGGTGTAGGTAAAAAAATCAGAATAAACGAGATACCTGTTATGCCCCGCGGACATTCACATTCATAATAAGGTCCACCATAATGGGTACAGGTTCCTCCATGCTGACACGGCATGCTGTCACATTCGTTGATGTCAACATCACAATAAGTTCCACTATATCCATCCTCACAATCACAACGGAATCCACCAAGTAAATCCACACAGGTACCACCATTTTGACATGTAATATTCACACAATCATCGTGATTTCTCTCACAGTTTACGCCTTCATATCCTAAAATCACAAAACAAATAGCTACCAATCCAAACATTCTGAAGACTCTGTCAAATTTTGTGTTCAAAGGCACTCAGGAAAACTTTTTGTTATCCCCTATATTGAGTTTTAAAAAATGCTGGTAAGAAAATTTGATTCCAAACATACAGGAAATACGCCATTAAAAATTTTAACAACACATTCCGAATGCAATATACTGAATATCTAATCTTACATCACATGTGCTTTTCAAGGAATTCCAACACAAATTCTGAATATATATGAGGCCTGGTACCAGGTGAGCTAGGATCAGTTTCAAACACATGAAGATAATGCACAAAATATGTAAGACAAAATGATCCAATGTATAAATTTTCTACATTTTATGTATATAATATTCGGAATAAGAGAATGACGATAACCAATTAGACAACAAATAATACATTTATTATCCATGACAGGAAACGCCGTTAAAAATCGGGGAAGTAAAAACTTAACTGAGGCGGCGAGCCAGACCAATACGACACAACAAAGATCACCTACACAAGAGCTGTGCACTTGTATGTCACTGACATCATAAGTGCTGATATGCATCATCCATCGATAAAAATACAAAGAGATTATAAATATTTCAAATGACTGCAATATTATTCATTGACAAATTTTTAATTTTCCAGTTTTATTATAACAGGCACTTTATATATTAAATGAGTCATTCAATCTACCCATGGCCCAATTTTCAACCTTGCATTCCATTCTGAATTTCTTATTTCTTTTTCAATGAAATGCTGTGATATTTGGTTATTGATCAACTGCACAAAAAAGCCAAATGAAAACAGTTATAATGGGTTGGGGATGGGGAAGGGGTAGTGAGGGGCGTGTCTAGTAAAATTTTATGCCTAGTTTATCAAAACTTCTTTTAAATGGGATTTCTTATCTTCTATTACAGTGAAATTTTGAGGTCTTCATAAATCTGTAGAGTAAAATAGGGTCAATGTGGTTTCCCAACTTGGTTAAGATTCTTTCACTTATAGAAAGGTGGTCAGTAATGGGTTGGTGGAAAAATTGGATTGCCCAGACAAGTGCACAGCAAACTTTCTGTCCGAGGTTCGATTTGGACCTATGTGAAATAAAAATCTGTGTGTGTGATTTGTAATAGGTCAATATTCAACATGCGGATAAAAAAAGATACAAAATTTTAATAAATATACATATATATTTCTCAAGATGGCAAGGGAGATAACTTCTGGGGAAAAAAGGATGGATAAAAATAATTCAAAAAAAAAAAGGTAGCAGAGTTTTTGTGATGAAATATTATCTACTGGTAAACATGGTACTCATGAAATGATGCAAAAAGTAAAGCAGCAAGCCATGACAATGGAGGTTATTGGGAAGTGTATACAAATAAGGTTACCATGCAAACATTGGCACTGGTAATGGTTTATCCTATCGATACAGGCAGCACCATTTCTACATGGGCAACTTTCGCATTCGTTTACATTGGTAGCACATGTCGGTCCTGTGAAACCTACAGATAGAGTACATAATTTAATGAAAAAGTCTTGTATATGCAATCATCATATATTATTACTACTGATGAATTATAATTAAACCTGTTGAGTAAAATAAGTAATACAGTTTTTAAACTATAACTGAAAGTCTTCTAATTCTTCTGAGATATATAATCAGTTATTACCTTGATGGTTGGAACATTAAAACATCAAATGACTAATTGAGGAATGGTAAGCTTTGCCAATGAAATCCTTTTGTATTAAAAGATCTGACCAATCAAGGAATGGTCATATTAACAATGAAATTGCTTGTATAAATGAATCTGTCTGACCAATCAAAGAATGGTCATATTAACTAAAGAAATTGCTCGTATAAATGAATCTGACCAATCAAGGAATGGTCATATTTACCAATAATTTTTTTATATAAATGAATCTGACCAATCAAGAAATGACCATATTTACCAATGAAATTTTGTT
>CM056606.1:6265528-6363363 GCA_029721355.1 Tegillarca granosa | reverse complement strand
CACACTCAAATCCATTAACTCTGTCGATGCATTCTACCGCCATGGTGACAGGCGTTCTCGTAACAATCCTCATTGTTCAGTTGACAGAACGTGCCTTGTGTTCCTGGTGGACAGGAACACTGGAATGTTCCGACTAAATCGTGACAGGTGCCGCCATTTAAACACGAGTTCTCTGTACAATCATCAATGTTAATATCGCAGTTTTGTCCCATAAATCCATGTGGACATGAACATGTGTAATGGCCGATTTTATCTTCACATGTAGCACCATTCTGGCAGGGGGCGGAGTCACATTCATTCTTCTCAGTTTCACAGTAACTTCCTTGGTAACCATTGAGACAGGAACACAAATGGGAGTTATGTCTGTCAATACAAGTACCATTATTTTTACACAACTGAGACACTGGAACACCTGAAAAAAAAAACAATATAAACATTAACATTTATTAGCAAGAAATTTGAGAACAACCTTTATTTAATGGGGAAAAAAAGCATATGAAGACAACCCACAAAAAACAGACTGCCACTTCCCCATTTCTTAATATGGTATAACTTGCATATAAAGACCACCCACTAACAGACTGTCACTTCCCCTATTTCTTAATATGGTATAACTTGCATATAAAGACCACCCACTAACAGACTGTCACTCCCCCTTTTCTTTATATAGTATAAATTGCATACAAAGACCACCCTTAAAAAACATACTTTGCAGACAGGTTTTTGAGAATTTTAAGAACTTTGAATGGCAGAAGCACATTAGTTAAGTATATCTGTCTCTAGGGACAGGTAAATAATATGAAATTTAAAATAGTTTTTTTTTACTCTTAAGTCTAAATTTTTTTTAGCTTAATTTCTTGAAAGGAAAATCTGACCCGAAATATTTTTTAAAGACATTAATCATTAACACGCTGAAAAAATAATTAGGCCCCCTTTCTGATCAAAACTTACCTTTTAACTGAGCAGCTGCTAGACAGGTTGTCAGGCTAACATCACAGTGCTGCCCTGTGTAACCTGCAGTACATGTACACTTGTATTCAATTGGCTGATTGAGAGCATGTGCCCCCATTTAAACATGGATTCTGAACACACCAATCAACAAAAGCCTGTATTTGAAAAAAGTTAAAATTAAAAATAATATTTAGGATAAAAAAAACATATTGTAGAAAAGTTTTCGCAGTTGAATTTATAACAAATTGCAATTTTTTTCAAGAAATAAATGCTTTTCAAAAACTGAAAACTGTAAATATTCTTTTTTACATATGTGTTTTATATACGAGTTGTAATACACATAAAATGTAACACCTTGTCTGTTGTTCATGGTTGTAAGGACTTAAAGAGCTTGTTAACTGTATAATATACAGTGCAATCTCTTTTTCTCTCAAATCTGCATAATTTTGGGCTGAAAATGGACTTCATTTGCAAAGATAGAAATCAAAAGTTTTCCAAATTTTCCAAAAGTATTTTTATCTCCTTTATAACTATTTATTTTTTATTTTGATTTTTTCAAAGAGTTATATTAAAATGCTTATTGCAAAATCTAATAGATCTTGGATCCAGTACCAAAAAAAGCTCACAAGCCTTCAGCTCAGGTGAGCTAAAAAGGCTATGACTGCCCCATCAAGCTACACAACTCTATTATCATTAATTAAATACTGAGGGATTTTCCTAATCTGCAAAAACAATTAATATATTTACCTCACATCTTGGCCCTCTAAATCCAAATGGACAGTGGCAGTGAAATGATCCGTTAACATTGATACAAGTGGCACCATCTATACAAGGATCTGAATCGCAAGGATTACGTCGATTTTGGCAGTTTCTACCAGTATATCCGGGAGCGCAAAAAGCAGGAATAAGAATTGATACCGTCGATACATGTCCCTCCGAATAAACAGGAACTCGCCGTGCAGTCATTGTCGTTGTTCTGACAGTTAACACCACTAAAAACCGGCTTACAGGTACATGTGTAGGAATTCACATAATCGTGACAGGTTGCATTGTTTTGACATGGATTTGATAGACATTCGTCGATATCGTCTTGACAACGTCTTCCTCCAAAACCGTAAACACAATGACATGTGTAGTTATTAATTCCATCGTAACAGGTTCCTCCATTCAGACATGGATCAGGGTTACAATCGTCATGGTTCATTTCACAATATTGGCCTTCATAACCTACAGGACATGTACACTTAAACGATCCATATGTGTTGTTACATCGTCCATTGTGGTGACCACGGAGACTGGGCGCATTCGTTGACATCCTCATCACATCTACGACCTGTAAAACAAACAATCAAACATCTTCAAAATTTATTGTATCATCAAACTTACGACCTATTAAAAAAACACCAAATGCTGTAAACATTCATTAATAAAATGGACACATTTGTTCCTTCATTACAAAAGTCACTAATACACTACGATCCATGATGGAAAAATTTGGTAATACAGTGTAATTAATGATATATATGAACTTTATAGACAGATAACCTTTATATAAAGGGCCTTTAAAAATCTATAAGAAGAGCAAATTCAATCCCTCAAAAAAAAAAAAAAAAAAAAAAAAAAAAAAAGTGATTTTAAGCTTTGAGTACAATTTCAAAAATTTGAAAATATGTGATTTTAAAACCTTGGGTAAAAATTTAAAGACTTGAAAATATGTGATTTTAAAGCTTTGAGTACAATTTTAAAAACTTGAAATTAAAAACAAAAACCATCAGGAGAACAGTGTTACTCTCCTGTGCATATTGTTCAACAAAAATCATTCAACCCAAATTTTCACACACTGGACTAGAGACAATTATGATTGTTGTATGCCTGTCTTTACTTTGTAAAAGCTATATTACACCAACCTGTAAATCCACTCTGACAGTGACAGGAGAAGTCTCTATAATCCGACGTAACGGAACATTTTGCATTGTTTAGACACGGGTTAGATTTGCAGGGGTCTAACTCAATATCACAATTCTTTCCAGTCCATCTCTTATCACAGTGACACAGATATGAAGCTGGTCCATTGGTACAGTCGCCATGGACACAAGGGTTGCTAAGACACTCATCAATGTCTTCTTCACAGTTCACACCTGAAATTACAAAACACAAATTTTGATAGAGTTGTCTCCCCTGGATTGCAAAGAATTTTAAACAAAATCATAAAAATAATGTTAAAACGTACAAAAAAAAATTCTAAAATATTTGAAACTATTTTAGATCTTATTAAAAACAAACCAAAACCAACTTGTTTAATAAAAGCTCAAATCTAAAAGATCAACTCTTACCTCTGTAGCCTTCTAAACAAACACACTCATAACGGCCAAGTAAGTTCCTACAGTGTCCTCCATGTTGACACGGGTTAGAGATGCACTCGTTGTAATCAGACTCGCAGCGATATCCCGTGTAACCCGTCTGACACTGACAATCAAATCTATAAAAAGAACATATCATACTTGTATAAACAGACCCATTTAATCAAACACGATTAATAATGATAGTTTGGCAACAAGTCCCACTGTGTAGTGAGTGAGAGGATAGGAGTCATAGTGTTTTACACCCAAGTCAAGATTAACTTATTTCAAGATGGTCAGTTCTGGGATGGTGGAAGATACCAGAGTGCCCAGAGAAAACCACTGACTTTCAGCAAGCGAACTGACAAACTTTCTCACACTAGGATCTGTCCCGAGTGGGATACAAAACCAGGCAGTGAGATGCACTGTGATCCATTAGTGCGTGTTTTAAGACCACTTGGCCACCACGACCCATTGTGTAGTGAGTGGATTTCTTCACATTCCATTTTGTCTTGATGTCTATGTCCAAAAGGATATCATATCTTTTTCTAGGTCGAAGAACATTGATTATAGCAACAGAGATTTTATTTAGATTTAATGTTAAATACTGAAAACCAAGAAACTCGGATGACAGTTTTTTATTAGCACATTGATAAAATCAAAAATAAGTGACTCAGTGTCAAAATAAAAATTTGGAGTGGCAAATTAAAACTAAACTTAGTTCCTCTGATGATTAAAGTGCTAAAGTAGCTAAAAATAGCAGCAAAAGCTGCTAATGTGGCCTTAAACTGCAACACACTGACTCAAAATTGCTAAAAAAAAAATAGTATGCGCTTATATAAAGTGGTTTACAGTATATCCTAAACAATTTGGAATGGATTTAAGATTACATGAACATCAAAGGAGATTGATGAAAAAAATTTACCAATGTACTTCTTTTTTGTCCATTTATCATAAGATCATTAGATATTAACCGAGTGCTGTTTTCACTTACCGATTGACTCCATCTTGACAAACTCCTCCATTGAGACAAGGATTGCTGTCACATTCGTTGACATCGGACAGACAATATTTGTCCGTGTAGCCGAGCGGACATTGGCAGATGAAATGGTTGATCTTATTGATACACGTTCCACCATTATGGCAAGGAGACGACTGACACTCGTCGATGTCTTTGTCACAGTTAGTACCTGGATTGATGAAAAAAACGGAGATTTAAATATACATCTATACTGAATGATACCGATGTATGCAAATAACATCAATGTTTAAATAAAAAAAATGTAGCCAACTTATTTATTCTTTCTATTCAATATATATATATATATTTAATATTATTTTGACAGTGCATTTTCTGTAACCAGTGGCAACAGGTATGTGTTTGAAATTTCAAAATAATACTCAGAACAAACTAATTGTAATAAGAATTAAGCAACATATACTGTTAACATATTAATTCTAGTGGTTTTCGCACTAGGACAGTAGTGCTAATTTAAACACACTGTTAAAATACATGTTTGAGTGGAGTGGAGTTATGGTGTTTAACGCCCTAGTAAGATTCTTTCACTTATTTGGAGGCAGTCAATTCTGGGTTGGTGGAGGAATTTGGCGTGCCCGGAGAAAACCACCAACTTCGGCCAGCGAACTGACAAACTTTCTCACACTAGGATCTGTCCCTGAGTGGGATTTGAACCTAGGCTGTGAGAGGCACTGTGATCCATAAGGGCGTGCTTTAGACCACTCTGCCACTGAGGCCTCTTACATGTTTGACTAATAGTCTGTTTCTCAAATGTTGTTTTGCTCTAATTTAAATCTAAACAAATTAGTCGAGAATGTAGATTGCACTAAAATACATACTTGCTAAAATTAGTGAGTTTATAGTACATCTTTGCGAGATTACTCTCTTACATCTTGTCACAATAACATGAAAAATTGTTGATGTGATGAAAATCAACATGTAATATTGAACAGTACAGCTAGACATAGTCATCTTATCTTATATAACTTACCTGTGTAACCAGGGTTACAGCGACAGGTGTAGTGGTTAATGCCATCCTCACATACTCCATAAACACAGGGGTTATTTCTACAGTCATCAAAATTATTTTCACAATTTTTACCTGCCAAGGATGAAAAAACAAATGTAACAGTCATTCACATAATTACTTTGAAGTTTAAACTTTGGGATCATTTGAATGGTCAAATTTCTTTCAATTATACTTATATTCTTCTTTGTATTTTTTTTTAAAAAACTTTAAAACTTTATAAAATGAATTATTCTTCATTATTGCTTAAGAATCCCAACCTCTCTCCCCCACTTCCACTGAAAAGATAACAAACTTGCTGCCAGCATTATAAAGTTCACTGCCTAAGGAAACATTATATCATCAAAATGGTCAAATTTATTCTAAATTATATCTCTTATACTTTTTATTAAAATTAATTTATTTTTATTAATTTTTTATTTTATTTATAATAATAATAATAATTATTATTATTATTTTTGTTGAAATTTTAAACTTTATAAATAAACTCTTCCATAATTATCCACAGGTCCTGACCCCCTGAACCCCTTTCCCCAATTCCATCAAAAGGCCCAAACCTTGCTACCACACGTTAACTGTCCCTGAAGAGCTGGCAGGCTTGTTAATTTTATTTTATCATCAGTTACTTCAAAATATGTAAACTGAATCTAAATTTAATCTAGTTTGAAATTTTAAACTTTAAACATTTTTCCCACCCCTCTGTTTCTTTTATTTCTTTATTATTTATTCTCATTGTAACCATGCATATTTATTATTTTCTTCAAATACTGACAGATCCCCTATATCTGTCCTCAACAGGTAATAATTACCTACCACCAGATGAGTCATCTGTATATTCAGTTACCTGTAATTACCAGGTAGGTATTCTAACAATCTGTTTTAAATGTAACATTTCCCCCATTAATAGAGCAGGTAAATATGTTCTATTTTCTTATAAAACAGGACTTGTGAAAAGGAGACCTATAAAATCAACCCCCCCCCCCCCCCCCTTTCTTGCACCTCATAAAAAGGGGACATAACTCTAAAGTTACTCAAATGAGATTGATTGATGTAGATGAAATGGACTCCTTTTTAATCAATTTTTTTTAAACATTTTTGAATTCAACTATTTCTTCAATTATTTATTTTAAACAGAAAAAAGAAAGAAAAAAAATGTGAGAAATACATTGGCTTGCCTACACATTTTTTCCATCTAACAATCTAAAAATGTTAACATTTTAATTTGACAACAGCTGAGGCTAACACTACTTATGCACTTTGTGCAGGTGTTAGGTGTAGGTAAAAAAATCAGAATAAACGAGATACCTGTTATGCCCCGCGGACATTCACATTCATAATAAGGTCCACCATAATGGGTACAGGTTCCTCCATGCTGACACGGCATGCTGTCACATTCGTTGATGTCAACATCACAATAAGTTCCACTATATCCATCCTCACAATCACAACGGAATCCACCAAGTAAATCCACACAGGTACCACCATTTTGACATGTAATATTCACACAATCATCGTGATTTCTCTCACAGTTTACGCCTTCATATCCTAAAATCACAAAACAAATAGCTACCAATCCAAACATTCTGAAGACTCTGTCAAATTTTGTGTTCAAAGGCACTCAGGAAAACTTTTTGTTATCCCCTATATTGAGTTTTAAAAAATGCTGGTAAGAAAATTTGATTCCAAACATACAGGAAATACGCCATTAAAAATTTTAACAACACATTCCGAATGCAATATACTGAATATCTAATCTTACATCACATGTGCTTTTCAAGGAATTCCAACACAAATTCTGAATATATATGAGGCCTGGTACCAGGTGAGCTAGGATCAGTTTCAAACACATGAAGATAATGCACAAAATATGTAAGACAAAATGATCCAATGTATAAATTTTCTACATTTTATGTATATAATATTCGGAATAAGAGAATGACGATAACCAATTAGACAACAAATAATACATTTATTATCCATGACAGGAAACGCCGTTAAAAATCGGGGAAGTAAAAACTTAACTGAGGCGGCGAGCCAGACCAATACGACACAACAAAGATCACCTACACAAGAGCTGTGCACTTGTATGTCACTGACATCATAAGTGCTGATATGCATCATCCATCGATAAGAATACAAAGAGATTATAAATATTTCAAATGACTGCAATATTATTCATTGACAAATTTTTAATTTTCCAGTTTTATTTATAACAGGCACTTTATATATTAAATGAGTCATTCAATCTACCCATGGCCCAATTTTCAACCTTGCATTCCATTCTGAATTTCTTATTTCTTTTTCAATGAAATGCTGTGATATTTGGTTATTGATCAACTGCACAAAAAAGCCAAATGAAAACAGTTATAATGGGTTGGGGATGGGGAAAGGGTAGTGAGGGGCGTGTCTAGTAAAATTTTATGCCTAGTTTATCAAAACTTCTTTTAAATGGGATTTCTTATCTTCTATTACAGTGAAATTTTGAGGTCTTCATAAATCTGTAGAGTAAAATAGGGTCAATGTGGTTTCCCAACTTGGTTAAGATTCTTTCACTTATAGAAAGGTGGTCAGTAATGGGTTGGTGGAAAAATTGGATTGCCCAGACAAGTGCACCAGCAAACTTTCTGTCCGAGGTTCGATTTGGACCTATGTGAAATAAAAATCTGTGTGTGTGATTTGTAATAGGTCAATATTCAACATGCGGATAAAAAAAGATACAAAATTTTAATAAATATACATATATATTTCTCAAGATGGCAAGGGAGATAACTTCTGGGGAAAAAGGATGGATAAAAATAATTCAAAAAAAAAAAGGTAGCAGAGTTTTTGTGATGAAATATTATCTACTGGTAAACATGGTACTCATGAAAATGATGCAAAAAGTAAAGCAGCAAGCCATGACAATGGAGGTTATTGGGAAGTGTATACAAATAAGGTTACCATGCAAACATTGGCACTGGTAATGGTTTATCCTATCAATACAGGCAGCACCATTTCTACATGGGAAACTTTCGCATTCGTTTACATTGGTAGCACATGTCGGTCCTGTGAAACCTACAGATAGAGTACATAATTTAATGAAAAAGTCTTGTATATGCAATCATCAATATATTATTACTACTGATGAATTATAATTAAACCTGTTGAGTAAAATAAAGTAATACAGTTTTTAAACTATAACTGAAAGTCTTCTAATTCTTCTGAGATATATAATCAGTTATTACCTTGATGGTTGGAACATTAAAACATCAAATGACTAATTGAGGAATGGTAAGCTTTGCCAATGAAATCCTTTTGTATTAAAAGATCTGACCAATCAAGGAATGGTCATATTAACAATGAAATTGCTTGTATAAATGAATCTGTCTGACCAATCAAAGAATGGTCATATTAACTAAAGAAATTGCTCGTATAAATGAATCTGACCAATCAAGGAATGGTCATATTTACCAATAATTTTTTTTATATAAATGAATCTGACCAATCAAGAAATGACCATATTTACCAATGAAATTGCTTGTTTAAATGAATCTGTCCAATAAGATCTTACCTGGCTGGCAGTGACATTTGAACTTTGCAATGGCATCTTCACATATTCCACCATTTTGACAAGGATTGCTGGCACACTCATCAATCTCCAATTCACAGTTAACTCCAGTATAACCTGTAAACAGAGGATGAAAAATATTATTATACATCACTAAAATCAACTGGTACCAATCAATGCCATAGTTGTCTCCCATGAAATTTGAGACGCAGCATTAATTTTGTCATCTTCGAAATATAATAAGCTTCATCAATGTTTTCAATGTCAAATTCACAATCCCCTGTTGCAGTGGTGAAAACAGTACCTCATAATACTAACCTGTTTAAAATTAGTAGTTTTGAAGGGAAAAAAACAACAACAAATATTTTTCAAAAAACCTTCATATCTACATTGGAAGATTGGTTGTTTGGGTGTGTGTGTGTGGGGGGGGGGGGGGGGGGTTGTTGGGTTTTTAGGTAATTTGATGTGTGGTTAACTTTTTTTTTGGAAAAAAAAAACACAGAGAGAGAGAAACAAAAACAAAATTGGTCAAGCATACTGACAAACTAGATAATTCCCATTGCATTTAGAAATTACTAAACAAAGCACAATATTTTTCTTTCTGTTTTACCGCTGGCAGAATCTGGGCTCAGGTAAAATATAAAACCTATAGTACAGCTGACCATTAGGTTTGTCAATACTAGGTAAAACAACACTAAATGATATCATGGGAAAAAAGAAGCCAAGTTTTTTGTTGCAACTAAATAAATTAAATCTAAATTGTTATGTAGAGCATGGCTGAGACAGTTCACAGTATATAAATAATACACCTGATAAATGATTGGTCTGTACAAAGATATTACCTTAATTATTACTTATATCCCACATCATCATACCTGTACAGGTATAATTATTGTATACAGATTCTTACAGGTATTTATCAAAGGTAAAATTATACAAAATCAGACTGATTAATATACAACTCTCCTTTATCATTTAAATGACAAGTGTATTCCTACAGATTGTTCAAGACCAAACTGAAGGTTATACCCTCGGAACTCTGTGCTGACCCCTCCCTCCATTTTACTTCGGAAATTTTTCATCCATTTAACCATCTGAACAAAGCATGGATAAGAATTTCTACCACTTGGCTTGTAGCTGAAGTTTTTAATTTCTTAATATAATTGAATTTTTTTTTTGAAATGAGACTCTTGGGGTTATGGTCTCTCATAAATTACTCTCTCTAAAAATTGCTGGTGACTTTTTGATATAAATAAATTATATCAGACTTGGGTATAAAAAAAAATTACAAGCAAAAATTTCAGTAACTTCATCTATAGCTTGTGGCATGTTAATATAAGTATAGAACCTTCACTAGGTATTTCACTTCATTAAAATTTTTCACTTTTAATAATCAGATTTTAAAATATCTTTGTGTACCAGGGACACATTGTTCATTAGTAAAGACTGACCACTTGACCGATATCTTCTCAGAGAACCTTTAACAAGGTGGAGAGGCTAGAAAACTGACCCTCAATTAGTGTTTCATCAAAGCAAGTTACTGGTGTGGGAAAAAAAAAAAGATATAAATCTATAAATCTTAATCTCCAAAAATAGCTAATGTGCAGATTTAAAACGAAACTGTTGCAGAGTATTGTTAAAGTTTTAACTGAGGACATACATCATTCATTTCTCACATGGTGTGTTAGTAACAGAATTCTCACACACCTTTTTAGGTGAAAAAAAAATACCTGACACAGATCTTATTGTTTGTGGATAGTCTACAGTGTATTCCCAGTCAAAACATGTAAAATATATGTCAGATTATCAATCTATCTCTGTCATCCGATCTATGGGGTATCTCTAGTTATTTTCTTCATCAGGCGACAGAAATTGTTGTTTCACACACACAGTCAGTGGAGGTGAACCGACCTGTCAGCAACAGATTGAAGTGGAATTTTATGCCCAAGTCATGATTTTTTTTTCTTCATAAGGAGACACTTCATTCTGGGATGGTGGAGGAAATCAGAGTGTCTGGATTAAATCATCCACCTTGGAAAGAGAGAGAGAGAGAGAGAGAGAGAGAGAGAGAGAGAGAGAGAGAGAGAGAGAGAGAGAGAGAGAGAGAGAGAGAGATTGAGAGAGAGAGAGAGAGAGAGAGAGAGAGAGAGAGAGAGAGAGAGAGAGAGAGATCAAAGTGTATAATGTTACTTCTTAACTAGATTTTCATAATGCTGCCTGTCCATTTAATTAACATAAGTTATTTTACACTTAAAAAAAAATCAAACTTTAATCTTTCTTTTCACATTAAATTAAAATTTTAATTACTGATATATGCCAAAATCAAATGAATTTATGATTAAAGAGAACCAGATTTTCAAAGGGGAAAAATCTAATTTCAAGCATTTCATAAAAAATTAATGAATTCATAAGCGCTGAATTTAAATGAAGCATGGGCGTGTAATAAGTGAAAATCTTGGGAAACTTTTCAAGTGGATACATCCTCGTCATATTCATAATTACAGTGAAATCAACAAAATTTAAACCTAATTATCAATGTATATAGAAAATGGAAAGTTTTGGAGACTTTTATTCACAGCAAATTCAGGAGATGTTAAAAAAAAAAACAAAAAAACTCAGTGTTTTTTTTTTTTTAAGTAAATATGCAAAAATTCTGTGGGTTTAAAAGATGTTATCTGAGCAGAGAGGTCAGAAATCGGAGGCTGTTGGCAGTACGTTGAGGTCGTGGGAAAATCTGCTACTGTTGCTGAGAAATACGGCACTTTATTTCTTGTTTAAATATGTTTTTATAACAGTACAGTTAGTTGTGACCTAGATTCGTTTGATTTGGAAGGATCTGAAATGTTTTTCTGGGGGTGTGCAATGTGTATGGCTGCTGTATGACAGACGTAGGTCAAATTCTTTACTGAAAAGGTTTTAAATGCTGCCACATTGCAGAATTATTCTCAAACAAATAGTTTTTTTTCTTGTTTTTGAAAATGTCATTAAATGCTTTAAACAAAGCATCCATTTTTACTCTGCATGCTGGGAATGACAAATTCTGCAAATGAAATTGACATTCCTTGGTCATATGATCAAAACTACTTTCCATGGGAAAAAATGCAACTCGACATTACCACATTCTTTTTCCATAAAACTGTTTGTAATCATACCCACAGAAATGCAGTAAAATGCCTCTTAATTAATTAATATTATTTATTTTTATTATCATTAAATCATTTGACAGCAAAAAAATGTAGAACAAAAGCATCCAAATGGATTTTTATTTTTCGAAATATATTTTTTTTTTCATAATTTGTGTCATTGGACATTTGACTTTTAATAAATACAACTTCTTCCACCAAATATTTTTAAAAATTCCACACAGAAACTTCAACATAACTAGAAACAAAACCTCAACTAACAAACTTAAATTTTTTAAAACTTCAAAAAAATAAATAAATAAATAAATAAATAAATAAAAAGTTTTATTAATATTGAAAAATTTCAAAAGGAAAAAAAAAATAAATAAATAAATAAATGACTTCATCTTTAAATTTTTAAAACCTTCATTCCATTCATGACAAATTTTGGTATCAAATTTATTATCAACAAGTGGTAGACCCTGATCAGGTTTCTCTGCATTCGTCTCGTGGCAAACAAATTAATTTGCATATAAAAAGACGACATAAAGTCATTATGTGCAGATAGCTATAAAAATGTTTTGTGCTTTTTGTTCAAACTTATTTGTAATTTTTTTTTTTTATCTTTCTTATTCAACTTTAATCTTATCCTGGTTATTCAGATGACTCAAGAATGGGAACATTACAAAAATTTGGGTGTTATTTATCTCGATTTGTTTGAGGAATTTTTGTAATTTTGTAATTTGAAGCAGCTGGTCTTAAAAACCACCATTCACAGTTAGATACAGATCTGAGCATTTTTTTTTTTTTATAAACCTTACATGTGGGGAAAGAAAAGGGGTAAATGCCATCTCGTGACTTTGACAAGATTGAAAAAAAAAATAGTTATAATATTTTAACTATTATTTTTACAGAGTAAAAAAAAAACCCATGGAAGTGCAATTTTTTTAGATTTAAAAAAAGATAAAATAACTTTCAATTCTGCAAGGGGAGAGGGGGGCAGAATAGAATACAGGCCTACAGTTCAGCTGTGATGACCATGCTTTCAAGCTCAAAGTGGAGCAAAGTAGTTAAGATTCTTTAACTTAAATATCAAAGTGGTCACTTCTGGGATCAGGAAGGAAACCGGATTGCCCAAGGAAATGACGAGAAACCAATTTTTCAATCCTATAATAGTAAAACCCAGCTCAAGGCATGTGGGAGAGAGGTGTCCTTGTAATAACGCTCTCAAAGAGTGTAATATACTGAATAGGATCTTTAATATGGGTTTTTAATATGGACAGGTGGTCTTGCTAAAGCTGTTCCAACTGTATATAGCACACACACACACACACACACACACACCTAAACATTCCATGTTTTATTTATTTATTTATTTGTTCATTTACATTTATTTATTTTTGTTGTTGTTATTGTTGCTGCACATATCTTGCTTTGCACAAAGTTTTTTTTTCACTGCTGTAATTTTCAATAGGCCAAATTAATTCTAATTCATAGTTTGATTTTTTTCAAAAATAATTATAACACACACACAGAATATATTATTTATAAATTTTATAAATGAGTTTGTATTTTAACAAGATTCTTTTTCTTCTTTGATTTGCAACCAATAAAACTCTTTTTTCCCTGTTATTTTAATATTTAAAAAAAAAATATATATATATATATTTTAGACTAAATTACAGCTTTTAACATAGCAGGAATCAGATGTGTGCCTAAGGCCTAAGTCTCACAACAAAAGATCATTCAAATACTCTGGGTCAAAAACTTTAAATTTTGTGATGCTCGGAATTATTTTTCCCACAGTCTACGGTCCCCAATAACTGTTAATTGTGTATCCAATAAATGTGTTTATATAAAGAGAAATCCTTAACAAAAAACATTTCTGAGATGTTCCCTATTTATTTTTCCCACACTTCCTAGCTTCAACCCTTGACATTCAATGCATCCATTCAAATGCAAAAAAAAGTTGAAACCTAATAAACAAACTTTTTTTTCTTCTTAAGAAATCTAGCACAATAGGGTACACTCCTGCTCTGATGCACATGCACAAACATACAACTCTAATTTTATGTCAAAAATCTATTTTCACACCTGAATGCTTTGGCACTTTCAGGTAAAAATCAGTTTTAAAAAAGTAACATATCATAAATTTTATACAACAATAACCGGTACATGAGAAAGTTCAAACTTATTTTCTTATCGTAATTTTTTCCTTTTAATTTTTCATATGCAACATTTATATTTATTTGTGCCTAACAAAAAATTCAGAAGAATTTCTTACATATGCAAAAAAAATTAATTTATTGATCATATAGGGAATTGCTTTGACTTTAAACCCTCTTTTTTGAATTAGGAAAGGGTTTAACTGCTGCTAAACTACCAACACTGTCATCATTCTCTGATCCAAACCCCCAACAAGTTACAGTTTTTCTTACTTATCCCATTCAGGAAAGAACCTATTGTGTGAGAGATTTGTCAGTTCACTTGCCAAAGATTGATGGTTTTCTACAGGTATTCCATTACCCCCACCCCTAATCCCCCATCTCAGGTATGAACACTTCAATATCAGTAAAAAAAAAAAAAAATCTTCAGAAGGGCATAACACATCATTACTCCACTCCACTCCATAAATTTCCCATGAAATCCCTCAAACTCCCTAAAAAAAAAATGCCCATAGATCTTTCCGCACATGAAATCCCTGTCAACCTACAAGCACCAATTTAAAAAAAAAATTCTTTGCCAAGCTATTAGTAGTTGTTGTAGATGATGATAAAAAAATTATACATGAACTTCTGAATATGTCCGTCAATGTGAAAAAAATAACTTGAGAAATGACCCCCGAGTTTCAAAGTAAAGACACTTTGCCCCACAATAACTTGAGAAATGACCCCGAGTTTCAAAGTAAAGACACTTTGCCCCACAATAACTTGAGAAATGACCCCAAGTTTCAAAGTAAAGACACTTTGCCCCACAATAACTTGAGAAATGACCCCAGTTTCAAAGTAAAGACACTTTGCCCCACAATAACTTGAGAAATGACCCTGAGTTTCAAAGTAAAGACACTTTTCCCCACAAAGTTTATTCTGTATCTTCATACTTCTTAATTAACAAAAACTATTAAATATTTTGACATTACAAAATATGAACTTTTTGCAAAAACTAAAGCCTACTCACATTTTCCTATTAAAGTCATTGATTTTCTTTATATAAACCACTTAATTCATACTTGATATACTGAGGACATTTTTTTTTTGTTTCCATTTTTTCGGCGTAATTAAAAACAGGAAACGGAAGACCACAGAAGTAATTGCTTCCTAATTTACAATTGGCTACTTATGTCCAAACTTTATATATATCACTTAAAAAATAAATTACCATGTAAAACTGGATGGTTGAGAAATAGGGCCAAGTTGAGTGACAGAGTTTTTTAAATGCCCCAGTCAAGATTCTATCACCTATATTGTGTTGGTCAGTTCTATGACTGTGGAGTAAACCAGAGTGCCTACAGAATACACTAGAGGGAGGGAGAATAGGGTTGGAGGGAAGGATAGCAGAGAGTGGTGAAAGGTGGAAGGGAGAGGAAATGTGGGAGAGAGGTAGTGAGGATAACTTACCTTTCATACAAATACAACGATACTGTCCTTTCTCATCAAGGCATGTCCCGTCGTTACGACAAGGATTTGATGCACATTCGTTGACATTGACTTCACATCGAGGTCCGGTAAATCCTGTTCTACAATCACATCGATAACTACCAGGAGTATCAACACATGTACCATTATGTTCACAAGGCGAATTCGGACCTAATAAATATAAATTAGTTATTCATAATTAATTATTCACAGTTAATTATTCATAGTTGGACTCTAATTAACATTGATTAAGATTCATTCACGTCTTTCTTATATTGTTGCTACATTTCACAAATTTCTTACAATTCGATTGGTTAAATGGTTGGATTATGTGCATTTTTTTCTTAAATGACACCCATTTACACGTCTAATGATGTAAACTGATTGCAGCGACATTAAAGAAAATGCAGCTGAGATGATATTTATTTTGGTGGCTGGACAGGTGGGAGGGTGTTTGGGTTTAATTATGAATTTATCATTTCATTTTGGTATTTGAAATTTGAGTAGAAAAAATGTTGTAAAATGTTCCACTTTCTCTCGGAAATTTCATTACACGTCTGAATTTCGGAAATGGAGTGTCAACATTCACTTAGGTTGTTTCTTAATGACTGAATAAGAAAAAAAATTTAAAAATTCTTAAGAAAAATTCTAAATTCCTAATAAATGAAAAAATAACATTTAACATATTTTATGATTGACAATTTTTTCAAGCACAGAGACTAGCCAAAAAATTGTCCCAAGATTCAAGAAAGGTTTTCAAAATAAAACATTTAACCAAAAATAATCATTGTTACCATAATTTTATGACCACAACATTACAAAAAAGAGGCCCATGAGCCCTAATGCTCAAATGGGCTAAAAAGTTGACATTTAAGATCGTCATTACTTACTTTCACTACATTCGTTAACATTCTGAGAACAATCGCTGCCCACCCAACCAGGAATACATGAACAAACAGCACTGCCATTTATAGGTGAAGTCTCACATGATGCGCCAGCATGACACGGACCACTTAGGCATGCGTCTACGAGATGACATCGTAAACCTGAAAAAGAGAGAGCGAAGCAAAATCATGAAAATGAAAATAAAAAAGAAAAATGAAAGATCAATAAAATGTTTGAAAGTTCATTTGAAATGAAACAACAATAATCAATTATCATAAAAAATTTAGGAAACAAATTACAGTAATTTTAAAATTGCTTGTTACTAAAAAATATGATTTATTATTATGATGTTTTAGTAATATCTCATATTTGTTTGCAACCATTTCCTAAAATGCTTAGTTCCAAATCTCGTTCCTTTTGTAAACATTTCTCACAATATCTAAAAACCCAATCACAAAGCCAAAATCTTAACAGATCAAAAACAGAAAAATCTCTGTGCTTGAATCAGATATCAACATTCAATTACCCTTCCCTTCTTTCTGAACTTGAACTTGGTCCTGTTACATAGTCAGGTTGTGAAAATTGAAAAAATACCAAATTTAAAAATATGGTGACATTCACATTTAGCTATTTACCAGATATACTAAGATTTAAATCAAACAAATTATTTTTGTATTTTTCAATGCTTTTCACATCTCTGTACCAAAATAATTATTTCAAAATAGCGTATTTTCAAAAAAAAAAAAAAAAAAAAAAAAAAAAAAAAAAAAAAAAAAAAAAAAAAAAAAAAATAGTATGAAAAACAGAAGTAATAATTTAAATTGGAGAAAGTCATTCCAATGTAAGATCACGAGAAGTTTTCAAAAATAAACGTGTGTAAAAATCAGTTATAATTCAAAATGAAGAGTCATTCCAACGTAAGATTACAAGAAGTTGGAAAGTCATTCCAATGTTACATTACGGAAAAGTCATTCTAACATAAACCTACAGGATTAAAATGAATGTGACATATATTCTAGTGAACTTCAGGCAAAATAATGAAGACTTGTATTCTAGAAATAGAAATACAATATTTTTTTCAGGAAAAAATGTAGCAGATTAAAACAGGCAGGCATTAAAGAAATGGATAACAAATTAAATTGTAAATAAGACTTTAGCATTAAAAAAATTATCAATACAGTCTGAGATGCTGCTGGCAACATTTTTTAATTTGCATTCTAGAAATAGATTAGAATTAAATAAAGTAAAATAAATAAAATCTAAAGTCATTAAAAAAAAACAATACGCAGCCGTCTTCAAACCAGCTGGCAATATTTTCATTTAGCATTGTATAAAAGATTATTTCAAAACAATGTAAGTACATCTAAAAGAATGAAAAAAAAAAACAAAAAAATAAACAAATGTAGTCTGAAAGTTGTTCGCAATAATTTTAATTTTGCATTCAATTACACACATATCATTATGGCTGATTTCATCCAACAAATAACGAAATCAAGACTGTATTTGTTGGTGTTTAAATAACAGTAAAGAGAAGATCAATCAATACATACTACAATCTTAACGTTCTCTAGGAGAGAAAAAAAAAGTAAATAAATGGCAAAGAATTATTGATCACCTCTTTTAAATTAAAACTTGGAATAAAATATCAACTGTTAAATAATGCTATGGCTTACTTGAAATTTTTTTTAACACTTTGTTTTGTTTTGTTTTGTTTTGTTTTTTTTTTTTTTTGCAAAGAAAAAAAATACTGAAACTGTTTTTTTCAGATGTTACATGATGCCTTAGTTCTTGAATCTTAATTCTAAGTGTATATACTGAGGGAAGGCAATAACATGTCTTTAACATTTATGCTCCAATAGCCTTTTTCTTTGGTACAGGGTCTAGGGCCCATTGATTACACGAAATCAGCATTTCTAAAGCCATTTTGCGAGGGAAAAAAAAAAAAAAAAAACGAAAGAGGATAAAAAATGGTACATGTAGCAATGTGAAGATTATAATTTTTGTAAATGTAATTGTTTTATTCAAATTGGGAAAATTTCCCAATTTGTTTAAAAAAAACCATAGGTTTTGGACTATGGAATTTGAGCCATACAGTACAAGATGAGTACTAGAGAAATGCAGTATCATTGATACCAGTTGATTGGGTTTTTCTTCTACTTTGTGTTACCAATTAGGAAAACTGAATTTTAAAGGTTTTTTTTTTTTTTTTCGGTGAAACAGGAATATCTTTAAGTGTGTTTTCACGATTTTCCATACATAAAAAAACCAAACAAATGTTCAAAGTAGGTTTTCTCATATAGTTGCCTACAAAGGAAGCCCTTACAGGGAAGATAACTCTTTTAAAAGGACTTACCGGTCTTTCCTACTGGACATTTACACAGATAGTAGCCAACTTTATCTATACAAGTTCCACCATTATAACAAGGCAGTGGAACCTGACAATCGTCAATGTTTATACTGCAGTCTGTTCCATTCCATCCATTAACACAAATACAGGAATATCCACCTCCTTTTTCATTTCGACAGGTGGCACCATTTTTACAAACAGGGGGCTGTATGGAGCATGGGTCTACATCGTATTCACAAAACTGGCCTGGAAAAAAGAACATTTTGATTTTTTTAAATTCAAACATGCATTTTTGTTTTAAATCTTAGTGGATATGGAATATTTTGTTTTAATATTTGTCAAATTTGTCAAGGGCAATTGTAAATAAATGGTATTTTATGTCACACCATTAGATTAAGCTTTTGTGTACATATTTCTGTACACAAGAGTGAACCAAAGGGGTTTACACTCAAGTAAAGATTCTTTCAGCAATATAAAGGCAATCAGTTCTTATATGTTGGAGGATCCTGGAACATCAGAACAAAACAAGTATACTGACCAGTGCATCAAGATTCTCTGTAGAGATCAGCGAGTCTGACGTTATTAATTTGAACACCAGTTGTATTGTATTACTAAATACATCCAAATATCATCTTTTTTCTTTCCTTTGGTGGTCTAGCTTCGTTTGTGGGAGGTTGAGGGTTTGAACCCCGGTCCGGTCTAACCAAGACTTGAAAATTGGTAATGACTCTTCTTTTGCCAAGCACTTGAGGTTTAGAAATGGAAGTCACAGGCCTCCTGGATGAGACCTTAAAAACCGATGTCTCATGTCATGTAAAAGTACCCGCCCTACACATTGCCCTAAGCACACTGCAAAGGTAAAATTTTCTGACACTTCACATTTTGCTGGTGATGTCTCAATATAAGTGAAATATTCTTGACTTGGCCGTAAAACCCCATTATATCAAGCAATCAACCTGGTGGTCTATAGGATGGTACGAATTAAAAAAACTGTAAAAATTAAGAAAACTGGTCATTATATTTTCAAATTTTGCAAAAATCAGATGTATGATTTAGCCATTTAGTATTATCGTACTAATTTTCATACAAAATATTCTTACAAAGATTGATTAGTCATCAATACAATTTACTACCTGACCGAGTACTTGTTTTGAACATAGATTGTAAAGTCATAAATTCGTCAAACTAAACTTGTTCAAAAACACTTGTATCTGAAACCCAAAGGTGACTACAATATATGATATACCACTGTATATATTCTGTGGTATTTAACAAAGTACTGCAATAAACTGTGGCTTAATTTCACGTGGAATTCCATCCATACTTAAACATTATCAATAACTATTCAATGCAGTTCTCTTTTAGTGTGTCAGTATGCCTCTAAAATATAAGGAGTGGAGTGGAATAATGGTGTTTTACGCCCCAGTCAAGATTCTTTCACTTATTTCAAGGTGGTCAGTTCTGGGATGGTGGAGGAAACCAGAGATCTGGAGAAAATCACCAACCTTCGGCAAGCAAACTGACAAACTTTCTTACACTATGATCTGTCCTGAGTGGGATCCGAACCCAGACGGTGAGAGGTGCGGTGAGAGGTGCTGTGATCGGTAAGCCTGCACTTTAGACCACTCAGCCACCAAAGCCCCTCTAAAAGGCAAGGGGTTTTCCCTGAGCACTCCAAATTTTTTCACCATCCTTGGAGTGGAAAAAAGTGGAGTAGACTATCATTGTTTTAAGCTCCAGTTAAGATTCTTTTATTTACATTAAGGCAGACCAGTTCTGGAGTTGATGAAAACCAGAACACAAAGAAAATGGCCAACCTTCAGCAAGCAAACTGACAAACTTTCTCACACTAGGATTTTCTTGAGTGGGATTAAGGCAGGGAGAGGGACTGTGATTGGAAAGTGTGCTTTAGACCACTTGGCCACCATATCCTTCTCACCATCCTTGGAATGGCTGCCTTATAATATAGGTATAAGAGTTTTGACTGGCCTCAGTTTCACATTAATTCACTCAATTGAGTGAACACTCAACTCAAATTAGGGAACATTTCAATTTTTAAGACAATACACAGTTAAAATTAAATATCTAATGTTATATTTATTTAGAGTAGGTTTGTGAATGAAACAAAACATTGTCTTAAAATTTGAAAATAAAAAATATTGATGAGAGAAAAATGGGAATATATGAGTTGAGTGTATGCTCAATTGAGTGAATGATTGTGAAAACAGGGCCTGGGGTGTAAAACACCACTGATGATTATGATACAGAGTTAAAGAAACTCAACTGGGGTGTAAAAATTGTCATTACTTCACTCTGCTACACTCCACTAGTATAAACAACAGTACTGTAACAAGGATTGACTGTATAAAACCACCAGTAAATCAGCTGAACTACACAATCAGTATCGATCAGATCATTATAACACCGAACAGAATGGGTGGTCAATTACTTCTACCTTACATCTTAATATGACAGGTCACGAGAATAAAAATGTCATGTCAGTATTAGGACTGTAACAAAAAACAATTCTAAAGTCGGGGTTATTTCATATAATTATCAAATGATCTCAATACTAACAGCCAATTTTTTTATTATCATTTTTATCAATGATAAATGTCAAGTCTACCTTGTCCGATTTTCATTGTTTTTTTTTTAAAGGTCAAAATATAAATACATACAAACAAATGGATGTGACTTTATAATCATACCACATAATAGGAGAAGCTTTACAATCAACTACCAGTGTCACCACCCCCTTACCCCTACGCTACCCCCCCCCCATTCCTATATCTTCAAGACTTGTAATGCCTGTACTGTTACAGTACACCCCCTTCTCTGCTATAACTGTCCATAGCAACTGTTTTGATAATTAAGCAGTCATACATGTCTAAATTGTTCACCATAGGAACTATTGTAAGTGATGATGGATACAATATGGGGGGGGGGGGGGGGGGGGGGTGTTATTAATGACAACCTAAAAATAAAAGTATGTTCAAATTATGAAATGCCGCTATTCACTAACATTTACTTCTAACTCGATCCTCTACTTTCGTGATTGACTCAATCCCTGATTTCTCGATTGACGTTATAACAGAATGTTTATACATACCATACTTGTAAGGAGGACATTTGCAAGTGTATGAGTTGTCCCCGTCAATACATGTTGAACCGTTGGCACAACGACTATATATGCAATCGTCAACATTAACTTCACAATGAGATCCACGGAAACCTGGAAAATACCAAAAGAATAAAAATTTTGAATATTGAGAATAAAGATTTAAATATTTTTATTTGCCATCTGCAGGCACCATCAACTTATCAATCTTTAACTTCCAAAATTCTTAAATATTTGTGAATATTTTTAAACTTTGAGCAAGATTTTCAGATTTGAGTAAGGTTTATTGGAATGGATCTTCAAGATTTTAGAGATTTTCAGACCTGGGGAAAATTTTAAGACTTCATTATTGTTTATGGCATGGGGCTCAGGCTTATATTGTACACTTGTTTGTAAGTGAATTATTCAGTTGTCCCTGTCTAAGTTGATCACACAGTCAACACCAATTTATTTTTCTTTCTTTCTTTTTTTTTTTTTATTGGTAACTAAAGATTCACAATCCATATACTGTTTGCTTCTAAGTTATGCTGATAATGCATATTAATTTTATTTAAAATTCCCCCCTCCCAATTTCAAGTATTATTTACTAAAACTTTCTTTTTTTTACAATATTCAATTCAAATTGCCCTTGAGCTGGGATATTGAGTACCATTTGACATTACATCTTCACATAAATCAACGCTAATTTGACAAGCAAAATTTTCAAAAATCAAAATACTAACCCAGGTAAAAAATATCAAGTTCAAAGTTTCCCACAATTTTTTAAAGTTTAAATGATAATTTACATTTCAACTGCCATCTGTCATGTTTTAAAATAAAATTTACCGTTTTTTTAAAGTTATTATCTTGCAAATAACTAATCGGGGAACGTTTTCTCGTTATAAATGAAATTATTTCCCTCTTTGCTCTTTATCTTAACCAGTGAATAATTGGAATTAAATAATATGAATTGACGTTACCGACACTAACACTTATTTATGACGTTATCGATCTAACCTTTTGCTTAAGTTCATATTTTAACTGTCATCTGTAGAATAAATTTTCAACTCCAATTTCATTTTTTTAAATACAATTCTATTCTGTTGAAAAAAAAATCACTTAAACCTACATCATTACGATCATTACCCCCTAAAAACTGCAATTTTCCACAAAAAAAAATCCAAATGCACCAACCGCTTGGAAAACTAATGACCCATTATTATTTACACTTTAAAAATCATTCAAAAGTCATTTTACATAAACTGGGGCTTTAAATGATTTAGATCATGCAAGTTAAAAGGACAATGTCCTCACTTATTTTAAATTTTTGTGTAAAATGCTTTTTTATTTTTATTTATATATATATATTTTTTTACATATACAGAAAACCATATTATAATGCTCCTCAATAAATTTGCCACCCCACCAACAAATGGAAGGGTTGAATTAAGGTCTTGTCTTTTTGTTCAAAATTCTATGTTTTATTATCCAACTTTTTGAGAGAGAGAGAGAGAGAGAGAGAGAGAGAGAGAGAGAGAGAGAGAGAGAGAGAGAGAGAGAGAGGGAGAGAGAGAGAGAGAGGTGTAAACCTTAGTTAGAAATTTATGTAAATTTGTTTTGTAAGGGCTCTATATAAAATGGAGAGAGAGAGAGAGAGAGAGAGAGAGAGAGAGAGAGAGAGAGAGAGAGAGAGAGAGAAATTTGAGTAAAACAATTGAAAATTTTATCCAATAATTATCCTGAAAACACCCCCCTCTCTCTCTCCCCCCCCCCTCTCTCTCTCCCCCCTCTCTCAATAAATAAATAAATAAATACATAAATATTGTTAATGACATCACTGCTACTAATTATTTCATAACAGGGACAATAAGAATCCAAAGACTATAGATCTTCTTCTTCTTCACAGAAAAATGACTTTAATTATATTACCATGAAAAATTATGAATCATTAAGCCCAATACACATTAGTTAATTTCCTGGGAACCTCACATCAAAGTTTTTCTCTGTAGACACAAGATTTCAAATTTTCACCATGCCCCTCCTTATACCCCCCTCCCTGTCTCTAATCACAGACAGATGGTTATCACTTTAACGGTGTAATGTGTGAAGTTTAACGAGTTAGGGGACATTATTCTCATCATTTGACTTAATAGTTATGGCATTTAATTCAATAACATATCAATCGGAGAAGTGCACAGATCAACATAACGGACAATGTTCCCCTGGGAATATCTACATATGGTCTAACTTTTACTGTAATGAAAATATAATCAACTGCTATATTATCTAGGAGACTCTGTAGTGCTCCAAACAAATGGAGGGAGATCTAAATGCAATATAGGTGATAAAATGTTATTCATGCACTACATAATAAAATTTTTAACAATGGTTCCTAAATCTAGAAGTACATTCTATGTTTTAAGATTTTAAAAGAGATACTGAATTTTGAAAGACAGAAAATTTGCTCAGATTTGAAATATCGGTGTTTATTTCAAGTTATTAGAATTTTACTGTAGTTTTGAATTCCAAACTTTTTAATATTTTTCAATTACTCAAAATTTAGAGCTCCATCATGAAAATGCAAACAAATGAAGCTTAAATATCATATCTTTTGTGTTTTTTGTCAACATTCTTCCATTTTTGTCTGTAAAGAATAAAGAAACTGGCTTTAAATAGTCTTTTGATTTTATTTTAAAACAAATTTTAAATTTCCTTTACAATATTTTTCTAAGGTCATGCTATATTTAAAGACGCTTTAGCAATTTATAAGAAAATAAATTCAAACAACTGCACATTGTAAATAGAAAGAGTTAGTTAAAACTACATATGTAAAATAAATATCAATTTTATTTTTAAATTAATTCTAAATCTTCCAATTTGACAAAAAAAAAAAAAAAAAAAAAAAAAAAAAAAATGCAATATTTTAAAAACCTTTTTAACAACAAAATACAACATATTTTAATTACCGGTAATGACCAATACTTTACATGAGTTTAGCAATGGTCAGTCAAAAGGTCATTTATGTATTTTTTTTGTCCACTCTTATCCTTAAGCACTGGTCAATAAAGAAATGATTACTTCTGTTATTTTTATGTAAGTAGACAAATGGTCATTATGGCCAAATTTTATAACTTAGATGACCATGGAACAAGATTTGACCATTAAGGGAATTATGAGACTGTTCAGGAATTACGATCTTGTAACAAGGATCGACTGTTAGGGAATTACGATCATGTAACAAGGATTGACTGTTAGGGAATTACGATCATGTAACAAGGACTGACCGCAGGGGAATTATGATGTTTTGAAGGTTAATTATTTGTCCTGGTTTTACGGCCCATGTTATGACATACACGATAGATAAAATATTAGATCTTTAACAAATCTTTTATTTTGTATACACAATATATATATATATATATATATATATATACACTAACAAAGATTTTTTTAAAGACTGATACATTATAACAATAAAGGGGGGGGGGGGGGGGGGGTAAGCACATGCTCTTTAAGTTAGAAAGGTGAGGCATGCAAAAGGTAATAAATCTACAACGATTTCATTACTAAAAATAATAAATATGTTCTTTCAAAAATACCAGGAAATGAATTTATTACACATTGAATGATTAAACTGTTCTCAACAGGGGATAAAGAGGTCAAGGAAAAATTATTGTATAACAAAAAATATTTCATCCCAATTTTGATGGTAAAACCTGCACTAACTGTCCCATTTTTCTCTCAGGGGTTCACATAAATAGCACGTGTGAAACTAACCAAAATTTAAAAAAGAAAAAAGTTTTATATTTTAAATACTCTAAGGATTATTATCAAAATTTTTAATTTATAAAATTTCTATCACTTTTTTTTTTATTGCATGCAATTTTTCTGTCAAAGATAAATTATAACACCAAAGCCCTGAGTTAGCCACCATGGTTTCTTCCATTAGAAGAAAAAGTAAGCCAAGCTAACCTTAACACAACTGTCTATATACAGCAAGGAAGGTGCATAGAAATTTGATAATTTGTATGCATTACAGCAGAAGAGAGGGGGAAGGTATCAGTATTAAAGAAAAGGGGTTAAGAGTGAAAGAGATTATGGTGGGGAGGGGCTACCATGTAACCAAAAAAAAAAAAAAAAAAAAAAAAAAAATTAAACAGGTGTTTAAAATAAATACATGTTTAACAATATGAAACATATTTAAGTTTATCATAAAAATACACAACCCCTTCATGATACATGAGTGCCTCATTTAGATTAAAATTTCTGAAAAAAATCTGCTATCCAAATATATGTATAAAAAACTAAAAAGGAGGGGGGAGGGATATACATTTGTCTATACTCAAATATATTTCCTTTGTTAAACAGTACCTCCCAGCCAAGTTTTTCTTTATAAAAAAAAATCTACAGTTATTGAAAAATATCCATAATAGAACACAACAATATACAAATAATGCCAAAATAGAGGATATTTGACCGTAATTTCTCTCTTTAAGTTATGTATATAAATACTTATAAAACCAGATATATTTCTGGTTATTGAAGGACAAAGTATCCTTATTTAAACCGATTTCAATTCATATACACCGAGAATATTGACATTATGTCACTGATTTTATGAGGCCGGGGCAAGTGAAAAGTCAATATTTATCAAATCCAGTACATAACAGTAATTTTATTTTCAATCTGTGGTACCGTAACTCACAAAGAATCTCCTTTATAAATTTTCACAAGGAATTCCTTACTATCCAAACATAATCTTTAACGTGTCAAAACTTTTAGAAGTTTTCTTAAGATTCGGGGAATATTTTATATATTCAATTATCATGTTTCTTTGTCAGTTTTTTCTTTTATTTCTTTATGATTATTTGAATATTTTATTGTCAATTCTCTATCGATACAATTTCAATTTTCTTTCTTCAAAAGGCCTTTCATTTGAAGTCTAAATTTGATAATTATACAGCAATTATGTTAAACAAACATTGAACCAGTGAAGAAAATCAAATACTGTTAAACTTGTTATACATGCTATAATGCCTAGATCTATCTGCCATCTAAATTATCACAACAAAATTTCCAAGTTCTCAAAATCAATTAGTTCTATGTTTATCGTTTTAAACCTCTCTGAATTTAACTCATTTACTAGCCAAAATCTGACACAACAAATGGTGACATCCCCAAAACTGACTGTTTTGATATAAATGAAAGAATCTTGTAAACTCCATTTCTCCACAAGATTGATTTGATTTGAATTAATAGGATTTTACATCTCAGTCAAGAATAATTCACTTATATTGAGACATCACCAGTTATAAATGAAGTAGCAGAAATTTTGGCCTTTGTAGTATGCTTAGGGCTTTGTGCAGAAAGGGGTTCTTTAACATGACATGCCTGCCGTGAAATGGTGCATCAGTTTTTTAAGGTCTCATTCGAAAGAAACCTATGACTTTCGTTTCTAAATGCCAAATGCTTGGCATAAGAACATTTACTACCTATTTTCATTTCTTGGTCAGACCCGGCCATGGTTTGAACCTCCGACCTCCCACATACAAAACCAGCAATGAGCTACCAAAATGAGCTAAAATGAGCTACCATAGTGATCCATACACAAAAGAAGTGAGACTGAAAAAGTTAAATTTATTATCATTTAAATTTTTATTTTTCTATGGTTTTAAATACATTTAAAAACACTTTACAAGTACAATCGCCCTCGGATTCTTTCAGAGGACTTGGGAAATTGTACTAAGCCACCTCTAAAACGAATATTTAAATCTGAATAAAATAAAAAATAAATACATTTATATACATAAACAGAAAAATAAATTAAGCAACCTGGTTTCAAAACAAGTCTCTCGATTTTCTATAAACAGATAAAAAATAAAAATTTTCTTTCTTCCTTATTTAAAACAAAAATTGGGAATTTGATTGAAATCTAGACTTTCTTTTGAAATTCTTTTATCAGTGACAGAATCAGTTTTTGATTAAACTTAAAATAGGCTTAATAATTATGACACAGTTCAAGTACTGTTAAGGCCAAAATAAAAAAAAATTGTTTATTATCCGTCTAATGACTGTCCAATTAGAATGAAAATAACCATTTCAAATTTCGGTATGTTTTTTCTTTTTCATTTTCTTTTTCAATTGATATATGGCTAAACTAAAACAAAAATGTTTTTTCTTCACAAAGACTTTCAAATTAGAATGAAAATAGCCATTTCAAAATCGGATATTTTTTTTCTCTTTTTTATTTGATCAAGATATTTTTGGTAATTGGAAACTGACTTCGTTTACATGCTGGGCCACACCACATTTGCAGAAAAAAAAAAAAACAAAACTTTTTTTTAACTTCAAATCCAAATTTGAAAACAAAACCAGAGTGGGGATATAAAACATTTTTTTTTTAATAATGGCCTAAATTATCCTAGGGATTAGGGCACATATCACTGCAATAACCCTGCAGACATGGTCTATTAAAATTCTATAAACATAGTTAAGGTGAAGTCGGTATTACACCTCTTATGTACAGAAAGTCCTCAATAGTAAAATCATATTAACTTCTTAAAATCAGGGTAAAAATTTTGAGCAGCTAGCCAAGCGCTTGTTAGCGCTGGATTAGAAAACTTATGATAAGCGGGTATTAGAGTACCGTAATATTATATTCTATAGTTCGGATATATATAAGGCCTCATTCTAATCCTTTTATGAAAAGCTTTTCCTTAACAAGTTTCAGGTTTTTTTTAAAATGAGTAACAAAAGTTCAACTAATGGCAGTTCGAGTCTACTCATTTTCGAAACCAAGGGCATTTAAGTGTCAATTTGCCAGCTGAAAATAACTCACTTATTATATATATATATATTAATCATAATGTTTGACACCTGTAGCTGGTGACATCTCAAATTAAGTGAGTAAGTTTTTGTATACTTACTCAGAGAAAATAAAAGTATATCAAAAGTCACGTTCAACACTAAATTTTACTGTAAACGAACATCGGATAACTTAAAGCTTTTTTTAAAAGTCCTTGACAAAACCCAACCAAAAATCCTATTTACAAAAACTTAATGTCCTTGCAATTTCCTCAGCAATGACAACTAAAGCACCAACTTATAAAGTCCTTGGTAAGTCCTTAGCAAAACCAATTTAAGCATAAATATCTTTTTCAAGTCCTTGGTAAGGCTCAACTGGGTTTCAACCCAATAACCCTTTCCCCTGGTAGAACCAAACTACTGCACACTACATGTATGTGGGGGAATGACTGGACCTGCAGCCAAAAAGTTGGCTCACTGATCCCACTATCTAGATTGAATTTTAGTGTGAGAAAGTATGTAAGTTCTTCAGGCACTCCATTTTTCTCCACCATCCCTGAAGTGTCTGCCTCAATAAAAGAAAAAGAATCTTAACTTAAGTGTTAATTTCAATTACCGTACTTCCAATCCCTTACATAAGTTTGAAGTTTTAATTAATGAAAAAAAAAATTTCACAACAAAATTTTTTGAATTTTATTTTTTTCCCGATCATATTTACAAATCTTCCTATAAATCTCAAAAACACATTAAATACACATATTTTACACATGTACATAGTACATACACATGTTTCTCAATCATGTCCCAACTGATTTTTTTTTTTTTTTTATTATTGCCATACTTCTTTAAAGATAAAGAAGGAAGTGTTTTCAATCAGAATAATTTCACGGTCAAGTACTTTAGAGCTTGGTGTCTCATCTTTATGCCAAGCTAAGACAGATAGTGTCTCTGTATTCCTATATCACAGATGCCGATAGAAGACCATCTTATCTTAATTAGTTAATTTTTTGCACTTATACAACCTGTTTAAGTTGGTGATTACAACTAAGATTTTGGCAGAAGGAAAGTTTTAGGGAGGGTTAAATAAATTTAACTGATATAGCAGATTTTCATCCTCTTTTTTTTCGTTAAAAAAAATCAGATATGCCTTAACACCATTTTCTCAAATTTCAAAGAAAACAGAAATCTGGAAGTTTTTTTTTGGTCCCATTATTTTTTTTTCCTTATCATCATTTAGAGCACCGTAAAAACTTGTCAAAATTAAATACATTCTTATTTGTATGATCCCTGTCATAATTATCTGCCCCATAACCCTTCTAAACCCCTCCAAGTAAATTTTGGTATCCCCCCATATCTGCCTCATAACCTTTCTAAACCCTTCCAAGAAACTTTGGTGTCCCCCATATCTGCCTCATAACCCTTCTAAACCCCTCCAAGTAAATTTTGGTGTCTCTCTCCCCCCCCCCCCCCACATCTGTCTCAAAACCCTTCTAATCCCCTCCAAGTAACTTTTGTGTCCCCCCATATCTGCTTTATTACCCTTATAAACCTCTCTTGAGTAATTTTTGTATACCCCATACCTGCCTCAAAATTTCCTCTATGACTTAGACCTACTACCAGTATATAAAGTGCAATTAAAAGTGTCCAAACATAGAGTCGTATATTTCATTGTACATGTATATATACTTCTGGGTAATAAAATGTCAGTGGGATAGGGAATAGATAAATATATAGAGGGAGGGTGAGAATTTATTGTAGTTTAAATCATTACAAATCACAGATTTATATCTGCCACTGTAAATGTCTTAATAATCCAAGCAATATTTTGGGGTCTTGAGAAACCTTAATCACAGGATCCTTCATGAAGTCTAGAGCAGAGCCTTTATTGGAGGCCATGGGGGCTTTCATATTATTAAAAAACAGCTAATAGCATTAATAGATTTTTTGTGACAAACAATTCAAATTGAAAAAATATCATTAATTTCGAGAGAAAAAAATACATGTATATTTTTCAGCAGTTGGGTTCAGATCTTTCTACAGATACTTGCTCACTAAATGACAATCTCAGGTGTAACCACTAAGTTTTTATATTTATCACCCATTATGATGTTAAATGCTCTGTAACATGACAAAAATTTTAATTTCTGTTATTATCCCTCCATTTTTCTCCATTCTGTTACCGAGGTAACGAAGTCACCAAGTTTAAGTAGAAGAAACTAGGGTAATGTCACACAAAATAAATGCACTTTCACCGTGAGGTTAACTGTGTAAATATTATTTTTATCCACTTATTGGTATATAATCTGGTGAAAGTTCAAAAATATTGCCTGAAAGTCAAATCTAGCCAGTCCTAAAGAGGTCAAATCTAGCCGATACCAACAGATACTAATGGTTCCCTCGTTATTGCCGTTCGTTTCAATAGGATAAAAGCTTGGCAAAATGCCTATGCAATCTTTTGAGTTCAGATAAGACCCATCAAACCCTTGACCATAAACTTGCAGAGCAAACTCTATCAAACTTAGCAACCTTAGTGATATCGTAAGAATAACGAATTCCAAATATCGCAGTTAGATGAAAAGAAACTTTTGGTGTAATGCAGATCCAAACTACTTTGCTATTAACAGTAATATTGTTTTAGACCAACAGGAAACTGGAAAGCTTTTTTTTTTTTTATCTCTCTTTAGTCTTGTGATGTCTATAGTTGTTTTTTTTTTCAAAGTTTTTTTTAAAATCTTAAAAAAAAGAAAAGTCCAGAAATATTTTTTTTCAGGAATTTAATTGTAAAACCTGAGCCAGGTTTGACAAAAGATTTTTTTTTTTTACAAATGTTGCTAACTTGATGCTTGGCTAAGTGGTCAACTGGGTAAAAAATCATAGCCAGGCTCTATGCCTTATGCCATCCCTGAGCACGACAACTAATTACACATAGTTACAGGCTATCAAGGTATGTCAGAGTCCTAAGAGTCTGGAATTTTTAGTTGCTTCATGCCATCAAAACCAAGAAAAGACTAGGCTCCACTTCTTGGGACATCCCTGAGCATGACATTTAATAACACATTAAGACATGTAAAAGGGTTATAAGTCTTGAAGTTTTTGTTGCTTCATGCCATCGAAACCATAAAAAGAACAAGCTTTACTCCTTGGGACATCCCTGAGCACAACATTTAATAACACATTGTTACAGGCCATCAAGGAACGTATAAGTTTTAAAAGTCAAACATTCTCATTCAATTCATGCCATTGAAACCAGGAAAAAAAACAGGCCAGGTTGGGAATGACTTTTAATTTTAAAATACTCAAGAACAACCTTGGTCTCCCCTGTAGATGGCTGAGCTGTACAAATATAAATATATATGACAAGGACAGTAGTTAGTCCTATCATTATATATCACCTGGACAGTGGCTAGTTCTATTAGCATATATCAACTGGACACTGGCTATCTGACATCTTTATATTCTGTTTTGTACCACTAATTTATTTTAATATGTCAATTTATTGTTTTGATATGACTTATTAACAGTATACCTGACATATTTGCCATATTATTCCCTCTCTCAATGATTTCAATTTTCTCTTTCCATAAATATCTGTTCTTTATTTATAAGTTACCAAACAAATTGTCCCGAATACCAAATACATCATATCTAAAGTGACCCCTCTATCTCTTCAGAGATGTTTTTTTTTTTTTTTTTTTTTAACATTTATCTGGGTAAAACAATCTTATTAGAATGAACATGGTAAACTAACTATTTATTTATTTATTTATTTATTTATTTATTTATTTATTTATTTATTTATATATTTATATTTTTTTGTCTGAGTCTTTGATTTTGAATATTACTTATGTTCACCCTGTAATCTCAAAACATTAAGCTGTATCCCTGCTTGTTTAAAAAACCATCCCACCCCACCCCACCCCAATCCCAACCCCAAAAAAATATGATTTTACATGAATACATCTTTTTAGTTTATTTTTAAACACAAAAGCCACACTACATATAAAAATATCCCAAAATAAAATCATTGTTCCCACAACAAATACACATGTGGTCTTTATTTACCCCCATCAACAAAAGAGTTGCCAACAAACCAACATGCTTTTTAAATTACTGCTCCCTTGCTGATAAGCAACATGATTACCCCATTATGAGTTGGACCTCTGGTCAACAAAAACTAACATGGTACATCCATTTATTTTGTCCCCTGATTAGCTTCATATTAGAACTCTAAATCAACATGTGAGAGACAGTGATTTTCGATTTTCAATTTTCGTTTACATAAGAATTTCTTACTACTCAACGGTTATTTTCATTTACAAAATACTGTTAACCATCACTATCCCCTCTCAAACTTAAGTGAAATTTTTCCCATGGTATTAAATCTGTCCTGTGCTGTTTATAAATTTAATCATAAAATGCGTTCAAAAAAGTTTTTAATAATATATCGACATATATCATTTTTAAAAATGCATTTTATGATATAATTTAAAAAAAAAAAAAATAATGCATGTATTTGTAAAATCTATCGAGATCATTTTTGAATAAGTTAAGATTTTTGAAAAGAGAAAAAATTTTGCATACTTCAATCCATCCAAAAACAAAGAAGGATTACAATAAAACAAACTGTAAGTGATTAAAAAAAGATAGGAAAAGACATCCGCATTACTTCTTGGATTTGGGGTCTGGGGTGAGAAGGGAGAGGGGGAACAAAAGTTTGTTACATTTTCTTAATTCAGACAAAAATAGTCCATTTCAAATTGGCAACAAAATTCGTGGTTTGAGAGGGAGGAAGGATTTTGAAAAGCCAGGACAAAAAAAAAAAATTAATAATTTCGTCAAGAGGATCTTAAAGATATTGGAATTCTAGTCCTGATAGGATGAAGAGCTTATAAAGATATAAAGTTGATAAATGTAAAAGTCTTCTTTATATACAAGAATACTGAATCAGATTTTCATAAAATTAAGACAAGTATGAATAATTGATTTAAACTTTCCCACAGGACTTAGGGTCAAGATAAATTGGACCATCCAAGTGGTGTGAAGCAAAAAAAAAAAAATGTCCCCAACACAATAAACTGACTCTTCTCTTTACAATAATCTGACAACATTTATTGGTAAAAAATGATGGCACTGAAGCCCAAAAATCTGTTTTCTTTCTTTCACTAAACATTAAAGTAAGATTATAAAAACAGCAAAGTAACCTCAAAATCAATCTGAAGGTCTATACAAGACATTTAAGGGGCTTAAGCAAGACATTATTTCGATGAAATGTGAAAAATCTTGTTGTGCTTTATATTTTTACCAAGGTCACAATGATTTGAACAGCAAAGCCCAAGAAATTGAAAAATTGAAGGGGGGGAGGGGGGGGGGGGGGGGAGAAACATGAATAATGAAAAATATATGCCAGAGTATGGGTTGTTGTATTCTGTAACAAAACAACTGGACAGTGATGTTAATTCCAGTAATTCCGGAAAATGGCTTAATATACATCATGATTAATATTCACTCAAGTTCCTTTGATATCCATCAATAGACAATGAAGAAAATCCGTGAAGTTAAATGGTGAGTAACTTCCGAAATAATCCTTTAAGTTCAGCACACATCTATATACATATATATTTATAACAATATTATTTCCTGTGTTTAAACTTAATAATTTGATATACAGTGTGACCTGCTATAGAGTCCACCTCTATATAAAGTCATGCATCAGCTTCAACCAATTTTATTCTCTTTCCTTATGACAACAACAATTGACCAATCAAAATTATTACAAACGTAAGAGGTACCAAGTTGTTACAGTTCTGTTTTTGGGTTCATAACGTAGAATCATTTCTTTACATTGCCAACAATGGCGGTTCGGTTGGATAAAACTTGAAACATTTTGTTTACGTTTTCACAGCCCGAGGTTCTGTTGGGATTAAATGTTAAGCTATATTTCTTAAAAATAAAAAATTTGTATATATATATATATAGTCCACAGTTAGTTTTTGTTGTGTACAGAAAAATATATCAATAAATAAATATTTCACATGACCAGTTCTTAAAAAACAATTTGTATTGTCACTAGCGCTTTCATGTCTTACGACAATCTTCAGGTGACTATAAATTCATAGTCACCTGAAGATTGTCGTAAGACATGAAAGCGCTAGTGACAATACAAATTGTTTTTTAAGAACTGGTCATGTGAAATATTTATTTATTGATATATATATATATATATATATATATATATATATATATATATATATATATATATACAATATAACCTGCTGTAGAGTCCACCTCTATGTAAAGTCCACCTGTCTATAGCAACCGGTCTGAAGTATCCCCAATGGATTTTACTATATAATGAACCTCTTTATAAAGTCCACCTGTCTAATGTGAATAAAGTCCACCCTTTTCAGTCCCAAATGACTCCAAAACCTGTCTATAAAGTCCACTTCTTTAATATAATTTTTTATTAAATTTTATAATTTCCCAAATTTTGTGCAGTAAATATCAGCGACATTTCTTTGATACTGTGATGTATGAAGATGGACAATAAACAATTTTAATATAAATTATTGATCACACTAAATACAATGTAGTAACTTACATAGTTTTAAAATTTACTGTAGTAAAATTACAGTATTGACTGATATTACGTAAAATTTTGAAGAAAAATATATGAAGTCATACTTATCATGTTAACAACTGAAGCCATCAGATATAAAGGTAGAAATACCCATTGTTATCTATTATGTTTTATACATAATTGTTTAATTTGTGACACCTTTGCTGCTACTTACAACAACAAAGACACAATTAGTCATGTGTATATAATATGTAGAGTTTAACCAAATAATCTTTTCTGATGTACAGTTTATCAAATTTAAATAGTTTGGTTTTTTAAAAATTATTTCTTAATAATCTGTTTTTAAAAAATAAAATGAAAATAACTTTATTAATGTATATATTAATAAGTTTTTAATAGGCGCTGCATATTTTCACTTTTTTAACTATTTTAAACACCAAGTTTACTCGTACATATAGGGGGCCCTCTATATAAAGACCACCTGTCTATTAAGTCCACTTTTGCTCAGTCCCCTAGGTGGACTTTATACACAGGTTATACTGTATACAGTATGATTAGCATCTTATCTGTATGAAAGTTCACATCACTCAGAAATTAAAATTTGTATACTAGTACAGTCTAACTTGTGTTAGCGGCCACTTGTATAAAGCGGCCACTTGTCTATAACGGCCATATCTTATTTCCCCCGATGAGTTTTGTTCTTTATTTCACCTCTATATAGCGGTCACTGTCTTATGCGGCCAGCAGCCACCATTTTTCTGACCCCAAAGCTTCAACAGAACTGTCTATAGTGGCCATTTGCAATGTTCACGAAACTTCGTCAGTTTCCGGAAATTTTCGGAACCAGTCGACATAAAACAAAAAATCCCATAATGTAACTCTGTTTATATGTACCTCAGCGGCCATATTGGGTAAAGCTTACATCCTGATAAGACATTGACATTTTTAAATTTTTAAAAAGCTGATAGTAATCCCATAAGTCAGTAGTAGGGTTTTTTGGTAGTTCAAATGATCTAGGTAGTTGTTGTTGTATGCTAATGAGTACCTTACGTAATTGAAATGGAGAAATTGTACTAAGTGGTAAGCAATTCAATGATAAAAGGTTTAATTGTAACTTAAGGTTTTGAATATGTATGATTGCTTCATCAAGGTAAAGGCTAATAGTGCTTATGTCATTGTTGATATGTGTAAACAAAGATGAATAGAGTGCAACTTCAGAAATAGCTTGACGCACGGAATTGTTACTCTCAGAGATAAATGTTTTAAGAGCGATAAGAGACTGTTCTAGCGAATTAAAAGTGAAATTTTTATTTTTTCAGATTTTAAATTCCCTCACAGAGGTATGATTTTTTTATATTTCATAAAATTTGTATAAGGAAGTAAATGATTCTGAATTATCTTTGAATCACAAAAAAAAAAAAAATAAATAAAAGAAATAAATAAATAAAGAAATAAATGAACAAATAAATTTACTAAAAACAAAATATCCTGAAATGACAGATTATTTTCTAATCTGAAGGAAGTCTGTAATCCCACACAAATGAAAATGAATCATTGTTCAAAAATTCTGTTTCATAACAATTAAAAACATAACAATTTGAAGTCCTTTAAAGACCACATACTCAGAAATGTTATTTCGAGACAAAAGAAAGAAATTCAAACTTTAAATCCTAAGATCAAATGATAAAAATAAAACCGCCTTTTCTATTATTCCAAAAGAAAACTTGTTTATTTCCAACCAGTCAGTCAGCCACAAAGAAAAGCCATATTTGATCTCTTAAAGAAATGTGACAAAGTGTTGGAAATAACGACAAAATCGCAATGATTCATCAATCCCCGATCGCATGTCAAATACCGATTTTCAATGTGTTTTAAACACGACAGCTATCAATAAATGCTCAAAAACTAAATTATCGTTTTTACAATCTGCAACAATAAAGCGAATTCTACATACAAATGTCTACAATGTTGTTTTTAAGCCTTTTTTCTTTGCATACAGTTCATTTGTTTACCACAATTTTCAATATTTCTTTGAAAGAATTAAGTCAAGATTTTTCGCGACGATAACGGACCCCTGTATCAATAGGTCTTTATGTAATAAATCAGAAATTTGATTACATGTGAAATTAAAAACCAGTGTTCGACACAGCTAAAACCAAATCCCCATCGTACTTCAGTACCAAGCTAGATGACCCCGTTTGATTATATTCACGGTCTATTCCATACCGATTTTTATATAGACCGATTCTTTTTTTTTTTTTTCCATAGTATTGTAACATCAGAGCAAAAGTCTTGAAATAATATTTATTGTGAATATTTTTAATAAATATAAACTAAGTATGTACATTTCAATAGAGACTCTATATTCGATACTAGTGCCTTTTATAACTGAAAGGTTTGCGTTACAAAAGGCCAAAGAATTCAATATTCGCCTTCTCAACAAAGACAAGCAGCCAAATGTAACTCTAACAAGCTTGGTGTAAATTAGAATTAATTAACTCCACTTTATTTGACCAAATTAATTAATCAATGACAAATATTTGTGACCATAATGTGGCATGTCTTTAAACATTATATAAATATTAGATGTTTTGTGTTACGAAGCTCATTTCCCAATCGTTTTTTTTTTTTTTTTGTTCATAAATCGAATATGGAATTACAAACAGTAAATGAAATGTTTGATTAATGCACAATGGCAGAAATTCTGCTGAAATTTAGCTAATAAAGCTAGAAAATGTTTTGTTGAGACTGGCTTCATTAACTAAGGGTCATTCAGAACCATTTAGTAGCCCCCCCCTTTTCCTTTTTTTTTTTTTTTTTACAGAAGATTCATTAACCCAAGGATCATTCCTTGCCCCATATCCTATTTTTCAAGATTGGTTTTGTTAACTTAGGGTCTTTTAGTGGCCGGTGGCCAGTAAATTTTCTCCTGGTATGGCATTAGCTTGCCAAACATGCAAAATGCGAGTATTATTGAGCTTGACAATTACCCTGTTCCAGGAGTATGCCATGCTGGCAATTTCAATAACAGAACCATTCCAACGGAAACTCTCAAATTCAAATTTGACCTATCAGCAATAAGCACTTCAGACAGACTGATTGATAAAAAAAACAAAATCAAACTTGACCTATACTTTACCATAAACATATATATATATTAAGAGTTAATCTAAGAACTGGGGTATGTCAGTAAATGCTCAACAAAATAAAGTTTTAGCCACTATGTCACACTCCTCCCTGCTCTAACAAAAAAAAAAAAAAAAAAAAAAAAAAAACTACAAACTTTTAAAAAATTCCCATGTCAAGTGGATGAGAGAAAGACAAACATCCTGATGGACAAAATCATCAATCTGGATGACATTATGAAGATAATTTTGTCAGAGGAGGACCATGACTCTAAATTTTCATCTCACTCACATCTGTATATATTTAATCTCTTTATATAGACCATTAATTTCTAATTTGACTGCCAGAAAACATCACCCCTATATCTTTATTCGCCTTCTTTACCTCCCCCCAGCCATGCATGCCTGGTGCAATAGTAAACATTCTGGTGATATATGATAGTGGTGTTTATAGTTTAACGGTTATAAGCAAGTCGATTTTCCCACGCTGCTGCTGCAAAGAATCCCAGAATCCTGTTAATTAACGAAAACAACCTGCCGCTCCACAACCTTATGAACTTGCTACCAACAAAATACTTCTGTTTATTTTCTTTTTCAATTATTGATAAATTACATTTATATATATATATATATATATATATATATATATATATATATATATATATATATATATACCATATATAAATATAAATTATATAACTTATTCCATCTTCATGCAAAAATTTAGCACTTCAGGTTTCAGTCTGTCCCAGTTCCGAAATTTGATTGGACACAGCCCTGTCAACATGTTTCAAAAATTTTTCAAACTGCTTCTATCACTATCCACATCTAGAGATGGAGTCTGTCATTTTTCAGATGTAGAGATTACAGAACAGATTTTCTTAAAAAGTGATTTTTTTCCTAAAAACAAAAACTCTCTGGTGATATACAAGGAGGGGAAGCGGGAGGAGGGGAAGAATTTATACGATTTTCGACATCTTAGCACACAGAAATGTTGCTTGTGCTGCTAATTTTGAATTCTCGTTTTATGTACAAAATCAAAATAATATTTTTTGTGTCAGTATAACATACCACAATTACGATATGCTTTTTAATTTTTAAAATCATACTTTATGTAATAATAACATACTAATTAGCCTTTTTTTAAAATAAACTTGTTAACTAAATCTTTTCCTTCAACAAACTTCATTATAAGCACAGACATAATTCTCAAATTTTTCATTTTTCATTAATCAAATTTGTCATTTTTCTTACATTCTCTAAACCAGCTTAACAGTCACGTTTATTGTTGACCAAGGGCTTCACTTATCTTATGTCAAAGATCTTCCCCAAAATTGAAATTCAAAACCACACACACACAGACACACACACACAGACACACACACACACACACACACACACACACACACACACACACACACACACACACACACTAATGAACACTTAAACTTAAATAAGTTTATGTTGTCATAATTTTTGGACGTCTCATTTTATGTGGAAATTCTGAATGAGAAAATGGCACTTGACCATACTGTCTTGGAAAGAATTCATATGTTTTGCAACAAGCAGCTTAATTTTGCATCATTTTGCTAAACTGTGCAATGTACCAACCCCATTGTCATTGGGTTCTTTTTGAAATGGTTAACCAATGAAAATCCCCAAACTGTAGATTTTAAAACCTCATATCTGTAACTTTAATCTGCAGATTGCACAAAGCCAACCAGAGCAAAGAGACATGTTGTAAATGTAAACTATTATTTAGCTGTAACTTAAAATGTTAAAAAATAAGGATTTATTTATTTAATTAATTTTTTTGAATTTATTCATTTATTTATCTATTTCTTTTTTGTAAATTATCAGAAGACCTGAAAAATCTTATTACAATGCAAAATATCTTCTTTTTTCATTTTTAATTTAAATCTCCCCCTCCCCCTTTCATTCAAAACTAATTCTTGAAAAATTTTATTAAAACCCTATTTTTAATCAATAAAGAATTCAAACATTCAAATGCTCAAGACAAGGAAAAACAAATATATATTTTGTTGAGATCTTTTCTTCTCCAAATATTCTTCAAAATCGGCCCATTGCGTTACACAAGATTTGGGTTCTTAACACCTGTCATTTTGACAATATGTGCACACACACTGTTACCTTATTTAAAACATATGTACTAAACACATCCACAAATAACAAACTACCAAGTTTTTTTTTTTATTATTTCGCTGATCATTAAAGAAAGTGCTAAGCTTTCTAAGCTGTGTCCTGGGGTTTGGCTATTACCACTTCTTTGAGAATTTTCTTTTTTTTCACACACACTGTCAAAAATCTTTCCCATGGAGTATACATAAACGGTTAATATTGAAGCCTGGATTATTAGTGACTAACCAATTTGACTCGACATCAAAGGGATTTGTTAATTACCCACTTACACACCTGAGTTAATTAGGTAATCCACTTGTCACCTTTGACCTCTTGGGATTACAGATTGATAGACAATAGATTGACACCTTCTTGACAATCGAGTGAGTAGATTGTCCCCCCGGGGAGAGGCAGAGAGTATAGCTTGTTTTTACAAAAAAAGTGAGAAAATTATTTTAGGAAGAGTACATGAAAACCACAAAAAAGAGTAAGAAAGTTTGGTGATTTTAACACAAATTACAAATAAAATAATTGATAGATATCTATCCACCATGTTTTTACAACTCCCCTCCAAAAAATGGTGAGAGCAGGGAGAAAAAATATGAAAACCACATACACAGTGTTTGTTAAAAGGGTGTAAATTTAGCAATCTTTAAACAGGAAAATAACAACTATTTATGTTGATTAAGGAGAAAAATGAAACTTTGAAGTATTAGGTTAAGTGATAATTGAGTTAAAGACCCACCCTTATCTACCACTAATATACTTGCTTTTGAAAAACACAAAATTTTTTTTTTCAGAAATTTAGACATATATGGTGTTATTTTAGCAGTAGAGACCATGTTCTTTTAATTGTTTTTTAAATGTTTTGAAAGATTTAAATAAATAAATAAATAAATAAATAAATAAATAAATAAATGAATGAATGAATGAATGAATGAATGAATGAATGAATGAATGAATGAATGGATGGATGGATGGATGGATGGATGGATGGATGGATGGATGGATGGGTGGGTGGGTGGGTGGGTGGGTGGATGAATGAATGAATGAATGAATGAATATTCTAATTTGTTAAATAACAATCTATGCAGGTGAAGGTTATATACCATAAAAAATCTTTCACATGCAATAAAAAAATATTTATCAATTAGAAACAGCTTTGTAATTTGTTTATATTCTGTTGATCATCAACCCAAATGCCTAAATCTGTTTTTTTTCCCTGATACTTGTATTATTATCCCTGCATCAGACACCTGTAAATTATTCTTAGCTCGAGTGTTTCACACATTTATCTCAAGCAGAGAAAAAAAATCTCTTTAACATGTTGAGATACAAATTCTCAAATCATCTGTTCACAAAAATATTTTGCGTTTGCAAAAAAAAACAACAAAAAACATAACTTTTCATATACATGTATATGGGGTAAAAGATGACCAATTACAGAAAATTGATGTGACTATAATTAGTTTTCAAAATTGATGGAATGGCGAGAAAAAAAAAAATCCATCCAGAATTGAAGAAAGTAAAAGGAAATGAGTGATATGTTTCATTTATATCAATACATTGCCAGCTATGTGGGAAAAAGTTGCAGAAATCTACATCTTGTTTGAAGCCCTTATAGCAATAAACAACAAGTTACAACATTTTTTTTTTTGGGGGGGGGGGAGATTAATAGTGCCATGCTTAAGCTAGTTTTTTTTTAAGTCTGCACAAAAAAAGGGTGTTGAGTTAACGTACTATATACTGAAATCCTGCGAGGTAAAGATGATAAATTCTGATTCTAACCACCTGGGATTTTAACTGGGACATAAATCAAAACTGTGAAACACATAAATCATATTACAATAGTAACTATACATTAATTTGTAATATCATGCTGTATATAACATGTGTTTTTTGTGTTGATGTTTAAATTTGTTTTTACCACCATAATGACTGACCATGCACTGACCATACTGACCAAAAGAATTAAATTTACATCATATATCTTGGTATTCATTAAGAGAAAAAAAAATTAAGCTTTAGAGGGAGAGAGGTTGAAAATATGAAAATAAGAATTATTTATTATTTATTTATTTATTTGATCCATTTGTATAAGACAGAGAGAGAGAGAGAGAGAGAGAGAGAGAGAGAGAGAGAGAGAGAGAATACTATCTTTTAGTATAGTTCTATATAAAAAAAAAAGAAACTGGTCAGCTCAACAAAAAAAAAAACTAAATGCTCAAAAGTAAAAAAGGGAAAGAAAAAAATTAGATAAAAGAAAAGACAGACTGAAAGAAATGCAAAAGGATAAACACAGGTTTAAAAAAATACTACTTACAACATGAGATTAAGATAATCCATACAAGGCATGTCAAAATTTTGTTGTCGTGTCGTTGTTGAGAATTTAATACCAGCATGTTTATAAAATTCCACAAGTATCCCCGGTCATATTTATAAATCCGTACAATAAAACTGTTATATATATATATAACTAGAACGGGACAGGTGTGCAGATCAACAAACAGGTACGACACAAAATCAAAATAAATCCTGATCCATCAAAAAAAATTTTTTTTCTAAATTGTCCAAACTTTTATCTTAAAAGATATCTGTTAATTCCTTAAATATCACATCAGATATCTTCTCTTTAATGTATAATAATAATCCAGAAAAAAATCACTGCTAGACTAGATCAGAAAAAAATTACATTTATATAAAACAAAAATACAAGTTTACTCCTTCTTGTAGAAGACATCACACACAGATTGTTATAAATATGTCCCTAGTCAACACAAATCCTCGTTAAAAGTACCACTTCAAGATTTTCCTTTCCACTACAACCAGTGATCATTCCACTCCAGTGGTTTTTCGCTTAGTGTTTCAGTATCACAAATTTTCCCATCAAATGTATGTACACACAGCAGAAAAGGTATGATTACGCTAGGGTTGGTCACATGGTTTATATTATAGAGAAGGTTAAAAGGAGGGAATCGTAGTAATTCACATTCAGATGAGAGCCAGGTCTCTCTCTCTTTGTAATCTAATACAAAAATCCAAGTATGAAAAGCACCAATAGAAATCACTGAGGCGTATAAAACTCCACAGGTTTAAAGTTTAAAGTTAGAGGCCCAGTCCTAAGGGAGGGGGTCTAAATATACACAGACCCTGTCAAACGGTTTTAATAAACTAATGAGTCTTTTCTGAGTTCATTTAGTGATTTATTTAAAACTAGAGTTCGTTAGTTTAATCTCAAGTATGTCTTTTTTTTAAGTGGCATGGCTTTTTGTAATTAGTGTTTAAGATAAAGAAGAAAAAAATTTTTTAACAAAAACAAAAAAATCTTGATGTACAATGAAAATAAAATTTTATAAAGAATTATTTCACAAAAACCAATATTCAATTTCTAAAGTATTTTTAAAAATTTAAAAAAGTATACTTTAAAGAAATAACACCAAAAAAAGAAAAAAGTTTGAAAAAAAAAATAAATAAAAAGATAGATTTAAGATGGTTATTTCTATTCCTGATGCGGTTTGAAAATTCAAGTAAAAATACAAGTGAAAAATAATCAATATTCAATGAATTAGGTTGTGTTGAATGCAAAATCGAAATTTTTATTTAAATTTATAACAATACCTAAAGCTTTATTAAATCTATAACATTTTTTTTAAAACAGCTTTTCAATAAGATAAAATCTCTACTATTTGTTAGCTTAACGAAAGTGACACGACAAAGAAAAATTCTCTAAAAAAAAAAAAAAATATTAATGGTATTATGAAACATTTTTACAACAATGGAATATAGAAATATGTGTTTGTATTTTTTTATATATCATGACGTTAATAAAAGAAATAATTAAATCATATATATAAATCAAATATTGAGAAATCTATCGGCAAGTGAAATTATATTTGTCAACTGTCAACAGAAGGAAAAACGTTTTTGTCCTTCTTTTTTATTTTTTGCTTTTTCTATTCTTTACATTTAAATTTTCTTTTATCCATTGTTTTTCATTTTTTTGAAAAAGATAAGAAAACGTAACATATTTTTTAAACAAACCCCCTCCCCCCCCCCCCCAAAAAAAAAAATAAATAAATACCCCCCCCCCCAAAAAAAATAAATAAATACAAAGTTTGTAAGAAGATAGAAAAACAAATGAATGATAGAAAAATTAAAGAATGAAAAGTGAGTGTAATAGAGTAATGAATTTCACTTATATAATGAGACTGTCAGTTCTTTGATGGTTGAGAAAACCTGAGTGCCTGAAAAAACTAACAACTATCTGAAAGCAAACTGACAAACTTATTAAACAAGGATACAAGTGAGATTTGAAGCTAGGCGATGAAAGGAGATGTGATTTTTCCCTAGAATTTAGACAAAAAGAAGAGAGTACTAAGATGAAAAAATATATTCCAGTATATCAAAAAATGAGCTAGAAGGAGATATGGTACCAAAAAATATGTCCTCAAAAATTCTGGAGAGAAAAAAAAAAAACAGGTCTCTTTTTTACTTCATGGGGTATGAAATAATTTTTTTTAAAATTGTCTAATGAAAAATAGAACTTAAATAAAATCAGCCATAACACCTTTAGAACAAAATTCTGCTGGGAAAAGAGGGTCTCTTCTATTACTTTATGATGGAATGGGCTCAATTTTCTATTTAACAGGAAATCATTTTCAGCTGTCTAGATGGACATAAACAAAGCATTATGACCAACAGAACATGACACTATGGTCCACTATTGAGATGACCAGTATATTAGCCTTTAGGTCACTTGTAAATCTGACCAGGTACAACTGACTAGTGGACAGACACTTTAGATAAATTACTTATTTCATTATCTATTCTAAAAATTGTGATTTATCAACAATAGGCTATACCCTTTGTCAGCAAGGATTACACCCATTTAACATTTCCTTTCTCATATTTAAAAGACAATCAATCTTAAGATAAAAAGATAAATTTCTATTTGGACAAAATGGACAGAAGAAAAACTCTGAATGAATGAATGAATGAATGAATGGATGGATGGATGGATGAATGAATGAATGAATGAATGAATGAATGAATGGATGGATGGATGGATGAATGAATGGATGAATAAAAATGAATGGATGAATGAATGAATGAATATATGAATGAATGAATGAATGAATGAATGAATGAATGAATGGATGGATGAATGGATGGATGAATGAATGAATGAATGAATGAATGAATGGATGAATGGATGGATGGATGGATGGATAGATGAATGAATAAATGAATGAATGGATGGATGGATGGATGAATGAATATATGAATGAATGAATGAATGAATGGAGGAATGAATGAACAAACAGAGATAACTGAGATAAAAAAATGAATAAAAAGTCATCAACATTCTCAGTTCATTTTTCTTTACAATTCTCAATTTAAAAAAATCAAAATTATATATGTGGTTTTGAACCCCAAAACTATGACTTAAAATACCAATGAGACTGCTACTTGACAATATCCAGAAAGAGAGAGAGAGAGAGAGAGAGAGAGAGAGAGAGAGAGAGGGTGAACAACAAAATAAATAAAAACAAAGGACTCTGGTACTATTAACTCATTGTCAGGCCATCAAACATAAATATCACCTGTACACTGGAAGTCTGTTACAAACAGTATGAGCATATGATATAATGTCCTGATAAAGAGCTAATCAGGCCATGTTTAATCACAGTTAAATCTAAAGCCCTCTTTATCAAACATCGATTTTACTTTTATTTCTCTTAATAGAAACAGCGAGAGTTTTAAATTGATTTTGTCAAGCTCCGTTGCTGCCGTGTGCATTACGATTACATTACGATGAACAGCAATCAAGGTATAATTGTCTTTTTGATAATCAGTTTATCTAACACATTATAAAGAGAGGAACAATAAAACCACCGTTAGGTGCTGCTGATGATGATCATAACTGCTATACAAATTTACTAAATACCCAATCAAATTATTAGGCAAACTAACATTGTTATTTGTTTAACATTCATTTTTACCAGCTTTGATTTTTGAAGACTTGAAATAAGGTTAAATGAAAATTAACAATCTACTTTTTAATTCGTCAAATGGTGCTGCTGATGATGATCATAACTGCTATATAAATTTACAAAATACCCAATCAAATTATTAGGCCAACCAAAATTGTTATTTGTTTTACATTTATTTTATCAGACTAAGTGATGATTTCTGTAGATTTGAATATATATAATCAAACTATTAAGCCAACTAATGTCATTATTAGTATCATGTTCATTGTGTTGTTATATAAATTAACCCAATACCCACTCAAAATCTTATAACTTTGAAAACAAATTACCATTCCTCCTTCTAGCAAACAGATAGATAAATAAAAGACTTGGAAAACTCTTTTCCATCATGATGGTGCTCCAAACAGAGGTGGGAATTTAAATGCCATTAAACTGAGCCAAAAAGGCATTTATTAGAATGACAAATGCTTTAAGCTATTTCCAACAATTGACCAATAGCCAAAACCACAAAAGACACAGTACATTATACAAACAAAATGAGGCAAGCAAGATACACAGAAAAAGGCATATCAAGACCAGTGATAATATAACTCCCAACTTTAAACAGACACTGGATATATGGAGAAAATGGTATCCGGTGGTGTGGTTCAACCCCAATAATAGACAGGTCCAGTGGTGTGTTTCATCTCCCACAATAATAGACAGGTCCAGTGGTGTGGTTCTCACCCAATAACAGACAGGTCCAGTGGTGTGGTTCACACCCAATAACAGACAGGTCCAGTGGTGTGGTTCACACCCAATAACAGACAGGTCCAGTGGTGTGGTTCATCTCCCCAATAATAGATGGGTTAAGCTGTACACAATTTTTCATTTCTATATAAAGATGAGGAAATATGAAAGCAAACAACCCAAGGCATCTAGATCAACAATACCTGAATGAATCAAACAATAGCAACATGAATTTTTATTCTCATTATTAAAATTCTCAAAGGAAAAATATTGAATTTAAAGCTTTTTAAAAATATTATAAGGAAACAAAGAGTAGACAATGATTTCCCCAATATATACACACTCTGCAGGGAACCAGTCTCAAACTCTGCAGGGGAACCAGTCTTCTTTTCACACTTATAATCTTAAACAAAAAAATTAAAGCTTTTTGAACATAAACACTTGATCCATAAATTGATGTTTCTTGAGTTAATTATATTGTCTTCATGTGCATACACTTACAATGAAATAAAGACTCAGAATCGACAAAAAAAGTCGTTATTAATATTAACTTCCTGTAAAAAATACTTTAGATGATAACGTTATCAATGATATCAATAAAACACGATTTTCATTTATCAGTTTATTTAAATATATGGTTATTATAATGTTAAAGATTTTTTTCCATTTTATGTATAATAATAGGTGATAATGTATCTTAGTGAGGCTTTATTAAAACGGGCTATGAGAAATCAATGATTTAGCACCAGAAAAGGATGCCCTTCTCTCCTATTCTGGCAAAAAGAAAACTGAAATTGTTTAAATGGTGTTTTATGTCTGAGTCAAGATTATTTCACTTTTATTGAGATGTCACCATCTACAGGTGATGTGGCAGAAATTTTTACCTTTGCAGTGCACTTAGGGCAATATGCAGGGAGGGTTCTTTAGCATGCCACACCTGTCGTGACACGGGTGATCAGTTTGTAAAGTCTCCTCTAATGGACCTTTGCTTGGCAAAAAACAGTTACTACCTATTTTCAAGTCTTTGTCAGACCCAGGCCAGGGTTCGAACCCATCTCTCTTTCAATTATTATTACTGAATATAAAGATAATTTAAAGCTCAAGTCTTGAGCTGACCAACAGAACAATGGATCCCGAAACATTTTTTGATGTGATGCTTAAGACCCAAGGTTATGTGGTGTTCTCAAAGCACATCGGGTTTTATTGCTATTCCAGGATGGACAGCCTCGATTTCAGTACAAGAATCTCAACTAGGAAATAAAACTCTAGTCTAGGACAGACAGACAGATAGAATGAATGAATGAATGAATGAATGAATGAATAAATAAATAAATAAATAAATAAATTTTAAAAATAAATAAATAAATAATAACATTAAATAAATAATATAAATAAATAAAAATAAAATAAAATAAAATAAAATAAAATAAAATAAAATAAAATAAAATAAAATAAAATAAAAAATAACATAACATAACATAACATAACATAACATAAAATAAAATAAAATAAAAAATAAAATAAAATAAAATAAAATAAAATAAAATAAAATAAAATAAAATAAAATTAAATTAAATAAAATAAAATAAAATAAAATAAAATAAAATAAAATAAAATAAAATAAAATTAACACAAATGCCAGTAAATTAAAGAAATAATTCTTTCATCATCAAAGGCATTGGTAAACTTCAGAATCATTTGATGTGATTTTTCTCTCCAGTTTGTTAATTGGAACTAATTTCCTGTCATTATCCGCATGCCATTACGATCAAGTTAAAAGGTACAAAGGATCTCCCGGGATTATCCACTGTCATTAAAATTCAAAGAAAAATCTTAAATTTCACCAACAGCAATAAATGTGAATTAGATAATAGTTTTAAATGTTAACATTACAATGGTGTTTTTTGTTATTTATACACAAAATCTCAATTAAATGTCAGAACACACACTTTGAAAAAAATTTTTGAAGTGTTTCTAGCCCTAACATCACAACATTTGATAAAAATATTACGTAATATTCTTTTATTGAATTTATTGCATTTATTTTTTTATTTTTTTTTTTTAATTTTTATTTTTGCTCCGGATGGGACAATTTCTTATTCCTTAAGTGTTGTCTTACTGCAATTCCAGATTAAAATTTCAGAGCATTCCTATAGAAGAAACTCATGTTAAACCTCAAGACTTTTCTTAAAATGATCATTTACAGTAAAACCTGCATTCTTTACCACCAAATACTCAGTATGATTTTGGCAAACCTGAAATCATTACCACCATTTATTCAGTCTGATTATGGCAAACTTGGAATCATTTCCATCATTAATTCAGTCTGATTTTTTAGCAGTATAAAGGGTTATGGTTATAAAACAATGTAGAGAGTATAGTAATGGCACTTTACATACCAGTCAATATTCTTTCACTTATCTCAAAGCCGTTAGTAAAAGGGATGGTTGAGGAAACTGGAGTAACCAAAGACCCCCCCTTAATTTCAACCACCCTTATATAATAGCCGTTAGTAAAAGGGATGGTGGAGGAAACTGGAATAACCAAAGCCCCCCCCTTAATTTCCACCACCCTTATATCATAGCCGTTAATGAAAGGGATGGTGCAGGAAACTGGAGTAACCAACGCCCCCCCCCCCCCCTTTTTCCATCACCCTTATATCATAGCCGTTAGTAAAAGGGATGGTGCAGGAAACTGGAGTAACCAACGCCCCCCCCCCTTTTTCCATCACCCTTATATCATAGCCGTTAGTAAAAGGGATGGTGCAGGAAACTGGAGTAACCAAAGGCCCCCCCCCCTTAATTTCCACCACCCTTATATCATAGCTGTTAATAAAAGGGATGGTGCAGGAAACTGGAGTAACCAAAGACCCCCCCCTTTTCCACCACCCTTATATCATAGCCGTTAAAAAGGGATGGTGGATGAAACTGGAGTAACCAAAGAACCCCCCCCCCATTTCCACCACCCTTTTATCATAGCGGTTAAAAAGGGATGGTGGAGGAAACTGGAGTAACCAAAGACTCCCCCCCCAATTTTACCACCCTTATGTCATAGCTGTTAGTAAAAGGGATGGTGGAGGAAACTGGAGTAACCAAAGACTCCCCCCCCCCAATTTTTACCACCCTTATTTCATAGCCGTTAATAAAAGGGATGGTGGAGGAAACTGGAGTAACCAAAGACTCCCCCCCCCAATTTTTACCACCCTTATTTCATAGCCGTTAATAAAAGGGATGGTGGAGGAAACTGGAGTAACCAAAGAAAAAACCCCCAATTTCTGCTAGCAAAGTAACAAACTTTTGATCCTAAATGACAAGAACCTCTGCAATCCATAACTGTCAGAATAAGGTGGTAGAAAGGAGGTTTATAGATAAATGTAAGAAGAATTCTGTAGATGATATAAGAACGAGATGCGCAACTGTTTTTATGGTCCCTCTTGACTAGCATGGAGACGTGACTTAAACATGCCAACTCACAGAGCCAGCAAAGCACAAACAAACAAACCACTTCTGGTGTGGAGTGGGCCAGTCAATAATCTGTCCCCATAATACGAAAAAAACAGTATCTCAAATTTTAAAGTCTTGTGTATGGCCTGGCGAAAATTTGAACCCATAACCTCCTGCTCTTAACATGGACTATCTACCTCCTAGCAACCATGGTGGTCGCAAATCTATCAAGGGACACTGAAACAAGGTTCTAAATTATTTGCTATCTCTGCTGTAATATATTCAATCTCCATTTTGAACTGATACTGAATTTAACGACAAACTGGTGTGAATTATGACCTACCGAGCTTTAAAAATGAAAAAATTCTTTAAACAGGACAAAACGTGTTAAAACAAAGTTGTTATTTCATAAAATAGAATCTGTTAAAAAAAAATGTTGCTGAAAATTTATGTCAAGATTAATCTTAAAAGATGCAAAAAAAAATTATAACCCATATTTTGATTGGCAGAGAGCCAAAAGTGTAATAAAATATAATTGTCCGGGAACATTATGTATTCATGTATTCACTGCATCTCGCAAACTCATGTTAAGTCTAGAGAAAATACAAAAATAATTTATTTATTTTTTTTACCCCAAATATAAAATATCTTTCTTAGGGAGTTTTTACATCAACTAGACTATAAATAAAATGTTGAAAATTGATCGAAACTGTGAAAAGTGCATGTACATTTATACAATATCGCCATCGTCTCATTAGGAACACGGCCATCAAGCAATCAACGATTATAGAAACATGTTAATTACAACATTTTTCAACAATCTGATTTGCTTTTTTCATTCCGAAAACATTTTATTTTCATTAGCGACGGGAGATTACATGTAGCTCAGAATCACACTGAATGCTCGTTTATTGTGAGAACACAAGGAAATTTATGATTTGAAATTCACCAGTTTAATCAAGCATAATACAACATTCTTAATTTTTTTTACCTTTATTGGGACAAGTTTCCTGGGAAACATGTAAATTTTAATTCTTTCAAAGAAAATTATTTTGTGGGGAAAAAGATTTAATAAAAACAAGATATGTACATTTCCATTAACAGAAATTCTTTCAATAAAATTTTAATTACAAATATCATTGTCAGAATGAAGGTTTCAATAAAATACTGCATGTGCACGCATACATTACCAAATGTGATTGAAAATTAAGATAACATAGATAGTTGGATGGAAAGATGGGTGGATGGATGAATGAATGAATGAATAAATAAATAAATAAATAAATAAATAAATAAATAATAAATAAATGAATGAATGAATGAATGAATGAATGAATGAATGGATGGATGGATGGATGGATGAATGGATGATTGAATGAATGAATGAATAGATGGATGGAAAAATGGAAAGATCGATGAAAGGTAGAATAATGAATGGATGGATGGATGAATGGATAGATGGATATATGGATGGATGGTTAAAGGATGTAAGGATAAATAGATGGGAGATTGATGGATAATTGGATGGATGGAAAGATGGAAGGTGGATAGGTGGAAGGTTGAAAGATGAAAGCATGGATGATTGGATAGATAGATGGATGGATGAATAGATGATTGATGGATGCTGGGATAGTTGGACAGACAGATGGATGGATTTAGTGGGATAACACATGCATGTAAAAATTATTTGGTTTATATTGAGACAACACCAGCTAAATGCTGGATAGTTATATACTATATTAAGCTGAACATCTAGACTGAAGGTTACACACTGGCCATTTCAGTAAGTTGTGATAAGAAAAAATTTTATTCAGGCAGAAGTTTCTGTGCTCTAAGACCATCTGCCCTAGTGCCACTAAAAACCTGGAAGTCAGAGTTACTGTAATTATTTAATAAGCTGGCCTGGTCATAAAGAAAAGAAGGGAACATGTATTAGGAAAGAAGAAAACATTTATTAGGAAAGAAGGGAACATGTATTGGAAAAAAAGGGAACATGTATTAGAAAAGAAGGGAACATGTATTAGGAAAGAAGGGAACAAGTATTAGAAAAAAAGGGAACATGTATTAGGAAAGAAGGGAACATGTATTAGACAAGAAGGGAACATGTATTAGGAACGAAGGGAACATGTATTAGGAAAGAAGGGAACACGTATTAGGAAAGAAGGGAACAGGTATTAGGAAAGAAGAGAAAGAAGGGAACATGTATTAGACAAGAAGGGAACATGTATTAGAAAAGAAGGGAACATCTATTAGGAAAGAAGGAAACATGTATTAGAAAAGAAGGGAACATGTATTAGGAAAGAAGGGAACATGTATTAGGAAAGAAGGGAACATGTATTAGGAAAGAAGAAACATCTATTTCAGCTAGTTTGCCAGTAGACTTGTTAAAACACATGTGAAATATTTGGGTTTGTGTATTTATTCCATTAATTATTCGACCACTTCAGCCATTATTTCCTTAATATTAAATTTAAAATTAAATTTTAAAAATAATTTTAAATTTTCAAATTTAATTTTCCAAGCACACCTGTTAACAAAATCTTGTTCATTTTCAACCCAGCATACCAAACATCAATCATAATTGATTATAATGAACAAAATGAATTTCATTTTACATAAAATAAATTTAATTTCTAATCCAGATATATTAGTTAAGAATAGATATATTTTAATTTTTTTGAAATGACATGTGATATTTGTACAATATACCAGATCGATCTTCCTTCTTTCTGAATCACCTCTATACACTAATTAGAACAATCTATCATTCTTAAAAAACACAAATTATACATTTGTATATAGTTTATTGTAAGGCTCTTGAGTATGAGGTAACAAGTTAACAGGACATCGAAGAATAAGGTAAAACTAAAATAAGAGTTATCTTCTCCTTTATATAAGAACATTTTTCATTCCCAGTTTCGTAGATCTTTGATATCACAGCAAACTTGCATTCTTATTAATTAATTTATTTATTTATTATTTATGTCAATTTATTTATTTTATTTACTTATTTTCTTTATTCATTATTTAAGTCAATTTATTTTCTTTATTATTTATGTCTATTTATTTATTTATTTATTTATTTATTTATTTATTTATTTATTAACTTCATTATTTCTGGCAATACCTTCAATAAAACAAATCCATTTTAGGTCATGTGATCAATATAGTTCAAATTTTTCTGGCGTATGTATGAAAGGCACACAGATGATCTTTATAAACAGGTTTTACCATATTCAATTCATAGTCTCCTAAAGTATTAACCCACAGCACTGACATCAAAATAAAAAATCTCACAAAGTGTCAAAAATCTTAAACTGTTTATAAATAAAAAGAAATCTATAACTGTTATAAAAGGCAACACATATTTATTCAGTAACAAATAAAAACTGTTTACTTTTTCAAAATATTTTTTTCCTCTTGATAAAAGGCCTGTTTCACCTGGTTCATAAAAAACTTTGAAAATGGGGAAAAAATTAGAACCTTTACATTCTTTTTATACAATAAGTTTATTCAAAAACGGCATAACATAAATTCGGCCTTTTTATTTCAATAAATAAACAAACCACAACAAAAAATGTTTATTTTTTCCATGTTTTTTTTTCTTTCCCAGTACATACCAACAATCAACGAATTATTTCTAGAAGTGTTTATTTTTTCGCCCCTTTTTTTCATCTCGGTGTATATAAACAACATCTCGCTTTGTGTCAACATTTAACGAGCAAGTACAGGAAATTATTGGGGAGAGTTAATCATAGTTATTTTCACAAAATTTATACTTGACAAGTATACTTGAAATGTAACCTTTAAGTAGGAAAAATAGGCCACAGTCCCCTCTCTGTTTGTGTGTGTGTGTGTGTGTGTGTGTGTGTGTGTGTGTGTGTGTGTGTGTGTGTGTGTGTGTGTGTGAATGAGAGAGAGAGAGAGAGAGAGAGAGAGAGAGAGAGAGAGAGAGAGAGAGAGAGAGAGAGAGAGAGAGAGAGAGAGCTCAACATTTACAATATGAAATTAGACCTAGGGTACAAGTTTTTCAGACTAACTGCACTTTGACCAGTAACTTTTGAAATAACTTGCTTGCCAAAAAAAACATATAAATCAGTCCTTGATTTATAAATTAACAATTTGATATTTAAGGAAATAAGCAATTAATATAAAAATTTTGAAATGGGTTTAATTGTTTTTTTTTTTTTTAAAAAAATAAAACCTTGGTCAAAAACCAAATTGTCTGGTTTTCCCGGACTTAGGACTAATTAGTGAAACTTTGTGGAATAACATTTGGAAATATTGTTTGATAATTAATTATCTTTACTTTTAAAATTTATGAAATAAATCAGGAACTGACATTTCATCATAATTAACATAAACTGTTACACTACATGCATTTTTTAAAACCAGCAAGATAGAAATGTGAAAAAAAAAAAAAAAAACAAAAAAAAAAAAACACACAACTTGGTAAAGTGATTTGATTTAACCACTAGGGTTATCTCCCTTCCATTGTAAAATTATTGTTTGTGGAAACATGTAAAAGTAAATTATACAGTGTGAATTAGGAGAATCTAGGGGTGGTTTTCTTGAGTAGGTCATGACCTACTATTCTAATTTAATCTTTATCACCTCCTTTAAAGGACTTCATCCATTTTCATGTTTCTAATTGGTTTGAAATTTCAAACTTGATAATTTCAATAAAATTTTTAACACTGGTACATATACATATATATTAAACATTAAGTACTGGTAAGAAAAGTAACCAAACCAACCCTGCCTAAAAGTGTACCCGTAAAAGTTTTATTATCTTTCACAGCTTTTATTTGTTCTTTATTTTATCAGATATTTATTGGCATATCTTAACGAGAATCAAAATCTTTGTATTTTTTTTAAACTAAAATTTATGTAACTGATGGTCTTTAAATAAACACTGTCAATCGGGAAATATCTTAGTATTTCAGAACTCAACTGTTAATGTAGAATACAAAAAAGACACGAGAATGAATACTTAAAGAACTAAATTCAAAAATTTTGGGTCAAAAATTTGAAGACACAAATTATACCCAATTCACTCTACATTTGTTCCATAAAACATGCTTTATATTTACCCCATCGGGGAGCTGGTGGATAGGTTGTGTAAATTCTAACACTGACTTTATGACGTATCCGTAATTATGATTAACATTCTCTGATTTACGATGTCAAATTTACCTACCTACCTACCTACCTGTAAATTTGTGACAAACACTCAAATAAGATCGTCAAATATATCATATTATGAATTATATATTGATCATGGTAGTAATAATATTTGTATATTAAATATATCAAAATCACGAAACATAATAAAACTAAAATTGCCGTCGTAAATTACAACACCTAGTTGCACGTTTTGATCACTCGTGTAAAGGTGACCGATCCATAAACATCAGAATAAAATGTAAGAGCTTTAAAGTACAAAGTTCAAATCTTGAAAACTTTGCCTGCAAAAATAGAGTGGAACAATGGTGTGTAACACCGTAGTCAAAAATCTTTCACTTACAACAACGACAGTCAGTTCTGGGATGGTAGAGGAAACCAGAGTGCCCTTAGAAAACCAATCATCAACAAGCAAAATGACAAACCTTTCTCACACTGGGATTTGCTCAAGTACGATTAGTAAAAGGCACTGTATTCAATAACATCTGCATCATGTAAATCATGGTTCAAAATTTAGACTCGTCAAAAAAAAAACGCAACTGTTCAGTTGAAACTGTAATGCTATGTATATTTTTTCTAATATTAATCACTGATAAGTAATTCAACCATTGCAAGATTAGCTTTGGGCTTCATCAATGTCATCAGTTGCAATTTATTTTTCAGATTTGCCACAAAATCTGGCTTCTGGCCGAAATTGGTTAGAGCTGAATATCAATGAAATGAACACTGCCTGGCACACATTTATTTATCAAATTAGTCAACTGGAGTAATGTAAAAATTATGTCATTCTAACAACATAGAGCCAAGTCATTGCCAAAGATCACAAAGCCCTGAAGTCATAAGACTGCTGCTTGAACCAACAGGCCACACATTTTTACTATATCTTGCTGCAGAACTCAAGTAACAAGCCTGTTTCTTTAGCCACGATTAGAGAGAGGTGGGATAGAAAAAACTGGAGCATCTTGAGTTAACTAATGACCTACAGTACAAGGTGACAGATGGCATTACAACAGAACCATTTGCAGAACTAGTAAACATTAGACGTTACTTACCAAGTTTGCAGTAACACTGGTACTTATGTGTTCCGGAGGTCTGACAAGTTCCGCCGTTCAGACACGGACTCGGAGAACATGGTACATATAACTGTTCGCAGTGTTTACCCGTATACTGTATTAAACAATGGCAGCTATGAATAAAAATAATAGAATGCATGTATTAAAAAATCATATTCTTGAAAATACAAGTAAACCTGTGTACAAAGACCAGCTACAGGACAGACAGGTGGTCTTAAAACACTTACCTAAATGGGCAGGTGGTCAATATAGTATAGACAAGTTCCTTGATCTAAAACTTTCTTGACCAACCAAAATTTTTGATATTGTTACAATACATCTCTAACTGAGTTGAAATGAGAAATGACATTTAAGCCCCAGTCAAAACTCTTTCACTTATAATGAAACAGTCAGTTCTGGAATGGTGGAGGAAACCAGAGTGTTTATAATATTTATAATAATATAACACAATATTTAACAAAATCTCTAAAATAAGAATTTGATTCTAAACATGTCAAACTGTAATCAGGTTAACAAATTTTCCCAGTTTAAATTTTTTTTAATTATTTTTTTTAATTTTACAAATTTTCCTAATTCAAAAGGATGAAAATGATTGAGTAAGTAATCAAAATCATTGAGTCTAACCATAAGATTTTTTGCTGACACAGAAAGAATCTTTTAATTAAATGCTTACAAGGATTGCAAAAAGTTCTGGGAATTTTTTTTCTAATTTCCCGATCTCCGTTTCTGAGTTATTACATGTATAGTGCTGCCAGAAGAAAAGCATATTTTTCAAGCCAATCAGAATCCTTATAACATTTATTAACAATTTAGACACATAGTCCTCCCACCAATTAGAATTCTTGTAACATTCAGACTTTACTAAGACACTTACAATCATGTCAGGGGGTACGACATTAGCTTTTCTCAAAACCCCATACAGGAAAGCTTAAACTGGTTAGATAAAAAGCGAGAGAAAATGCACCAATCAATAAAACTGACTGACACAGGATCAAATCGTCTTTTAAAAAGGATAAATAATCTCGGATTACATGATAAGAACAATAACAGAGAAACTGTAAATAATTAAAGTATAATGTCGCATCAAACATCGACAGCTCAAACAACTTAATTACCCAAAATAATTAGTCCTGATAGGTGATATAAATAATTAATCAACAAAACAAAGTAAAGTAATTGAAAACGATTTGTTTTACAATCAATTATTAGTCTGAAAAAGAATCTGATATCGCAGTAAAAAGAAATTTGTACTGTTCTTTTACCTATTTAAGATTACATTTTAGGGCTTTGCAGCTCACCTGTCATGAGCAAAAAAGATGATAACAATATATTTCCTTATAAAAATAAAATTCACAAATAACAGTCCAAAATAACCCTCAAAAAATGTAACTCACCTGTCCTGTCATGAGCAAAAAAGATGATAATAATATATTTCCTTATAAAAATAAAATTCACAAATAACAGAGTCCAAAATAACCCTCAAAAATGTAAAGAAAAAAAAAAAAAAAAAAAAAAGCAAAAGAGCCATGTTATTATAGAGTGATTGTAATGTAAATGAATCCAGTAATTTTAAACATGACAATTATTAAAATTTGGAAAAATTCAAATTTCTTTTTTCTATGGGAAAAAAAAGTACCATTTTCCTTTTTGAAAGAAAACCTATTTCTGCCCCAAATAAAGTGGGTTGACAGTCCAGATTGGTGACAATTTAAACTTTTAAATGCATTCCACGACTGAGTGATATACATGTAATTGGTTGACAACATACCGGGGATATTTACAAAATCACTCATTTTTTTTTAAGTTGTCTTTTTATGTTTAACAAATAACTAATAATATGCAATTAATTTGCAATCAAACATAATAAATGCAGCAATTTAGAAACCTCCTTCAGAACTGTTATAATAATTTGAAAGTAAAGTTAACTAGATATAAAAACTGTTTTAATATCAGCTCTAGAAAGCAATTAATCTGACAAACTCGTTAATAAATATTTGAAACTTAAATGAAAAATCAATTTTAAAATTTAGTTGATTGGATATTTATTAAATTCAATAAGAGAAAAACGACAGATGCTTTGAGACAATTTGGTTACTACCTACACTAAAACCTGTGAATAAAGACCGCTCACGGGGAACCAAGAAATATGAACATTATAGACAGCAGGTGGTCTTTATGTAGAAGTTCGTTTTGGTTAAAATATAAAGCAAAGGGAATTTTGTAGCACTATAGCAGGTTTTTCTAAATAGACAGGTGGTCTATATATATATATATATATATATATATATATATATATATATATAGAGGTGGTCACTATAGCAGGTTTTCTTAAATAGAAAGGTGGTCTATCAGGGATTTTTCTGGCCCCTCACAGGGTCCGGTAAAGGGACCCATTCCCAATGCCAAAAAGCATACATTTTTCCCAATTTTATAGGTAAAAATTCCCAAATGATCCTGCTTTGAGAAACTTATGAAAAATTAAAAAAAACTCTATATTTTTGGTGTAGCTTGTATATCTTTATAATAACCTGTATTTATGCACATTTTGATTTATACTCAATGAGGATCTGGTAGAATGGGAGCAACTCATGAAACAACTTTCTCAGATGTTTGTATTGAAGCCAGTCTATGAAGATATTGTATTAATGTCTGATTGATTTGGTACAAATGAGTGACTACCAGCATGTATCAAAATAGTAAATATTCCAGGCAAAATATTTGATGTGCTGACAATGTGAAAATTTTAAAGTTTAATGAAAAATTTTCCTAAAATGTCGATTTTGTCAATGATTTTCCCAATTTCATCCCAAGGTCCCTTTCCCAAAATGGCCAGAAAAATCCCTGTCTATATATATATATATAGAGGTGGTCACTGTAACAGATTTCCTTCAATAGATATGTGGTCTATATATAGAGCAGGCAGGTGGACTAAGTAATATATAAAAAGTCACTGAAGCACCTTATGGATTTAGAAATCAACCACTTTTAAAACAAACAATTTAGAGCTGAACATCAAAAACACATATGATCACTAAAACCTTTCATCATAAATTTCACTAACCAGAAAATATGATATTGTTTTATATAAAATATAAAATTTAGGGGTAGGTAGGGGTGCTGGGAGGCAGTTGTAGTAATAGTAATGGGTGTGGGGTTGGGGTTACTGGTTTAAATCTTCATTTTACTTTTCTTTTTTCGAATTATAATGAAAGGACACAAGTTCCTGGTAAATATTCTTTTAAAAATCCTAGTAAATTCCGATGAAATTGACCAAGATACTTACATATAAGAACCAAATCTGTTGTCACAAGAGCCGCCATTTTTACACAAGTTAGGATTATCCGCGCATTCATCGATATCCTCCGTACATGTGTCACCTTTATATCCCGCTACACAACTACATTGGTAGCCATCTTGTAAAGCGTGACAGGTACCACCATTTCTACATGGCTGTGAAGCGCAGAAGTCGATAAATTCACAATTAACACCTGAAAAATTCAGAGAATAAGTTCATTAATATTGTAATAGTACAATTTAATACTGTTACAATTTTAGGATGGGAAAATCCAGAATTTCAATAAATAACTTCAGATATAGTACTATCCCCGTCAAGTGTACATATAAACAATGTCAACATGTTTGATCTTCATTTTAATTTTATTTTTCTAAGGAAATATCTCATGGCGATTGAAAATGTGTTTAAAGCTATCAATCTCCAGAGAAGAGACCTGCAGAGTTTCAATGGTATCGTGAAGTTTTTCGTAATCTGAAGGTTATGGGACCAGCAGAATTTTAATGGTCTCAGTGAAATTTCCTTAATCTAAAGGTATTGGGTCATAAGAATTTTTGTTTCTTCTATGCAGTTTTAATGGCTTCGAGTAATAATAATTGTGAAAGTTACTTGGCCTCAAAGATAAGACCTGTAGAATTTTCCAGACCCGAACCTGTGAGAAAAATACACATATTGTTAAACAACTGAACAATTACTGACCATCTTATGCTAAAATTCAGTTTTGCAAAATAGCAAAGATTAGAAAAGGGCATTTGATACTTCAATACTATAAATTAAATCAGTTTCCTTGAAAAAATCTTTCACTTACAAATAAGATTCAGGCCAGTTATAAAGACAAATTGTCTTGAAATAATAAAATATAAATTTTTAAAGTAGGAAAAGGCAAAGTTTACATTGTATGTAAATGTAAATCCTAAGGCAAGGGAGATAATCCAACCAGGAACTATATTAAATCAGACAGAATTGTCTCCCTTGTACCTAACTCTAGCATGTACCTCAGACCAAATCTTTGTCTCTTAACACAGGTTCTAAAAAGGAGTTCAGGCAATTAATATATGAATATTTTTGTCTGGTGTATTTCAAATCAAGAATTACTTTGATGACATTTCTCTTTTCTCTTTCCCTCTTTCCATATTACAAAATTCATTTTTGTACATCACTGTAGAAGTGACTTGCAGACACAATATCTTTTTTTGTGTGTGCAATTTTTTTTTTACCGAAAATTTCTTGTTGATCAATAAGATGTTGAAGTCTTATCATTTTTTTAATTTCTGTATCCAGATATGACAGTGCTCACCACAATTTGGCACTGAAGAACAGATGTTGCTGCCACTTATGTCAAGCAATTAATTCCTTTGTGGCATCATTTCAGTAGCACCTATTCACATATTCTGTGATGCCATTTCATGCTGTATCTTTATCACAACTATTGATTTTGTGCTCGCTTAATCACAAATTGCAAGCTAATCAGAAGACAAGACATTACAGAGACCAAAATAAAATAATATCCCATTCATCTGTAGCACCACTATGGTAGGTCACCTGGTAGAGTGCTTGCTTCCTTTGTGGGAGGTTGAGGGTTCATACCCTACCCAGGTTTGACCAAGATTTGAAATTGGTAGTGACTGTTCTTTCGGTAAGCACTCTGTTTTTAAAAATGACAGTTATGTGGTCCTTTTGGATGAGACCTTAAAACCAATGCCCAATGTCAAAGCAGGCCTGGAACGTTAAAGGACCTTCCCTGCACATTGCTCTTAGTGCACTGAAAAGGTCAAAATTTGTTCCAATTCACCTATAGCTGGTGATGTCTGGATATAAGTGAAATGTTACCGGCTGGGAATTAAAACCCCATTATATTAATCAAACTGCATACCTCTGTAGCCTGTCGGACAATGACAGTTGTAGTAATCTAAACTGTTAATATTAACACAAGTTCCGCCATTTTGACATGGGTTGTTATGACACACACTGTTAGGGTCAGATTGTTCACATAGAGAACCTAGAAAACCTGTAATGAACAAAAATAAAAAAGAAAATTAAGTTTATTATCGCTGAAATAAAATACCACTTATCAAGACTTAACATTGTACTACTGTAAAATCACAAATATTCGGGGGGATTAAATTTCATTATTTTCGTGGGTTACTGAAAACCAGGAAATTAAATGTCATTGAAAATTTTTTATTTCCATTGCCCTCAATTGGATTTATTTTCACAAAACTAAATTCCACGAAAATTTCTACCAACAGAATTTTTTAAAAATGCAAAACCACGAAATTTTATCCCAACGAATATTAATGATTCTACAGTATATACTAAAATCTAATTTATAGAAAAGAATTGAAATGTATATATTCATTACTTTTGTTTTAGAATTTCTTTGAACTTGTTTTACAGGACAAGGTCCCTATTTTGTTCCCCAAAATGAATGACATCCAACTTTATCAAAACATGGTCAGTAGTGTATATCGGTCTCGAGTCTTTAATCTAGAAGGAGCCCATGTGCCAGTGGTCCCCAAACAATAGAACTGTCCCCCAAAAATATTGTCTGTGAGCCATCCTAGGCCCATCTCTTCAATCTCAGTTGAGTTATTTTATTTTTTGTCTTTTTATTAACAACAGAGGAAACCAGAGTACCTGGAAAGATCATGAAGAACTGAGACACTTTTTCTCACATTATAATCTGTCTGAGGTAATGGGAGAGAACGAAATACATAAATCAATGCTTACAACAATCATGTCATGCTCCTGCCTCTTTTTTTTTTTTAACTTACTTAATGATTTAAAGCACTGTAACATTCCACCACTTCACCCTCTCCATCACTTCTACCCCTCCACCACTTCACCCCCTCCATCACTTCACCCCCTCCCCATTTCATGCTACCACTCTACTCCATCTTCCAATTCCATTTCTCTATATTCTACTCTACCATTTCCCATTTTAATTGCTTTCACTCAATATTCCCATTTCACCCCTTCCCCTGCCCTGCCCCCTCCCAATTGCAAGCTACCATTCTATTCCATCTTACTATTTCCATTCCTCTGTAACAATGCACCTTTCATTCCACTCTACCACTTTATTGTCCTGCATGCTACCATTTCTACTCCACCCCCTTTTCATTCCTCTACACTTCCACTGCACTTCAGCACCCTACCCCCCACCTAATTCCCTTTTCTCTCCACTCCACTTTACCCCTCCACACTTACCTAGTTTACAATCACAATGCGCTTTTATAGTGTTATTGGTTTCAACAACCGTACAGGTTCCATTATTAAGACACAAACTAGCACCGGCTCGACAAGGATTTTCGTGTTCACAGTATTCACCTATGTTAGTTTCTCTGCATCTGAAAATATAAAACAAAATGCGAGGTTAGCATAATAATGATCTGGTTTGCCGTTCTTGTGTATATAAACACGCCAAAAAATGCCAAAAAACGCCTTTTATTATACAAACAAGATGTATATACAATATACACCGCCTTTTTAAAACATGGTAATTTATCTGAAGCCACACCAGGACTGTATGGATATTCAAAAATGTTTTAATGCTGCAATGAGAAATGGATGCTTTCAGGATTCATTAAACATATACATATACACACACATGCCAACAAATACGCACATATGTAGTACATGCTCAGACACATGTTAAATCCACATATATAAATGTACACCTAATACAGATTTAAATATTCAAATTACATCATTCTTTATCAAAATATTTAGACAAAAACATATATAAACCGTGTCAAGTATTGCCAACACATTACACACATAAATCACACACTTAGCTATGCTTGTACAAGACATGCATTTAGAACTGACACAAAATACGAAATGCACATGTGAAAAAATTGTACACTTATAACCAACACAAAAACATATTCACACACACACACACACACACACACACACACACACACACACACACACACACACACATATTTAAAGATTGCATGAAAAACAAAATAATAACACAGTGACATATTTTTAACAAAAGTTTTATTTTATTTTATTCTTTTTTTTTTTTTAAATTTCTTGTTTAACAATAAATTTTCACAGGAGTTATTCCCCTTAGATTATCTGTTGAACAATATGGTATGAAACCAATTTTTAAAAGGTCACATGCTTATGTAGACTTGTTTAAATAATTTTTTATTTTGTTCTTAACATTATTATGTTCCTAAGTGGGTTTTATAGACAAAATACGACTGCATTAAAAACAAAATTGTATAACCAACGGAAGTGTTCGTCATTACTTTCAATTTCAATTACCCACAAACATCTTAGGGTGCGTACAAACTTTCCTAACCCCCTCGTGTTTGCGTATCCTCTACTCACAAACTTTATACAATTAATCTTACTGTTTACATAAATTTGACTATCAATCCACAGTGACAGATAGCAGATTAAAGGCTCTGCCTATAAATTTGTACCTTCTTAAGGAGATAAAACTGTACCGTCTTACCTGAAAGCCCTTAAACTTATCAGCCGTTAGGTAACTAAGTCAAATATTTATCATCATCCACTTAAGCGAAAATATTGAAAATCTATGTTTAAGCAAACTGACCAGTGGTCAAGAAGAAACGCAGATGATATGATTTAAGGGTTTTATGAACTGTAAATGTCCTAAAATTTCAGGCTACTATTTAAAGTAGGGTCTATTCATACTAATATTTTTGATTATCAAATATTTTTGCATAGATATCAGATACAGCAGAAGTCAAATAACTTGACCACCATTTTGGCCAAGAAGGCACTCATTTTTTACAGATAGTCTTTATAAAGAGGGCCCTTTCAGTTTTAATATGAACCATAGAGACCATAAAACCTAATAGACAGGTGGTCATATAGCAAGTTTTATATCATCAAAAAGCAAAAACATTGAATGGTTCCCATCAAACATATCTCTTTATTACATCACATGATAATTTGCACAACAGTGATTGGTCACCTACACAAGTTCTATTATGTAAAGTTTCTGGCATTTTTTGATGCCTTTTACAGCATATTATATTCTGGTGGGTGCCACCTTAGAAATGTTTTTCTCCTCCTTGAAGAGGCATTTGGTTTTAAGGGTTTAAAGGCAACATGACATCTCATTTTGCAGAGAAACATCCTGATCAGTTTATTGCTGATACTGACAGTAAGAAAACAAAAGAAAACATGCTTTATTCTATAGTGCCATGTGATGTATTATGTACACTATCTGCTACCTCATACTGTCCTACTACCGGTATCTCTCATTAAGAAAATTTTCAGATTTTACAAGTGTTGTCTTAGTACATGTAGTACTTTTATTACAGGTAAAAGCTTCAGGTAACATTTATTACCTGGCTGACCATATGAAGCAGTCAGATGTCAGTAGATTATTTTCCTTTCCAATAAAACTATAATAAGAAAATTGTCTGAAAAACAATGTCCACCAATTCACCTTCAAGGTTAAGTCAAATTGGTTTTGTATAAGTGCAGGATACAGAAACTACACTATTCTCCATGTCACTATGTCACAGCAGTTTGCCCTTTATGATTAAGTCATGTAGCTTGGCTTTAAGTGCAGGACATAGCAGCTACACTATTCTCTATGCCACTGTCTCATTACACCTTTTGGGGCCTCGGTGGCTGAGTGGTCTAAAGCGCCCACTTACGGATCACAGTGCCTCTCACCGCCTAGGTTTGTATCCCACAGGGGACAGATCCTAGTTTGAGAAAGTTTGCCAGTTCACTTGCCGAAGGTCGGTGGTTTTCTCTCGACACTCCGGTTTCCTCCACCATCACAGAACTGACCACCTCGAAATAAGTGAAAGAATCTTGACTGGGGCGTAAAACACCATAACTCCACTTCATTCCACTCATTACACCTTGCACCATTAAAATATTTTATGATTTCAGGTATTTTTCAAAGTACAATTTCAATGGAAGACACAAAATCCATTTATCTCTCCTCAGAGGCCTTGGTATACAAGTGGTCTAAATGCAACACTTACACAACACAGTACACAGTACCTTTCAAAGCCTAGTTTTGAATTTTGAATCTCGAATCGGAGTAACTCGTAGCTTGAGATAGTTTGTCATGTTCTTGCTGAAGGATTGTGATTTCTCTTGGGATTTCAGCTTCCTCTGCTATCCCTGAACTAACCACCTCGGTATAATAGAAATAATCTTGACTGGGACATAAACTCCATCAATCCATGCCACTCAATTCAACACTTATAAGTTTCTCTGTCAATTTTGTATATATTACTCATATTTATATTGGTTTAATAAAGACTTTAAAAAATTACAATAAATCTTGGATATCAGCTTTGGGTTCCTTGGTGGTCTTACGTGTGCACTAACAGATCAAAACTTGTATTTTCATTCGAGTTTAAATCACATTTTTTAGTCAGAACTTAGTGACAGAATGTCAGATCTTTGTTGAAAGCTAGTAGTTTTCTCTGGGTAGAACCTCAAGTGAGAATGTCAATTTTTTGTTGAAAGCCCGTAGCATCCAGACATCTCAGCTTCCTCCATCATCCCAGAAATGGCCGTCATGATATGAGCAAAAAGAATCTTGACTCCGGTGTAAAACACATTACTCCGGTCCTCTTTCCTATCAACATTAAAATGATTAACTAATTCTATGGTTAACAAAAAACAGCAAGATCATTAATTTGTCATTATGTCACCGGCTTTACATTTCATTCTCAATGCAAAAAATTTGAAAACACAAGTGTCTAATAGAAAAAACCCAAATACACATGAATCTTATATTTAAAAAATTAAATGATGTGTATCTAATTAAGAAAAAATCAAACACACATGTATCTAATTAAAAAATTATATACACATGTATCTTATCAAAATACTGTATTTTTAGTTATTGTACAGGCAAGTTTTTTTACTATTTGAAAAAAAAGCATTTTTACTTTCTAAGGGAGATAACTGCTGTTATACAGTTTGTGGTAGCAGATGTTGTGTATTGGCTGTTTTAAGAGTATGTAACATCTGTATATTGTTTATTGTCACCTGTGATGTTAATCTACAGACAGGTGTTTTACTTCACAGATAATGAATTAACACACTTAATTACACACAATATGTATAGTATACATATATGTATGCACAGCTGATACAACATACAAATCTTCTCTTTTTTAAGTATTTTACAGTATATAAATACTAGTTTAATGCATGTTTTAAAATGCATTTAATAAAACCAATTTACAGACTAACAACCCAATATTCTGATTCTAAAATTACAAGTGATAAGCAATAATATTCTTTAAAAAATTATTTAGTATGTATCAGAATATACCGGTATTCAGAAAACAACAAATCATATTTAATCTAAAGTACCTATATTTTCAACTCAACATTTAGGTTGATTGGTGATTCAATGGGGTTTTACGTCCCAGTCAAGAATATTTCACTTATATTAAGACATCACCAGCTATAAGTTAAGAGGCATAAATTTTGAAATTTGCAGTATGCTAAGGGCAATGTGCAGAGAGGGTTTTTTAACCTGCTGCACCTGCTGTGACATGGGGCAATAGTTTTCAAGGTCTCATCCGAAGGACCCTGTGACTTTCATTTCTAAATGCCGAGTGCTTGCTCAACATTTAGATGTTTAAATACAGGTTGATACATAGATCCTTGAACTCAGGTTCTCTGTTGTTAACTGGCAGTTTCTGCCCAAAATTGAACCCAACTTCCACAGATGGGCCACAACTAGTGATGTCCAATCGGACACAAAATTATAATCGATAATCGGAGAGGCATAATTGTTCAATTAATCGATAATAATTGAAATATACTATTCCACAGGACTTTTTTTATTGACTTTTTAACTGGATTTAAATAGTGTGAAGTTGCTACAGTTACACCTTTAATGGTGGTGCTCCAGACATTGGAGGGAAAAACCAAACCAAGAAAGAAAAATATGCTTAGTAACTGTACATCAGTATTCAGAAACAAATAAGGCTGAATATAAATACTTTTATTGTAAAAGCCAAGTGTTCTTGCTTTGTGATTGTAAGTAAAAGGCTAGATAGCTCCTTGCCCTGATAGACTGATAGTGGCCAAAGCATTGCACTGTGTAAAAAATGTCTGGATACAATATATTATCCGAGCCTCATCCACCATTGTTGTTTTTAGTAGCAAGAACCGGAAAGGAAACAGACTTTACTACAATCCGGAAACTACTCGCCGATGTCAGCGATGATCGATTATTAAACTTCTGACCGATTATTAGGATCACTTAAATCATGATGGTCATTTTTGGGATGGAAGAGGAAACCACAGACTTTCAGCAAAGAGGAATGACAATCTTTCTCCCTCTCAAATCTGCAGAGTGGGGTTTCAAACCTAGGAAGTGAGAGGAACCACTGTCATCTGTCTCCAGTGTCTACGAGGTCCCACAAGCACTGTTTGTATAGTGCTCGGCTATTTTGTGAGAGATCCCGGGGTTAAATCTCCCATCCATCCCTGCTTTTTTTCCTGCAGCCCATTAGTTTTGTGGACTGACAATTGAAGTACATATAAAGTTCTCAATTTTCTAATTGAGAGACCAGGGAAAACTCAAGAAAAACAGGAAGAATGTAGCAGTCTGTATAGCTTGGTAAGTACAGCATTGCGAGAGGTCAAGGATTTCCATCCCTGGTTTGGTATTCCATTTTCCCCATCCTGTTACAATTATCACTTACATCAAATTTACAAAAAAGACCATACAAAAATTGTATTAATTTTTCTAGACTCAAAAAAAAAAGATGTTAAATTTATTGCTACACTGTAATAAATGATTTTACATCTAAACTAGAAGAACATTTTAGATGTTACTTTTTGTGTTTTGTTAAATTTACACTTCTTTTTGTTGAGATTTATTTGAAATTTGAGGATCTACAATTTTTTATAACATCCCTGCCTGCCTGTCTGCACATTTTCATGTTGGGTACAAAAATGACATTATGTGTTGTACAACTGATAATAAAGATTCAAAATTTAGGTCAGACATAAGTAAAAACACATATAGCAGACTTTAAATCTATCAAAAGATAATATCTTTTTTTTTCTTTCCTGCAAGGTCACTACAATCTGCCTTCTAGTAATAAATTATCCAATCAAAATCAAGCTTTGTAAATCATTGACCAATGAAAGTACACCTTGCATTACCTAGGGACAGGTGTTTTCCCTTGTCAATTAATCAGGTATACACATGACCTAACAGTGGTTTATGACCCATGAACACCATGCTGTGTAAATATACTACCAAATAGTAGGCAAAGTTTAAATTGCAAACCGGACTGGGCCTAATTTGAACTTTGTCTAAAAGGAAATTTGGATGGGACTTAATTTTATTTATTGTACATAAAATATATACTTCATCTTTTTAAACTAACCAAATTTAACATAAACTAACATTTACTGAATGTTTAAGTCTAGCCTATAAGTTCATTTCAAAAGAATAAATCAATCCAAAATTTCAATCCAGTCCCTGTTTTACAGTCTGCCAAAAAAGTAGTCCCTGTACAGCTATGTCAGGATCTAAAGGGCCCAGCTGTTCAAAAATCAATACATCCCCATTCAATTTAATTTCCCATTTCCTCTCCCCTCAATGTGATGAAACAATATACCTGCATTTAAACATTATAAAGGTTTATTCAAAAGTAAACACAGCTATTATTCCTCCCCCCAGGCTATAACAGTAAATTCCAATATAATAAAAATCCCTGTCAAGATAAAATTTATGTTTCATTTCTTTTAATGCATTTAAATCTATTCAATAAGGCATGTAATATGCAATTTTTTTCTTATATTATTTATCATTATTAGATCTTTTAGATATAAAAAATAATTGTATGGGTTTTTTTTTACAAAAAAAAAAAAAAAAAAAAAAAAAAAAAAAAATTATAAGCTTCAACATTATAAATGTAAATAAGATAATTTTTTTAAATAGATTTTTTATATAATTTTTTTTAAAAATTATAAGCCTTAACAATTTAATAGTAAAATAGATAATTTTTTTTTTAAATTTGAATCATTCATCATTCATGTAAAAAAAAAAACTAACCTTTTTAACTTCAATTTCAAAACTTACAATTATGATAATAATTACTTATAACTGATGGGTGGTTTATAATATTAAAACATTCTTCAGATGAGGCAGCTTTACATACTTTTAAAACAAATTAACAAGTATAATTTTTCTTGGTAATAAAATGGTTTAAGAAGGGGAAGGTTGGGGGGGGGGGGTTTTAACTTTTTCTTAGTGTTCAAATGGTTTGGAAAGGAGGGAAGGGGGGGGGGATGTGATAAAAAAACTCTGCCTTGTTCTTTCTGAGACTGTATTGAAAACTGTCTAAATTGAACACTTTCTAGACCAAAGATTGTGTATGGATTAATTATAATAATTATATATTTCTGACTAAGTTTTGTCGTTGTTCTTAACTTGAGAAAGCTTTTAAAGTTTCTGTACTTAATATATTGTCTTATTGCTCTTTGCAAAAAAATTTGGACGTATCCTCAGATGAGCGTTAAGGCCAATGGGTCTCGTTTCTTAATTAGATCACTGGTACTATGTTTACGACAAAACAACCTACCAATGGAATCTACCTAAGCTGACTAGGACAACTGGTAAAAACTGAAGTCAAAGGGCCTCACAGTTAACCTTTTTTAACAAAGAGCTGTGATAAAAAGTTGGAAAGTTGGGGGCTGCAATGGCTGAATGACTTAAATCATTAATCTTCAAAATCAATGCATGCATCTCGCTACTCTTTGTTGGACCCCAGTCAACTGCAAATAGGAAAGGTTTACTCTTCTCGTAGGTTTGATCAGTACTGGTCAGTAAAACTGACCTAGTGGTCTGATTATCTGTGACATTTTAGGCAAGTGTATTAGCACTCTCAGGGTCCCTATAATTGCACACTAGTGCAATGCAGATCAGAAACGTTCGCAAACTCACACACCACATGAACTTGTGTTAAGTTTAATCCTTGAGGATAATAAAAAATTTTCTGGTCAGAAATAGCTGAAAAAATTGCTGATGTGACGTAAAACATTCAACTAAGAAACCAACAACCAATTTTACTTCTAAAATATAAAACCCCATTCACAGGTGGCTTACCAGGTAGTCCAATTTTAGGTCAGAATTTTCTCTTAAATTACGAAAAAAATAATAGTACAGTAAACGACCCATAAATAATTACTTTAAAAAACTATAAAACATTTAAAATTTGAATCATGACAAGATAAAAATAGTAATCATATCACTGCTAATTCACGCTGTTATTTTCACACACCATAATTACCCCCCCCCTCCAATTTTCTATATGTACATGTACCTTCCATTTCTCACTGACCAACCAGACAAGAGTTGATGAGTCATGTCAAAATCTTACATATAATCACCAATAATTTGATATCTTCATTTTATTTTCAAGGATTGATAATTTAGATAATTTGAACTTTTGATTTAAGATGTCAAGATTTTTTCTGTTTTTTTTTTTTTTTTTTCACGACAGGGTTGCTCCATGGTCATTGGTCAAGACAGAGTTTGTTTACAGACAATGGCCAGAGTACTAGTTGACTGTTTCCTTTTTATATGGGCACTTCAAACTGGAAAATGGAATGAAGTTGAGAAGAGAAATGAATTTTTTTCTTTTTTCTTTCACAAAAGGGTTGCTCCATGGTCATTGCATGGTCATTGCATGGTCAAGAAAGAGCTTGTTTACATGCAACGATCAGAGTACTAGTTGCCTGTTTCCCTTTATATGGGTCCTTAATTTCTTCTCCATTTCAAACTGGAAAATGGAATGGAGTTGAGAAGAGAAATGAATTTTTTTCTTTTTTCTTTCACAAAAGGGTTGCTCCATGGTCATTGCATGGTCACTGCATGGTCAAGAAAGAGCTTGTTTACATGCACCGATCAGAGTACTAGTTGCCTGTTTCCCTTTATATGGGTCCTTAATTTCTCCTCCATTCAATACTGGAAAATGGAATGGAGTTGAGAAGAGATACAATTTTTTTAACCCTAGTCTATAAGCTATTTCCTTACACTTTAAACGAGCCAGTCAGTTCTTAGACGATGGTAGAACATGGAAGCAGTCCAGATTTGTCCATACGAATATTAATAGCATATCCTGCTCAAAATTGGGGGCCTTGGTGACAGAGCGGTAAAAGCATGCACTTACAATCACAGTGCCTCATGCCAAAAAAGTTTGACTCCTTCTCAGGCAGATTCTAGTCTGATAATGTTTGTCAGTCCAGTTTTCTCGGGCCACTCCAGTTTTTTCTACCATCCCAAACTGACCCCCACAATTTAAATATATAAAACACACTAAACCAAACAACTTCAAATTTTTCAGTAGTTTAATTGGACACACTACACAAAACTTAAATCTCAAAATTAATGATAATTTATAATTTAATCATAATTTTATAAAACAATTAAGGGCTCCCAAAAAACTTAAAACATTTTTATGAACAAGACTAACAGATATGGCTAAATATAGTGATGAATGGAGTTTTGATATTTAGGCATAATGGTAAAATTAACTAAATATATTATAAACAGGCTTGTCAAAATGCTAACATGAAACTCTTCTGCCAAAAAAGTTAAGAAAAGTTAGAGTATACACACTGGCCTTAAAATAAAGACAACAAAGTGCCCCACCTGGCCGTCCCATAACAAAGAGATAACAACAAGCGAACCTGTCATTTATCACTAAGTCCAAACCAAATATGTAACCTCGGAAAATAAGACAAAGTCGCCAAGGGTTTATCCATTAAACATACACGTTATTGAGCAGACTTGACCTTCTTTATCTGTACATGGGATGATACAAAAATTAATCAAGAATTCTCTTTTAAGTTTTACATACCTACAAGGATGAGAGTCTCCGAGATAAATAGTAAGCTGGATGACATATCTTTGAGAATGACATACAGGAGAAACTACAGCTTTATACAGCTATGTCGATTTTAATTTTAAGATTTTAAAATTTTTTAAAAGGTAGCCATAAGTTAGAAGGTGACACTAGAAACTATGCTAAAACAAACATGGTTGATAATCTTCAAGTAAACAAAATCCTTTACATGACATTCCATTCGGCTGAGAAATAAAACTTTCCTACTACTGGGACAAAAAATTTAAATCCGTTTCTTATGCAAGCGTAAATTATCCTGACATGTAAAGGCTTCCCAAGAACATGAAACTTTCTGATAATTATGAATCAAGGTTGTTAAGAATCTTGAAATTGCTTGTTGCTTTTTTCTATCCAACAAATCATACTAAAATGGTTCCATTGACCCATTACTGTGCGAGGACCCAGGTGATGGGATTGTATGGGACAATTGTCAGTTTAGGGACCTAAAGAGTACACTTAATCACAATGTGACAAATAAACATCGCAGACCATTCGGTCCCATTATTCTGGTACCGAGCTAATCAGTAAAGGACTTGTAACAAGGAGAAACCTTTCTCACTTTCATTCAACCAGGGCTGAACCCACAGCGACAAGATGCCTTAATTTGAAGGCTAACACCTTAATCAAATCGGCCACCATGGCCCCTTACAACAATCAGGAATAATTTTTTTAGCACAATACTAGCTGATTCTGAGACAGTCAATTAAATTATTTTGGGAATGAAAATAATTACAATTAATAATACATTTTTTTTTGGTTTTAGTTAGTATTTTCCAAAAAAAATCATTTGAAGTAAAACTACTGGTGTGGCCAAGTTGTATGCAGTTTAGTGAAAGCATGTAAGCACACCTGTTCTGTAAAGACTTTCCATTAGTCCATTAAGGGAAGTTACATGTCAACCTAAAAAGTCTACTATTGTTGATAGTGAATATATGCATGATCTCCATCTCTCCAGGACCACATCTGTTACAGGATATGTCAGACACAATAAACTGGACACAAGATGGACACAATAGACTGACCAACCTCTTTGTTTAAATTCTGACACCTTAACCTCAACAGTCAATTGTCCACTACACAGATAAATGACATTATCCATTAAGACCCTATTTCCTGATTGTCATCTCAACATTTTTTTGGGAACAGTTTTAATTTCCTAACACAGTCATAACAACTACAACATCAGCTTTCAAACCATTGTTGAGATTTTTTTTTATTTCTCTAACAAGTTTAAATTTATGTGCCATGTTCAATTTGTATGATATAAAATTCCTATACATTAAAAAGGTGGACACGCTGAATGATTGTGTGACCCTCCCCCCTCCCCCTTACTAAAGTTCATACACCTGAAGAAAACACCTGTCATGTAGAAATGAATGCTGGGACTACTTTTTTTCTTAGCCGTGTCATGCATCAAGGATTTTCACAAAACAACAGCTGTGACAGCAACATGTGTCCTTTTTTTCCCAAATGTTAAATGTACCTCAAGCTTTATTCATATTTAAATTCCTTTACGGAGGCTAATCTGCACAGGTATACCTGTTGAACTTCACCTGGCAGTACCTGTACTATACTCTACGAATTTAATATTTTAGCGGTAAAAATAAACTAAAAATAAAGGTTACAGAAAATTCAAGTTAGAGCAGTTTAAAAAAAATAAATTAAGAAAAAAATTAATTATAGAAAAAGTAATAATCAATAAATTTAATGAGGGAAAATGTACAATTTCACTACATGCAAGAATTTATGCACTGAATTCTTTCACTTATATTGAAGCAGTCACTTAATGTGTGCCTTGTGAAAACCATCAAACTTTGGCAAGGAAAATGACAAGCTTTCCAAGGCTAGAATTTAGGCTAGAATTTGCATGTAGAAAGATTCCGACCTAGGTAATGAGAGAGCCAGTGTGATCTGCATGCTGGCATATTATCACTAATCCACCTAGATGCTATATAGGATAACACCAAATGGCTGGTAACAACAAGTTGCAAGTGACACAAAGTGGCTAGTGATAAACCAAGTGAACAGTGACACACCCAAGTGACAAGTCACACACAAAGTGACTGGTGCTCCACAAAGTGGCTAGAGACACTAAGTGACTATAAAACTAAGTGGCTTGTGACAAACCAGCTTGCTAGTGACACACCAAGTGGCTAGTGATATCAAGTGACTATAAAACTAAGTGACCTGTGACAAACCAGGTGGATAGTGACACACCAAGTGGCTAGTGACACCATGTGGGGCTTAGTGACACTAAATAGCTTAGTGTCAACAAGAGACTTGTAAAATTTTGCCCTCTTTCTTTCAATAAATAACTTACACATCCAGATAATTTAAAGCTGTTACCATCTCTGATTTTTAATGGAAGTCTGGCAAAAGTGTTACATTAGTACTGCGATAATTTCCAAATCTACAGACTTTTCCATTCCGAAGCCAAAACTTTTGTTTTTAAAAAAGACATTTAAAAGATCAAAATGATCAATTAATAATCAACACATCAGGACAACCACGTAGACAACCCATCTTCTACTTATGATTAATTTAATAAGAGAACAAGGTGTATAAATATTTTTTGGACGGAAATTCATGTTTCTATTTTAAAGTGCGAAGTTTGTCTGTTGCCATGCCAGCACTCTCTAGGTAGGAATAGTATAGATACCAGACAAGTGATCATACTTTTAGTATTCCAAAAATCAAACGACCTTGAACTAATTGCGGTATTATTTTAACAAGTCGCCAAAATCATAAAACTACACATTTTTCTACAATATTGGCTAGATAAATACATGTACATACACAATAAGGCCAAACCAATAAAATTATGTTTTTGGTTTCCAAACCTACCCCAATTTTAGCAGCACCAGTCCCAAAGCTTTTTTTTCTTTTTGAATTCTGATTTCTAGATTTTATTTTTTATTCCTCTTACAAATTTTTGCTTATACCATGTTACGATATGATTTTACATAGAAATCAAAGTTCGAATATATAAACTAAAATGCGATGACCTTTGTTTTAAGTAATATTTGTTCAGTAAAAAAAATTTTAAATAAAAAATAAAAAAGATATCTACCGACCCTACATTTTTTTTTAAAGAGTGAAAACCTGAAATGCACATAAATTTCTGATTTATTTGGCCTAACTTGTTTGCATTGAAAGCAATTACACCAGTGAAGTGAGAGTGTGAAATGGAGTTTTATGTCCAATGGTCAAAAATACCTAGTTTGATCTTTATGTACTTGTGTAAGCATCAAATACAGAACAATGTCTTAACAAAACTCTGTGTACAGCCACAGGTAAATCAAAAATCTTCTAAACTGAAATACATGTATTTTTTTAAAACACAACTCTTATACTGCTTTCAAAATTGACCTGTGCAAGCCAAAACACTGTCTAATCCAGACACATTTAGAACATAACTTCCAAACCCCTAAATATGTTAATTGACCTGTGCAATCCAAAACACTGCCTTACCCTGACACCTTTTGAACATAACTTCCATTCCCCTATGTAAATTGACCTGTGCAATCCAAAACATTGTCTAATCCTGACACACTTTTCAATCTAGAGCACAAGTCACGATACAGACTACTGGTATATGTTCATTAGAGATAGAGGGGAGGGGGTGAGAGTAAATGTGCCAAAAACAAAAATGGCCATGTCTGATGAATTTCTACAATGACTCATCAATACGTTTCCAAAAAATTTGTACCTGATAAAAAAAAAATTATGAAGATTACCTGTCTGTTATTCTGAAAGAAGAAGAAAACGACTATCAACAGTATGATTCAACCAGCTGCTGGGGGGATTACACACAACATGAGAATTTCAATTTTATTTCCAGCAAGTATTAGAAATCATGTTAACTGCTTTTATTATTATACATGTATATATATACAAGTAACATTTTCATCAAACATCCAATTCTATTTACTGTGCAATATGAGGTTGGCTGGTTGCATAAAGTTTTACTTCTTTTTAGCATTTTTCTGTTAGTAACAACGATACCAATTGACTGTGTGGTTGCAGAATGTTTAACTTCTCTTCAGCATTTTTAATGAGACTCAATGTATAGGTTGACTATGGTTTTCAAATAAAACACAAACATACCAGTCCTTGTCTAAATCACAATTCCAAAACAAAGAAAAACTTAGAAAGCTGGCATATTTAGTTATACACATGAACTTCCATCAAGGAAGTGAGGCTGGGTGCTCCGAAAGGGTAAGCACCTCCTGTCTAGCTCCTACACCCTTCACGTCGTCATGTGTAAGTCAATTTTGAGAATGAAAGGAACAAAGAACTATGGTAAGTCAAATATATCCAGTATAATTTGGATACAGTGACTACATACTTATCAACAATATTGTATGACGGCCATAAAACTTTTAAAGGGCCTTGTTTAGCCTAGGCTTGCAATATTCTTGCATTAAAAATTTAATTGTAAGCAGTTTGCTTCCTTGCAGGAAGTCCCCATAGTGGGAACAAGCTCTACCATAATGTATAAACTGTGAAACATTTATGTAAAATCTAATTTTTGTCACTCTCGGAACACTAGTCAATGTCTGCTCTAGACATTGCCAATGTCACTAATTACCGGTTGGCAATAAAATTTAGTTTCTGGCAATTACTTTGATGACATGGATTTTTGTGTCAATCCAAAATAAACAGATACAAATTCCAAAAGTTTGGCATAGTGAATATATAGAAACTGGCAACATAATTTGTGTCTCTGTCTATATTGCTGGCAACAAAATATATTTAAACAAAATTCTTGGTAATGTTCGTCCATTTAATGCAAAAAAGTTACTGCATATTTTAATACAGTTGAGTTGTTGCTAGCATACTGTTGCATATGACAATTTTTGATGTATTAGGCCTAAAATAAAATTAACTTTGTTTGCCGTTGACCGCCCGACCCACTTGAAATGCCCCTACCCAAAAGATTTTATTGCCATCAATTCCCCCCCCCCCTTTTTTTTTTGGCTTTTCATACAAAGTAAATATCAGTATGAAAGGGCAATAACCCAAGCAAGCAACCTGTGAGCAGGTTTAGGCATTAGTGAGGAAATTCTACTTTCTCCATGGGAGAAGACACAAGGAGAAACAAAGACGACTGTAGTTAGCAAAAAATTGTAAAATGTGTTTTAAAAGAAACATATGAAACCAATTTAACCTTTTTCAAAAGTGTAATAGATTAAGTTTTCAAAAAATAAAATAAATATTTTTCCTACCTACCTACCCATATGTGGACAACATGAGTCGGAAAACAGCAAACAAGAGAATTTTTTTAATTAGGCCTTATAAATTTATAACACAAATATACAAATTTTCTGACAAGCTGGCTTCTAATTCTGTTCTATGTGTGGTAGCCCTGGAGCTGTTTTATATCTCAAAGTTGAGTTATATACTAGTTTAAATATGTTGCAGTCTGGGTAGCTCACTTGGTAGAGCACTCGCCTATAGTGTGTATGGTCCTGGGTTCGATTCCCAGTCCGACTCTGGATTTTTCTCCTTCCTGTTACAAATGCTTTCACTACTAGGTAGTCATCAGTTCTTGGATAGCATAGAAAACCAGTGCTCATTGAAGTGCAGGTGCACTGACAAACTTTCTACCACAAGGATTTCCAAAGTAGCTGGTTGAAAGGTGCCGAGTTTTTGTAACCCTATGCTGTAGACCACTGGACTACATAGGTCTTCTATATATACATGTTTCAAAGTGGCAAAAAGAAACACAGAACAATGTAGTGTTCAAAGTCTGTGATGTGTCACCAGATTTGTAAATGTATACAAATTCACAATACATATAAGTAGTTACTTGTTAGACATAATCTGTTCATCAAACTATTTATATGTATTTAACAAATTTAACAAATCAATCCATTAGGAATCTTTTTTTTTTTTTTTTAAATCGTAGATAATTAACCAGATCTAAGTCTATTGACAACTTAAGCTTTAAATTATAAATTTCCCACACAATGCATTGGTGTAAATAAAAAAAAACACCTTGTCCGAGAGAAAAAAAATCCCTGTTTACTAATCACGAAAATCAGGACATTTTGCACTATAAACATTAATAAGATATGTTTGTTGTGTGGAATAATTATCATGTAAACACAACAGAATGTAATCCCATTGTCATTACGACCGGGGCCTGATAAATCAAAATTGTTCTGATTAGTCTGTACAAGTGTATGTATATACCGCGGCCCAATGACGGCGTCAAATATGAACGAGTCCTTAACATGCAATGTACTGGCAGGTTACCAATGTTATCTGTGCCATAATTGGGATAATAAAGCAGAAATAGATATTTACACACATGTAATAATATGTATATATGTGGCATTTATACTAAATACACGTATTGTGTCATGTTGTAATACACACCCACACTTGCACAAAAAAACAACATAATGTCATTCTCTGTCTCATGCACTCTAGCAGAGAGAGAGAGAGAGAGAGAGAGAGAGAGGAGAGAGAGAGAGAGAGAGAGAGAGAGAGAGAGATCATATGTAAAATTTAACAGTATACCATAAACTTGATCACAACAAACATGCACTTGATAGTCAGGCTAAACACTAAGCATTAACAAATTGGCAAAACTTTTTCAGTCTCAGATGTTAAACAGTTGATATTTTGATACTCATAAATTTCATTCAATGCAGACTAGTGTCCAAGTCTGCTGTCTCAGACATTCTTTCATGACTTTATGTAATCAAAAGTAAGTCACATATTTTTGTTCACTTTCCAATAAAATATTAAAAACAAACAGGGGTTGCTTTACCATTCACCAATTTAGCCAATTACTATTTCTTTTTAATTACTGGCTCCATCCAAAATATTGACTTTGGCTCCTAAATGTTCATCAATTTCATTATAAGCTTTTAGTTTCCGAGGTTCATGTGAACTGATTCATATAAACTGGGTACATAATTTTACATAGGACTCCTTTTTTTGACTCCAATTTTCCAAGAGACAGAGCCAACCCTGAAGAAACCGACACTAGAGATTTTACATTCCAAGATAGTCTGTTGTACTGTCGTAACTAGAGCATATTGGGATACTTACATACAAGCGTTGGTACCATTACGGAATGAATAACATACTCCGCCATTTTCGCACGGATCTGGATAACAGGAGGGAAATCCTGAAATAAATAATATTTTTAAAATTACTATATAAAAGTTTTGGAAATATTAGATATCCACCAGGTTACTGAACTATTCCGTACAAAGTGACATAAAAGAACATACTTTATGTCAAAAGATCCATTATTTGGCAACATCAATTTGATTGGTTGGTTGGTGTTTGTATTGTTGTTTTACATCACATCAGTGATGCTTCAGCTATTGGAGACAAGAGCAAGGTCGTTGATCACTACAAATTCATCTAGAAACAACTTTGAGTAGATGTGAGGTGTGCGAAGGTGTAACTTGTCATGTACTAGTTTGCACTCAGGGTGACACTTTGTTAAGGTGCTAGGTCACCAAGTCAGTATGCTTTAGACTTGCATACCACTCTCCCATCACATTATCCTGGCACTTGGTGAATCAATCCATACTCTGTCCTCTTAATGCTGAGTGCCAGACAAAGGAGCAGTATCTCAAGTCTTTTTTGTCACCTATCCAGGGTTTGAAACCCTGACCTCATGTCTCAAGGCACTCTATCACTAGGAAACTGAGCCAGGATAACATCATTTGACATTTTTAAATCATGCTTCTTTTTCATGTATCTGGAAATTGTGAATTCATCAAAATGTATTATTCTATCTAGAAGGGACCCCTTTTTTCAATTAGCCCCAAAATTATTATTTTTTACCACAAAAATACTGTATGTAGGCCAACCATGGCCAACCTCCATAAGCCTTAACCAAGTTTGGAATAAATTCAGTTCTACCTCTGTCTAATTTTCTATTACTGAATGCTTATCTTTACAAATAAAATGCATCTAAATATGTTACTACATATATGTTAATCCAGTTTTTAAAAACCAAAGACATGGCCCCTCTTTTTTTTAAGCCCGAGCAAGGATACCTCCCCCCCCCCCCCAAAAAAAAAAAAAAGAAACATGAGAATTGAACTTTTCACATATTTGAGACCCTTATAATACTGCCTATTCAACATAAAATTTGTGGCATATTTAGGAAATACATGTATATATATATATGTTTTTTTGTATTTCAATTATTTAATAAATTTTCACAATGTATAACACCAAACACTGAATCACTCCTGTTTACGAGAATCTCAAAATAACCCTATGATTCAACTGTTCACACATGGAACTTTTACTACACAGTAGTATGTGCCTACATCGCCAGGGTAACCAAGTACATTTTTGTACACAACCTGGCAGGAAACTGGAAAATATATATTTACTTTATTTTCATAAAAAATAAATTATTTTTGCGCTTTGATAAAAAGAGAAAAAAAATTCTTGAATTGTTATTGTGGTTTAGTTAACCTGAAGTTGTTCTCTTTTTATGCTTTGATATTTTTTTTTTTTTTTTCAGTTGCGGATGTTGTTAATACATGTTATTTTTTAGTTTCTTTCTTTTCTTTTCAGTTAATAATCTTAGCAGCAATCAATATTTGTGGTTTCATTATCTGTATTTCTAATTTGGGATCTTTTCATCTTATCCGGATATGCACTTGACCGACACTTTTAGATAACAATTAAAAAAGTGACACATCTTATCTGATTTTTGAGTCGTGCAATATCACTTTTTATCTAAGAAGACATCAAAATTTGTCTTAAATAAATTCAAATTTTAAAAATTATTTGTTTAAAGAGGACAGATTTACACAGGGTTTGAAATTTTAAATTTTCTTCCATTCTATAAGGGTTTCAACTAACTCATTTTTAAAAACGTATTTACGGATCAAAGTTTTTCTTACATGTACCATCCAGGTTTGAATCCAGCTTGAGACAGATACTAGTGTGAGAAAGTTTGTCAGTTCATTTGCTGTAAGTCAGTGGTTTTCTCAAGACACTCCAGTTTCCTCCACTATCCCAGAACTGACTAGATTTAAGTAAAAGAATCTTGAATGGGGCTTAAAACTCCTAACTCCACTTTTCTGAATTTTTTTACTTTACATATACTAGTGATACTAAGTTGAAATTTTATGTGTATGGGTAAAAATCCACCAGTTTCAAGTCCTTGAAAGTCACACTTTTCTCATGGACCATAATATTTAGGTTTCCATCATTGGACTAAACAGTCTAACAAAAAACACTTGTTGTGAATTGTCAACAACTGAGAACCAAAATGGTCACTGAAGATATTCATCAATGGGTTCGAAATCCCAAACCAATTGATTTTCATTTTTGACCGGTAGATTTTAAAGAACCGAGGGTCACATAAAAAAAATTCTACATCAGTAGTCCTTGTAACTGAATCACTGGATTTTCATTTCAGACCAATAAAAACTGCAAGAGTAAATTTTTAAGGAAAAGCTATAAAGTTAAAAAATTATTTGTCATACTATTATATACCCAATGGTCATGTATATGTGTCAGATTTTTGTTTAGAAGTTTATGAATTTTCAAAAGTAAATTTACTTTAAAATAAAATATTAACTACATTGCTTTTTTTTAAATAGAAAAATTCAAAATTCCTAGATTTAAATTAACCAAATTAACAAATGAAATGAAACATTAAATATTTGATTTTTTAATTTAAAGGCTAAAATACATTATTTTTTAGTAAATTTTATAAAAAAAATACCTAGATTGAAATTTACAAATAACTGCATTTTATAATTTGATTTATTAAAAAAAAGGAAAGGTTAAAATCCGCTCTTTTTTTTTTTTTGGCAAAGACAAAATGCCAATTGTCAATTTTTTGGAATTGTTTCAAATAACATGAACCTCAAAATTTGTATTACCTTAATTAAAGCAATTAACAATTATGTCTAATTTAAAATGAAAAAAAGCTATGTTATATAAATTCTTAACAGATAAGGAAAATGAAATTTATTTTCAACGTGTAACTTTTTTTTTCAAACAAGGAAAGATCTAAGTGTATCTTCCCACAAAAAAAAAAAAAAAAAAAAAAAAAAAAAAAAAAAAAAAAAAAAAAAAAAAACCGCAGACCTATTCAATGACGTTGTTGTACAAAAGATTCAATATGGCATACCATCAATTGAAATAATTTGTCCATAATTACCGCATAACAGTAACAAGATATTTTGTATGCTAACTGCCTGTATATAAAATATTCAATTTAGTAAGCGCTGGCATTAACAGGGTAACAGATGTAATTATACCAGTTTCAACAAAAAATATAAAGCTTTTTTCATTATTTTTTTAAGCGAATTTGTTTTCTTTTTTGTGTATAATGTATTGTGTAATATTTTAAGCTGAAAACTATATCTATTCTTTTTTTAAATATTAAGTTACACATTTTGAATATTTCTTTCTTGATGACAGAGTTATTAAATTTAAAAAATATGAAAAATAATAATTAATAAAAAAAATACAATTAAAAAAAAAAAAATTGAACTTTTATTACGGTTTATAATTTTAAATATTTTTTTCTCAATTCTAGTTTCATATCAAACATAAATTACACCTTTTTTTAAACATTTAATTTTAAAATTTATAAAAATAACAATAATGAAAATTTATAATTTTTCTTGTCAATTAAATAAACTTTAAACAAAAATTAAATGAAAATTATTGAAACTTATAAAAATACTAATCTGTCATCCTACAGGGAACCCCAAAATAGTGAGATAAACAGCATAACAGTATATCACACTTATTATTTGAAATTCGGATTTTTTCTGAAAAAAAAAAATTGAAAACTTTTTTACAAATTAATCTAAACGACAAAGTGTATGTCAATGTTAAGGTTTTCGCTTTTTTGCAAAAAATTCGTTAAAATGAAAAATTTTGCAAACAAAACTAAAATAGGTGAGAGATGGACAGTTTGGTAGAAGGGGCCAACGACGGGGTAATTTTACCTTGGGTAACAACGATGATCACTGATACCAAAACCAGATCCAACGAAGAGAGGTAACACATAACTACACACAATGTGTTAAAATCCACAAGAATTAAATCCACGTTACATTGTAAAATCCACAAGCAGAATCATTCTAAAATCACTCGATGTTAAAATTAATACATCCAGAATAAATACATCCCATCTACAAAACAAAAGCACATTTAAAAACGTGAAACGGTGACCTATTCCCTAACCATCAAACTTTTTGTCTCGCTTCGCATTACTTTACATCCAAACAGATCATCCCTACGCCATGCGTGGGTACGCCGGTAAACAATATTTTAAAACCAAGTGATTGTTAATTTTAACAGAATTTTAAAGTAACTGTTGATGAGTTCAACAATATAAGTTAATTAACACAACTTTTTACATTAAACCAGTCACTTTTACACTGGTAAAATTCTTGCACTACTTTTTATCAGCACGACGCGTAGTAATATTACAATTTAGTCGTGCTTTTGTTGACATAAATCAGTGTATTGCACACTAAGTTCGCGCGAGTCAGCCAGATACGGTAGACTGGGGACGTCATATGGCACACGTCTGGTTATGTGCCGCACTTTACATATTTAAATACTTTTTACTTTTAAATTACACTATATGTATTAACATACCAGTGAAAACTTAGATATACGACCTTTAAAGTTTAATTGCATTCTTTAACTTTGAAAATGCCAACAGACAATTAATCTAATTTAGTCAGCGCAATTTTATTTTTTGTCCAATTGAAATGCATGCACAGCGATTACTCAATTTATTTTATAGTAAAATTAAAACAAAAGCTTTAATTTGTCGACTGACAAATAAATATTTGGGTCTTCGCTCAATGCCGCATATGATAAGGAAATCGAGAATATTTATCTGTTTCACGAAAAACTTCGGGATTCTTATTTTTTTTTTTTTTTTTTTTTTTACAGTTGTTGTGATTGTTGTTGTTGTTTAACGCCACATCAGCAATTTTTCAGGTATTCAGCTATGAAAGCAAGATTATCCATCTCTGGATTTATGAATTGTAAAATCTTAACTGAGGTTAGAAAAAATACATCCCTTGATATTATAGACATCGTCCAAAAGTTCTGAAATATTATTCTTTTTTTTTTTTTTTTTTTTTTTTCAATTATAAGAAAAATATCTGTTTTAACAATCAAATGTAGATTTATAAATATTATAAACGAGAGGGTCGTCTCTCCTGGTTGAATTTGTGTTAATTTTGTGCACATATATATGTATCAACTCGCGTATGTTATTATTATGTTTTTGATATTATATGCTATGGTATTTTCTCAATGTTATAACTTTACAAATAAAGAACTTGAACTCGGATTAATCTAAAATCGAGATCGCGTATGCCAGTCGGAGAAGCCGAGCGATATTCCGATAGTGTGTATGCGTTAAGTGCTTGAAAGTTGTATCATTCTCTGTTTTGAACTAGCGGCACTCAGATACTTTTAGTAAGGTGCTAGCTCACCTAGTCATTTTTCCACAGACAAGTACACAACCTCAAAGCTCCTTATCATGGCTGAGTGACATCGTCGGTGAACCATTTAATACTATATATACTTAATTCTATGCCGAGTGCCAGACAAGGAAGTAATATATCTCAATTCATAAAAGCTTCTAACCCACAAAAAAAGAAAAATAAAAGGAGAGATAGAGCCTCAGAGAGAGAGAGAGAGAGAGAGAGAGAGAGAGAGAGAGAGAGAGAGAGAGAGAGAGAGAGAGAGAGGTAATGGTGTTTTACGCCCCAGTCATAATTCTTTCACTTATTTCGAGGCAGTCAGTTCTGGTATGGTGGAGGAAACCGGAGTGCCCGAAAAAACCCACCGACCTTCGGCAAGCGAACTAACAAACTTTCTCACACTAGGAGATCTGTCCCGAGTGGGATTCGAACCCAGGCGGTGAGAGGCACTGTGATCCGTAAGCGCGCGCTTTAGACCACCCGGCCACCGAGGCCCCCCCAGAGAGAGAGAGAGAGAGAGAGAGAGAGAGAGAGAGAGAGAGAGAGAGAGAGAGAGAGAGAGAGAGAGAGAGAGAGTGTGTGTTGAGTTGAGTAATGGTGTTTAACGTCCAAGTGGAGAATGAGAGAGGAGGGGAGAAAGAAAGACAAGAAAAATAAAAGAAACATACAGAATAAGGTGTGTTCCGTACATCACTGATCTCAGTTTGCTAAGAGAACGCAACGCACACAAAAATACATATTATAGAATGCAAGCGCGGTGTTTAAAAACGTGACTACAAGAAAAGGGACACAAAGGGATGATCAAAGATATTTAGATTCCGAAGGCTGATTGATTGTAATGTTGTTAAATGTGTTAAATGCAGAATTTTGAATTTTTCAATTACCAAAAGGAATATGCAAAATTCTGCACATAACAGTGGCATCATCAACTATCAGCTATTCGCTACGAGAGTTGAGTTGAATAATAATGTTTAACGTCCCAGTCAAGAATATTTCACTTATATCGAGACGTCATCAGCTATATGCGAAAGTGCAGAAATTTTGCCTGTGTGCTGCACTGATGGCATTATACAGCAGGGTTCTTTATCATATCATGCCTACAGTGACACGGGGCCTCGTTTATTTTAAGTTCCCATCCGAAAGAACCATGACTTTCATTTTGTAATGCCTAGTGCTTGGCGAAAGAACAGTCACTTTCCACTTTTAAGTCTTTCCACTTTCAAACTACCCCCCCCCCCCCGGAAAAAATGGGGGGGGGGGGTCGTTCAGTCACTTGTAATCTGAGACATAAACAACAGCGGCGGAATCTACAAAATATGCACCAAAAAACCAACAATTATTACCGGATCGGTTTATAATACCGGATCTCGGCATCTGAAAATGATAACAAATTTAAAATAGATCTATGTCATCAGTTTTTATTTTATGTTAGTTTGATTATGGTGTATTAATGAAAGTTTAGCGTGTGAGCGTGATTTACATCCAAAATGCGCGTGACACGCGCAATGCGTGTGACTTGATAGGTATGTACTTGAAAGTCTAAAAATATAAACACGGCTAGGGTTCGAACTTACGATCTCTCGGTTCAGAAGGATCCTTAAATATTGCACGGACTTGAGAATTAATAGTAAATTTGTTGTCTCAACCACTATTAGCTGAAGACAGTGCGACAGACACGCATCTGTCGATCGACATCTTTTACAGATACTTGGGGACGGGGCCACCCTATATATTTTCCGGGCAATTTAATAAATTTTCTTGATTTTTCTCAGTTTCAAATATTTCCTTGTGATGGATCGCCTGTATACCAACGCTTGTAACCCGAGTTCGACCCATTTTAACAAAGTCATACTACATATTACATCATTATTTTAAAAAAAAATGTTTCTCTAACATTAGAATTTGGTAGTCTTTTTACCACCGGCTGTTAACGAATGCGTACAATATATTTAATCCATACGAATTTAATTTAATAAATAGCATTTATTCATTTATTTATTTATTTATTTCCCATTTTGTTTCTCATTTAAAATAGATACAAAAAAAAAACTACAATTTATACTTTCCCGCGACCAATACATTATATTACGTCACGCGCACTTGTCTATCGGAAATTTTATCCACCAGATGTCGCCGACACAATAATAAACTTCCGGTTATCTGTCAAACACGTGTGTGAGTTAACAAAATGGTAAGAAAATTAAAATTTCACGAGAAAAAACTTTTGAAGAAAGTTGATTTTATATCATGGGAAGTTGACAATAATCTACACGAATTGAAAGTGATGAAGAAATACTATATACAGCGAAGAGAAGATTATACGAAGTAGGTTTATATATATTGAAAGTAATGTGTGTGTTGGGGGGGGGGGGGTAAGTTTTACCACTTTTATCATTTTTTGCAACTAAAGATTTTACATGTCAACTTATTAAAGACGAAATTAAGTACTTCTGTTTCTAATAAAACACGCTTTAAATACGCAACGTCCCAGTTCTCTAACTAAAGCTTGAGGTGAGACAGTAAATATATAACAGGAGGGAGGAAACACCTGAAAAAAAAAAAAAAAAAAAAAAAAAAAAAACGAAAAAACATCCTGACCAAGTGTCCCAGCTGAGGATCAAACCAGTCCTTCCAGGTGATAAGCGGGCACTCTACCATGAGGCTAATAGATCTGAACTGGATAGTTTGGCAGTAATTCACTCTAATTTACCTAAGTTGTGTATAACACACCAACACCACGACTAGCTTAGTCCCGCTACATTCCCCGCTGTTATCTTGAGATTTCCCACCTTGGAAATCTAACGCAACCCCTCTCTTCATTATTTTGTTGGGTGCCAAATGTAACAGGAGTTAGCTCAGGAAAACAAACATCCTCACTGAGTTCTCCGACTGAGGATCAAACCTGGCCCTTGTGTGTGATAAGCAAGCACTCTACCACAAGGCTAAAAGATTATTTTACCTACTATATATAACACTTCAACACCACTACTAGTTTAGTTGCGCTATAAATAATTTATCAGTAGTTGTAATTTGATATGATACTAACCAGTCATCTGGTCATTCATTAGGAGAGCCAACCTTCATCTTATTTTGAGTAACCTGTCTCTGTGAGTTGGCACCTAAAAGTCACTTCATCCTTTTTTGAGTAGCCTGTTTCTGTGAATTGGCACTTTAAAGTCACTTCATCCTTTTTTGAATAGCCTATTTCTGTGAATTGGCACCTAAAAGTCACTTCATCCTTTTTTTAGTAGCCTGTTTCTGTGAATTGGCACCTAAAAGTCACTTCTTTCCTGTTTTCAGTAACCTGTTTCTGTGCATTGGCACCTGAAAGTCACTTCATCCTTTTTTGAGTAGCCTGTTTCTGTGAATTGACACCTAAAAGTCATTTAAACACATATGCACATAATTCACTACCACTTATGAGCACATTATGGTAAATAATCTAATTGGCATGAGCACCACAGTGTGACAGTGAGATAATACTAAAATCCATTAATCAATCAATTAATCAATCAATCAATCAGTCTTTTAGTAAGTTTAAGTCTAACACTGTAACAGGATAGTGCTGACACAAATAGGAAATAGCAAGTTAGTGTCTGCAACAAAAAGAACCTTCCTGCAAAGTTAAAAACAGTTCCTTAAAATCTGCACAGATATTCCCAGAGTTTTCCTAGAGCTTGTATTACAGAGGTGTAAACTGTAATCATTGAAGCCAGTAAAGTGTCAGGTGGTTTCATTTTCTGACTAAGGCCATAAAAAATTAATACCTAGATTTTCATCCAATTTTTTTTCAAAATAGGGGGGGGGACAGCTTTTATTTTTTAAATTTTATTTTTTGGATTACACTCTGTCAACTCGTGTTTTGTGCGACAAACAAGAACCATGATTCTTGAATTCAATGCGTTAGCAACGCACATCTGATGATCAGGTTTACCACCTACAAAGTCCTTATATAATTCCATTAATGTCATGGTGTCTGGAACTTGGCAGCCATACCAGTTTTTGATTGTTTTAAGCCCGGTTTTACAGTGGCAATAATAAATACCATGCTACCACCAATATGCAAAACGCGCTACTTTCGTTTTTGAAAATCTGTCTGCAACTTGATCGGACACCAGTAAACTTCTACGTATAATCCTATGGCTCACGGAGCACGAAACATGCTTTCGTTGTTATAACGCACAACTTGATCGGAAACCAGTCAGCTTTTATATACATGTATTACCTTATGGCTCATGGAGCGAGCAGATTTGTTATAAAAGCCGGAATCGAAACCGGACACAAGTTCAAAATCCGAAAATAAAATAAATCAGGGTGGGTGTTAAAAAGGGGGCAGGCGGGGATGAAAATCTAGGTATTAATTTTTTATGGCCTAATCTTGAAAAGTGTATACATGTATTCATTGATCATATTCTAAGAGCGAGTCTCAGTAGCCAAGTGGTTTCAAGCAAGGATGATGCACTTGTGGATCACCATGCCTCTAAGGTTAAACTGTTAACTGATTACTACAGTGATTAATAAGAGTAAAATATTTTAGGAAACCAAACCTTCTTACCTTTCCTAATTTTTCTTCAAAGGGAACAGAAAACATATTTATTCCCACTTATGTCAAGGAGGTTGGTTCTGAGATGGTAGAGGAATCGGGAGTGCCCATTGATCTTCAGACCACAGTAAAAGATACTGTAATGTGTAAGCACACTTCAGACCACAGTAAAAGACACTGTGATCTGTAAGCACACTTCAGACCACAGTAAAAGACACTGTGATCTGTAAGCACACTTCAGACCACAGTAAAAGACACCGTGATCTGTAAGCACACTTTAGACCACTCTGCTACTGAGGCCCCTCTTCAAATCTTAGATTAAACATTACTAAAGTATTGGTATAATATCACATTTTTTGGATTTAAATAAAGCTAGACTTTGATCTTATTTTGAAAATTTGCCTGAAAAGTGAAAATTAGCACAGGGTCTGCTGAATTCTTGTTACAGTACTCTTAAACACTCTTCACCACTTAAGCTAGGATAAGTTCTTAATTAATGAGCCTATAGTTTTAGGAAAGCCTTTAGCTTTGTTTAATACTTTATATTCATTGTTTTAGGTACAACAAACTGTCAAGACATGTCAGAGAATTAGCAAGAAAAATAAAAGTCTTGGATCAGAAGGATCCCTTCCGCACAGAGGCTTCATCTCAGCTACTAGAAAAACTGTAAGTACAATTAAACGTATAGAACAGTTTATTGTATTAACAGAGTGAGCTTGATGCCTAAGCAGTGCTACATTGAAAGCAACATAGCCTTTCTTCAATTTTGTTTGACCAAGTGCCTAAACAAAGTTTTAATTTTGCCTGGCCCAGTGCCTAAGCAAGGTTTTAATTTTGCCTGGCCCAATGCCTAAGCAAGGTTTTGATTTTGCCTAGCCCAATGCCTAAGCAAGGTTTTAATTTTGCTTGGCTCAGTGCTTAAGTAAGGTTTTAATTTTGCATGGACTAGAGCCTAAGCAAGGTTTTTATTTTGCCTGGCACAGTGCCTAAGCAAGGTTTTAATTTGGCCTGGACCAGTGCCTGAGCAAGGCTGTAATTTTGCATGGACTAGTGCCTAAGCAAGGTTTTAATTTTGCCTAGCCCAGTGCCTAAGCAAGGTTTTAATTTTGCCTAGCCCAGTGCCTAAGCAAGGTTTTAATTTTGCCTGGTCCAGTGCCTAATCAAGATTTTAATTTTGCCTGGTCCAGTGCCTAATCAAGATTTTGTTCAGAAATTTTAATCAACTTGGACAGCAATGTTGAATGCCCCAACATCATTTATTTATGATGTTTATGTGTCCCCAATTTCACAATTATTGGCTCAATTGAGTGTAAACTCAACTCAAATTAGGAAATATTACAATGTCAATTTTTAAGACATTACACAGTAAAACTGAAACTCAGATGTTATATATTTAAATTGTTTAGTAAAGGTTTGTTAAACAAAACAAAACATTTTCTCATAAAAATTAAATTTTTTGAAATATTGATGAGAGAAAAATGAGAATATATAAGTTGAGTGTAAACTCAATTGAGTAATAATTGTGAAACTGGGGCCTGATGCTTAAGTTTCATTGTTCAATTTATGCTTGGTGTCCATCATCAAATAACTTCACTTTCCCTTGTGCCTTTGTAAATCTATTGTTGCTTAGTGCCAAATGTGGTGTATGGAGTATGGTGCCCTAGCATTAGAGCTGTTATTATATATCGTCATCATGATTATCATCGCTGAAAATTTACAGACGATGATACCGTGATGAATAGTCAAAATCGCGATATCGCAGATCACAGTTTAATAGAAATTTTGTTGATTTTATAAAGCAAAAACACACATAAATGCAGTAATAAAATTATCTTGATTACGAATCTTTCAGAAAACAGTTTTTACTCTACTGTATTTTCAGAAAGTCTGGAAAAAATCGTGATAATATTGCGACGATATAGCCATTTAATTGGCAATATCGCGATACCCATTTGTCCCATGATTACAGTTCTACCTAGCATATCTAGTTGTTGACCATCCTATAAATTTCATGACACTTAGTGTCTTGCTGTAGCATATAAAGGTAGTGACTATTATAGAATTTTTACTTCACTCAGTATGGTGCTCTATCATATCTATTTAATGCCCAATTAAGAATTTTCATTTCACTCAGTGTGGTGTCCTATCATATCTATGTGATGACCATCATAGAATTTTTACTTCCAAAGTATGCTGCCCTGTAATATCTGGGTGGTTATCACCATAGAATTTTTATTTTTCTCAGTATAATGTTGTAGAATGTATTTGTGGGTTTCAGGCCACTACAACAGCTCAGTTGGTAGAGGTGCTCGCATTGTTTGTGGAAGGTCAAGGTTTGAACGTTAACCAGGTCTGACCAAGATTTGAAAATTGGTAGTGACTGTTCTTTCGCCAAACACTCAGCATTTAGAAATAAAAGTCAGGGGGGTCCGTTGGAGAAGACCTTTAAAATTGATGCCCTGTGTCATGGCAGGCTTGGCATGCTTAAGAACCCTTCCTGCACACTACCCTTAGTACAATGCAAAGGTTTCTGCCACTTCATTTATAGCTGGTGGCATCTTGATATAAGTAAAATATTCTTGACTTGGATTTAAAACCCAATTAATTTAAATCAATCAATCAATAAATGTGGTTTTCAACATAGAATTTTCACTTTATTAAGAATGGTGTCCTAGCTTATTCCTTGTGCTTAATAGGGGCATAATGGCAGAGGAATTAACTTATGGTGTAAGCATTCAAATTGAAGATGTCTAACCACTGTGGAATGGACCCCAGTTGACCACAAGTGAAAAAGATTTTTCTGTGTCGGAATCACTTGCACCCTCAAACCCTCAAACACCACATAAGCTTGTGGTAGATTAATCCTCGAGATTAATAAGAAAAATTGTTTCATTACAAATAGCTAATAAATTGCTGACATGACGTAAATAGAAAAAAACCTTTCTCACTTGGAGTTGACCTGGGTGGAATATTATATACTAAAAAAAATCACAACAAACATAGATGACATCAGTGATGTCAAGTTTCTATAATACCAAAAAAAAAAAAACCAAAAAATGAAAAAAACAAAAAAAAAAAAAAAAAAATAAAAAACAACAACAACAACAAAATAAACAACAATAAATAAAGAAAAAAAAAGGGAAAGACACAAAGAAAAAAAGAAAAGAAGAAAAAAATGCAATTTCTTGCACTTTTAAAATTGATTAATTGATAAACTCAATAAAACAATGTACTAAAAATTGATCATGGAATACTTAATCAACCAATTTTTTTTCTTTGGATCATTTTTAATGATTTATTTTGAAAATACTCCGATTATATAGCATAAGATATTGTACTTGATAATCTTGATTTAACTTAGGTATAATACTGAATTCTGAAATTTTATGGTTAATTTTGAATTTTTTTAACAGAACTTGAGGGAAAAAAATTGATTTCTTATAAACCAAATTGATTGATTGATCCTGTGAAAGATTTATAAAAAAAATATTTTGTAGTTGTGGAGTTTAATAGTGGGATTTTGATGTTTGAGAGGCAGGATTTCTCGTATATTTGACATCAGCTTTTAAGGAATTACTTTTTACACTGTTAGAGATGATCTTGGACCTTTCATCAGATTTATCCCGAGAAAACCTTGGTAAGATCAATAGAAATCGGTAATCACTCGGGGATCTATTATGCCAATCAGTTTTTATCTTTTAACGTTAGAGAGATCTTTTGTGGATTTCATTTGTTAACTCTTTAGTGTAGGAGATGAGAAAAATTGATGTCGTCTTTTATTGAAACATTAATTTTATTGGTGTATGGCCATGTTTTTTTTTACTTTCTTTTTTGACATGCTTTTTGATAATTCATATCATTTATTCGTGAGCTTAATAACCATTTGTCAAAGCCATGGTGTATTTACTTCCCATTTTTTTGTTGCTGATAAAAAAATTTCGCACTTTGATAAATGAAAGCTTTTGAAAAAATGAAGTATTCATTTTATGGATATTATACGTTGGGTTTATTTTTTGTTATTTGTTGTAAGCGCGAGCTAAATGATGTTTTTTAAATTGTAAGATGTGTATTAACAGTATAATAGTGTTGATTTATGAATTGATTGTAAAAAAAATTTTCCTCTGTCTGTACAGAAATATATAAAATTGTTTTGTGCACGCTACATATCCCGCTTCAATTCTGATAATGAAATTAAAGAAATTACTTAAAAAATAGAAGAAAAATTGTATTCTTTTCCCTGGTTATATGTATAAAAATTGCCTTGAAACAGCAAAATTTAAAATGATTTTTTTTTGTGCAAATCAAGATTATACTGTTTGTTCCCAATGGCATCGTGGTTATTGATGCTAACAACACTAGGTAGGTTTTTCAATACTGCCAGAGTGTGATCAAAAAGGATTTTGTCTATAAGAGTATAGGTGAAAAATTTCAATCAATCAGAGGGTATAGATGAAATATCAACCAATCAGAAGGTATAGATGAAATATTTCAACCAATGAGAAGGTATAGATGAAATATTTCAACCAATCAGAAGATAAAGATCGTGAATTTTGTTTGTCTTTTCAAAAGATCTTGAATTTTGTTTGCCTCCTCAAAAGATCTTGAATTTTGTCCGTCTCTTCAAAAGATCTTGAATTTTGTCTGTCTCTTCAAATGATCTTGAATTTTGTCTGTCTCTCCAAAAGATCTTGAATTGTGTCTGTCTTTTCAAATGATCTTGAATTTTGTCTGTCTTTTCAAAAAATCTTGAATTTTGTCTGTCTCTTCAAATGATCTTGAATTTTGTCTCATTAGTTTAAAAAGAATTTTTGAATTTGACAAATTGTTTGAAAGACCTTAAATTTAACTATGTGTTTAAAACATCTTCAGTTTTTCTGATGCCTTAAAAAGATTTTGAATGAGATTGATGTCATAAAAAGATCTTGAATAAGACTAATGTCATAAAAAAATCTAGAAATTAGACTGATGTCATAAAAAATTCTGGAATTAGACTGATGTCATAAAAAAATCTGGAATTAGACTGATGTCATAAAAAGATTTTGAATTAGACTGATGTCATAAAAAGATTTTGAATAAACCTGAAGTCATAAAAAGATCTTGAATGAGATTGATGTCATAAAAAGATCTTGAATTAGACTGATGTCATAAAAAGATTTTGAATAAACCTGAAGTCATAAAAAGATCTTGAATTAGACTGATGTCATAAAAAGATCTTGAATTAGACTGATGTCATAAAAAGATTTTGAATAAACCTGAAGTCATAAAAAGATCTTGAATGAGATTGATGTCATAAAAAGATCTTGAATTAGACTGATGTCATAAAAAGATTTTGAATAAACCTGAAGTCATAAAAAGATCTTGAATTAGACCGATGTCATAAAAAGATCTTGAATTAGACTGATGTCATAAAAAGATATTGAATTAGACCGATGTCATAAAAAGATTTTGAATAAACCTGAAGTCATAAAAAGATCTTGAATAAGACCGATGTCATAAAAAGATCTTGAATTAGACTGATGTCATAAAAAGATTTTGAATAAACCTGAAGTCATAAAAAGATCTTGAATGAGATTGATGTCATAAAAAGATCTTGAATTTGTCTGATGTCATAAAAAGATCTTGAATTAGACTGATGTCATAAAAAGATATTGAATTAGACCGATGTCATAAAAAGATCTTGAATTAGACTGATGTCATAAAAAGATATTGAATTAGACCGATGTCATAAAAAGATCTTGAATTTGTCTGATGTCATAAAAAGATCTTGAATTAGACTGATGTCATAAAAAGATATTGAATTAGACTGATGTCATAAAAAGATCTTGAATTTGTCTGATGTCATAAAAAGATCTTGAATTTGTCTGATGTCATAAAAAGATCTTGAATTAGACTGATGTCATAAAAAGATATTGAATTAGACCGATGTCATAAAAAGATCTTGAATTAGACTGATGTCATAAAAAGATATTGAATTAGACCGATGTCATAAAAAGGTCTTGAATAAGACTGATGTCATTAAAAGATATTGAATTAGACCGATGTCATAAAAAGATATTGAATTAGACTGATGTCATAAAAAGATATTGAATTAGACCGATGTCATAAAAAGGTCTTGAATAAGACTGATGTCATTAAAAGATCTTGAATTAGACCGATGTCATAAAAAGATCTTGAATTAGACTGATGTCATAAAAAGATATTGAATTAGACCGATGTCATAAAAAGATCTTGAATTTGTCTGATGTCATAAAAAGATCTTGAATTAGACTGATGTCATAAAAAGATATTGAATTAGACCGATGTCATAAAAAGATCTTGAATTAGACTGATGTCATAAAAAGATATTGAATTAGACCGATGTCATAAAAAGGTCTTGAATAAGACTGATGTCATTAAAAGATATTGAATTAGACCGATGTCATAAAAAGATATTGAATTAGACCGATGTCATAAAAAGATCTTGAATTAGACTGATGTCATAAAAAGATTTTGAATAAACCTGATGTCATAAAAAGATCTTGAATTTGTCTGATGTCATAAAAAGATCTTGAATTAGACTGATGTCATAAAAAGATATTGAATTAGACCGATGTCATAAAAAGATCTTGAATTAGACTGATGTCATAAAAAGATTTTGAATTAAGACTGAGGTCATGAAAAGATCTTGCAGTAGATTGATGTCACAAAAAGATTTTAAATTTGTCTGATGTCATAAAAAGATCTTGAATTAGACTCATTTCATAAAAAAGATTTTGAATTAGACTGATGTCATGAAAAGATCTTGCAGTAGACTGATGTCACAAAAAGATCTTGAATTTGTCTGATGTTATAAAAATATTTTGAATTTGTCTGATGTCATAAAAAGATCTTGAATCAGACTGATGTCATAAAAAGATCTTGAATGAGATTGATATCATAAAAAGATCTTGAATTAGACTGATGTCATAAAAAGATCTTGAATAAGATTGATGTCATAAAAATATTTTGAATTTGTCTGATGTCATAAAAATATTTTGAATTTGTCTGATGTCATAAAAAGATCTTGAATAAGATTGATGTCATAAAAAGATCTTGAATTTGTCTGATGTCATAAAAAGATCTTGAATTTGTCTGATGTCATAAAAAGATCATGAATCAGACTGATGTCATAAAAAGATCTTGAATGAGATTGATGTCATAAAAAGATCTTGAATTTGTCTGATGTCATAAAAAGATCTTGAATGAGATTGATATCATAAAAAGATCTTGAATTAGACTGATGTCATAAAAAGATCTTGAATAAGATTGATGTCATAAAAATATTTTGAATTTGTCTGATGTCATAAAAATATTTTGAATTTGTCTGATGTCATAAAAAGATCTTGAATAAGATTGATGTCATAAAAAGATCTTGAATTTGTCTGATGTCATAAAAAGATCTTGAATCAGACTGATGTCATAAAAAGATCTTGAATTTTGTCTGGTTTATGTTAAAAAAGATATTGAATTTATCTATTGAGTTTAATAGATCTTGAATTTACCTTATGATGTAAAATAAATCTTGAATTTTTTCATGTTTTACAAAAGATCCTAAATTTCAAATTGATTTTTTTG
>CM056606.1:6193136-6265428 GCA_029721355.1 Tegillarca granosa | reverse complement strand
AGACAGACAAATTCAAGAGCATTTGAAGAGACAGACAAAATTCAAGATCTTTGAGGAGGCAAACAAAATCAAGATCTTTGAAAAACAAACAAATTCACGATTTTATCTTCTGATTGGTTGAAATATTTCATCTATACCTTCTCATTGGTTGAAATATTTCATCTATACCTTCTGATTGGTGATATTTCATCTATACCCTCTGATTGATTGAAATTTTTCACCTATACTCTTATAGACAAAATCCTTTTTGATCACACTCTGGCAGTATTGAAAACCTACCTAGTGTTGTTAGCATCAATAACCACGATGCCATTGGGACAACAGTATAATTGATTTGCACAAAAAAAAATCATTTAAATTTGCTGTTTCAAGGCAATTTTTATACATATAACCAGGGGAAAAGAATACAATTTTTCTTTATTTTAAGTAATTTCTTTAATTCATTATCAGAATTGAAGCGGGATATGTAGCGTGCACAAAACAATTTTATATATTTCTGTACAGACAGAGGAAAATTTTTTTTTTACAATGCAATTCATAAATCCAACACGTATTATACATGTTAATACACAGTCTTAAATTTAAAAAACCATCATTTAGCTCGCGCTTACAACAAATAACAAAAATAACCCACGTATAATATCCATAAAATGAATACTTCATTTTTTCAAAAGCTTTCATTTATCAAAGTTGCGAAATTTTTTATCAGCAACAAAAAATGGAAGTAAATACACCATGGCTTTGACAAATGGTTATTAGCTCACGAATAAATGATATGAATTATCAAAAGCATGTCAAAAAAGAAAGTAAAAAAAAAAACATGGCCATACACCAATAACTTAATGTTTCAATAAAGAGCGACCATCAATTTTTCTCATCTCCTACACTAAGAGTTAACAAATGAAATCCACAAAAGATCTCTCTAACGTTAAAAGATAAAAACTGATTGGCATAATAGATCCCCGAGTGATTACCGATTTTCTATTGATCTTACCAAGGTTTTCTCGGGATAAATCTGATGAAAGGTCCAAGATCATCTCTAACAGTGTAAAAAGTAATTCCTTAAAAGCTGATGTCAAATATACGAGAAATCCTGCCTCTCAAACATCAAAATCCCACTATTAAACTCCACAACTACAAAATATTTTTTTTATAAATCTTTCACAGGATCACTCAATCAATTGGTTTATAAGAAATCAATTTTTTTTCCCTCAAGTTCTGTTAAAAAAATTCAAAATTAACCATAAAATTTCAGAATTCAGTATTATACCTAAGTTAAATCAAGATTATCACGTACAATATCTTATGCTATATAATCGGAGTATTTTCAAAATAAATCATTAAAAATGATCCAAAGAAAAAAAATTGGTTGATTAAGTATTCCATGATCAATTTTAGTACATTGTTTTATTGAGTTTATCAATTAATCAATTTTAAAAGTGCAAGAAATTGCATTTTTTCTTCTTTTCTTTTTTTTCTTTGTGTCTTTCCCTTTTTTTTCTTTATTTATTGTTGTTTATTTTGTTGTTGTTGTTGTTTTTTATTTTTTTTTTATTTTTTTTTTTTTTTTTCATTTTTTGGTTTTTTTTTTTTTGGTATTATAGAAACTTGACATCACTGATGTCATCTATGTTTGTTGTGATTTTTTTTAGTATATAATATTCCACCCAGGTCAACTCCAAGTGAGAAAGGTTTTTTTCTATTTACGTCATGTCAGCAATTTATTAGCTATTTGTAATGAAACAATTTTTCTTATTAATCTCGAGGATTAATCTACCACAAGCTTATGTGGTGTTTGAGGGTTTGAGGGTGCAAGTGATTCCGACACAGAAAAATCTTTTTCACTTGTGGTCAACTGGGGTCTGTTCCACAGTGGTTAGACACCTTCAATTTGAATGCTTACACCATAAGTTAATTCCTCTGCCATTATGCCCCTATTAAGCACAAGGAATAAGCTAGGACACCATTATTAATAAAGTGAAAATTCTATGTTGAAAACCACATTTATTGATTGATTGATTTAAATTAATTGGGTTTTAAATCCAAGTCAAGAATATTTTACTTATATCAAGATGCCACCAGCTATAAATGAAGTGGCAGAAACCTTTGCATTGTACTAAGGGTAGTGTGCAGGAAGGGTTCTTAAGCATGCCAAGCCTGCCATGACACAGGGCATCAATTTTAAAGGTCTTCTCCAACGGACCCCCCTGACTTTTATTTCTAAATGCTGAGTGTTTGGCGAAAGAACAGTCACTACCAATTTTCAAATCTTGGTCAGACCTGGTTAACGTTCAAACCTTGACCTTCCACAAACAATGCGAGCACCTCTACCAACTGAGCTGTTGTAGTGGCCTGAAACCCACAAATACATTCTACAACATTATACTGAGAAAAATAAAAATTCTATGGTGATAACCACCCAGATATTACAGGGCAGCATACTTTGGAAGTAAAAATTCTATGATGGTCATCACATAGATATGATAGGACACCACACTGAGTGAAATGAAAATTCTTAATTGGGCATTAAATAGATATGATAGAGCACCATAATGAGTGAAGTAAAAATTCTATAATAGTCACTACCTTTATATGCTACAGCACCACACTAAGTGTCATGAAATTTATAGGATGGTCAACAACTAGATATGCTAGGTAGAACTGTAATCATGGGACAAATGGGTATCGTGATATCACCAATTAAATGGCTATATCGTCGCTAAATTATCACGATTTTTTCCAGACTTTCTGAAAATACAGTAGAGTAAAAACTGTTTTCTGAAAGATTCGTAATCAAGATAATTATTTATTACTGCATTTATGTGTGTTTTTGCTTTATAAAATCAACAAAATTTTTATTAAACGGTGATCTGCGATATAGCGATTTTGACTATTCATCATGGTATCATCGTCTGTAAATTTTCAGCGATGATAATCATGATGGCGATATATAATAAAAGCTCTAATGCTAGGGCACCATACACCATACACCACATTTGGCACTAAGCAACAATAGATTTACAAAGGCACAAGGGAAAGTGAAGTTATTTGATGATGGACACCAAGCATAAATTGAACAATGAAACTTAAGCATCAGGCCCCAGTTTCACAATTATTACTCAATTGAGTTACACTCAACTTATATATTCTCATTTTTCTCTCATCAATATATCAAAAATTTAATTTTTATGAGAAAATGTTTTGTTTTGTGTAACAAACCTTTCCTAAACTATTTAAATATATAACATCTGAGTTTCAGTTTTAACTCTGTAATGTCTTAAAAATTGACATTGTAATATTTCCTGATTTGAGTTGAGTTTACACTCAACTGAGCCAATAATTGTGAAATTGGGGACACATAAACAACATAAATAAATTATGTTGGGGCATCCAACATTGCTGTCCAAGTTGATTAAAATTTCTGAACAAAATCTTGATTAGGCACTGGGCCAGGCAAAATTAAAACCTTGCTTAGGCACTGGGCTAGGCAAAATTAAAACCTTGCTTAGGCACTGGGCCAGGCAAAATTAAAACCTTGCTTAGGCACTAGTCCATGGAAAATTACAGCCTTGTTCAGGCACTGGTCCAGGCCAAATTAAAACCTTGCTTAGGCACTGTGCCAGGCAAAAAAAGAACCTTGCTTAGGCGCTGGGCCAGGCAAAATTAAAACCTTACTTAAGCACTGGGCCAAGCAAAATTAAAATCTTACTTAGGCACTGGGCTAGGCAAAATCAAAACTTTGCTTAGGCAGTGGGCCAGGCAAAATTAAAACCCTGCTTAGGCACTGGGCCAGGCAAAATTAAAACTTTGTTTAGGCACTTGGTCAAAAAAAATTGAAGAAAGGCTATGTTGCTTTCAATGTAGCACTGCTTAGGCATCAAGCTCACTCTGTTAATACAATAAACTGTTCTATACGTTTAATTGTACTTACAGTTTTTCCAGTAGCTGAGATGAAGCCTCTGTGCGGAAGGGATCCTTCTGATCCAAGACTTTTATTTTTCTTGCTAATTCTCTGACATGTCTTGACAGTTTGTTGTACCTAAAACAATGAATATAAAGTATTAAACAAAGCTAAAGGCTTTCCTAAAACTATAGGCTCATTAAGTAAGAACTTATCCTAGCTTAAGTGGTGTAGAGTGTTTAAGAGTACTGTAACAAGAATTCGGCAGACCCTGTGCTAATTTTCACTTTTCAGGCAAATTTTCAAAATAAGATCAAAGTCTAGCTCTGAACTTTATTTAAATCCAAAAAATGTGATATTATACCAATACTTTAGTAATGTTTAATCTAAGATTTGAAGAGGGGCCTCAGTAGCAGAGTGGTCTGAAGTGTGCTTACAGATCACAGTGTCTTTTACTGTGGTCTGAAGTGTGCTTACAGATCACAGTGTCTTTTTACTGTGGTCTGAAGTGTGCTTACAGATCACGGTGTCTTTTTACTGTGGTCTGAAGTGTGCTTACAGATTACAGTGTCTTTTACTGTGGTCTGAAGATCATTGGGCACTCCCAATTCTTCTACCATCTCAGAACCAACCTCCTTGACATAAGTGGGAATAAATATGTTTTCTGTTCCCTTTGAAGAAAAATTAGGAAAGGTAAGAAGGTTTGGTTTTCTAAAATATTTTACTCTTATTAATCACTGTAGTAATCAGTTAACAGTTTAACCTAGGCCCTTAGAGGCATGGTGATCCACAAGTGCATCATCCTTCCTTAATACCACTTGGCTACTGAGACTCGCTCTTAGAATATGATCAATGAATACATGTATACACTTTTCAAGATTAGTCAGAAAATGAAACCACCTGACACTTTACTGGCTTCAATGATTACAGTTTACACCTCTGTAATACAAGCTGTAGGAAAACTCTGGGAATATCTGTGCAGATTTTAAGGAACTGTTTTTAACTTTGCAGGAAGGTTCTTTTTGTTGCAGACACTAACTTGCTATTTCCTAATTGTGTCAGCACTATCCTGTTACAGTGTTAGACTTGAACTTACTAAAAGACTGATTGATTGATTGATTGATTGATTGATTGATTAATGGGTTTTAGTATTATCTCACTGTCACACTGTGGTGCTCATGCCAATTAGATTATTTACCATAATGTGCTCATAAGTGGTAGTGAATTATGTGCATATGTGTTTAAATGACTTTTAGGTGCCAATTTACAGAAACAGGCTACTCAAAAAAGGATGAAGTGACTTTTAGGTGCCAATGCACAGAAACAGGTTACTGAAAACAGGAAGAAGCGACTTGTAGGTGCCAATTCACAGAAACAGGCTACTAAAAAAAGGATGAAGTGACTTTTAGGTGCCAATTCACAGAAACAGGCTATTCAAAAAAGGATGAAGTGACTTTAAAGTGCCAATTCACAGAAACAGGCTACTCAAAAAAGGATGAAGTGACTTTTAGGTGCCAACTCACAGAGACAGGTTACTCAAAATAAGATGAAGGTTGGCTCTCCTAATGAATGACCAGATGACTGGTTAGTATCTTATCAAATTACAACTACTGATAAATCATTTATAGCGCAACTAAACTAGTAGTGGTGTCGATGTGTTATATATAGTAGGTATAATAATCTTTTAGCCTTGTGGTAGAGTGCTCGCTTATCACACACAAGGGCCAGGTTCGATCCTCAGTCGGAGAACTCAGTGAGGATGTTTTTTTTCCTGAGCTAACTCCTGTTACATTTGGCACCCAACAAAATAACGAAGAGAGGGGTTGTGTTAGATTTTCAAGTTGGGAAATCTCAAGATAACAGCGGGGAATGTAGCGGGACTAAGCTAGTCGTGGTGTTGGTGTGTTATACACAACTTAGGTAAAATAGAGTGAATTACTGCCAAACTATCCAGATCAGATCTATTAGCCTCATGGTAGAGTGCCCGCTTATCACCTGGAAGGACGGGTTTGATCCTCAGCTGGGACACTTGGTCAGGATGTTTTTTCGTTTTTTTTTTTGTTTTTTTTTTCAGGTGTTTCCTCCCTCCTGTTATATATTTACTGTCTCACCTCAAGCTTTAGTTAGAGAACTGGGACGTTGCGTATTTAAAGCGTGTTTTATTAGAAACAGAAGTACTAAATTTCGTCTTTAATAAGTTGACATGTAAAATCTTTAGTTGCAAAAAATGATAAAAGTGGTAAAACTTACCCCCCCCCCCCCCCCCCCAACACACACATTATTTTCAATATATACGATTATTTTAATGACGTCACAAATATGGCCGCTTTCACGGTCCGCCATGTTACTCGGTGAAAACAAGATCTTGACGACGCGCAAGGTAACGCTTGGTTGATTGTGCACCTTGCCATTATTCATTTAGCCGTACGATTGTTCAGTTGTGTTGTTGATTATTTTGTATCTTAGAATGAGTTACAACTTTTTTGAGGGACTCGAAGATGTTCATCAAGAACTTTATAAAAGTAAATTATGTGCATCAGGACCCCAAATGTGCCCTTATAAAGTTCATGCAGATACATGGATAAACGATCCTATGAAATGACCCACTATGGAATATGGTGATTTTTTAAGAATATTTTCATAAAAATGTGAAAATTGTATGGTTTTTAAAGAAAATTTTGAAATCATTGGTAGCAAAATGCTATTTCAGCTTTCAATATTAAAAATCTAGACAGTATTTTTATCAATATCATTCTTTGACATTTTTATGCAGTTTATAATTAACATTTTTTTTGTTTTTTTTTTTTTAGTAGAAAAATCAATGATTTTATTGTGATTGTACTATATTTAAATAATGATAATACTTGTTAATTATGAATTTACTATTTGTGTTTGATTTCATATTAAATATATTAAATTTCATATTTCATATTAAATATATATTTTTCATATATAAATTCAGCGTTTTTAAGGATTAGGAATATATAACAAAGCATAATTAAAGTAATTAAACTGGTCAGAATTTTTCAGTAAGACAAACAATGTGGATCTTAACATACATTTTCTATTTTATCTTGCAAAAACACATAACACTTCAGTAGTGAAATATGTGATTAGAACTAAATGAGAAAGTTATCAACACAATTGCCAACCATCAATTATAAAATGTATGAAGAATGATTGCAATTTAAAGAAATTCAAGAATCATGCAACAGAAGAGTGATTAAGATGGTCAAAGAATAAAGTTATCTAAAAAAAATGATGCGAAAAAAAGATATAGCTGACTGAAAGAAATGCATATCTTTGTCAAAAATAAAATTCATCCATGGATTTTTTATCTCCTATGATCGTGATTCCTAACATAAAAATCTAACAAAATCCCAGAAAAAATACATCAATAATTAACTAAAGATGCAGAATGCACCTGTTATTATTTTAAAGGACAATGTTTAAGAAATAGCATAGATTATAAAATGGGGTTTTAAGATAGGATGGACAGAAAAATAAATTTTACTTAATCCTTCAAAATCTTATGCCACTATACATTTTAAATGTAGTTTTAAACAGCCTTTCTCTCTGTTGAATTCATCTCAGGAGCTGTGGCATGTCACTTCCTCGCCCTTTTATAAAAAAAAAATACTGATGTTTTATTTAAGTTCAATATAAGGTAGGGGAAATTTTCAAATTTTATTGGGTTCCGTCCAAATATGCTGTTCTTTGTGATGCACATTTTTTGTCTGGTGTGTATTCCATTCTGTACCATCATCATTTATTCTCTTGCATGCAATTATCCATCTCTTGCGTCTTTCTAGGTTTACTGGAAAACTGTGAAAACTTATATGACTCTTTAAATTATGATTTGTGCAGCCCCATGCTACACAACTCTTTGGCATTTTGAATAACTATGAATTTTTTATTAGTAAAAAAACATAGTATTATTTCATAAATCCAGGTAAATAACAACAGCATCCAATGTACTGTCTCAGTAATCAAAGGTGTCGTAATAAGTAGGATACATTTATTGTAGGAGTATTGAGCCCATATAAAATCTTAAGTTACAAATAACAACCTCCCGGTGTCGCAATATACACAGGTGTCATAATGAAGTTTATCGTACGAGTATTGAAACCATATAGGTATCCAGGTAAATTCCATTAACCCTTACCTATGACTGTTTATCCAGTGATTTTACTTACTGGCAGGAAACATTATTTATAGTCATGAAATATATCATGACTGTGTCTATGGAGTGTGGTGTTATATATTTATGTTGCGAAAAAAATGCCAAGAAATAAAAAAAATCATTTGGCGATCTTTTTCCAATTTTTATTTTTATTAATAAATCTAAACAAAAAGCCCTCGCAGACTTAAGCTGCGATAAAATATAGTAAAACGTATAAGTTATGCACCTATATTTACGTTTATATATTTATATATCCGCCATGTTGATTATTGTTTTCACCGAGTTTACTGTTACTAGAGCATGGATCGCAGCGACCCCTAGCGGACAAAAATCATCGTATATAAACCTACTTCGTATAATCTTCTCTTCGCTGTATATAGTATTTCTTCATCACTTTCAATTCGTGTAGATTATTGTCAACTTCCCATGATATAAAATCAACTTTCTTCAAAAGTTTTTTCTCGTGAAATTTCAATTTTCTTACCATTTTGTTAACTCACACACGTGTTTGACAGATAACCGGAAGTTTATTATTGTGTCGGCGACATCTGGTGGATAAAATTTCCGATAGACAAGTGCGCGTGACGTAATATAATGTATTGGTCGCGGGAAAGTATAAATTGTAGTTTTTTTGTATCTATTTTAAATGAGAAACAAAATGGGAAATAAATAAATAAATAAATGCTAGATATTAAATGCATTAAATTCGTATGATTTAAATATATTGTACGCATTCGTTAACAGCCGGTGGTAAAAAGACTACCAAATTCTAATGTTAGAGAAACATTTTTTTAAATAATGATGTAATATGTAGTATGACTTTGTTAAAATGGGTCGAACTCGGGTAAGCGTTGGTATACAGGCGATCCATCACAAGGAAATATTTGAAACTGAGAAAAATCAAGACAAATTTATTAAATTGCCCGGAAAATATATAGGGTGGCCCCGTCCCCAAGTATCTGTAAAAGATGTAGATAGACAGATGCGTGTCTGTCGCTCTGTCTTCAGCTAATAGTGGTTGAGACAACAAATTTACTATTAATTCTCAAGTCCGTGTAATATTTTAGGATCCTTCTGAACCGAGAGATCGTAAGTTCGAACCCTAGCCGTGTTTATATTTTTAGACTTTCAAGTACATACCTATCAAGTCACACGCATTGCGCGTGTCACGCGCATTTTGGATGTAAATCACGCTCACACGCTAAAATTTGATTAATACACCATAATCAAACTAACATTAAATAAAAACTGATGACATAGATCTATCTTAAATTTGTTATCATTTTCAGATGCCGAGATCCGGTATTATAAACCGATCCGGTAATAATTGTTGGTTTTTTGGTGCATGTTTTGTAGATTCCGCCGCTGTTGTTTATGTCTCAGATTACAAGTGACTGAACGATCCCCCCCCCCCATTTTTTCCGGGGGGGGGGGGGGTAGTTTGAAAGTGGAAAGACTTAAAAGTGGAAAGTGACTGTTCTTTCGCCAAGCACTAGGCATTACAAAATGAAAGTCATGGTTCTTTCGGATGGGAACTTAAAATAAACGAGGCCCCGTGTCACTGTAGGCATGATATGATAAAGAACCCTGCTGTATAATGCCATCAGTGCAACACACAGGCAAAATTTCTGCACTTTCGCATATAGCTGATGACGTCTCGATATAAGTGAAATATTCTGACTGGGACGTTAAACATTATTATTCAACTCAACTCTCGTAGCGAATAGCTGATAGTTGATGATGCTACTGTTATGTGCAGAATTTTGCATATTCCTTTTGGTAATTGAAAAATTCAAAATTCTGCATTTAACACATTTAACAACATTACAATCAATCAGCCTTCGGAATCTAAATATCTTTGATCATCCCTTTGTGTCCCTTTTCTTGTAGTCACGTTTTTAAACACCGCGCTTGCATTCTATAATATGTATTTTTGTGTGTGCGTTGCGTTCTCTTAGCAAACTGAGATCAGTGATGTACGGAACACACCTTATTCTGTATGTTTCTTTTATTTTTCTTGTCTTTCTTTCTCCCCTCCTCTCTCATTCTCCACTTGGACGTTAAACACCATTACTCAACTCAACACACACACACTCTCTCTCTCTCTCTCTCTCTCTCTCTCTCTCTCTCTCTCTCTCTCTCTCTCTCTCTCTCTCTCTCTCTCTCTCTCTCTCTAGGGGGCCTCGGTGGCCGGGTGGTCTAAAGCGCGCGCTTACGGATCACAGTGCCTCTCACCGCCTGGGTTCGAATCCCACTCGGGACAGATCTCCTAGTGTGAGAAAGTTTGTTAGTTCGCTTGCCGAAGGTCGGTGGGGTTTTTTCGGGCACTCCGGTTTCCTCCACCATACCAGAACTGACTGCCTCGAAATAAGTGAAAGAATTATGACTGGGGCGGAAAACACCATTACTTCTCTCTCTCTCTCTCTCTCTCTCTCTCTCTCTCTCTCTCTCTCTCTCTCTCTCTCTCTCTCTCTCTTCGAGGCTCTATCTCTCCTTTTATTTTTATTTTTTTGTGGGTTAGAAGCTTTTATAAATTGAGATATATTACTTCCTTGTCTGGCACTCGGCATAGAATTAAGTATATATAGTATTAAATGGTTCACCGGCGATGTCACTCAGCCATGATAAGGAGCTTTGGGGTTGTGTACTTGTCTGTGGAAAAATGACTAGGTGAGCTAGCACCTTACTAAAAGTAACTGAGTGCCGCTAGTTCAAAACAGACCAATACACACTATCGGAACATCGCTCGGCTTCTCCGACTGGCATACGCGATCTTGATTTTAGATTAATCCGAGTTCAAGTTCTTTATTTGTAAAGTTATAACATTGAGAAAATACCATAGCATATAATATCAAAAACATAATAATAACATACGCGAGTTGATACAAATATATATGTGCACAAAATTAACACAAATTCAACCAGGAGAGACGACCCTCTCGTTTATAATATTTATAAATCTACATTTGATTGTTAAAACAGATATTTATTTCAGAACGTTTGGACAATGTCTATAATATGAAGGGATGTATTTTATTCTAACCTCAGTTAAGATTTTACAATTCATAAATCCAGAGATGGATAATCTTGCTTTCATAGCTGAATACCTGAAAAATTGCTGATGTGGCGTTAAACAACAACAACAATCAGAACAACTTTAAAAAAATAAGAATCCGGAGTTTTTCGTGAAACAGATAAATATTCTCGATTTCCTTATCATATGCGGCATTGAGCGAAGACCCAAATATTTATTTGTCAGTCGACAAATGAAAGCTTTTGTTTTAATTTTACTATAAAATAAATTGAGTAATCGCTGTGCATGCATTTCAATTGGACAAAAAATAAAATTGCGCTGACTAAATTAGATTAATTAATGTCTGTTGGCATTTCAAAGTTAAAGAATGCAATTAAACCTTAAAGGTCGTATATCTAAGTTTTCACTGGTATGTAAATACATATAGTGTAATTTAAAAGTAAAAAGTATTTAAATATGTAAAGTGCGGCACATAACCAGACGTGTGCCATATGACGTCCCCAGTCTACCGTATCTGGCTGACTCGCGCGAACTTAGTGTGCAATACACTGATTTATGTCAACAAAAGCACGACTAAATTGTAATATTACTACGCGTCGTGCTGATAAAAAATAGTGCAAGAATTTTACCAGTGTAAAAGTGACTGGTTTAATGTAAAAAGTTGTGTTAATTAACTGATATTATTGAACTCATCAACAGTTACTTTTAAATTCTGTTAAAATTAAGAATCACTTGGTTTTAAAATATTGTTTACCGGCGTACCCACGCATGGCGTAGGGATGATCTGTTTGGATGTAAAGTAATGCGAAGCGAGACAAAAAGTTTGATGGTTAGGGAATAGGTCACCGTTTCACGTTTTTAAATGTGCTATTGTTTTGTAGATGGGATGTATTTATTCTGGATGTATTAATTTTAACATCGAGTGATTTTAGAATGATTCTGCTTGTGGATTTTACAATGTAACGTGGATTTAATTCTTGTGGATTTTAACACATTGTGTGTAGTTATGTGTTACCTCTCTTCGTTGGATCTGGTTTTGGTATCAGTGATCATCGTTGTTACCCAAGGTAAAATTACCCCGTAGTTGGCCCCTTCTACCAAACTGTCCATCTCTCACCTATTTTAGTTTTGTTTGCAAAATTTTTCATTGTAACGAATTTTTTGCAGAAAAGCGAAAACCTTATTATTATCATACACTTTGTCGTTTAGATTAATTTGTAAAAAAGTTTTTTTTCAGAAAAAATCCGAATTTCAAATAATAAGTGTGATATACTGTTATGCTGTTTATCTCACTATTTTGGGGTTCCCTGTAGGATGACAGATTAGTATTTTTATAAGTTTCAATAATTTTCATTTAATTTCTGTTTAAAGTTTATTTAAGTGTCAAGAAAAATTATAAATTTTCATTATTGTTATTTTTATAAATTTTAAAATAAAATGTTTAAAAAAAGGTGTAGTTTATGTTTGATATGAAACTAGAATTGAGAAAAAAATATTTAAAATTATAAACCGTAATAAAAGTTCATTTTTTTTTTTTTAAATTGTATTTTTTTTTATTAATTATTATTTTTCATATTTTTTAAATTTAATAACTCTGTCATCAAGAAAGAAATATTCAAAATGTGTAACTTAATATTTAAAAAAAGAATAGATATAGTTTTCAGCTTAAAATATTACACAATACATTATACACAAAAAAGAAAACAAATTCGCTTAAAAAAATAATGAAAAAAGCTTTATATTTTTTGTTGAAACTGGTATAATTACATCTGTTACCCTGTTAATGCCAGCGCTTACTAAATTGAATATTTTATATACAGGCAGTTAGCATACAAAATATCTTGTTACTGTTATGCGGTAATTATGGACAAATTATTTCAATTGATGGTATGCCATATTGAATCTTTTGTACAACAACGTCATTGAATAGGTCTGCGGTTTTAAGAAATTTATATAACATAGCTTTTTTTCATTTTAAATTAGACATAATTGTTAATTGCTTTAATTAAGGTAATACAAATTTTTGAGGTTCATGTTATTTGAAACAATTCCAAAAAAATTGACAATTGGCATTTTGTCTTTTGAAAAAAAAAAAAAAAAAAAAAAAAAAAAAAAAGTGGATTTAACCTTTCCTTTTTCCTTTTTTTTTAATAAATCGAATTATAAAATGCAGTTATTTGTAAATTTCAATCAAGATTTGTTTATAAAATTTACTAAAAAATAATGTATTTTAATTAGCCTTTAAATTAAAAAATCAAAAATATAATTTCATTTGTGTAATTTGGTTAATTTGAATCTAGAAATTTTGAATTTTTCTATTTTAAAAAAGTATAGTAGTTAATATTTTATTTTGAAGTAAAATTTACTTTTGAAGATTCATAAACTTCGAAGCACAAAATCTGACACATATACATGACCATTGGGTATATTTTAGTATGACAAATAATTTTTAACTCCATAGCTTTTCCTTAGAAAATGTACCCTTGCAGTTTTTATTGGTCTGAAACTAAAATCCAGTGATTCAGTTCCAGGGACTACTGATGTAGTAATTTTTTTTTTATGTGACCCTCGGATTCTTTAAAATCTACTGGTCAAAAATGAAAATCAATTGGTTTGGGATTTCGAACCTTGATGAATATCTTCGGGGACCATTTTGGTTCGTTATTGACAATTCACACAAGTGTTTTTTGCTAGACTGTTTAGTCCAATGATGGAACCCTAAATATTATGGTCCATGAGAAAAATGTGACTTTCATGGACTTGAAACTGGTGGATTTTTACCCATACACATAAAATTTCAACTTAGTATCACTAGTATATGTAAAGTAAAAAAATTCAGAAAAGTGGAGTAACAAGTTTTAAGCCCCATTCAAGATTCTTTTACTTACATCTAGTCAGTTCTGGGATGGTGGAGGAAACTGGAGTGTCTTGAGAAAACCACTGACTTACAGCAAATGAACTGACAAACTTTCTCACACTAGGATCTGTCTCAAGTTGGTTTCAAACCTAGATGGTACATGTAAGAAAAACTTTGATCCGTAAATACGTTTTTAAAAATGAGTTAGTTGAAACCCTTGTAGAATGGAAGAAAATTTAAAATTTCAAAACCTGTGTAAATCTGTCCTCTTTAAACAAATAATTTTTAAAATTTGAATTTATTTAAGACAAATTTTGATGTCTTCTTAGATAAAAAGTGATATTGCACGACTCAAAAATCAGATAAGATGTGTCACTTTTTTAATTGTTATCTAAAAGTGTCGGTCAAGTGCATATCCGGATAAGATGAAAAGATCCCAAATTAGAAATACAGATAATGAAACCACAAATATTGATTGCTGCTAAGATTATTAACTGAAAAGAAAAGAAAGAAACTAAAAAATAACATGTATTAACAACATCCGCAACTGAAAAAAAAAAAAAAAAAATATCAAAGCATAAAAAGAGAACAACTTCAGGTTAACTAAACCACAATAACAATGCAAGAATTTTTTTTCTCTTTTTATCAAAGCGCAAAAATAATTTATTTTTTATGAAAATAAAGTAAATATATATTTTCCAGTTTCCTGCCAGGTTGTGTACAAAAATGTACTTGGTTACCCTGGCGATGTAGGCACATACTACTGTGTAGTAAAAGTTCCATGTGTGAACAGTTGAATCATAGGGTTATTTTGAGATTCTCGTAAACAGGAGTGATTCAGTGTTTGGTGTTATACATTGTGAAAATTTATTAAATAATTGAAATACAAAAAAACATACCCCCGGTATATATATATATATATATATATATACATGTATTTCCTACATTGTATATATGCCACAAATTTTATGTTGAATAGGCAGTATTATAAGGGTCTCAAATATGTTCAAAGTTCAATTCTCATGTTTCTCTTTTTTTTTTTTTTTTTTGGGGTGGGGGGGGGGTGTAGGAGATATCCTTGCTCGGGCTTAAAAAAAAGAGGGGCCATGTATTTGGTTTTTAAAAATTGGATTAACATATATGTAGTAACATATTTAGATGCATTTTATTTGTAAAGATAAGCATTCAGTAATAGAAAATTAGACAGAGGTTGAACTGGATTTATTCCAAACTTGGTTAAGGCTTATGGAGGTTGGCCATGGTTGGCCTACATACAGTATTTTTGTGGTAAAAAAAAATAATTTTGGGGCTAATTGAAAAAGTGGTCCCTTCTAGATAGAATAATACATTTTGATGAATTCACAATTTCCAGATACATGAAAAAGAAGCATGATTTAAAAATGTCAAATGATGTTATCCTGGCTCAGTTTCCTAGTGATAGAGTGCCTTGAGACATGAGTTCAGGGGTTCAAACCCTGGACAGGTCATAAAAAAGACTTGAGATACTGCTCCTATGTCTGGCACTCAGCATTAAGAGGACAGAGTATGGATTGATTCACCAAGTGCCAGGATAATGTGATGGGAGAGTGGTATGCAAGTCTACAGCATACTGACTCTGTGACCTAGCACCTTAACAATAGTCACCCTGAGCGCAAACTAATCATGGCAAGTTACACCTTCTCACACCTCACATCTACTCAAAGTTGTTTCTAGATGAATTTGTAGTGATTAACGACCTTGCTCTTGTCTCCAATAGCTGAAGCATTGCTGATGTGGTGTAAAACAACAATACAAACACCAACCAACCATTCAAATTGATGTTGCCAAATAATGGATCTTTTGACATAAAGTATGTTCTTTTATGTCACTTTGTACGGAATAGTTCAGTAACCTGGTGGATATCTAATATTTCCAAAATTTTTATATAGTAACTTTAAAAATATTATTTATTTCAGGATTTCCCTCCTGTTATCCAGATCCATGCGAAAATGGGGGAGTTTGTTATTCATTCCGCAATGGTACCAATGCTTGTATGTAAGTATCCCAGTTTGCTCTAGTTACAACAGAAAATCTTTTTTGGAACGTAATATCTCTAGTGTCGGGTTCTTCAGGGTTGGCTCTGTCTCTTGGAAAATTGGAGTCAAGAAAAAGGAGTCCGATGTAAAATTAGGTACCCAATTTATATGAATCAGTTCAAGTGAACCTCAGAAACTAATAGCTTATAATGAAATTGATGAACATTTTGGAGCTGAAGTCAATATTTTGGAGCCAGTAATTAAAAAAAAATAGCAATTGGCTAAATTGGTGAATGGTAAAGCAATCCCTGTTTGTTTTTAATATTTTGTTGGAAAGTGAACAAAAACATGTGACTTACTTTTGATTACATAAACTCATGAAAGAATGTCTGAGACAGCAGACTTGGACACTAGTCTGCATTGAATGAAATTTACGAGTATCAAAATATCAACTGTTTAACATCTGAGACTGAAAAAAGTTTTGCCAATTTGTTATTGATTTGTGTTTAGCCTGACTATCAAGTGCATGTTTGTTGTGATCAAGTTTATGGTATACTGTTAAATTTTGCATATGATCTCTCTCTCTCTCTCTCTCTCTCTCTCTCTCTCTCTCTCTCTCTCTCTCTCTCTCTCTCTCTCTCTCTCTCTCTGCTAGAGTGCATGAGACAGAGAATGACATTATGTTGTTTTTTTGTGCAAGTGTGGGTGTGTATTACAACATGACACAATACGTGTATTTAGTATAAATGCCACATATATACATATTATTACATGTGTGTAAATATCTATTTCTGCTTTATTATCCCAATTATGGCACAGATAACATTGGTAACCTGCCAGTACATTGCATGTTAAGGACTCGTTCATATTTGACGTCGTCATTGGGCCGCGGTATATACATACACTTGTACAGACTAATCAGAACAATTTTGATTTATCAGGCCCCGGTCATAATGACAATGGGATTACATTCTGTTGTGTTTACATGATAATTATTCCACACAACAAACATATCTTATTAACGTTTTTAGTGCAAAATGTCCTGATTTTCGTGATTAGTAAACAGGGATTTTTTTTCTCTCGGACAAGGTGTTTTTTTTATTTATACCAATGCATTGTGTGGGAAATTTATAATTTAAAGCTTAAGTTGTCAATAGACTTAGATCTGGTTAATTATCTACGATTTAAAAAAAAAAAAAAAGATTCCTAATGGATTGATTTGTTAAATTTGTTAAATACATATAAATAGTTTGATGAACAGATTATGTCTAACAAGTAACTACTTATATGTATTGTGAATTTGTATACATTTACAAATCTGGTGACACATCACAGACTTTGAACACTACATTGTTCTGTGTTTCTTTTTGCCACTTTGAAACATGTATATATAGAAGACCTACGTAGTCCAGTGGTCTAAAGCATAGGGTTACAAAAACTCGGCACCTTTCAACCAGCTACTTTGGAAATCCTTGTGGTAGAAAGTTTGTCAGTGCACCTGCACTTCAATGAGCACTGGTTTTCTATGCTATCCAAGAACTGACTACCTAGTAGTGAAAGCATTTGTAACAGGAAGGAGAAAAATCCAGAGTCGGACTGGGAATTGAACCCAGGACCATACACACTATAGGCGAGTGCTCTACCAACTGAGCTACCCAGACTGCAACATATTTAAACTAGTATATAACTCAACTTTGAGATATAAAACAGCTCCAGGGCTACCACACATAGAACAGAATTAGAAGCCAGCTTGTCAGAAAATTTGTATATTTGTGTTATAAATTTATAAGGCCTAATTAAAAAAATTCTCTTGTTTGCTGTTTTCCGACTCATGTTGTCCACATATGGGTAGGTAGGTAGGAAAAATATTTTATTTTATTTTTTGAAAACTTAATCTATTACACTTTTGAAAAAGGTTAAATTGGTTTCATATGTTTCTTTTAAAACACATTTTACAATTTTTTGCTTACTACAGTCGTCTTTGTTTCTCCTTGTGTCTTCTCCCATGGAGAAAGTGGAATTTCCTCACTAATGCATAAACCTGCTCACAGGTTGCTTGCTTGGGTTATTGCCCTTTCATACTGATATTTACTTTGTATGAAAAGCCAAAAAAAAAGGGGGGGGGGGGGAATTGATGGCAATAAAATTTTTTGGGTAGGGGCATTTCAAGTGGGTCGGGCGGTCAACGGCAAACAAAGTTAATTTTATTTTAGGCCTAATACATCAAAAATTGTCATATGCAACAGTATGCTAGCAACAACTCAACTGTATTAAAATATGCAGTAACTTTTTTGCATTAAATGGACGAACATTACCAAGAATTTTGTTTAAATATATTTTGTTGCCAGCAATATAGACAGAGACACAAATTATGTTGCCAGTTTCTATATATTCACTATGCCAAACTTTTGGAATTTGTATCTGTTTATTTTGGATTGACACAAAAATCCATGTCATCAAAGTAATTGCCAGAAACTAAATTTTATTGCCAACCGGTAATTAGTGACATTGGCAATGTCTAGAGCAGACATTGACTAGTGTTCTGAGAGTGACAAAAATTAGATTTTACGAAAATGTTTCACAGTTTATACATTATGGTAGAGCTTGTTCCCACTATGGGGACTTCCTGCAAGGAAGCAAACTGCTTACAATTAAATTTTTAATGCAAGAATATTGCAAGCCTAGGCTAAACAAGGCCCTTTAAAAGTTTTATGGCCGTCATACAATATTGTTGATAAGTATGTAGTCACTGTATCCAAAATTATACTGGATATATTTGACTTACCATAGTTCTTTGTTCCTTTCATTCTCAAAATTGACTTACACATGACGACGTGAAGGGTGTAGGAGCTAGACAGGAGGTGCTTACCCTTTCGGAGCACCCAGCCTCACTTCCTTGATGGAAGTTCATGTGTATAACTAAATATGCCAGCTTTCTAAGTTTTCCTTTGTTTTGGAATTGTGATTTAGACAAGGACTGGTATGTTTGTGTTTTATTTGAAAACCATAGTCAACCTATACATTGAGTCTCATTAAAAATGCTGAAGAGAAGTTAAACATTCTGCAACCACACAGTCAATTGGTATCGTTGTTACTAAAAGAAAAAATGCTAAAAAGAAGTAAAACTTTATGCAACCAGCCAACCTCATATTGCACAGTAAATAGAATTGGATGTTTGATGAAAAGGTTACTTGTATATATATATACATGTATAATAATAAAAGCAGTTAACATGATTTCTAATACTTGCTGGAAATAAAATTGAAATTCTCATGTTGTGTGTAATCCCCCCAGCAGCTGGTTGAATCATACTGTTGATAGTCGTTTTCTTCTTCTTTCAGAATAACAGACAGGTAATCTTCATAATTTTTTTTTATCAGGTACAAATTTTTTGGAAACGTATTGATGAGTCATTGTAGAAATTCATCAGACATGGCCATTTTTGTTTTTGGCACATTTACTCTCACCCCCTCCCCTCTATCTCTAATGAACATATACCAGTAGTCTGTATCGTGACTTGTGCTCTAGATTGAAAAGTGTGTCAGGATTAGACAATGTTTTGGATTGCACAGGTCAATTTACATAGGGGAATGGAATTTATGTTCAAAAGGTGTCAGGATAAGGCAGTGTTTTGGATTGCACAGGTCAATTAACATAGGGGTTTGGAAGTTATTTTCTAAATGTGTCTGGATAAGACAGTGTTTCTGATTGCACAGGTCAATTTAAATGTGTCTGGATTAGACGGTGTTTTGGCTTGCACAGGTCAATTTTGAAAAGGGTATAAGATTTGTGTTTAAAAAAAATACATGTATTCAAGTTTAGTTAAGACATTGTTCTATATTTGATGCTTACGCAAGTGCATAAAGGTCAAACTATGTATTTTTGACTATTAGACATAAAACTCCATTTCACACTCTCACTTCACTGGTATAGTTGCTTTCAATACACACAAGTTAGGCCAAACAAATCAAAAATTTGTGCATTTCAGGTTTCACTCTTTAAAAAAATGTAGGGTCGGTAGATATCTTTTATATTTTTAATTTAAAATTTTTACTGAACAAATATTACTTAAAACAAAGGTCATCGCATTTAAGTTTATATATTTAAACTTTGATTTCTATGTAAAATCTGATCATAACATGGTATAAGCAAAAACTTGTAAGAGGAATAAAAAATAAAATCTAGAAGTCAGAATTTAAAAAAGACAAAAAAGCTTTGGGACTGGTACTGCTATAATTGGGGTAGGTTTGGAAACCAAAAACATAATTTTATTGGTTTGGCCTTAGTGTGTATGTACATGTATTTATCTAGCCAATATCATAGAAAAATGTGTAGTTTTATGATTTTGGCGACTTGTTAAAATAATACCACAATTAGTTCAAGGTCGTTTGATTTTTGGAATACTAAAAGTATGATCACTTGTCTGGTATCTATACTATTCCTACCTATAGAGTGCTGGCATGGCAACAGACAAACTTCGCACTTTAAAATAGAAACATGAATTTCCGTCCAAAAAATATTTATGCACCTTGTTCTCTTATTAAATTAATCATAAGTAGAAGATGGGTTGTCTACGTGGTTGTCCTGATGTGTTGATTATTAATTGATCATTTTGATCTTTTAAATGTCTTTTTTAAAAACAAAAGTTTTGGCTTCGGAATGGAAAAGTCTGTAGATTTGGAAATTATCACAGTACTAATGTAACACTTCTGCCAGACTTTTGTTAAAAATCAGAGTGGGTAACAGCTTCAAATTATATGGATGTGTAAGTTATTTATTGAAAGAAAGAGGGCAAAATTTTATTAGTGTCACTAAGCCCCACATAGTATCACTAGCCACTTGGTGTGTCACTATCCACCTAGTTTGTCACAGGCCACCTAGTTTTATAGTCACATGGTATCACTAGCCATTTGGTGTGTCACTAGCAAGCTGGTTTGTCACAGGTCACTTAGTTTTATAGTCACTTGATATCACTAGCCACTTGGTGTGTCACTAGCAAGCTGGTTTGTCACAAGCCACTTAGTTTTATAGTCACTTAGTGTCTCTAGCCACTTTGTGGAGCACCAGTCACTTTGTGTGTGACTTGTCACTTGGGTGTGTCACTGTCCACTTGGTTTATCACTAGCCACTTTGTGTCACTTGCAACTTGTTGTTACCAGCCACTTGGTGTAATCCTATATAGCATCTAGGTGGATTAGTGATAATATGCCAGCATGCAGATCACACTGGCTCTCTCATTACCTAGGTCAGAGTCTTTCTACAGGCAAATTCTAGCCTTGGAAAGCTTGTCATTTTCCTTGCCAAAGGTTGATGGTTTCCTCAAGCACCAATTGACTGTTTCAATATAATTGAAAGAATTCAGTGCATCAATTCTTGCATGTAGTGAAATTGTACATTTTCCCTCATTAAATTTATTAATTATTATTTTTTCTATAATTAATTTTTTTCTTAATTTATTTTTTTTAAACTGCTCTAACTTGAATTTTCTGTAACCTTTATTTTTAGTTTATTTTTACCGCTAAAATATTAAATTCATAGAGTATATATAGTACAGGTACTGCCAGGTGAAGTTCAACAGGTATACCTGTGAAGATTAGCCTCCGTAAAGGAATTTAAATATGAATAAAGCTTGAGGTACATTTAACATTTGGGAAAAAAAGGACACATGTTGCTGTCACAGCTGTTGTTTTGTGAAAATCCTTGATGCATGACACAGCTAAGAAAAAAAGTAGTCCCAGCATTCATTTCTACATGACAGGTGTTTTCTTCAGGTGTATGAACTTTAGTAAGGGGGAGGGGGGAGGGTCACACAATCATTCAGCGTGTCCACCTTTTTAATGTATAGGAATTTTATATCATACAAATTGAACATGGCACATAAATTTAAACTTGTTAGAGAAATAAAAAAAAATCTCAACAATGGTTTGAAAGCTGATGTTGTAGTTGTTATGGCTGTGTTAGGAAATTAATACTTTTCCCCCAAAAATGTTGAGATGACAATCAGGAAATAGGGTCTTAATGGATAATGTCATTTATCTGTGTAGTGGACAATTGACTGTTGAGGTTAAGGTGTCAGAATTTAAACAAAGAGGTTGGTCAGTCTATTGTGTCCATCTTGTGTCCAGTTTATTGTGTCTGACATATCCTGTAACAGATGTGGTCCTGGAGAGATGGAGATCATGCATATATTCACTATCAACAATAGTAGACTTTTTAGGTTGACATGTAACTCCCCTAAATCGACTAATGGAAAGTCTTTACAGAACAGGTGTGCTTACATGCTTGCACTAAACTGCATACAACTTGGCCACACCAGTAGTTTTACTTCAAATGATTTTTTTTGGAAAATACTAACTAAAACCAAAAAAAAATGTATTATTAATTGTAATTATTTTCATTCCCAAAATAATTTAATTGACTGTCTCAGAATCAGCTAGTATTGTACTAAAAAATTATTCCTGATTGTTGTAAGGGGCCATGGTGGCCGATCTGATTAAGGTGTTAGCCTTCAAATTAAGGCATCTTGTCGCTGTGGGTTCAGCCCTGGTTGAATGAAAGTGAGAAAGGTTTCTCCTTGTTACAAGTCCTTTACTGATTAGCTCGGTACCAGAATAATGGGACCGAATGGTCTGCGATGTTTATTTGTCACATTGTGATTAAGTGTACTCTTTAGGTCCCTAAACTGACAATTGTCCCATACAATCCCATCACCTGGGTCCTCGCACAGTAATGGGTCAATGGAACCATTTTAGTATGATTTGTTGGATAGAAAAAAGCAACAAGCAATTTCAAGATTCTTAACAACCTTGATTCATAATTATCAGAAAGTTCATGTTCTTGGGAAGCCTTTACATGTCAGGATAATTTACGCTTGCATAAGAAACGGATTTAAATTTTTTGTCCCAGTAGTAGGAAAGTTTTATTTCTCAGCCGAATGGAATGTCATGTAAAGGATTTTGTTTACTTGAAGATTATCAACCATGTTTGTTTTAGCATAGTTTCTAGTGTCACCTTCTAACTTATGGCTACCTTTTAAAAAATTTTAAAATCTTAAAAATTAAAATCGACATAGCTGTATAAAGCTGTAGTTTCTCCTGTATGTCATTCTCAAAGATATGTCATCCAGCTTACTATTTATCTCGGAGACTCTCATCCTTGTAGGTATGTAAAACTTAAAAGAGAATTCTTGATTAATTTTTGTATCATCCCATGTACAGATAAAGAAGGTCAAGTCTGCTCAATAACGTGTATGTTTAATGGATAAACCCTTGGCGACTTTGTCTTATTTTCCGAGGTTACATATTTGGTTTGGACTTAGTGATAAATGACAGGTTCGCTTGTTGTTATCTCTTTGTTATGGGACGGCCAGGTGGGGCACTTTGTTGTCTTTATTTTAAGGCCAGTGTGTATACTCTAACTTTTCTTAACTTTTTTGGCAGAAGAGTTTCATGTTAGCATTTTGACAAGCCTGTTTATAATATATTTAGTTAATTTTACCATTATGCCTAAATATCAAAACTCCATTCATCACTATATTTAGCCATATCTGTTAGTCTTGTTCATAAAAATGTTTTAAGTTTTTTGGGAGCCCTTAATTGTTTTATAAAATTATGATTAAATTATAAATTATCATTAATTTTGAGATTTAAGTTTTGTGTAGTGTGTCCAATTAAACTACTGAAAAATTTGAAGTTGTTTGGTTTAGTGTGTTTTATATATTTAAATTGTGGGGGTCAGTTTGGGATGGTAGAAAAAACTGGAGTGGCCCGAGAAAACTGGACTGACAAACATTATCAGACTAGAATCTGCCTGAGAAGGAGTCAAACTTTTTTGGCATGAGGCACTGTGATTGTAAGTGCATGCTTTTACCGCTCTGTCACCAAGGCCCCCAATTTTGAGCAGGATATGCTATTAATATTCGTATGGACAAATCTGGACTGCTTCCATGTTCTACCATCGTCTAAGAACTGACTGGCTCGTTTAAAGTGTAAGGAAATAGCTTATAGACTAGGGTTAAAAAAATTGTATCTCTTCTCAACTCCATTCCATTTTCCAGTATTGAATGGAGGAGAAATTAAGGACCCATATAAAGGGAAACAGGCAACTAGTACTCTGATCGGTGCATGTAAACAAGCTCTTTCTTGACCATGCAGTGACCATGCAATGACCATGGAGCAACCCTTTTGTGAAAGAAAAAAGAAAAAAATTCATTTCTCTTCTCAACTCCATTCCATTTTCCAGTTTGAAATGGAGAAGAAATTAAGGACCCATATAAAGGGAAACAGGCAACTAGTACTCTGATCGTTGCATGTAAACAAGCTCTTTCTTGACCATGCAATGACCATGCAATGACCATGGAGCAACCCTTTTGTGAAAGAAAAAAGAAAAAAATTCATTTCTCTTCTCAACTTCATTCCATTTTCCAGTTTGAAGTGCCCATATAAAAAGGAAACAGTCAACTAGTACTCTGGCCATTGTCTGTAAACAAACTCTGTCTTGACCAATGACCATGGAGCAACCCTGTCGTGAAAAAAAAAAAAAAAAAAACAGAAAAAATCTTGACATCTTAAATCAAAAGTTCAAATTATCTAAATTATCAATCCTTGAAAATAAAATGAAGATATCAAATTATTGGTGATTATATGTAAGATTTTGACATGACTCATCAACTCTTGTCTGGTTGGTCAGTGAGAAATGGAAGGTACATGTACATATAGAAAATTGGAGGGGGGGGGGGGTAATTATGGTGTGTGAAAATAACAGCGTGAATTAGCAGTGATATGATTACTATTTTTATCTTGTCATGATTCAAATTTTAAATGTTTTATAGTTTTTTAAAGTAATTATTTATGGGTCGTTTACTGTACTATTATTTTTTTCGTAATTTAAGAGAAAATTCTGACCTAAAATTGGACTACCTGGTAAGCCACCTGTGAATGGGGTTTTATATTTTAGAAGTAAAATTGGTTGTTGGTTTCTTAGTTGAATGTTTTACGTCACATCAGCAATTTTTTCAGCTATTTCTGACCAGAAAATTTTTTATTATCCTCAAGGATTAAACTTAACACAAGTTCATGTGGTGTGTGAGTTTGCGAACGTTTCTGATCTGCATTGCACTAGTGTGCAATTATAGGGACCCTGAGAGTGCTAATACACTTGCCTAAAATGTCACAGATAATCAGACCACTAGGTCAGTTTTACTGACCAGTACTGATCAAACCTACGAGAAGAGTAAACCTTTCCTATTTGCAGTTGACTGGGGTCCAACAAAGAGTAGCGAGATGCATGCATTGATTTTGAAGATTAATGATTTAAGTCATTCAGCCATTGCAGCCCCCAACTTTCCAACTTTTTATCACAGCTCTTTGTTAAAAAAGGTTAACTGTGAGGCCCTTTGACTTCAGTTTTTACCAGTTGTCCTAGTCAGCTTAGGTAGATTCCATTGGTAGGTTGTTTTGTCGTAAACATAGTACCAGTGATCTAATTAAGAAACGAGACCCATTGGCCTTAACGCTCATCTGAGGATACGTCCAAATTTTTTTGCAAAGAGCAATAAGACAATATATTAAGTACAGAAACTTTAAAAGCTTTCTCAAGTTAAGAACAACGACAAAACTTAGTCAGAAATATATAATTATTATAATTAATCCATACACAATCTTTGGTCTAGAAAGTGTTCAATTTAGACAGTTTTCAATACAGTCTCAGAAAGAACAAGGCAGAGTTTTTTTATCACATCCCCCCCCCTTCCCTCCTTTCCAAACCATTTGAACACTAAGAAAAAGTTAAACCCCCCCCCCCAACCTTCCCCTTCTTAAACCATTTTATTACCAAGAAAAATTATACTTGTTAATTTGTTTTAAAAGTATGTAAAGCTGCCTCATCTGAAGAATGTTTTAATATTATAAACCACCCATCAGTTATAAGTAATTATTATCATAATTGTAAGTTTTGAAATTGAAGTTAAAAAGGTTAGTTTTTTTTTTTACATGAATGATGAATGATTCAAATTTAAAAAAAAAATTATCTATTTTACTATTAAATTGTTAAGGCTTATAATTTTTAAAAAAAATTATATAAAAAATCTATTTAAAAAAATTATCTTATTTACATTTATAATGTTGAAGCTTATAATTTTTTTTTTTTTTTTTTTTTTTTTTTTTTTGTAAAAAAAAACCCATACAATTATTTTTTATATCTAAAAGATCTAATAATGATAAATAATATAAGAAAAAAATTGCATATTACATGCCTTATTGAATAGATTTAAATGCATTAAAAGAAATGAAACATAAATTTTATCTTGACAGGGATTTTTATTATATTGGAATTTACTGTTATAGCCTGGGGGGAGGAATAATAGCTGTGTTTACTTTTGAATAAACCTTTATAATGTTTAAATGCAGGTATATTGTTTCATCACATTGAGGGGAGAGGAAATGGGAAATTAAATTGAATGGGGATGTATTGATTTTTGAACAGCTGGGCCCTTTAGATCCTGACATAGCTGTACAGGGACTACTTTTTTGGCAGACTGTAAAACAGGGACTGGATTGAAATTTTGGATTGATTTATTCTTTTGAAATGAACTTATAGGCTAGACTTAAACATTCAGTAAATGTTAGTTTATGTTAAATTTGGTTAGTTTAAAAAGATGAAGTATATATTTTATGTACAATAAATAAAATTAAGTCCCGTCCAAATTTCCTTTTAGACAAAGTTCAAATTAGGCCCAGTCCGGTTTGCAATTTAAACTTTGCCTACTATTTGGTAGTACAGTAAAACCTGTCTACAAAGGCCACTTGAGGGACTGGCTAAAAGTGGCCTTTGTTGACAGGTGACCTTTGCAGACAGGGTTGATATTCTAAAGACCAGTTATGTCCCTTGATTTGCATTCGACATATAACTTCTCGAATTTAAAATTATAAAATGAATGCACAAAACACCAGTATAAATGTATATTATTAAAATGAAAAATTATTTTTATTTTAATATTTTAGGGACTCTTAAAATGCAAGAAAAATTATTGGCTTTGTGTCATTTATTGAATATATAATTTTCTATGCATCCATATATCTTTTTCAAAATATTTCTGAAAAAACCAGTTTATCAGGTGAGCTTCAAAAAGCCCTGCATTGGCATTTGTACCATTCTTACACTACCTAAACCCCTAGGCTAATAATCTGCATCTCCCATTTCTAGAAGTTGTCCCGACAACAGGGTTGCCAATAAGGGGAATTTTTTGTTTATAAAAAAAAAAAAATCTGGACAACTTTCACTTCAAAAATAATTTTGACTGACAAGAAAAAAACTTGTATTTAAGAAACAAGAGGACTAATAAAATATAAAAAATTGTTTTTACCGGTAATACATGTCCAGGTAACCTAACCCCATTGTGAGCCCCACTGAGAGGTGATAAAAAAATCAATACTTCACCTTGAATAGCCGACTTTTTGACAGTGTTTAAATCTTTACCTGTAACAGGTTACCGTTAATATAGGGCTTTATTGTGGATAATTGATGAACACTCTTTCAGAGGATATTATTATAAGCTTCTAATTAATGGATTAATTATTGTCAAGTGTTAATTTTATAAATTTGAGAAGAAATCGGCAAAAATGACTACTGTCCTGACTTCTATGTAAGACATCTTTATTTCCCGATTTACAAGTTTTCCATAGAACACATAGATTGATAAAATTATTTTTATTAGTTTTTATCATTATGTCTTGAGTTTTACCATTTTTTCAATGGATTTTATGGCTGTTTCCCCCCAAAGAATGTTCCCGAGAATGGGATTAGTGACCGTTGTACATAGGTAATTTTTCCGATTTGGCGGCCGTTAGGGTGACCGCTGACCGCGTCAGACAGGTGACCGCTTTACAGAGGTTCATTATATAGTAAAAACGTTAGGGACCGTTTCAGACTGACCGTTACTGACAGGTGACCGCTCTACACAAGTGACCGCTACCACAGGTTTTACTGTATATTTACACAGCATGGTGTTCATGGGTCATAAACCACTGTTAGGTCATGTGTATACCTGATTAATTGACAAGGGAAAACACCTGTCCCTAGGTAATGCAAGGTGTACTTTCATTGGTCAATGATTTACAAAGCTTGATTTTGATTGGATAATTTATTACTAGAAGGCAGATTGTAGTGACCTTGCAGGAAAGAAAAAAAAAGATATTATCTTTTGATAGATTTAAAGTCTGCTATATGTGTTTTTACTTATGTCTGACCTAAATTTTGAATCTTTATTATCAGTTGTACAACACATAATGTCATTTTTGTACCCAACATGAAAATGTGCAGACAGGCAGGGATGTTATAAAAAATTGTAGATCCTCAAATTTCAAATAAATCTCAACAAAAAGAAGTGTAAATTTAACAAAACACAAAAAGTAACATCTAAAATGTTCTTCTAGTTTAGATGTAAAATCATTTATTACAGTGTAGCAATAAATTTAACATCTTTTTTTTTGAGTCTAGAAAAATTAATACAATTTTTGTATGGTCTTTTTTGTAAATTTGATGTAAATGATAATTGTAACAGGATGGGGAAAATGGAATACCAAACCAGGGATGGAAATCCTTGACCTCTCGCAATGCTGTACATACCAAGCTATACAGACTGCTACATTCTTCCTGTTTTTCTTGAGTTTTCCCTGGTCTCACAATTAGAAAATTGAGAACTTTATATGTACTTCAATTGTCAGTCTACAAAACTAATGGGCTGCAGGAAAAAAAAGCAGGGATGGATGGGAGATTTAACCCCGGGATCTCTTACAAAATAGCCAAGCACTATACCAACAGTGCTTGTGGGACCTCCTAGACCCTGGAGACAGATGACTGGTTCCTCTCACTTCCTAGGTTTGAACCCCACTCTGCAGATTTGAGAGGGAGAAAGCTTGTCATTCCTCTTTGCTGAAAGTCTGTGGTTTCCTCTTCCATCCCAAAAATCACCATTATGATTTAAGTGATCCTAATAATCGATCAGAAGTTTAATAATCGATCATCGATGACAACGGCAAGTAGTTTCCGGATTGTAGTAAAGTTCGTTTCCTTTCCGGTTCTTGCTACTAAAAACAACAATGGTGGACGAGGATCTGATAATATATTGTATCCAGACACTTTTTACACAGTGCGATGCTTTGGCCACTATCAGTCTATCAGGACAAGGAGCTATCTAGCCTTTTACTTACAATCACAAAGCAAGAACACTTGGCTTTTACAATAAAAGTATTTATATTCAGCCTTATTTGTTTCTGAATACTGATGTACAGTTACTAAGCATATTTTTCTTTCTTGGTTTGGTTTTTCCCTCCAATGTCTGGAGCACCACCATTAAAGGTGTAACTGTAGCAACTTCACACTATTTAAATCCAGTTAAAAAGTCAATAAAAAAAGTCCTGTGGAATAGTATATTTCAATTATTATCGATTAATTGAACAATTATGCCTCTCCGATTATCGATTATAATTTTGTGTCCGATTGGACATCACTAGTTGTGGCCCATCTGTGGAAGTTGGGTTCAATTTTGGGCAGAAACTGCCAGTTAACAACAGAGAACCTGAGTTCAAGGATCTATGTATCAACCTGTATTTAAACATCTAAATGTTGAGCAAGCACTCGGCATTTAGAAATGAAAGTCACAGGGTCCTTCGGATGACGCCTTGAAAACTATTGCCCGTGTCACAGCAGATGCAACAGGTTAAAAAATCCTCTCTGTACATTGCCCTTAGCATACTGCAAATTTCAAAATTTATGCCACTTAACTTATAGCTGGTGATGTCTTAATATAAGTGAAATATTCTTGACTGGGACGTAAAACCCCATTGAATCAACAATCAACCTAAATGTTGAGTTGAAAATATAGGTACTTTAGATTAAATATGATTTGTTGTTTTCTGAATACCGGTATATACTGATATATACTAAATAATTTTTTAAAGAATATTATTGCTTATCACTTGTAATTTTAGAATCAGAATATTGGGTTGTTAGTCTGTAAATTAGTTTTATAAAATGCATTTTAAAAACATGCATTAAACTAGTATGCATATACTGTAAAATACTTAAAAAAGAGAAGATTTGTATGTTGTATCAGCTGTGCATACATATATGTATACTATACATGTGTGTAATTAAGTGTGTTAATTCATTATCTGTGAAGTAAAACACCTGTCTGTAGATTAACATCACAGGTGACAATAAACAATATACAGATGTTACATACTCTTAAAACAGCCAATACACAACATCTGCTACCACAAACTGTATAACAGCAGTTATCTCCCTTAGAAAGTAAAAATGCTTTTTTTTTCAAAAAGTAAAAAAACTTGCCTGTACAATAACTAAAAATACAGTATTTTGATAAGATACATGTGTATATAATTTTTTAATTAGATACATGTGTGTTTGATTTTTCTTAATTAGATACACATCATTTAATTTTTTAAATGTAAGATTCATGTGTATTTGGGTTTTTTTCTATTAGACACGTGTGTTTTCAAATTTTTTGCATTGAGAATGAAATGTAAAGCCGGTGACATAATGACAAATTAATGATCTTGCTGTTTTTTGTTAACCATAGAATTAGTTAATCATTTTAATGTTGATAGGAAAGAGGACCGGAGTAATGTGTTTTACACTGGAGTCAAGATTCTTTTCGCTCATATCATGAGGACCATTTCTGGGATGAGATGGGAGAAAGCTGAGATGTCTGGATGCTACGGGCTTTCAACAAAAAATTGACATTCTGACTTGAGGTTCTACCCAGAGAAAACTACTAGCTTTCAACAAAGATCTGACATTCTGTCACTAAGTTCTGACTAAAAAACGTAATTTAAACTCGGAAAAAAAGACAAGTTTTGATCTGTTAGTGCACACGTAAGACCACCAAGGAACCCAAAGCTGATAGCCAAGATTTATTGTAATTTTTTATAGTCTATTAAACCAATATAAATATGAGTAATCTATACAAAATTGACAGAGAAACTTACAAGAGTTGAATGGAGTGGCATGGATTGATGGAGTTTATGTCCCAGTCAAGATTATTTCTATAATACCCAGGTGGTTAGTTCATGGATGGCAGAGGAAGCTGAAATCCCAAGAGAAATTACAATCCTTCACAGTGGTTTTGCTTGCCTAAAATTACTACCGAATAAATGTAGTTTCCCCTTGAGAAATAAGACTAAAATTTCCCAATTCGACAACTAAAATTCCCCAAAAGGCAACAGCGACACACAATTAAATAGTTTAAGTTAAATCCATTTGTCCAAAACTGTTCTGACAGACAAAAAATGTTAGATATTGTCACAATATAAAATCTTTGCAATGAATTTCAAAATTCTGAGCGTAATATGTGACATAAAAAGGGTCCAAATTTTCCCAATCTGAAAGGTGGAAGGTAGTTTTTAAAAAACATAGCAAAATCACTGCTTCAGCAAGAAAATGACTATCTCAAGCTATGATTTACTCAGATTCAAGATTCAAAATTCAAAACTAGGCTTTGAAAGGTACTGGGTACTGTGTTGTGTAAGTGTGGCATTTAGACCACTCGTATACCAAGGCATCTGACGAGAGATAAATGGATTTTGTGTCTTCCATTGAAATTGTACTTTGAAAAATACCTGAAATCATAAAATATTTTAATGGTACAAGGTGTAAAGAGTGGAATGGAGTGGAGTAATGGTGTTTTACGCCCCAGTCAAGATTCTTTCACTTATTTCGAGGTGGTCGGTTCTGGGATGGTGGAGGAAACCAGAGTGTCTGGAGAAAACCACCGACCTTCGGCAAGTGAACTGGCAAACTTTCTCAAACTAGGATCTGTCCCGCGTGGGATACAAACCTAGGCGGTGAGAGGCACTGTGATCCGTAAGTGGGCGCTTTAGACCACTCGGCCACTGAGGCCCCACAAGGTGTAATGAGACAGTGGCATAGAGAATAGTGTAGCTGCTATGTCGTGCACTTAAAGCAAAGCTACATGACTTAATCATAAAGGGCAAACTGCTGTGACATAGTGACATGGAGAATAGTGTAGTTTCTGTATCCTGCACTTATACAAAACCAATTTGACTTAACCATGAAGGTGAATTGGTGGACATTGTTTTTCGGACAATTTTCTTATTATAGTTTTATTGGAAAGGAAAATAATCTACTGACATTTGACTGCTTCATATGGTCAGCCAGGTAATAAATGTTACCTGAAGCTTTTACCTGTAATAAAAGTACTACTAAGACAACACTTGTAAAATCTGAAAATTTTCTTAATGAGAGATACCGATAGTAGGACAGTATGAGGTAGCAGATAGTGTACATACTCCTTAACTCGGTATCATCTCCCAGAATGTAAATACAGTAAATATTGTTATAATTCATTCACATAATGTCCCAAATGAATATACAGTAAAAATTGTAATAATTCATACACATGGAAAAAAGAGCTTGAAATTAAGACTAATCCTGTTACTTTTCAAGTCAGGCATATTTATACATTATCAGTATTATGTTTTTAGTGGGGACCTGTGCTACTATTGTCTTGTAGTGCCTGGGCTTAAGGAAAAGGCGCTATACTCCCAAGACACTACTACAGTAGCACAGGCCCAGATGTAAAACCATAATGTTTTTAATACATCACATGGCACTATAGAATAAAGCATGTTTTCTTACTGTCAGTATCAGCGATAAACTGATCAGGATGTCTCTCTGCAAAATGAGATGTCACTTTGCCTTTAAACCCTTAAAACCAAATGCCTCTCCAAGGAGGAGATAAAAATTTCTAAGGTGGCACCCACCAGAATATAATATGCTGTAAAAGGCATAAAAAAATGCCAGAAACTTTACATAATAGAACTTGTGTAGGTGACCAATCACTGTTGTGCAAATTATCATGTGATGTACTAAAGAGATATGTTTGATGGGAACCATTCAATGTTTTTGCTTTTTGATGATATAAAACTTGCTATATGACCACCTGTCCATTAGATTTTATGGTCTCTATGGTTCATATTAAAACTGAAAGGGCCCTCTTTATAAAGACTATCTGTAAAAAATGAGTGCCTTCTTGGCCAAAATGGTGGTCAAGTTATTTGACTTCTGCTGTATCTGATATCTATGCAAAAATATTTGATAATCAAAAATATTAGTATGAATAGACCATACTTTAAATAGTAGCCTGAAATTTTAGGACATTAACAGTTCATAAAACCCTTAAATCATATCATCTGCGTTTCTTCTTGACCACTGGTCAGTTTGCTTAAACATAGATTTTCAATATTTTCGCTTAAGTGGATGATGATAAATATTTGACTTAGTTACCTAACGGCTGATAAGTTTAAGGGCTTTCAGGTAAGACGGTACAGTTTTATCTCGTTCAGAAGGTACAAATTTATAGGCAGAGCCTTTAATCTGCTATCTGTCACTGTGGATTGATAGTCAAATTTATGTAAACAGTAAGATTAATTGTATAAAGTTTGTGAGTAGAGGAGACGCAAACACGAGGGGGTTAGGAAAGTTTGTACGCACCCTAAGATGTTTGTGGGTAATTGAAATTGAAAGTAATGATGAACACTTCCGTTGGTTGTACAATTTTGTTTTTAATGCAGTCGAATTTTGTCTATAAAGCCCTCTTGGGAACATAATAATGTTAAGAACAAAATAAAAAATTATTTAAACAAGTCTACATAAGCATGTGACCTTTTAAAAATTGGTTTCATACCATATTGTTCAACAGATATTCTAAGGGGAATAACTCCTGTGAAAATTTATTGTTAAACAAGAAATTGAAAAAAAAAAAAGAATAAAATAAAATAAAACTTTTGTTAAAAATATGTCACTGTGTTATTATTTTGTTTTTCATGCAATCTTTAAATATGTGTGTGTGTGTGTGTGTGTGTGTGTGTGTGTGTGTGTGTGTGTGTGTGTGTGTGGGTGTGTATGTTTAGGTGTTGGTTATAAGTATGTATAATTTTTTCACATGTGTATTTCATATTTTGTGTAAATTCTAAATGCATGTCTTGTACAAGCATAGCTAAGTGTGTGATTTATGTGTGTAATGTGTTGGCAATACTTGACATGGTTTATGTATGTTTTTGTCTAAATATTTTGAAAAAGAATGATGTAATTTGAGTATTTAAATCTGTATTAGGTGTACATTTATATATGTGGATTTAACATGTGTCTGAGCATGTACTACATATGTGCGTATTTGTTGGCATGTGTGTGTATATGTATATGTGTAATGAATCCTGAAAGCATCCATTTCTCATTGCAGCATTAAAACATTTTTGAATATCCATACAGTCCTGGTGTGGCTTCAGATAAATTACGATGTTTTAAAAAGGCGGTGTTATTGTATATACGTCTTGTTTGTATAATAAAAGGCGTTTTTTGGCGTGTTTATATACACAAGAACGGCAAACCAGATCATTATTATGCTAACCTCGCATTTGTTTTTATATTTTCAGATGCAGAGAAACTAACATAGGTGAATACTGTGAACACGAAAATCCTTGTCGAGCCGGTGCTAGTTTGTGTCTAAATAATGGAACCTGTACGGTTGTTGAAACCAATAACACTATAAAAGCGCATTGTGATTGTAAACTAGGTAAGTGTGGAGGGGTAAAGTGGAGTGGAGAGAAAAGGGAATTAGGTTGGGGGTAGGGTGCTGAAGTGCAGTGGAAGTGAAGAGGAATGGAAAGGGGGTGGAGTAGAAATGGTAGCATGCAGGACAATAAAGTGGTAGAGTGGAATGAAAGGTGCATTGGTACAGAGGAATGGAAATAGTAAGATGGAATAGAATGGTAGCTTGCAATTGGGAGGGGGCAGGGCAGGGGAAGGGGTGAAATGGGAATATTGAGTGAAAGCAATCAAAATGGGAAATGGTAGAGTAGAATATAGAGAAATGGAATTGGAAGATGGAGTAGAGTGGTAGCATGAAATGGGGAGGGGGTGAAGTGATGGAGGGGGTGAAGTGGTGGAGGGGGTGAAGTGATGGAGAGGGTGAAGTGGTGGAATGTTACAGTGCTTTAAATCATTAAGTAAGTTAAAAAAAAAAAGAGGCAGGAGCATGACATGATTGTTGTAAGCATTGATTTATGTATTTCGTTCTCTCTCATTACCTCAGACAGATTATAATGTGAGAAAAAGTGTCTCAGTTCTTCATGATCTTTCCAGGTACTCTGGTTTCCTCTGTTGTTAATGAAAAGACAAAGAATAAAATAACTCAACTGAGATTGAAGAGATGGGCCTAGGATGGCTCACAGACAATATTTTTGGGGGACAGTTCTATTGTTTGGGGACCACTGGCACATGGGCTCCTTGTAGATTAAATACTGGAGACCGATATACACTACTGACCATCTTTTGATAAAGTTGGATGTCATTCATTTTGGGACCAAAATAGGGACCTTGTCCTGTAAAATAAGTTCAAAGAAATTCTAAAACAAAAGTAATGAATATATACATTTCAATTCTTTTCTATAAATTAGATTTTAGTATATACAGTCTAACTTGTGTTAGCGGCCACTTGTATAAAGCGGCCACTTGTCTATAACGGCCATATCTTATTCCCCCCGATGAATTTTGTTCTTTATTTCACCTCTATATAGCGGTCACTGTCTTATGCGGCCAGCGGCCACTATTTTTCCGACCCCAAGCTTCAACAGAACTGTCTATAGCGGCCATTTGCAATGTTATGAAACTTCGTCAGTTTCCGGAAATTACCGGAACCAGTCAACGTAAAACAAAAAATCCCATAATGCAACTCTGTTTATATGTATCTAAGCGGCCATATTGGGTAAAGCTTACATTCCAATATTTAAAATTTTATAACATGCAGTAATATTTGATTTTATTTCTTTATGTCATAGTAAACGGAATGCATTGACTTTAGGACAGCGAGTAGAATTGTTTAATAAATCTGAAAAGGAGAAATTAAGTACTAGGAAACTCGCGGAAGTTATGGTGTTGGACCAACCCAAATCAAAGCTGTGTTATAAGACTATGAAGCAAAGTATCTTGGGAAATAAACTGATGTGCCGTTCTACTGCTAACGGACATTAATTTCGTTAGTTTGGAAATCGTACCATGATGCGATATCAAGTCATTTCGGCACCAGTGTAAAAAGTCATTTCGGCAACGATATGTTTTTGGCACCAATTTAAATTCAATTCGGCACCGACTACGGTTTAATTCGGTACCAGAAAAAATATTTTAATATTTATTCTATGTTTGTGTACGATTTTTTATATTAAAAATTGATAGTTATTTTTAATAAAGATATGTAAACAGTAAATTTGACAGTTACAAATGACACAGATAATCACTGCTTTGATCACTTAACCGTTTAATTCATTATGTAACAACTTCCTTTGAAGTCTGAATTAGCAAGAGTGACATGGGTCTGAAAAGACCTAATTATGTTTGTATAAGTGTAAGGAAGCGTGATAAGAATAATACTTCTCAATGCAACACCCCTATACCTAGCAAAAAAAGAGAGAGAATAGATCATTTAGACATATTAATGTTACCAGGCCGGTGTGGTGCAAAGGATTTGTAAATTCCTGAAAATGTTGAATAAATTGATGTTAAAAAAAAATTTTTTTTTTCTTGGCTAATCTCAAGTTATAAAAGAAACAATTTCTTGGTAAGCTATATTCAGTTTAATTTGAGTACTAAAATGAACAAAAAAGAACGGTTTAGATAATAATTTATGATGATCCTTGATCAGAGAACTTGTCTATAAAGGCCACCTGTCTATAAAGGCCACTTTGGCCGCATCCCTTGAGTGGCCTTTATAGACAGGTTTCACTGTACTGTAGTATCATTAATATTCGTTGGGTTAAAATTTCGTGGTTTTGCATTTTTAAAAAATTCTGTTGGTAGAAATTTTCGTGGAATTTAGTTTTGTGAAAATAAATCCAATTGAGGGCAATGGAAATAAAAAATTTTCAATGACATTTAATTTTCCTGGTTTTCAGTAACCCACAAAAATAATGAAATTTAATCCCCCCGAATATTTGTGATTTTACAGTAGTACAATGTTAAGTCTTGATAAGTGGTATTTTATTTCAGCGATAATAAACTTAATTTTCTTTTTTATTTTCGTTCATTACAGGTTTTCTAGGTTCTCTATGTGAACAATCTGACCCTAACAGTGTGTGTCATAACAACCCATGTCAAAATGGCGGAACTTGTGTTAATATTAACAGTTTAGATTACTACAACTGTCATTGTCCGACAGGCTACAGAGGTATGCAGTTTGATTAATATAATGGGGTTTTAATTCCCAGCCGGTAACATTTCACTTATATCCAGACATCACCAGCTATAGGTGAATTGGAACAAATTTTGACCTTTTCAGTGCACTTAGAGCAATGTGCAGGGAAGGTCCTTTAACGTTCCAGGCCTGCTTTGACATTGGGCTTTGGTTTTAAGGTCTCATCCAAAAGGACCACATAACTGTCATTTTTAAAAACAGAGTGCTTACCGAAAGAACAGTCACTACCAATTTCAAATCTTGGTCAAACCTGGCTAGGGTATGAACCCTCAACCTCCCACAAAGGAAGCAAGCACTCTACCAGGTGACCTACCATAGTGGTGCTACAGATGAATGGGATATTATTTTATTTTGGTCTCTGTAATGTCTTGTCTTCTGATTAGCTTGCAATTTGTGATTAAGCGAGCACAAAATCAATAGTTGTGATAAAGATACAGCATGAAATGGCATCACAGAATATGTGAATAGGTGCTACTGAAATGATGCCACAAAGGAATTAATTGCTTGACATAAGTGGCAGCAACATCTGTTCTTCAGTGCCAAATTGTGGTGAGCACTGTCATATCTGGATACAGAAATAAAAAAAATGATAAGACTTCAACATCTTATTGATCAACAAGAAATTTTCGGTAAAAAAAAAATTGCACACACAAAAAAAGATATTGTGTCTGCAAGTCACTTCTACAGTGATGTACAAAAATGTATTTTGTGATATGGAAAGAGGGAAAGAGAAAAAAGAAATTTCATCAAAGTAATTCTTGATTTAAAATACACCAGACAAAAATAATCATATATTAATTGCCTGAACTCCTTTTTAGAACCTGTGTTAAGAGACAAAGATTTGGTCTGAGGTACATGCTAGAGTTAGGTACAAGGGAGACAATTCTGTCTGATTTAATATAGTTCCTGATTGGATTATCTCCCTTGCCTTAGGATTTACATTTACATACAATGTAAACTTTGCCTTTTCCTACTTTAAAAATTTATATTTTATTATTTCAAGACAATTTGTCTTTATAACTGGCCTGAATCTTATTTGTAAGTGAAAGATTTTTTCAAGGAAACTGATTTAATTTATTGTATTAAAGTATCAAATGCCCTTTTCTAATCTTTGCTATTTTGCAAAATTGAATTTCAGCATAAGATGGTCAGTAATTGTTCAGTAGTTTTACAATATGTGTATTTTTCTCACAGGTTCAGGTCTGGAAAATTCTACAGGTCTTATCTTTGAGGCCAAGTTACTTTCACTATTATTATTACTCGAAGCCATTAGACTGCGTAGAAGAAACAAAAATTCTTATGACCCAATACCTTTAGATTAAGGAAATTTCACTGAGACCATTAAAATTCTGCTGGTCCCATAACCTTCAGATTACGAAAAACTTCACGATACCATTGAAACTCTGCAGGTCTCTTCTCTGGAGATTGATAGCTTTAAACACATTTTCAATCGCCATGAGATGTTTCCTTAGAAAAATAAAATTAAATCGAAGATTAAACATGTTGACATTGTTTATATGTACACTTGACGGGGATAGTACTATATCTGAAGTTATTTATTGAAATTCTGGATTTTCCCATCCTGAAATTGTAACAGTATTAAATTGTACTATTACAATATTAATGAACTTATTCTCTGAATTTTTCAGGTGTTAATTGTGAATTTATCGACTTCTGCGCTTCACAGCCATGTAGAAATGGTGGTACCTGTCACGCTTTACAAGATGGCTACCAATGTAGTTGTGTAGCGGGATATAAAGGTGACACATGTACGGAGGATATCGATGAATGCGCAGATAATCCTAACTTGTGTAAAAATGGCGGCTCTTGTGACAACAGATTTGGTTCTTATATGTAAGTATCTCGGTCAATTTCATGGGAATTTATTAGGATTTTTAAAAGAATATTTACCAGGAACTTGTGCCCTTTCATTATAATTCGAAAAAAAGAAAAGGAAAATGAAGATTTAAGCCAGTAACCCCAACCCCACACTCATTACTAATACTACAACTGCCTCCCAGCACCCCTACCTACCCCTAAATTTTATATTTTATATAAAACAATATCATATTTTCTGGTTAGTAGAATTTATGATGAAAGGTTTTAGTGATCATATGTGTTTTTGATGTTCAGCTCTAAATAGTTTAAAAGTCCTTGATTTCTAAATCCATAAGGTGCTTCAGTGACTTTTTATATATTACTTAGTCCACCTGCCTGCTCTATATATAGACCACATATCTATTGAAGGAAATCTGTTACAGTGACCACCTCTATATATATATATATATATAGACAGGGATTTTTCTGGCCATTTTGGGAAAGGGACCTTGGGATTAATTTGGGAAAATCATTGACAAAATCGACATTTTAGTAAAATTTTTCATTAAACTTTAAAATTTTTACATTGTCAGCACATCAAATATTTTGCCTGTAATATTTACTATTTTGATACATGCTGGTAGTCACTCATTTGTACCAAATCAATCAGACATTAATACAATATCTTCATAGACTGGCTTCAATACAAACATCTGAGAAAGTTGTTTCATGAGTTGCTCCCATTCTACCAGATCCTCATTGAGTATAAATCAAAATGTGCATAAATACAGGTTATTATAAAGATATACAAGCTACACCAAAAATATAGAGTTTTTTTTAATTTTTCATAAGTTTCTCAAAGCAGGATCATTTGGGAATTTTTACCTACAAAATTGGGAAAAATGTATGCTTTTTGGCATTGGGAATGGGTCCCTTTACCGGACCCTGTGAGGGGCCAGAAAAATCCCTGATAGACCACCTTTCTATTTAGGAAAACCTGCTATAGTGACCACCTCTATATATATATATATATAGACCACCTGTCTATTTAGAAAAACCTGCTATAGTGCTACAAAATTCCCTTTGCTTTATATTTTAACCAAAACGAACTTCTACATAAAGACCACCTGCTGTCTATAAAGTTCATATTTCTTGGTTCCCTGTGAGCGGTGTTTATTCACAGGTTTTAGTGTAGGTAGTAACCAAATTGTCTCAAAGCATCTGTCGTTTTTCTCTTATTGAATTTAATAAATATCCAATCAACTAAATTTTAAAATTGATTTTTCATTTAAGTTTCAAATATTTATTAACGAGTTTGTCAGATTAATTGCTTTTTAAAACAGTTTTCATATCTAGTTAACTTTACTTTCAAATTATTATAACAGTTCTGCGGGAGGTTTCTAAATTGCTGTATTTATTATGTTTTATTGCAAATTAATTGCATATTATTAGTTATTTGTTAAACATAAAAAGACAACTTAAAAAAATGAGTGATTTTGTAAATATGTTGTCAACCAATTACATGTATATCACTCAGTCGTGGAATGCATTTAAAAGTTTAACTTGTTACCAATATGGACTGTCAACTCACTTTATTTTGGGGCAGAAATAGGTTTTCTTTCAAAAAGGAAAATGGTACTTTTTTTCCATAGAAAAAAGAAACTTGAATTTTTCCAAATTTTAATAATTGTCATGTTTAAAATGACTTGATTCATTTACATCACAATCACTCTCTAATAACATGGCTCTTTTGTTTTTTTTCTTCTTTTTTTTTTTTTTTTTTTTTTTTTTTTTTTTTTTTTTTTTTTTTTTTTTTTTTTTACATTTTTTGAGGGTTATTTTGGACTCTGTTTTTTGTAAATTTTATTTTTATAAGGAAATATATTATCAATTTTTTTTGCTCTTGACAGGTGAGCTGCAAAGCCCTAAAATGTAATCTTTAATAGGTAAAAGAACAGTACAAATTTCTTTTTACTGCAATATCAGATTCTTTTTTCAGACTAATAATTGATTGTAAAACAAATCGTTTTCAATTACTTTACTTTGTTTTGTTGATTAATTATTTATATCACCTATCAGGACTAATTATTTTGGGTAATTAAGTTGTTTGAGCTGTCGATGTTTGATGCGACATTATACTTTAATTATTTACAGTTTCTCTGTTATTGTTCTTATCACGTAATCCGAGATTATTTATCCTTTTTTAAAAGATGATTTGATCCTGTGTCAGTCAGTTTTATTGATTGGTCTGTTTTCTCTCGCTTTTTATCTAACCAGTTTAAGCTTTCCTGTATGGGGTTTTGAGAAAAGCTAATGTCATACCCCCTGACATGATTGTTTGTGTCTTAGTGAAGTCTAAATGTTACAAGAATTCTGATTGGTGGGAGGACTATGTGTCTAAATTGTTAATAAATGTTATAAGGATTCTGATTGGCTGGAAAAATATGCTTTTCTTCTGGCAGCACTATACATGTAATAACTCAGAAACGGAGATCGGGAAATTAGAAAAAAAATTCCCGGACTTTTTTGCAATCCTTGTAAGCATTTAATTAAAAGATTCTTTCTGTGTCAGCAAAAAATCTTATGGTTAGACTCAATGATTTTGATTACTTAATCAATCATTTTCATCCTTTTGAATTAGGAAAATTTGTAAAATTAAAAAAAATAATTAAAAAAAATTTAAACTGGGAACATTTGTTAACCTGATTACAGTTTGACATGTTTAGAATCAAATTCTTATTTTAGAGATTTTGTTAAATATTATGTTATATTATTATAAATATTATAAACACTCTGGTTTCCTCCACCATTCCAGAACTGACTGTTTCATTATAAGTGAAAGAGTTTTGACTGGGGCTTAAATGTCATTTCTCATTTCAACTCAGTTAGAGATGTTTTGTAACAATATCAAAAATTTTGGTTGGTCAAGAAAGTTTTAGATCAAGGAACTTGTCTATACTATATTGACCACCTGCCCATTTAGGTAAGTGTTTTAAGACCACCTGTCTGTCCTGTAGCTGGTCTTTGTACACAGGTTTACTTGTATTTTCAAGAATATGATTTTTTAATACATGCATTCTATTATTTTTATTCATAGCTGCCATTGTTTAATACAGTATACGGGTAAACACTGCGAACAGTTATATGTACCATGTTCTCCGAGTCCGTGTCTGAACGGCGGAACTTGTCAGACCTCCGGAACACATAAGTACCAGTGTTACTGCAAACTTGGTAAGTAACGTCTAATGTTTACTAGTTCTGCAAATGGTTCTGTTGTAATGCCATCTGTCACCTTGTACTGTAGGTCATTAGTTAACTCAAGATGCTCCAGTTTTTTCTATCCCACCTCTCTCTAATCGTGGCTAAAGAAACAGGCTTGTTACTTGAGTTCTGCAGCAAGATATAGTAAAAATGTGTACCCTGTTGGTTCAAGCAGCAGTCTTATGACTTCAGGGCTTTGTGATCTTTGGCAATGACTTGGCTCTATGTTGTTAGAATGACATAATTTTTACATTACTCCAGTTGACTAATTTGATAAATAAATGTGTGCCAGGCAGTGTTCATTTCATTGATATTCAGCTCTAACCAATTTCGGCCAGAAGCCAGATTTTGTGGCAAATCTTAAAAATAAATTGCAACTGATGACATTGATGAAGCCCAAAGCTAATCTTGCTATGGTTGAATTACTTATCAGTGATTAATATTAGAAAAATATACATAGCATTACAGTTTCAACTGAACAGTTGCGTTTTTTTTTTGACAAGTCTAAATTTTGAACCATGATTTACATGATGCATGTGTTATTGAATACAGTGCCTTTTACTGCCTTGGTTTGAATCGTACTTGAGCAAATCCCAGTGTGAGAAAGGTTTGTCAGTTTGCTTGTTGATGATTGGTTTTCTAAGGGCACTCTGGTTTCCTCTACCATCCCAGAACTGACTGTCGTTGTTGTAAGTGAAAGATTTTTGACTACGGTGTTACACACCATTGTTCCACTATATTCATGAAGGCAAAGTTTTCAAGATTTGAACTTTGTACTTTAAAGCTCTTACATTTTATTCTGATGTTTATGGATCGGTCGCCTTTACACGAGTGATCAAAACGTGCAACTAGGTGTTGTAATTTACCACGGCAATTTTAGTTTTATTATGTTTCGTGATTTTGATATATTTAATATACAAATATTATTACTACCATGATCAATATATAATTCATAATATGATATATTGGACGATCTTATTCGAGTGTTTGTCCCAAATTTACAGGTAGGTAGGTAGGTAAATTTGACGTCGTAAATCAGAGAATGTTAATCATAATTACGGATACGTCATAAAGTCAGTGTTAGAATTTACACAACCTATCCACCAGCTCCCCGATGGGGTAAATTTAGGGCATGTTTTTTTGAACAAATGTAGAGTGAATTGGGTATAATTTGTGTCATCAAATTTTTGACCCAAAATTTTTGAGTATTCATTCTCGTGTCTTTTTTTGTATTCTGCATTAACAGTTGAGTTCTGAAATACCGCGTACTAAGATATTTCCCGATTGACAGTGTTTATTTAAATGACCATCAATTACATAAGTTTTAGTTTAAAAAAAATACAAATAAAAAGATTTTGATTTTTGTTAAGATATGCTAATAAATATCTAAAAAAAATAAGGAACAAATAAAAGCTGTGAAAGATAATAAAACTTTTACGGGTACACTTTTAGGCAGGGTTGGTTACTTTTCTTACCGTACTTAATGTTATGTACCAGTGTTAAAAAAATGTTTGAAATTATCAAGTTTGAAATTTCAAACCAATTAGAAACATGAAAATGGATGAAGTCCTTTAAAGGAGGTGATAAAGATTAAATTAGAATAGTAGGTCATGACCTACTCAAGAAAACCACCCCTAGATTCTCCTAATTCACACTTTATAATTTACTTTTACAAGTTTCCACAAACAATAATTTTACAATGGAAGGGAGATAACCCTAGTGGTTAAATCAAATCACTTACCAAGTTGTGTGTGGTTTTTTTTTTTTTTTTTTTTTTTTTTTACATTTTCTATCTTGCTGGTTTTAAAAAATGCATTTAGTGTAACAGTTTATGTTAATTATGATGAAATGTCAGTTCCTGAAGCAAGCAAATGTAAGATTATATTTCATAAATTTTAAAAGTAAAGATAATTAATTATCAAACAATGTTATTTCGCAAAGTTTCACTAATTAGGTCCGGGAAAATCGAGACAATTTGGTTTTTGACCAAGGTTTTTTTTTTTTTGTTTTTTTTTTTTTTTTTTAAAAAAAAAAAAAAACAATTAAACCCATTTCAAAATTTTTATGTTATTGCTAATTTCCTTAAATATCTAATTGTTAATTTATGAATCTTGTACCAAGGACCAATTTATATGTTACTTTGGCAAGAAAGTTATTTCAGAAGTTACTGATCAAAGTGCAGTTAGTCTGAAAAACTTGTACCCTAGGTCTAATTTCATTCAAAATATGGTTTTTGACCAGGGAGTTACATATAACGCTATAGAATTCTTATATAAATTGCTAATTTGCTTAGATAATGAATGATTAGTTAATTCTTTTAATCTTAGACCAATTTATCTATTTGTGTGACAATCAAGTGATTTCAGAAGTTGCTGGCTGGTCAAAGTCCAGTTGGTCAGAAATGTTTTTTTTTTTTGGGGGGGGGGGGCTATGTGTTAATTTTTGGCTAATTTAAACTCTCTCTCTCTCTCTCTCTCTCTCTCTCTCTCTCTCTCTCTCTCTCTCTCTCATGTTTTAACACATTGTAACTAACATATTGTAAATTTTGAGCTCTCTCTCTCTCTCTCTCTCTCTCTCTCTCTCTCTCTCTCTCTCTCTCTCTCTCACACACACACACACACACACACACACACACACACACAGGGGACTGTGGCCTATTTTTCCTACTTAAAGGTTACATTTCAAGTATACTTGTCAAGTATAAATTTTGTGAAAATAACTATGATTAACTCTCCCCAATAATTTCCTGTGCTTGCTTGTTAAATGTTTGACACAAAGCGAGACGTTGTTTATATACACCAAGATGAAAAAAAGGGGAGAAAAAATAAACACTTCTAGAAATAATTTGTTGATTGTTGGTATGTACTGGGAAAGAAAAAATACATGGAAAAAATAAACATTTTTTGTTGTGGTTTGTTTATTTATTTAAATAAAAAGGCCGAATTTATGTTATGCCGTTTTTGAATAAACTTATTGTATAAAAAGAATGTAAAGGTTCTGATTTTTTCCCATTTTTAAAGTTTTTTATGAACCAGGTGAAACAGGCCTTTTATCAAGAGGAAAAAAATATTTTGAAAAAGTAAACAGTTTTTATTTGTTGCTGAATAAATATGTGTTGCCTTTTATAACAGTTATAGATTTATATCAGTTTAAGATTTTTGACACTTTGTGAGATTTTTTATTTTGATGTCAGTGCTGTGGGTTAATACTTTAGGAGACTATGAATTGAATATGGTAAAACCTGTTTATAAAGATCATCTGTGTGCCTTTCACGCATACGCCAGAAAAATTTGAACTCTATTGATCACATGACCTAAAAATGGATTTGTTTTATTGAAGGTATTGCCAGAAATAATGAAGTTAATAAATAAATAAATTAATTAATTAATAAATAAATTAATAAATAAATAAATAAATAAATAAATAAATAGACATAAATAATAAAGAAAATAAATTGACTTAGATAATGAATAAAGAAAATAAGTAAATAAAATAAAAAAATTGACATAAATAATAAATAAATTAATTAATTAATAAGAATGCAAGTTTGCTGTGATATCAAAGATCTACGAAACTGGGGATGAAAAATGTTCTTATATAAAGGAGAAGATAACTCTTATTTTAGTTTTACCTTATTCTTCGATGTCCTGTTAACTTGTTACCTCATACTCAAGAGCCTGACAATAAACTATATACAAATGTATAATGTGTGTTTTTTAAGAATGATAGATTGTTCTAATTAGTGTATAGAGGTGATTCAGAAAGAAGGAAGATCGATCTGGTATATTGTAAAAATGTCACATGTCATTTCAAAAAAATTAAAATATATCTATTCTTAACTAATATATCTGGATTTGAAATTAAATTTATTTTATGTAAAATGAAATTCATTTTGTTCATTATAATCAATTATGATCGATGTTTGGTATGCTGGGTTGAAAATGAACAAGATTTTGTTAACAGGTGTGCTTGGAAAATTAAATTTGAAAATTTAAAATTATTTTTAAAATTTAATTTTAAATTTAATATTAAGGAAATAATGGCTGAAGTGGTCGAATAATTAATGGAATAAATACACAAACCCAAATATTTCACATGTGTTTTAACAAGTCTACTGGCAAACTAGCTGAAATAGATGTTTCTTCTTTCCTAATACATGTTCCCTTCTTTCCTAATACGTGTTCCCTTCTTTCCTAATACATGTTCCCTTCTTTTCTAATACATGTTTCCTTCTTTCCTAATAGATGTTCCCTTCTTTTCTAATACATGTTCCCTTCTTGTCTAATACATGTTCCCTTCTTTCTCTTCTTTCCTAATACCTGTTCCCTTCTTTCCTAATACGTGTTCCCTTCTTTCCTAATACATGTTCCCTTCGTTCCTAATACATGTTCCCTTCTTGTCTAATACATGTTCCCTTCTTTCCTAATACATGTTCCCTTCTTTTCTAATACTTGTTCCCTTCTTTCCTAATACATGTTCCCTTCTTTTCTAATACATGTTCCCTTTTTTTCCAATACATGTTCCCTTCTTTCCTAATACATGTTTTCTTCTTTCCTAATACATGTTCCCTTCTTTTCTTTATGACCAGGCCAGCTTATTAAATAATTACAGTAACTCTGACTTCCAGGTTTTTAGTGGCACTAGGGCAGATGGTCTTAGAGCACAGAAACTTCTGCCTGAATAAAATTTTTTCTTATCACAACTTACTGAAAATGGCCAGTGTGTAACCTTCAGTCTAGATGTTCAGTTTAATATAGTATATAACTATCCAGCATTTAGCTGGTGTTGTCTCAATATAAATCAAATAATTTTTACATGCATGTGTTATCCCACTAAATCCATCCATCTGTCTGTCCAACTATCCAAGCATCCATCAATCGTCTATTCATCCATCCATCTATCTATCTATCCAATCATCCATGCTTTCATCTTTCAACCTTCCACCTATCCACCTTCCATCTTTCCATCCATCCAATTATCCATCAATCTCCCATCTATTTATCCTTACATCCTTTAACCATCCATCCATATATCCATTTATCCATTCATCCATCCATCCATTCATTATTCTACCATTCATCGATCTTTCCATTTTTCCATCCATCTATTCATTCATTCATTCAATCATCCATTCATCCATCCATCCATCCATCCATCCATCCATTCATTCATTCATTCATTGATTTATTTATTTATTTATTTATTTATTTATTTATTTATTCATTCATTCATTCATCCATCCACCCATCTTTCCATCCAACTATCTATGTTATCTTAATTTTCAATCACATTTGGTAATGTATGCATGCACATGCAGTATTCTATTGAAACCTTCATTCTGACAATGATATTTGTAATTAAAATTTTATCGAAAGAATTTCTGTTAATGGAAATGTACATATCTTGTTTTTATTAAATCTTTTTCCCCACAAAATGATTTTCTTTGAAAGAATTAAAATTTACATGTTTCCCAGGTAACTGGTCCCAATAAAGGTAAAAAAAAATTAAGAATGTTGTATTATGCTTGATTAAACTGGTGAATTTCAAATCATAAATTTCCTTGTGTTCTCACAATAAACGAGCATTCAGTGTGATTCTGAGCTACATGTAATCTCCCGTCGCTAATGAAAATAAAATGTTTTCGGAATAAAAAAAGCAAATCAGATTGTTGAAAAATGTTGTAATTAACATGTTTCTATAATCGTTGATTGCTTGATGGCCGTGTTCCTAATGAGACGATGGCGATATTGTATAAATCTACATGCACTTTTCACAGTTTCGATCAATTTTCAACATTTTATTTATAGTCTAGTTGATGTAAAAACTCCCTAAGAAAGATATTTTATATTTGGGGGTAAAAAAATAAATAAATAATTTTTGTATTTTCTCTAGACTTAACATGAGATTGCGGAGATGCAATGAATACATGAATACATATTGTTCCCGGACAATTATATTTTATTACACTTTTGGCTTTCTGCCAATCAAAATATATATTATAATTTTTTTTTTGCATCTTTTAAGATCAATCTTGACATAAATTTTCAGCAACTTTTTTTTAACAGATTCTATTTTATGAAATAACAACTTTGTTTTAACATGTTTTGTCCTGTTAAAAGAATTTTTTCATTTTTAAAGCTCGGTAGGTCATAATTCACACCAGTTTGTCATTAAATTCAGTATCAGTTCAAAATGGAGATTGAATATATTACAGCAGAGATAGCAAATAATTTAGAACCTTGTTTCAGTGTCCCTTGATAGATTTGCGACCACCATGGTTGTTAGGAGGTAGATAGTCCATGTTAAGAGCAGGAGGTTATGGGTTCAAATTTTCGCCAGGCCATACACAAGACTTTAAAATTTGAGATACTGTTTTTTCGTATTATGGGGACAGATTATTGACTGGCCCACTCCACACCAGAAGTGGTTTGTTTGTTTGTGCTTTGCTGGCTCTGTGAGTTGGCATGTTTAAGTCACGTCTCCATGCTAGTCAAGAGGGACCATAAAAACAGTTGCGCATCTCGTTCTTATATCATCTACAGAATTCTTCTTACATTTATCTATCTCCTTTCTTCCACCTTATTCTGACATTTATGGATTGCAGAGGTTCTTGTCATTTAGGATCAAAAGTTTGTTACTTTGCTAGCAGAAATTGGGGGTTTTTTCTTTGGTTACTCCAGTTTCCTCCACCATCCCTTTTACTAACGGCTATGACATAAGGGTGGTAAAAATTGGGGGGGGGGAGTCTTTGGTTACTCCAGTTTCCTCCACCATCCCTATTACTAACAGCTATGACATAAGGGTGGTAAAATTAGGGGGGGGGAGTCTTTGGTTACTCCAGTTTCCTCCACCATCCCTTTTTAACCGCTATGATAAAAGGGTGGTGGAAATGGGGGGGGGGGTTTCTTTGGTTACTCCAGTTTCATCCACCATCCCTTTTTAACGGCTATGATATAAGGGTGGTGGAAAAGGGGGGGGGGGGTCTCTGGTTAATCCAGTTTCCTGCACCATCCCTTTTATTAACGGCTATGATATAAGGGTGGTGGAAATTAAGGGGGGGGGGCCTTTGGTTACTCCAGTTTCCTGCACCATCCCTTTTACTAACGGCTATGATATAAGGGTGGTGGAAATGGGGTGGGGTCTTTGGTTACTCTAGTTTCCTGCACCATCCCTTTTACTAATGGCTATGATATAAGGGTGATGGAAAAAGGGGGGGGCTTTGGTTACTCCAGTTTCCTGCACCATCCCTTTCATTAACGGCTATGGTATAAGGGTGGTGGAAATTAAGGGGGGGGGGCTTTGGTTACTCCAGTTTCCTCCACCATCCCTTTTACTAACGGCTATTATATAAGGGTGGTGGAAATGGGGTGGGGTCTTTGGTTACTCCAGTTTCCTGCACCATCCCTTTTACTAACGGCTATGATATAAGGGTGGTGGAAAAGGGGGGGGTGGCTTTGGTTACTCCAGTTTCCTGCACCATCCCTTTCATTAACGGCTATGATATAAGGGTGGTGGAAATTAAGGGGGGGGGGGGCTTTTGGTTACTCCAGTTTCCTCAACCATCCCTTTTACTAACGGCTTTGATATAAGTGAAAGAATATTGACTGGTATGTAAAGTGCCATTACTATACTCTCTACATTGTTTTATAACCATAACCCTTTATACTGCTAAAAAATCAGACTGAATAAATGATGGAAATGATTCCAAGTTTGCCATAATCAGACTGAATAAATGGTGGTAATGATTTCAGGTTTGCCAAAATCATACTGAGTATTTGGTGGTAAAGAATGCAGGTTTTACTGTAAATGATCATTTTAAGAAAAGTCTTGAGGTTTAACATGAGTTTCTTCTATAGGAATGCTCCGAAATTTTATTCTGGAATTGCAGTAAGACAACACTTAAGGAATAAGAAATTGTCCCAACCGGAGCAAAAATAAAAATTAAAAAAAAAAAATAAAAAAAAATAAATAAATAAATTCAATAAATTCAATAAAAGAATATTACGTAATATTTTTATCAAATGTTTTGATGTTAGGGCTAGAAACAACTTCAAACTTTTTTTCAAAGTGTGTGTTCTGACATTTAATAGAGATTTTGTGTATAAATACAAAAAACACCATTGTAATGTTAACATTTAAAACTATTATCTAATTCACATTTATTGCTGTTGGTGAAATTTAAGATTTTTCTTTGAATTTTAATGACAGTGGATAATGCCGGGGATCCTTTGTACCTTTTAACTGGATCCTAATGGCATGCGGATAATGACAGGAAATTAGTTCCAATTAACAAACTGGAGAGAAAAATCACATCAAATGATTCTGAAGTTTACCAATGCCTTTGATGGTGAAAGAATTATTTCTTTAATTTACTGGCGTTTGCGTTAATTTTATTTTATTTTATTTTATTTTATTTTATTTTATTTTATTTTATTTTATTTTATGTTATTTTATTTATTTTCATTTATATTATTTATTTATTTATTTATTTATTTATTTATTTATTTATTTATTTATTTATTTATTTATTTCATTCATTCATTCATTCTATCTGTCTGTCTGTCCTAGACTAGAGTTTTATTTCCTAGTTGAGATTCTTGTACTGAAATCTAGGCTGTCCATCCTGGGATAGTAATAAAACCTGATGTGCTTTGAGAACACCACATAACTTTGGGTCTTAAGCATCACATCAAAAAATGTTTCGGGATCCATTGTTCTGTTGGTCAGCTCAAGACTTGAGCTTTAAATTATCTTTATATTCAGTAATAATAATTGAAAGAGAGATGGGTTCGAACCCTGGCCTGGGTCTGACAAAGACTTGAAAATAGGTAGTAACTGTTTTTTGCCAAGCAAAGGTCCATTAGAGGAGACTTTACAAACTGATCACCTGTGTCACGACAGGTGTGGCATGCTAAAGATCCCTCCCTGCATATTGCCCTAAGTGCACTGCAAAGGTAAAAATTTCTGCCATATCACCTGTAGTGGGTGACATCTCAATAAAAGTGAAATAATCTTGACTCGGACATAAAACACCATTTAAACAATTTCAGTTTTCTTTTGGCCAGAATAGGAGAGAAGGGCATCCTTTTCTGGTGCTAAATTATTGATTTCTCGTAGCCCGTTTAAATAAAGCCTCACTAAGATACATTATCACTTATTATTATACATAAAATGGAAAAAAATCTTTAACATTATAATAACCATATATTTAAATAAACTGATAAATGAAAATCGTGTTTTATTGATATCATTGATAACGTTATCATCTAAAGTATTTTTTACAGGAAGTTAATATTAATAACGACTTTTTTTGTCGATTCTGAGTCTTTATTTCATTGTAAGTGTATGCACATGAAGACAATATAATTAACTCAAGAAACATCAATTTATGGATCAAGTGTTTATGTTCAAAAAGCTTTAATTTTTTGTTTAAGATTGTAAGTGTGAAAAGAAGACTGGTTCCCCCCCCGCAGAGTTTAAGACTGGTTCCCTGCAGAGTGTGTATATATTGGGGAAATCATTGTCTACTCTTTGTTTCCTCATAATATTTTTAAAAAGCTTTAAATTCTATATTTTTCCTTTGAGAATTTTAATAATGAGAATAAAAATTCATGTTGCTATTGTTTGATTCATGAAGGTATTGTTGATCTAGATGCCTTGGGTTGTTTGCTTTCATATTTCCTCATCTTTATATAGAAATGAAAAATTGTGTACAGCTTAACCCATCTATTATTGGGGAGATGAACCACACCACTGGACCTGTCTGTTATTGGGTGTGAACCACACCACTGGACCTGTCTGTTATTGGGTGTGAACCACACCACTGGACCTGTCTATTATTGTGGGAGATGAAACACACCACTGGACCTGTCTATTATTGGGGTTGAACCACACCACCGGATACCATTTTGTCCATATATCCAGTGTCTGTTTAAAGTTGGGAGTTATATTATCACTGGTCTTGATATGCCTTTTTCTGTGTATCTTGCTTGCCTCATTTTGTTTGTATAATGTACTGTGTCTTTTGTGGTTTTGGCTATTGGTCAATTGTTGGAAATAGCTTAAAGCATTTGTCATTCTAATAAATGCCTTTTTGGCTCAGTTTAATGGCATTTAAATTCCCACCTCTGTTTGGAGCACCATCATGATGGAAAAGAGTTTTCCAAGTCTTTTATTTATCTATCTGTTTGCTAGAAGGAGGAATGGTAATTTGTTTTCAAAGTTATAAGATTTTGAGTGGGTATTGGGTTAATTTATATAACAACACAATGAACATGATACTAATAATGACATTAGTTGGCCTAATAGTTTGATTATATATATTCAAATCTACAGAAATCATCACTTAGTCTGATAAAATAAATGTAAAACAAATAACAATTTTGGTTGGCCTAATAATTTGATTGGGTATTTTGTAAGTTTATATAGCAGTTATGATCATCATCAGCAGCACCATTTGACGAATTAAAAAGTAGATTGTTAATTTTCATTTAACCTTATTTCAAGTCTTCAAAAATCAAAGCTGGTAAAAATGAATGTTAAACAAATAACAATGTTAGTTTGCCTAATAATTTGATTGGGTATTTAGTAAATTTGTATAGCAGTTATGATCATCATCAGCAGCACCTAACGGTGGTTTTATTGTTCCTCTCTTTATAATGTGTTAGATAAACTGATTATCAAAAAGACAATTATACCTTGATTGCTGTTCATGGTAATGTAATCGTAATGCACACGGCAGCAACGGAGCTTGACAAAATCAATTTAAAACTCTCGCTGTTTCTATTAAGAGAAATAAAAGTAAAATCGATGTTTGATAAAGAGGGCTTTAGATTTAACTGTGATTAAACATGGCTTGATTAGCTCTTTATCAGGACATTATATCATATGCTCATACTGTTTGTAACAGACTTCCAGTGTACAGGTGATATTTATGTTTGATGGCCTGACAATGAGTTAATAGTACCAGAGTCCTTTGTTTTTATTTATTGTGTTGTCCACCCCCCTCCTCTCTCTCTCTCTCTCTCTCTCTCTCTCTCTCTCTCTCTCTCTCTCTCTCTCTCTCTCTCTCTCTCTCTCTCTCTCTCTCTCTCTCTTTCTGGATATTGTCAAGTAGCAGTCTCATTGGTATTTTAAGTCATAGTTTTGGGGTTCAAAACCACATATATAATTTTGATTTTTTTAAATTGAGAATTGTAAAGAAAAATGAACTGAGAATGTTGATGACTTTTTATTCATTATTTTTATCTCAGTTATCTCTGTTTGTTCATTCATTCCTCCATTCATTCATTCATTCATTCATTCATTCATTCATATATTCATTCATCCATCATCCATCCATCCATCCATCCATTCATTCATTTATTCATTCATCTATCCATCCATCCATCCATTCATTCATTCATTCATTCATTCATTCATTCATTCATTCATTCATTTATCCATCCATTCATCCATCCATCTATTCATTCATTCATTCATTCATTCATTCATTCATTCATTCATTCATTCATTCATATATTCATTCATTCATTCATTCATTCATTCATTCATATATTCATTCATTCATTCATATATTCATTCATTCATTCATCCATTCATTTTTATTCATCCATTCATTCATCCATCCATTCATTCATTCATTCATTCATTCATTCATTCATTCAGAGTTTTTCTTCTGTCCATTTTGTCCAAATAGAAATTTATCTTTTTATCTTAAGATTGATTGTCTTTTAAATATGAGAAAGGAAATGTTAAATGGGTGTAATCCTTGCTGACAAAGGGTATAGTCTATTGTTGATAAATCACAATTTTTAGCATAGATAATGAAATAAGTAATTTATCTAAAGTGTCTATCCACTAGTCAGTTGTACCTGGTCAGATTTACAAGTGACCTAAAGGCTAATATACTGGTCATCTCAATAGTGGACCATAGTGTCATGTTCTGTTGGTCATAATGCTTTGTTTATGTCCATCTAGACAGCTGAAAATGATTTCCTGTTAAATAGAAAATTGAGCCCATTCCATCATAAAGTAATAGAAGAGACCCTTTTTTCCCAGCAGAATTTTGTTCTAAAGGTGTTATGGCTGATTTTATTTAAGTTCTATTTTTCATTAGACAATTTAAAAAAAAATTATTTCATACCCCATGAAGTAAAAAAGAGACCTGTTTTTTTTTTTCTCTCCAGAATTTTTGAGGACATATTTTTTGGTACCATATCTCCTTCTAGTTCATTTTTTGATATACTGGAATATATTTTTTCATCTTAGTACTTTCTTCTTTTTGTCTAAATTCTAGGGAAAACTCACATCTTCTTTCTTTGCCTGGCTTCAAATCTCACTTGTATCCTTGTTTAATAAGTTTGTCAGTTTGCTTTCAGATAGTTGTTAGTTTTTTCAGGCACTCAGGTTTTCTCAACCATCAAAGAACTGACAGTCTCATAATATAAGTGAAATTCATTACTCTATTACACTCACTTTTCATTCTTTAATTTTTCTATCATTCATTTGTTTTTCTATCTTCTTACAAACTTTGTATTTATTTTTTTTTTTTTTTGGGGGGGGGGGGGGGGGGTGAGGGGGTTTGTTTAAAAAATATGTTACTTTTTCTTATCTTTTTTAAAAAAATGAAAAACAATGGATAAAAGAAAATTTAAATGTAAAGAATAGAAAAAAGCAAAAAATAAAAAAGAAGGACAAAAACGTTTTTCCTTCTGTTGACAGTTGACAAATATAATTTCACTTGCCGATAGATTTCTCAATATTTGATTTATATATATGATTTAATTATTTCTTTTATTAACGTCATGATATATAAAAAAATACAAACAAATAATTCTATATTTCATTGTTGTAAAAATGTTTCATAATGCCATTAATTTTTTTTTTTTTTTTTAGAGAATTCTTTCTTTGTCGTGTCAATTTCGTTAAGCTAACAAATAGTCGAGATTTTATCTTATTAAAAAGCTGTTTTAAAAAAATGTTATAGATTTAATAAAGCTTAAGGTATTGTAATAAATTTAAATAAAAATTTCGATTTTGCATTCAACACAACCTAATTCATTGAATATTGATTATTTTTCACTTGTATTTCTACTTAAATTTTCAAACCGCATCAGGAATAGAAATAACCATCTTAAATCTCTCTCTCTTTATTTATTTTTTTTTTTTTTTAAAAAAAATTTCTTTTTTTAGTGTTATTTCTTTAAAGTTTACTTTTTCAAATTTTCAAAATACTTACTTTAGACATTATATATTGATTTTTGTGAAATGATTCTTTATAAAATTTTATTTTCATTGTACATAAACATTTTTTTTGTTTTTGATTAAAAAAAATTTTTTTTCTATCTTAAACACTAATTACAAAAAGCCATGCCACTTAAAAAAAAGACATACTTGAGATTAAACTAACGAACTCTAGTTTTAAATAAATCACTAAATGAACTCAGAAAAGACTCATTAGTTTATTAAAACCGTTTGACAGGGTCTGTGTATATATAGACCCCCTCCCTTAGGACTGGGCCTCTAACTTTAAACTTTAAACCTGTGGAGTTTTATACGCCTCAGTGATTTCTATTGGTGCTTTTCATACTTGGATTTTTGTATTAGATTACAAAGAGAGAGAGAGACCTGGCTCTCATCTGAATGTGAATTACTACGATTCCCTCCTTTTAACCTTCTCTATAATATAAACCATGTGACCAACCCTAGCGTAATCATACCTTTTCTGCTGTGTGTACATACATTTGATGGGAAAATTTGTGATACTGAAACACTAAGCGAAAAACCACTGGAGTGGAATGATCACTGGTTGTAGTGGAAAGGAAAATCTTGAAGTGGTACTTTTAACGAGGATTAGTGTTGACTAGGGACATATTTATAACAATCTGTGTGTGATGTCTTCTACAAGAAGGAGTAAACTTGTATTTTTGTTTTATATAAATGTAATTTTTTTCTGATCTAGTCTAGCAGTGATTTTTTCTGGATTATTATTATACATTAAAGAGAAGATATCTGATGTGATATTTAAGGAATTAACAGATATCTTTTAAGATAAAAGTTTGGACAATTTAGAAAAAAAAAAATTTTTTGATGGATCAGGATTTATTTTGATTTTGTGTCGTACCTGTTTGTCGATCTGCACACCTGTCCCGTTCTAGTTATATATATATAACAGTTTTATTGTACGGATTTATAAATATGACCGGGGATACTTGTGGAATTTTATAAACATGCTGGTATTAAATTCTCAACAACGACACGACAACAAAATTTTGACATGCCTTGTATGGATTATCTTAATCTCATGTTGTAAGTAGTATTTTTTTAAACCTGTGTTTATCCTTTTGCATTTCTTTCAGTCTGTCTTTTCTTTTATCTAATTTTTTTCTTTCCCTTTTTTACTTTTGAGCATTTAGTTTTTTTTGTTGAGTCTGACCAGTTTCTTTTTTTTTATATAGAACTATACTAAAAGATAGTATTCTCTCTCTCTCTCTCTCTCTCTCTCTCTCTCTCTCTCTCTCTCTCTCTCTCTCTCTCTCTCTTATACAAATGGATCAAATAAATAAATAAATAAATAAATAATTCTTATTTAAAACTCTTTTTTTCTTATTTTCATATTTTCAACCTCTCTCCCTCTAAAGCTTAATTTTTTTTTCTCTTAATGAATACCAAGATATATGATGTAAATTTAATTCTTTTGGTCAGTATGGTCAGTGCATGGTCAGTCATTATGGTGGTAAAAACAAATTTAAACATCAACACAAAAAACACATGTTATATACAGCATGATATTACAAATTAATGTATAGTTATTATTGTAATATGATTTATGTGTTTCACAGTTTTGATTTATGTTCGAGTTAAAATCCCAGGTGGTTAGAATCAGAATTTATCATCTTTACTTCGCAGGATTTCAGTATAAAGTACGATAACTCAACACCCCTTTTTTTGTGCGGACTTAAAAAAACTAGCTTAAGCATGGCACTATTAATCTCCCCCCCCAAAAAAAATGTTGTAACTTGTTGCTTATTGCTATAAGGGCTTCAAACAAGATGTAGATTTCTGCAACTTTTTCCCACATAGCTGGCAATGTATTGATATAAATGAAACACATCACTCATTTCCTTTTACTTTCTTCAATTCTGGATGGATTTTTTTTTTTTTTTTTTTTTTGCCATTCCATCAATTTTGGAAACTAATTATAGTCACATCAATTTTTTGTAATTGGTCATCTTTTACCCCATATACATGTATATGAAAAGTTATGTTTTTTGTTGTTTTTTTTGCAAACGCAAAATATTTTTGTGAACAGATGATTTGAGAATTTGTATCTCAACATGTTAAAGAGATTTTTTTTTCTCTGCTTGAGATAAATGTGTGAAACACTAGAGCTAAGAATAATTTACAGGTGTCTGATGCAGGGATAATAATACAAGTATCAGGGAAAAAAAACAGATTTAGGCATTTGGGTTGATGATCAACAGAATATAAACAAATTATAAAGCTGTTTCTAATTGATAAATATTTTTTTTATTGCATGTGAAAGATTTTTTATGGCATATTACCTTCACCTGCATAGATTGTTAATTAACAAATTAGAATATTTCATTCATTCATTCATTCATTCATTCATTCATTCATTCATTCATTCATTCATTCATCCATCCATCCATCCATCCATCCATCCATCCATCCATCCATCCACCCATCCATCAATTCATTCATTCATTCATTCATTCATTCATTCATTCATTCATTCATCCATCCATCCATCCATCCATCCATCCATCCATCCATCCATCCATCCATTCATTCATTCATTCATTTATTTAAATTTTTCGAAACATTTAAAAAACAATTAAAAGAACATGGTCTCTAACCATATATGTTTTAATTTCTGAAAAAAAAATTTTTTTGTTTTTCAAAAGCAAGTATATTAGTGGTAAGTAAGGGTGGGTCTTTAACTCAATTATCACTTAACCTAATACTTCAAAGTTTCATTTTTCTCCTTAATCAACATAAATAGTTGTTATTTTCCTGTTTTAAGATTGCTTAATTTACACCCTTTTAACAAACACTTTGTATGTGGTTTTCATATTCTTTCTCTAAAAACGCGTTTCTCCACCCCTGCTCTCACCTTCTTTTTGGAGGGTAGTTGTAAAAACATGGTGGATACATGTCTATCAATTATTTTATTTGTAATTTGTGTTAAAATCACCAAACTTTCTTACTCTTTTTTGTGGTTTTCATGTACTCTTCCTAAAATAATTTTCACTTTTTTTGTAAAAACAAGCTATACTCTCTGCCTCTCCCCAGGGGGACAATCTACTCACTCGATTGTCAAGGAGGTGTCAATCTATTGTCTATCAATCTGTAATCCCAAGAGGTCAAAGGTGACAAGTGGATTACCTAATTAACTCAGGTGTGTAAGTGGGTAATTAACAAATCCCTTTGATGTCGAGTCAAATTGGTTAGTCACTAATAATCCAGGCTTCAATATTAACCGTTTATGTATACTCCATGGGAAAGATTTTTGACAGTGTGTGTGAAAAAAAAAAGAAAATTCTCAAAGAAGTGGTAATAGCCAAACCCCAGGACACAGCTTAGAAAGCTTAGCACTTTCTTTAATGATCAGCGAAATAATAAAAAAAAAACTTGGTAGTTTGTTATTTGTGGATGTGTTTAGTACATATGTTTTAAATAAGGTAACAGTGTGTGTGCACATATTGTCAAAATGACAGGTGTTAAGAACCCAAATCTTGTGTAACGCAATGGGCCGATTTTGAAGAATATTTGGAGAAGAAAAGATCTCAACAAAATATATATTTGTTTTTCCTTGTCTTGAGCATTTGAATGTTTGAATTCTTTATTGATTAAAAATAGGGTTTTAATAAAATTTTTCAAGAATTAGTTTTGAATGAAAGGGGGAGGGGGAGATTTAAATTAAAAATGAAAAAAGAAGATATTTTGCATTGTAATAAGATTTTCAGGTCTTCTGATAATTTACAAAAAAGAAATAGATAAATAAATGAATAAATTCAAAAAAATTAATTAAATAAATAAATCCTTATTTTTTAACATTTTAAGTTACAGCTAAATAATAGTTTACATTTACAACATGTCTCTTTGCTCTGGTTGGCTTTGTGCAATCTGCAGATTAAAGTTACAGATATGAGGTTTTAAAATCTACAGTTTGGGGATTTTCATTGGTTAACCATTTCAAAAAGAACCCAATGACAATGGGGTTGGTACATTGCACAGTTTAGCAAAATGATGCAAAATTAAGCTGTTTGTTGCAAAACATATGAATTCTTTCCAAGACAGTATGGTCAAGTGCCATTTTCTCATTCAGAATTTCCACATAAAATGAGACGTCCAAAAATTATGACAACATAAACTTATTTAAGTTTAAGTGTTCATTAGTGTGTGTGTGTGTGTGTGTGTGTGTGTGTGTGTGTGTGTGTGTGTGTGTGTCTGTGTGTGTGTGTCTGTGTGTGTGTGGTTTTGAATTTCAATTTTGGGGAAGATCTTTGACATAAGATAAGTGAAGCCCTTGGTCAACAATAAACGTGACTGTTAAGCTGGTTTAGAGAATGTAAGAAAAATGACAAATTTGATTAATGAAAAATGAAAAATTTGAGAATTATGTCTGTGCTTATAATGAAGTTTGTTGAAGGAAAAGATTTAGTTAACAAGTTTATTTTAAAAAAAGGCTAATTAGTATGTTATTATTACATAAAGTATGATTTTAAAAATTAAAAAGCATATCGTATTTGTGGTATGTTATATTGACACAAAAAATATTATTTTGATTTTGTACATAAAATGAAAATTCAAAATTAGCAGCACTAGCAACATTTCTGTGTGCTAAGATGTTGAAAACCGTATAAATTCTTCCCCTCCTCCTGCTTCCCCTCCTTGTATATCACCAGAGAGTTTTTGTTTTTAGGATAAAAATCACTTTTTAAGAAAATCTGTTCTGTAATCTCTACATCTGAAAAATGACAGACTCCATCTCTAGATGTGGATAGTGATGGAAGCAGTTTGAAAAATTTTTGAAACATGTTGACAGGGCTGTGTCCAATCAAATTTCGGAACTGGGACAGACTGAAACTTGAAGTGCTAAATTTTTGCATAAAGATGGAATAAGTTATATAATTTATATTTATATATGGTATATATATATATATATATATATATATATATATATATATAAATGTAATTTATCAATAATTGAAAAAAGAAAATAAACAGAAGTATTTTGTTGGTAGCAAGTTCATAAGGTTGTGGAGCGGCAGGTTGTTTTTGTTAATTAACAGGATTCTGGGATTCTTTGCAGCAGCAGCGTGGGAAAATCAACTTGCTTATAACCGTTAAACTATAAACACCACTATCATATATCACCAGAATGTTTACTATTGCACCAGGCATGCATGGCTGGGGGGAGGTAAAGAAGGCGAATAAAGATATAGGGGTGATGTTTTCTGGCAGTCAAATTAGAAATTAATGGTCTATATAAAGAGATTAAATATATACAGATGTGAATGAGATGAAAATTTAGAGTCATGGTCCTCCTCTGACAAAATTATCTTCATAATGTCATCCAGATTGATGATTTTGTCCATCAGGATGTTTGTCTTTCTCTCATCCACTTGACATGGGAATTTTTTAAAATTTGAAGGTTTTTTTTTGTAGAGGGGGAGAAGTGTGGCATAGTGGCTAAAAACTTTTATTTTGTTGAGCATTTACTGACATACCCTAGTTCTTAGATTAACTCTTGATATATATTTATATTTGTTTATGATAAAGTATAGGTCAAGTTTGATTTTTTTTTTCTTTATCAATAAGTCTGTCTGAAGTGCTTATTGCTGATAGGTCAAATTTGAATTTGAGAGTTTCCGTTGGAATGGTTCTGTTATTGAAATTGCCAGCATGGCATATTCCTGGAACAGGGTAATTGTCAAGCTCAATAATACTCGCATTTTGCATGTTTGGCAAGCTAATGCCATACCAGGAGAAAATTTACTGGCCACCGGCCACTAAAAGACCCTAAGTTAACAAAACCAATCTTGAAAAATGGGATATGGGGCAAGGAATGATCCTTGGGTTAATGAATCTTCTGTAAAAAAAAAAAAAAAAAAAGGAAAAGGGGGGGGGGGGGGGGGGGTGGGGGGCTACTAAATGGTTCTGAATGACCCTTAGTTAATGAAGCCAGTCTCAACAAAACATTTTTTAGCTTTATTAGCTAAATTTCAGCAGAATTTCTGCCATTGTGCATTAATCAAACATTTCATTTACTGTTTGTAATTCCGTATTCGATTTATGAACAAAAAAAAAAAAAAAAACGATTGCGAAATGAGCTTCGTAACACAAAACATCTAATATTTATATAATGTTTAAAGACATGCCACATTATGGTCACAAATATTTGTCATTGATTAATTAATTTGGTCAAATAAAGTGGAGTTAATTAATTCTAATTTACACCAAGCTTGTTAGAGTTACATTTGGCTGCTTGTCTTTGTTGAGAAGGCGAATATTGAATTCTTTGGCCTTTTGTAACGCAAACCTTTCAGTTATAAAAGGCACTAGTATCGAATATAGAGTCTCTATTGAAATGTACATACTTAGTTTATATTTATTAAAAATATTCACAATAAATATTATTTCAAGTCTTTTGCTCTGATGTTACAATACTATGAAAAAAAAAAAAGAATCGGTCTATATAAAAATCGGTATGGAATAGACCGTGAATATAATCAAACGGGGTCATCTAGCTTGGTACTGAAGTACGATGGGGATTTGGTTTTAGCTGTGTCGAACACTGGTTTTTAATTTCACATGTAATCAAATTTCTGATTTATTACATAAAGACCTATTGATACAGGGGTCCGTTATCGTCGCGAAAAATCTCGACTTAATCTTTCAAAGAAATATTGAAAATTGTGGTAAACAAATGAACTGTATGCAGAGAAAAAAGGCTTAAAAACAACATTGTAGACATTTGTATGTAGAATTCGCTTTATTGTTGCAGATTGTAAAAACGATAATTTAGTTTTTGAGCATTTATTGATAGCTGTCGTGTTTAAAACACATTGAAAATCGGTATTTGACATGCGATCGATCGGGGATTGATGAATCATTGCGATTTTGTCGTTATTTCCAACACTTTGTCACATTTCTTTAAGAGATCAAATATGGCTTTTCTTTGTGGCTGACTGACTGGTTGGAAATAAACAAGTTTTCTTTTGGAATAATAGAAAAGGCGGTTTTATTTTTATCATTTGATCTTAGGATTTAAAGTTTGAATTTCTTTCTTTTGTCTCGAAATAACATTTCTGAGTATGTGGTCTTTAAAGGACTTCAAATTGTTATGTTTTTAATTGTTATGAAACAGAATTTTTGAACAATGATTCATTTTCATTTGTGTGGGATTACAGACTTCCTTTTGATTAGAAAATAATCCGTCATTTCAGGATATTTTGTTTTTAGTAAATTTATTTGTTCATTTATTTCTTTATTTATTTATTTCTTTATTTATTTATTATTTTTTTTTTTTTGTGATTCAAAGATAATTCAGAATCATTTACTTCCTTATACAAATTTTATGAAATATAAAAAAATCATACCTCTGTGAGGGAATTTAAAATCTGAAAAAATAAAAATTTCACTTTTAATTCGCTAGAACAGTCTCTTATCACTCTTAAAACATTTATCTCTGAGAGTAACAATTCGGTGCGTCAAGCTATTTCTGAAGTTGCACTCTATTCATCTTTGTTTACACATATCAACAATGACATAAGCACTATTAGCCTTTACCTTGATGAAGCAATCATACATATTCAAAACCTTAAGTTACAATTAAACCTTTTATCATTGAATTGCTTACCACTTAGTTTCTCAATTTCTCCATTTCAATTACATAAGGTACTCATTAGCATACAACAACAACTACCTAGATCATTTGAACTACCAAAAAACCCTACTACTGACTTATGGGATTACTATCAGCTTTTTAAAAATTTAAAAATGTCAATGTCTTATCGGGATGTAAGCTTTACCCAATATGGCCGCTTAGGTACATATAAACAGAGTTACATTATGGGATTTTTTGTTTTATGTCGACTGGTTCCGAAAATTTCTGGAAACTGACGAAGTTTCGTGAACATTGCAAATGGCCACTATAGACAGTTCTGTTGAAGCTTTGGGGTCAGAAAAATGGTGGCTGCTGGCCGCATAAGACAGTGACCGCTATATAGAGGTGAAATAAAGAACAAAACTCATCGGGGGGAATAAGATATGGCCGTTATAGACAAGTGGCCGCTAACACAAGTTAGACTGTACTAGTATACAAATTTTAATTTCTGAGTGATGTGAACTTTCATACAGATAAGATGCTAATCATACTGTATATATCAAATTATTAAGTTTAAACACAGGAAATAATATTGTGATAAATATATATGTATATAGATGTGTGCTGAACTTAAAGGATTATTTCGGAAGTTACTCACCATTTAACTTCACGGATTTCTTCATTGTCTATTGATGGATATCAAAGGAACTTGAGTGAATATTAATCATGATGTATATTAAGCCATTTTCCGGAATTACTGGAATTAACATCATGTGTCCAGTTGTTTTGTTACAGAATACAACAACCCATACTCTGGAATATATTTTTCATTATTCATGTTTCTCCCCCCCCCCCCCCCCCCCCCCCCTTCAATTTTTCAATTTCTTGGGCTTTGCTGTTCAAATCATTGTGACCTTGGTAAAAATATAAAGCACAACAAGATTTTTCACATTTCATCAAAATAATGTCTTGCTTAAGCCCCTTAAATGTCTTGTATAGACCTTCAGATTGATTTTGAGGTTACTTTGCTGTTTTTATAATCTTACTTTAATGTTTAGTGAAAGAAAGAAAACAGATTTTTGGGCTTCAGTGCCATCATTTTTTACCAATAAATGTTGTCAGATTATTGTAAAGAGAAGAGTCAGTTTATTGTGTTGGGGACATTTTTTTTTTTTTTGCTTCACACCACTTGGATGGTCCAATTTATCTTGACCCTAAGTCCTGTGGGAAAGTTTAAATCAATTATTCATACTTGTCTTAATTTTATGAAAATCTGATTCAGTATTCTTGTATATAAAGAAGACTTTTACATTTATCAACTTTATATCTTTATAAGCTCTTCATCCTATCAGGACTAGAATTCCAATATCTTTAAGATCCTCTTGACGAAATTATTAATTTTTTTTTTTTGTCCTGGCTTTTCAAAATCCTTCCTCCCTCTCAAACCATGAGTTTTGTTGCCAATTTGAAATGGACTGTTTTTGTCTGAATTAAGAAAATGTAACAAACTTTTGTTCCCCCTCTCCCTTCTCACCCCAAACCCCAAATCCAAGAAGTAATGCGGATGTCTTTTCCTATCTTTTTTTAATCACTTACAGTTTGTTTTATTGTAATCCTTTTTTGTTTTTGGATGGATTGAAGTATGCAAAAATTTTTCTCTTTTCAAAAATCTTAACTTATTCAAAAATGATCTCGATAGATTTTACAAATACATGCATTATTTTTTTTTTTTTTAAATTATATCATAAAATGCATTTTTAAAAATGATATATGTCAATATATTATTAAAAACTTTTTTGAACGCATTTTATGATTAAATTTATAAACAGCACAGGACAGATTTAATACCATGGGAAAAATTTCACTTAAGTTTGAGAGGGGATAGTGATGGTTAACAGTATTTTGTAAATGAAAATAACCGTTGAGTAGTAAGAAATTCTTATGTAAACGAAAATCACTGTCTCTCACATGTTGATTTAGAGTTCTAATATGAAGCTAATCAGGGGACAAAATAAATGGATGTACCATGTTAGTTTTTGTTGACCAGAGGTCCAACTCATAATGGGGTAATCATGTTGCTTATCAGCAAGGGAGCAGTAATTTAAAAAGCATGTTGGTTTGTTGGCAACTCTTTTGTTGATGGGGGTAAATAAAGACCACATGTGTATTTGTTGTGGGAACAATGATTTTATTTTGGGATATTTTTATATGAAGTGTGGCTTTTGTGTTTAAAAATAAACTAAAAAGATGTATTCATGTAAAATCATATTTTTTTGGGTTGGGATTGGGGTGGGGTGGGATGGTTTTTTAAACAAGCAGGGATACAGCTTAATGTTTTGAGATTACAGGGTGAACATAAGTAATATTCAAAATCAAAGACTCAGACAAAAAAATATAAATAAATAAATAAATAAATAAATAAATAAATAAATAGTTAGTTTACCATGTTCATTCTAATAAGATTGTTTTACCCAGATAAATGTAAAAAAAAAAAAAAAAAAAAAAAAAAAAAACATCTCTGAAGAGATAGAGGGGTCACTTTAGATATGATGTATTTGGTATTCGGGACAATTTGTTTGGTAACTAATAAATAAAGAACAGATATTTATGGAAAGAGAAAATTGAAATCATTGAGAGAGGGAATAATATGGCAAATATGTCAGGTATACTGTTAATAAGTCATATCAAAACAATAAATTGACATATTAAAATAAATTAGTGGTACAAAACAGAATATAAAGATGTCAGATAGCCAGTGTCCAGTTGATATATGCTAATAGAACTAGCCACTGTCCAGGTGATATATAATGATAGGACTAACTACTGTCCTTGTCATATATATTTATATTTGTACAGCTCAGCCATCTACAGGGGAGACCAAGGTTGTTCTTGAGTATTTTAAAATTAAAAGTCATTCCCAACCTGGCCTGTTTTTTTTTCCTGGTTTCAATGGCATGAATTGAATGAGAATGTTTGACTTTTAAAACTTATACGTTCCTTGATGGCCTGTAACAATGTGTTATTAAATGTTGTGCTCAGGGATGTCCCAAGGAGTAAAGCTTGTTCTTTTTATGGTTTCGATGGCATGAAGCAACAAAAACTTCAAGACTTATAACCCTTTTACATGTCTTAATCACCTGTAATAATGTGTTATTAAATGTCATGCTCAGGGATGTCTCAAGAAGTGGAGCCTAGTCTTTTCTTGGTTTTGATGGCATGAAGCACCTAAAAATTCCAGACTCTTAAGACTCTGACATACCTTGATAGCCTGTAACTATGTGTAATTAGTTGTCGTGCTCAGGGATGGCATAAGGCATAGAGCCTGGCTATGATTTTTTACCCAGTTGACCACTTAGCCAAGCATCAAGTTAGCAATATTTGTAAAAAAAAAAATCTTTTGTCAAACCTGGCTCAGGTTTTACAATTAAATTCCTGAAAAAAAATATTTCTGGACTTTTCTTTTTTTTAAGATTTTAAAAAAAACTTTGAAAAAAAAAACAACTATAGACATCACAAGACTAAAGAGAGATAAAAAAAAAAAAAGCTTTCCAGTTTCCTGTTGGTCTAAAACAATATTACTGTTAATAGCAAAGTAGTTTGGATCTGCATTACACCAAAAGTTTCTTTTCATCTAACTGCGATATTTGGAATTCGTTATTCTTACGATATCACTAAGGTTGCTAAGTTTGATAGAGTTTGCTCTGCAAGTTTATGGTCAAGGGTTTGATGGGTCTTATCTGAACTCAAAAGATTGCATAGGCATTTTGCCAAGCTTTTGTCCTATTGAAATGAACGGTAATAACGAGGGAACCATTAGTATCTGTTGGTATCGTCTACTACTGATTTGACCTCTTTGGGACTGGCTAGATTTGACTTTCAGGCAATATTTTTGAACTTTCACCAGATTATATACCAATAAGTGGATAAAAATAATATTTACACAGTAAACCTCACGGTGAAAGTGCATTTATTTTGTGTGACATTTCCCTAGTTTCTTCTACTTAAACTTGGTGACTTCGTTACCTCGGTAACAGAATGGAGAAAAATGGAGGGATAATAACAGAAATTAAAATTTTTGTCATGTTACAGAGCATTTAACATCATAATGGGTGATAAATATAAAAACTTAGTGGTTACACCTGAGATTGTCATTTAGTGAGCAAGTATCTGTAGAAAGATCTGAACCCAACTGCTGAAAAATATACATGTATTTTTTTTCTCGAAATTAATGATATTTTTTTCAATTTGAATTGTTTGTCACAAAAAATCTATTAATGCTATTAGCTGTTTTTTAATAATATGAAAGCCCCCATGGCCTCCAATAAAGGCTCTGCTCTAGACTTCATGAAGGATCCTGTGATTAAGGTTTCTCAAGACCCCAAAATATTGCTTGGATTATTAAGACATTTACAGTGGCAGATATAAATCTGTGATTTGTAATGATTTAAACTACAATAAATTCTCACCCTCCTTCTATATATTTATCTATTCCCTATCCCACTGACATTTTATTACCCAGAAGTATATATACATGTACAATGAAATATACGACTCTATGTTTGGACACTTTTAATTGCACTTTATATACCGGTAGTGGGTCTAAGTCATAGAGGAAATTTTGAGGCAGGTATGGGGTATACAAAGATTACTCAAGAGAGGTTTAGAAGGGTAATAAAGCAGATATGGGGGGACACCAAAGTTACTCAGAGGAGATTAGAAGGGTTTTGAGACAGATGGGGGGGGGGGCACCAAAATTTACTTGGAGGGGTTTAGAAGGGTTATGAGGCAGATATGGGGGACACCAAAGTTACTTGGAAGGGTTTAGAAAGGCTATGAGGCAGATATGGGGGGATACCAAAATTTACTTGGAGGGGTTTAGAAGGGTTATGGGGCAGATAATTATGACAGGGATCATACAAATAAGAATGTATTTAATTTTGACAAGTTTTTACGGTGCTCTAAATGATGACAAGAAAAAAAAATAATGGGACCAAAAAAAGACTTCCAGATTTCTGTTTTCTTTGAAATTTGAGAAAATGGTGTTAAGGCATATCTAATTTTTTTGAGCGAAAAAAAAAGAGGAGGAAAATCTGCTATATCAGTTAATTTTATTTAACCCTCCCTAAAACTTTCCTTCTGCCAAAATCTTAGTTGTAATCACCAACTCAAACAGGTTGTATAAGTGCAAAAAATTAACTAATTAAGATAAGATGGTCTTCTATCGGCATCTGTGATATACGAATACAGAGACACTATCTGTCTTAGCTTGGCATAAAGATGAGACACCAAACTCTAAAGTACTTGACCGTGAAATTATTCTGATTGAAAACACTTCCTTCTTTATCTTTAAAGAAGTTTTGCAAAAATAAAAAAAATAAAAAAATAAAAAAATCAGTTGGGACATGATTGAGAAACATGTGTATGTACTATGTACATGTGTAAAATATGTGTATTTAATGTGTTTTTGAGATTTATAGGAAGATTTGTAAATATGATTGGGGAAAAAAATAAAATTAAAAAAATTTTGTTGTGAAATTTTTTTTTCATTAATTAAAACTTCAAACTTATGTAAGGGATTGGAAGTAAATAAATTGAAATTAACACTTAAGTTAAGATTCTTTTTCTTATATTGAGGCAGACACTTCAGGGATGGTGGAGAAAAATGGAGTGCCTGAAGAACTTACATACTTTCTTACACTAAAATTCAATCTAGATAGTGGGATCAGTCAGCCAACTTTTTGGCTGCAGGTCCAGTCATCCCCCCCCCCCCCCCCCCCCCATTACATGTAGTGTGCAGTAGTTTGGTTCTACCAGGGGAAAGCGTTATTGGGTTGAAACCCTGTTGAGCCTTACCAAGGACTTGAAAAAGATATTGATGCTTAAATTGTTTTGCTAAGGACTTACCAAGGACTTAATAAGTTGGTGCTTTAGTTGTCATTGCTGAGGAAATTGCAAGGACATAAAGTTTTTGTGAATAGGATTTTTGGTTGGGTTTTGTCAAGGACTTTTAAAAAAAGCTTTAAGTTATCCGATGTTCGTTTACAGTAAAATTTAGTGTTGAACGTGAGTTTTGATATACTTTTATTTTTTCTGAGTAAGTATACAAAAACTTACTCACTTAATTTGAGATGTCACCAGCAACAGGTGTCAAACATTATGATTAATATATATATATACATATATATATATATATATATATATATATATATATATATATATATATAATAAGTGAATTATTTTCAGCTGGCAAATTGACACTTAAATGCCCTTGGTTTTCGAAAATGAGTAGACACGAACTGCCATTAGTTGAACTTTTGTTACTCATTTTAAAAAAAACCTGAAACTTGTTAAGGAAAAGCTTTTCATAAAAGGATTAGAATGAGGGCTTATATATCCGAACTATAGAATATAATATTACGGTACTCTAATACCCGCTTATCATAAGTTTTCTAATCCAGCGCTAACAAGCGCTTGGCTGGCTGCTCAAAATTTTTACCCTGATTTTAAGAAGTTAATATGATTTTACTATTGAGGACTTTCTGTACATAAGAGGTGTAATACCGACTTCACCTTAACTATGTCTTTAGAATTTTAATAGACCATGTCTGCAGGGTTATTGCAGTGATATGTGCCCTAATCCCTAGGATAATTTAGGCCATTATTAAAAAAAAAAATGTTTTATATCCCCATCCTGGTTTTGTTTTCAAATTTGGGTTTGAAGTTAAAAAAAAGTTTTGTTTTTTTTTTTTCTGCAAATGTGGTGTGGCCCAGCATGTAAACGAAGTCAGTTTCCAATTACCAAAAATATCTTTGATCAAATAAAAAAGAGAAAAAAAATATCCGATTTTGAAATGGCTATTTTCATTCTAATTTGAAAGTCTTTGTGAAGAAAAAACATTTTTGTTTTAGTTTAGCCTTATATCAAATGAAAAAGAAAAAACATACCGAAATTTGAAATGGTTATTTTCATTCTAATTGGACAGTCATTAGACGGATGATAAACAATTTTTTTTTTATTTTGGCCTTAACAGTACTTGAACTGTGTCATAATTATTAAGCCCATTTTAAGTTTAATCAAAAACTGATTCTGTCACTGATAAAAGAATTTCAAAAGAAAGTCTAGATTTCAATCAAATTCCCAATTTTTGTTTTAAATAAAGAAGAAAGAAAATTTTTATTTTTGATCTGTTTATAGAAAATCGAGAGACTGGTTTTGAAACCAGGTTGCTTAATTTATTTTTCTGTTTATGTATATAAATGTATTTATTTTTTATTTTATTCAGATTTAAATATTCGTTTTAGAGGTGGCTTAGTACAATTTCCCAAGTCCTCTGAAAGAATCCGAGGGCGATTGTACTTGTAAAGTGTTTTTAAATGTATTCAAAACCATAGAAAATAAAAATTTAAATGATAATGAATTTAACTTTTCAGTCTCACTTCTTTTGTGTATGGATCACTATGGTAGCTCATTTTAGCTCATTTCGGTAGCTCATTGCTGGCTTTGTATGTGGGAGGTCGGAGGTTTGAACCATGGCTGGGTCTGACCAAGAAATGAAAATAGGTAGTGAATGTTCTTATGCCAAGCATTTGGCATTTAGAAACGAAAGTCATAGGTTTCTTTCGAATGAGACCTTAAAAAACTGATGCACCATTTCACGGCAGGCATGGCATGTTAAAGAACCCTTCCTGCACAAAGCCCTAAGCGTACTACAAAGGTAAAAATTTCTGCTACTTCATTTATAACTGGTGATGTCTCAATATAAGTGAAATATTCTTGACTGAGATGTAAAATCCTATTAATTCAAATCAAATCAATCTTGTGGAGAAATGGAGTTTTACAAGATTCTTTCATTTATATCAAAACAATCAAGGTTTGGGGATGTCACCATTTGTTGTGTCAGATTTTGGCTAGTAAATGAGTTAAATTCAGAGAGCTTTAAAACGATAAACATAGAACTAATTGATTTTGAGAACTTGGAAATTTTGTTGTGATAATTTAGATGGCAGATATATCTAGGCATTATAGCATGTATAACAAGTTTAACAGTATTTGATTTTCTTCACTGGTTCAATGTTTGTTTAACATAATTGCTGTATAATTATCAAATTTAGTATTCAAATGAAAGGCCTTTTGAAGAAAGAAAATTGAAATTGTATCGATAGAGAATTGACAATAAAATAATCATAAAGAAATAAAAGAAAAAACTGACAAAGAAACATGATAATTGAATATATAAAATATTCCCCGAATCTTAAGAAAACTTCTAAAAGTTTTGACACGTTAAAGATTATGTTTGGATAGTAAGGAATTCCTTGTGAAAATTTATAAAGGAGATTCTTTGTGAGTTACGGTACCACAGATTGAAAATAAAATTACTGTTATGTACTGGATTTGATAAATATTGACTTTTCACTTGCCCCGGCCTCATAAAATCAGTGACATAATGTCAATATTCTCGGTGTATATGAATTGAAATCGGTTTAAATAAGGATACTTTGTCCTTCAATAACCAGAAATATATCTGGTTTTATAAGTATTTATATACATTACTTAAAGAGAGAAATTACGGTCAAATATCCTCTATTTTGGCATTATTTGTATATTGTTGTGTTCTGTTATGGATATTTTTCAATAACTAGATTTTTTTTTATAAAGAAAAACTTGGCTGGGAGGTACTGTTTAACAAGGGAAATATATTTGAGTATAGACAAATGTATATCCCTCCCCCCCTTTTTAGTTTTTTATACATATATTTGGATAGCAGATTTTTTTCAGAAATTTTAATCTAAATGAGGCACTCATGTATCATGAAGGGGTTGTGTATTTTTATGATAAACTTAAATATGTTTCATATTGTTAAACATGTATTTATTTTAAAAAATAAACACCTGTTTAATTTTTTTTTTTTTTTTTTTTTTTTTTTTTTTTGGTTACATGGTAGCCCCTCCCCACCATAATCTCTTTCACTCTTAACCCCTTTTCTTTAATACTGATACCTTCCCCCTCTCTTCTGCTGTAATGCATACAAATTATCAAATTTCTATGCACCTTCCTTGCTGTATATAGACAGTTGTGTTAA
>CM056606.1:6173136-6190636 GCA_029721355.1 Tegillarca granosa | reverse complement strand
AATTCAACCCTTCCATTTGTTGGTGGGGTGGCAAATTTATTGAGGAGCATTATAATATGGTTTTCTGTATATGTAAAAAAAAATATATATATATAAATAAAAATAAAAAAGCATTTTACACAAAAATTTAAAATAAGTGAGGACATTGTCCTTTTAACTTGCATGATCTAAATCATTTAAAGCCCCAGTTTATGTAAAATGACTTTTGAATGATTTTTAAAGTGTAAATAATAATGGGTCATTAGTTTTCCAAGCGGTTGGTGCATTTGGATTTTTTTTTGTGGAAAATTGCAGTTTTTAGGGGGTAATGATCGTAATGATGTAGGTTTAAGTGATTTTTTTTTCAACAGAATAGAATTGTATTTAAAAAAATGAAATTGGAGTTGAAAATTTATTCTACAGATGACAGTTAAAATATGAACTTAAGCAAAAGGTTAGATCGATAACGTCATAAATAAGTGTTAGTGTCGGTAACGTCAATTCATATTATTTAATTCCAATTATTCACTGGTTAAGATAAAGAGCAAAGAGGGAAATAATTTCATTTATAACGAGAAAACGTTCCCCGATTAGTTATTTGCAAGATAATAACTTTAAAAAAACGGTAAATTTTATTTTAAAACATGACAGATGGCAGTTGAAATGTAAATTATCATTTAAACTTTAAAAAATTGTGGGAAACTTTGAACTTGATATTTTTTACCTGGGTTAGTATTTTGATTTTTGAAAATTTTGCTTGTCAAATTAGCGTTGATTTATGTGAAGATGTAATGTCAAATGGTACTCAATATCCCAGCTCAAGGGCAATTTGAATTGAATATTGTAAAAAAAAGAAAGTTTTAGTAAATAATACTTGAAATTGGGAGGGGGGAATTTTAAATAAAATTAATATGCATTATCAGCATAACTTAGAAGCAAACAGTATATGGATTGTGAATCTTTAGTTACCAATAAAAAAAAAAAAAGAAAGAAAGAAAAATAAATTGGTGTTGACTGTGTGATCAACTTAGACAGGGACAACTGAATAATTCACTTACAAACAAGTGTACAATATAAGCCTGAGCCCCATGCCATAAACAATAATGAAGTCTTAAAATTTTCCCCAGGTCTGAAAATCTCTAAAATCTTGAAGATCCATTCCAATAAACCTTACTCAAATCTGAAAATCTTGCTCAAAGTTTAAAAATATTCACAAATATTTAAGAATTTTGGAAGTTAAAGATTGATAAGTTGATGGTGCCTGCAGATGGCAAATAAAAATATTTAAATCTTTATTCTCAATATTCAAAATTTTTATTCTTTTGGTATTTTCCAGGTTTCCGTGGATCTCATTGTGAAGTTAATGTTGACGATTGCATATATAGTCGTTGTGCCAACGGTTCAACATGTATTGACGGGGACAACTCATACACTTGCAAATGTCCTCCTTACAAGTATGGTATGTATAAACATTCTGTTATAACGTCAATCGAGAAATCAGGGATTGAGTCAATCACGAAAGTAGAGGATCGAGTTAGAAGTAAATGTTAGTGAATAGCGGCATTTCATAATTTGAACATACTTTTATTTTTAGGTTGTCATTAATAACACCCCCCCCCCCCCCCCCCCCCATATTGTATCCATCATCACTTACAATAGTTCCTATGGTGAACAATTTAGACATGTATGACTGCTTAATTATCAAAACAGTTGCTATGGACAGTTATAGCAGAGAAGGGGGTGTACTGTAACAGTACAGGCATTACAAGTCTTGAAGATATAGGAATGGGGGGGGGGTAGCGTAGGGGTAAGGGGGTGGTGACACTGGTAGTTGATTGTAAAGCTTCTCCTATTATGTGGTATGATTATAAAGTCACATCCATTTGTTTGTATGTATTTATATTTTGACCTTTAAAAAAAAAACAATGAAAATCGGACAAGGTAGACTTGACATTTATCATTGATAAAAATGATAATAAAAAAATTGGCTGTTAGTATTGAGATCATTTGATAATTATATGAAATAACCCCGACTTTAGAATTGTTTTTTGTTACAGTCCTAATACTGACATGACATTTTTATTCTCGTGACCTGTCATATTAAGATGTAAGGTAGAAGTAATTGACCACCCATTCTGTTCGGTGTTATAATGATCTGATCGATACTGATTGTGTAGTTCAGCTGATTTACTGGTGGTTTTATACAGTCAATCCTTGTTACAGTACTGTTGTTTATACTAGTGGAGTGTAGCAGAGTGAAGTAATGACAATTTTTACACCCCAGTTGAGTTTCTTTAACTCTGTATCATAATCATCAGTGGTGTTTTACACCCCAGGCCCTGTTTTCACAATCATTCACTCAATTGAGCATACACTCAACTCATATATTCCCATTTTTCTCTCATCAATATTTTTTATTTTCAAATTTTAAGACAATGTTTTGTTTCATTCACAAACCTACTCTAAATAAATATAACATTAGATATTTAATTTTAACTGTGTATTGTCTTAAAAATTGAAATGTTCCCTAATTTGAGTTGAGTGTTCACTCAATTGAGTGAATTAATGTGAAACTGAGGCCAGTCAAAACTCTTATACCTATATTATAAGGCAGCCATTCCAAGGATGGTGAGAAGGATATGGTGGCCAAGTGGTCTAAAGCACACTTTCCAATCACAGTCCCTCTCCCTGCCTTAATCCCACTCAAGAAAATCCTAGTGTGAGAAAGTTTGTCAGTTTGCTTGCTGAAGGTTGGCCATTTTCTTTGTGTTCTGGTTTTCATCAACTCCAGAACTGGTCTGCCTTAATGTAAATAAAAGAATCTTAACTGGAGCTTAAAACAATGATAGTCTACTCCACTTTTTTCCACTCCAAGGATGGTGAAAAAATTTGGAGTGCTCAGGGAAAACCCCTTGCCTTTTAGAGGGGCTTTGGTGGCTGAGTGGTCTAAAGTGCAGGCTTACCGATCACAGCACCTCTCACCGCACCTCTCACCGTCTGGGTTCGGATCCCACTCAGGACAGATCATAGTGTAAGAAAGTTTGTCAGTTTGCTTGCCGAAGGTTGGTGATTTTCTCCAGATCTCTGGTTTCCTCCACCATCCCAGAACTGACCACCTTGAAATAAGTGAAAGAATCTTGACTGGGGCGTAAAACACCATTATTCCACTCCACTCCTTATATTTTAGAGGCATACTGACACACTAAAAGAGAACTGCATTGAATAGTTATTGATAATGTTTAAGTATGGATGGAATTCCACGTGAAATTAAGCCACAGTTTATTGCAGTACTTTGTTAAATACCACAGAATATATACAGTGGTATATCATATATTGTAGTCACCTTTGGGTTTCAGATACAAGTGTTTTTGAACAAGTTTAGTTTGACGAATTTATGACTTTACAATCTATGTTCAAAACAAGTACTCGGTCAGGTAGTAAATTGTATTGATGACTAATCAATCTTTGTAAGAATATTTTGTATGAAAATTAGTACGATAATACTAAATGGCTAAATCATACATCTGATTTTTGCAAAATTTGAAAATATAATGACCAGTTTTCTTAATTTTTACAGTTTTTTTAATTCGTACCATCCTATAGACCACCAGGTTGATTGCTTGATATAATGGGGTTTTACGGCCAAGTCAAGAATATTTCACTTATATTGAGACATCACCAGCAAAATGTGAAGTGTCAGAAAATTTTACCTTTGCAGTGTGCTTAGGGCAATGTGTAGGGCGGGTACTTTTACATGACATGAGACATCGGTTTTTAAGGTCTCATCCAGGAGGCCTGTGACTTCCATTTCTAAACCTCAAGTGCTTGGCAAAAGAAGAGTCATTACCAATTTTCAAGTCTTGGTTAGACCGGACCGGGGTTCAAACCCTCAACCTCCCACAAACGAAGCTAGACCACCAAAGGAAAGAAAAAAGATGATATTTGGATGTATTTAGTAATACAATACAACTGGTGTTCAAATTAATAACGTCAGACTCGCTGATCTCTACAGAGAATCTTGATGCACTGGTCAGTATACTTGTTTTGTTCTGATGTTCCAGGATCCTCCAACATATAAGAACTGATTGCCTTTATATTGCTGAAAGAATCTTTACTTGAGTGTAAACCCCTTTGGTTCACTCTTGTGTACAGAAATATGTACACAAAAGCTTAATCTAATGGTGTGACATAAAATACCATTTATTTACAATTGCCCTTGACAAATTTGACAAATATTAAAACAAAATATTCCATATCCACTAAGATTTAAAACAAAAATGCATGTTTGAATTTAAAAAAATCAAAATGTTCTTTTTTCCAGGCCAGTTTTGTGAATACGATGTAGACCCATGCTCCATACAGCCCCCTGTTTGTAAAAATGGTGCCACCTGTCGAAATGAAAAAGGAGGTGGATATTCCTGTATTTGTGTTAATGGATGGAATGGAACAGACTGCAGTATAAACATTGACGATTGTCAGGTTCCACTGCCTTGTTATAATGGTGGAACTTGTATAGATAAAGTTGGCTACTATCTGTGTAAATGTCCAGTAGGAAAGACCGGTAAGTCCTTTTAAAAGAGTTATCTTCCCTGTAAGGGCTTCCTTTGTAGGCAACTATATGAGAAAACCTACTTTGAACATTTGTTTGGTTTTTTTATGTATGGAAAATCGTGAAAACACACTTAAAGATATTCCTGTTTCACCGAAAAAAAAAAAAAAACCTTTAAAATTCAGTTTTCCTAATTGGTAACACAAAGTAGAAGAAAAACCCAATCAACTGGTATCAATGATACTGCATTTCTCTAGTACTCATCTTGTACTGTATGGCTCAAATTCCATAGTCCAAAACCTATGGTTTTTTTTAAACAAATTGGGAAATTTTCCCAATTTGAATAAAACAATTACATTTACAAAAATTATAATCTTCACATTGCTACATGTACCATTTTTTATCCTCTTTCGTTTTTTTTTTTTTTTTTCCCTCGCAAAATGGCTTTAGAAATGCTGATTTCGTGTAATCAATGGGCCCTAGACCCTGTACCAAAGAAAAAGGCTATTGGAGCATAAATGTTAAAGACATGTTATTGCCTTCCCTCAGTATATACACTTAGAATTAAGATTCAAGAACTAAGGCATCATGTAACATCTGAAAAAAACAGTTTCAGTATTTTTTTTCTTTGCAAAAAAAAAAAAAAAACAAAACAAAACAAAACAAAACAAAGTGTTAAAAAAAATTTCAAGTAAGCCATAGCATTATTTAACAGTTGATATTTTATTCCAAGTTTTAATTTAAAAGAGGTGATCAATAATTCTTTGCCATTTATTTACTTTTTTTTTCTCTCCTAGAGAACGTTAAGATTGTAGTATGTATTGATTGATCTTCTCTTTACTGTTATTTAAACACCAACAAATACAGTCTTGATTTCGTTATTTGTTGGATGAAATCAGCCATAATGATATGTGTGTAATTGAATGCAAAATTAAAATTATTGCGAACAACTTTCAGACTACATTTGTTTATTTTTTTGTTTTTTTTTCATTCTTTTAGATGTACTTACATTGTTTTGAAATAATCTTTTATACAATGCTAAATGAAAAATATTGCCAGCTGGTTTGAAGACGGCTGCGTATTGTTTTTTTTTAATGACTTTAGATTTTATTTATTTTACTTTATTTAATTCTAATCTATTTCTAGAATGCAAATTAAAAAATGTTGCCAGCAGCATCTCAGACTGTATTGATAATTTTTTTAATGCTAAAGTCTTATTTACAATTTAATTTGTTATCCATTTCTTTAATGCCTGCCTGTTTTAATCTGCTACATTTTTTCCTGAAAAAAATATTGTATTTCTATTTCTAGAATACAAGTCTTCATTATTTTGCCTGAAGTTCACTAGAATATATGTCACATTCATTTTAATCCTGTAGGTTTATGTTAGAATGACTTTTCCGTAATGTAACATTGGAATGACTTTCCAACTTCTTGTAATCTTACGTTGGAATGACTCTTCATTTTGAATTATAACTGATTTTTACACACGTTTATTTTTGAAAACTTCTCGTGATCTTACATTGGAATGACTTTCTCCAATTTAAATTATTACTTCTGTTTTTCATACTATTTTTTTTTTTTTTTTTTTTTTTTTTTTTTTTTTTTTTTTTTTTTTTTTTTTTTGAAAATACGCTATTTTGAAATAATTATTTTGGTACAGAGATGTGAAAAGCATTGAAAAATACAAAAATAATTTGTTTGATTTAAATCTTAGTATATCTGGTAAATAGCTAAATGTTGAATGTCACCATATTTTTAAATTTGGTATTTTTTCAATTTTCACAACCTGACTATGTAACAGGACCAAGTTCAAGTTCAGAAAGAAGGGAAGGGTAATTGAATGTTGATATCTGATTCAAGCACAGAGATTTTTCTGTTTTTGATCTGTTAAGATTTTGGCTTTGTGATTGGGTTTTTAGATATTGTGAGAAATGTTTACAAAAGGAACGAGATTTGGAACTAAGCATTTTAGGAAATGGTTGCAAACAAATATGAGATATTACTAAAACATCATAATAATAAATCATATTTTTTAGTAACAAGCAATTTTAAAATTACTGTAATTTGTTTCCTAAATTTTTTATGATAATTGATTATTGTTGTTTCATTTCAAATGAACTTTCAAACATTTTATTGATCTTTCATTTTTCTTTTTTATTTTCATTTTCATGATTTTGCTTCGCTCTCTCTTTTTCAGGTTTACGATGTCATCTCGTAGACGCATGCCTAAGTGGTCCGTGTCATGCTGGCGCATCATGTGAGACTTCACCTATAAATGGCAGTGCTGTTTGTTCATGTATTCCTGGTTGGGTGGGCAGCGATTGTTCTCAGAATGTTAACGAATGTAGTGAAAGTAAGTAATGACGATCTTAAATGTCAACTTTTTAGCCCATTTGAGCATTAGGGCTCATGGGCCTCTTTTTTGTAATGTTGTGGTCATAAAATTATGGTAACAATGATTATTTTTGGTTAAATGTTTTATTTTGAAAACCTTTCTTGAATCTTGGGACAATTTTTGGCTAGTCTCTGTGCTTGAAAAAATTGTCAATCATAAAATATGTTAAATGTTATTTTTTCATTTATTAGGAATTTAGAATTTTTCTTAAGAATTTTTAAATTTTTTTTCTTATTCAGTCATTAAGAAACAACCTAAGTGAATGTTGACACTCCATTTCCGAAATTCAGACGTGTAATGAAATTTCCGAGAGAAAGTGGAACATTTTACAACATTTTTTCTACTCAAATTTCAAATACCAAAATGAAATGATAAATTCATAATTAAACCCAAACACCCTCCCACCTGTCCAGCCACCAAAATAAATATCATCTCAGCTGCATTTTCTTTAATGTTGCTGCAATCAGTTTACATCATTAGACATGTAAATGGGTGTCATTTAAGAAAAAAATGCACATAATCCAACCATTTAACCAATCGAATTGTAAGAAATTTGTGAAATGTAGCAACAACAATATAAGAAAGACGTGAATGAATCTTAATCAATGTTAATTAGAGTCCAACTATGAATAATTAACTGTGAATAATTAATTATGAATAACTAATTTATATTTATTAGGTCCGAATTCGCCTTGTGAACATAATGGTACATGTGTTGATACTCCTGGTAGTTATCGATGTGATTGTAGAACAGGATTTACCGGACCTCGATGTGAAGTCAATGTCAACGAATGTGCATCAAATCCTTGTCGTAACGACGGGACATGCCTTGATGAGAAAGGACAGTATCGTTGTATTTGTATGAAAGGTAAGTTATCCTCACTACCTCTCTCCCACATTTCATTTCCCTTCCACCTTTCACCACTCTCTGCTATCCTTCCCTCCAATCCTATTCTCCCTCCCTCTAGTGTATTCTGTAGGCACTCTGGTTTACTCCACAGTCATAGAACTGACCAACACAATATAGGTGATAGAATCTTGACTGGGGCATTTAAAAAACTCTGTCACTCAACTTGGCCCTATTTCTCAACCATCCAGTTTTACATGGTAATTTATTCTTTAAGTGATATATATAAAAGTTTGGACATAAGTAGCCAATTGTAAATTAGGAAGCAATTACTTCTGTGGTCTTCCGTTTCCTGTTTTTAATTACGCCGAAAAAATGGAAACAAAAAAAAAAATGTCCTCAGTATATCAAGTATGAATTAAGTGGTTTATATAAAGAAAATCAATGACTTTAATAGGAAAATGTGAGTAGGCTTTAGTTTTTGCAAAAAGTTCATATTTTGTAATGTCAAAATATTTAATAGTTTTTGTTAATTAAGAAGTATGAAGACTCAGAATAAACTTTGTGGGGCAAAGTGTCTTTACTTTGAAACTCGGGGTCATTTCTCAAGTTATTGTGGGGCAAAGTGTCTTTACTTTGAAACTTGGGGTCATTTCTCAAGTTATTGTGGGGCAAAGTGTCTTTACTTTGAAACGCAGGGTCATTTCTCAAGTTATTGTGGGGCAAAGTGTCTTTACTTTGAAACTCGGGGGTCATTTCTCAAGTTATTTTTTCACATTGACTGGACATATTCAGAAGTTCATGTATAATTTTTTTATCATCATCTACAACAACTACTAATAGCTTGGCAAAGAATTTTTTTTTTAATTGGTGCTTGTAGGTTGACAGGGATTTCATGTGCGGAAAGATCTATGGGCATTTTTTTTTAGGGAGTTTGAGGGATTTCATGGGAAATTTATGGAGTGGAGTGGAGTAATGATGTGTTATGCCCTTCTGAAGATTTTTTTTTTTTTTTACTGATATTGAAGTGTTCATACCTGAGATGGGGGATTAGGGGTGGGGGTAATGGAATACCTGTAGAAAACCATCAATCTTTGGCAAGCGAACTGACAAATCTCTCACACAATAGGTTCTTTCCTGAATGGGATAAGTAAGAAAAACTGTAACTTGTTGGGGGTTTGGATCAGAGAATGATGACAGTGTTGGTAGTTTAGCAGCAGTTAAACCCTTTCCTAATTCAAAAAAGAGGGTTTAAAGTCAAAGCAATTCCCTATATGATCAATAAATTAATTTTTTTTGCATATGTAAGAAATTCTTCTGAATTTTTGTTAGGCACAAATAAATATAAATGTTGCATATGAAAAATTAAAAGGAAAAAATTACGATAAGAAAATAAGTTTGAACTTTCTCATGTACCGGTTATTGTTGTATAAAATTTATGATATGTTACTTTTTTAAAACTGATTTTTACCTGAAAGTGCCAAAGCATTCAGGTGTGAAAATAGATTTTTGACATAAAATTAGAGTTGTATGTTTGTGCATGTGCATCAGAGCAGGAGTGTACCCTATTGTGCTAGATTTCTTAAGAAGAAAAAAAAGTTTGTTTATTAGGTTTCAACTTTTTTTTGCATTTGAATGGATGCATTGAATGTCAAGGGTTGAAGCTAGGAAGTGTGGGAAAAATAAATAGGGAACATCTCAGAAATGTTTTTTGTTAAGGATTTCTCTTTATATAAACACATTTATTGGATACACAATTAACAGTTATTGGGGACCGTAGACTGTGGGAAAAATAATTCCGAGCATCACAAAATTTAAAGTTTTTGACCCAGAGTATTTGAATGATCTTTTGTTGTGAGACTTAGGCCTTAGGCACACATCTGATTCCTGCTATGTTAAAAGCTGTAATTTAGTCTAAAATATATATATATATTTTTTTTTTTTAAATATTAAAATAACAGGGAAAAAAAGAGTTTTATTGGTTGCAAATCAAAGAAGAAAAAGAATCTTGTTAAAATACAAACTCATTTATAAAATTTATAAATAATATATTCTGTGTGTGTGTTATAATTATTTTTGAAAAAAATCAAACTATGAATTAGAATTAATTTGGCCTATTGAAAATTACAGCAGTGAAAAAAACTTTGTGCAAAGCAAGATATGTGCAGCAACAATAACAACAACAAAATAAATAAATGTAAATGAACAAATAAATAAATAAAACATGGAATGTTTAGGTGTGTGTGTGTGTGTGTGTGTGTGTGTGTGTGTGTGTGTGTGTGTGTGTGCTATATACAGTTGGAACAGCTTTAGCAAGACCACCTGTCCATATTAAAAACCCATATTAAAGATCCTATTCAGTATATTACACTCTTTGAGAGCGTTATTACAAGGACACCTCTCTCCCACATGCCTTGAGCTGGGTTTTACTATTCTAGGATTGAAAAATTGGTTTCTCGTCATTTCCTTGGGCAATCCGGTTTCCTTCCTGATCCCAGAAGTGACCACTTTGATATTTAAGTTAAAGAATCTTAACTACTTTGCTCCACTCTGAGCTTGAAAGCATGGTCATCACAGCTGAACTGTAGGCCTGTATTCTATTCTGCCCCCCTCTCCCCTTGCAGAATTGAAAGTTATTTTATCTTTTTTTAAATCTAAAAAAAATTGCACTTCCATGGGTTTTTTTTTTACTCTGTAAAAATAATAGTTAAAATATTATAACTATTTTTTTTTTCAATCTTGTCAAAGTCACGAGATGGCATTTACCCCTTTTCTTTCCCCACATGTAAGGTTTATAAAAAAAAAAATGCTCAGATCTGTATCTAACTGTGAATGGTGGTTTTTAAGACCAGCTGCTTCAAATTACAAAATTACAAAAATTCCTCAAACAAATCGAGATAAATAACACCCAAATTTTTGTAATGTTCCCATTCTTGAGTCATCTGAATAACCAGGATAAGATTAAAGTTGAATAAGAAAGATAAAAAAAAAAAAATTACAAATAAGTTTGAACAAAAAGCACAAAACATTTTTATAGCTATCTGCACATAATGACTTTATGTCGTCTTTTTATATGCAAATTAATTTGTTTGCCACGAGACGAATGCAGAGAAACCTGATCAGGGTCTACCACTTGTTGATAATAAATTTGATACCAAAATTTGTCATGAATGGAATGAAGGTTTTAAAAATTTAAAGATGAAGTCATTTATTTATTTATTTATTTATTTTTTCCTTTTGAAATTTTTCAATATTAATAAAACTTTTTATTTATTTATTTATCTATTTATTTATTTATTTATTTATTTATTTATTTATTTTTTGAAGTTTTAAAAAATTTAAGTTTGTTAGTTGAGGTTTTGTTTCTAGTTATGTTGAAGTTTCTGTGTGGAATTTTTAAAAATATTTGGTGGAAGAAGTTGTATTTATTAAAAGTCCAATGTCCAATGACACAAATTATGAAAAAAAAAATATATTTCGAAAAATAAAAATCCATTTGGATGCTTTTGTTCTACATTTTTTTGCTGTCAAATGATTTAATGATAATAAAAATAAATAATATTAATTAATTAAGAGGCATTTTACTGCATTTCTGTGGGTATGATTACAAACAGTTTTATGGAAAAAGAATGTGGTAATGTCGAGTTGCATTTTTTCCCATGGAAAGTAGTTTTGATCATATGACCAAGGAATGTCAATTTCATTTGCAGAATTTGTCATTCCCAGCATGCAGAGTAAAAATGGGTGCTTTGTTTAAAGCATTTAATGACATTTTCAAAAACAAGAAAAAAAACTATTTGTTTGAGAATAATTCTGCAATGTGGCAGCATTTAAAACCTTTTCAGTAAAGAATTTGACCTACGTCTGTCATACAGCAGCCATACACATTGCACACCCCCAGAAAAACATTTCAGATCCTTCCAAATCAAACGAATCTAGGTCACAACTAACTGTACTGTTATAAAAACATATTTAAACAAGAAATAAAGTGCCGTATTTCTCAGCAACAGTAGCAGATTTTCCCACGACCTCAACGTACTGCCAACAGCCTCCGATTTCTGACCTCTCTGCTCAGATAACATCTCTTTAATCCCATTGGTGCTTTTAAACCCACAGAATTTTTGCATATTTACTTAAAAAAAAAAACGCTGAGTTTTTTTTCTTTTTTTTTTTTAACATCTCCTGAATTTGCTGTGAATAAAGTCTCCAAAACTTTCCATTTTCTATATACATTGATAATTAGGTTTAAATTTTGTTGATTTCACTGTAATTATGAATATGACGAGGATGTATCCACTTGAAAAGTTTCCCAAGATTTTCACTTATTACACGCCCATGCTTCATTTAAATTCAGCGCTATGAATTCATTAATTTTTTATGAAATGCTTGAAATTAGATTTTTTCCCCCTTTGAAAATCTGGTTCTCTTTAATCATAAATTCATTTGATTTTGGCATATATCAGTAATTAAAATTTTAATTAAATGTGAAAAGAAAGATTAAAGTTTGATTTTTTTTAAGTGTAAAATAACTTATGTTAATTAAATGGACAGGCAGCATTATGAAAATCTAGTTAAGAAGTAACATTATACACTTTGATCTCTCTCTCTCTCTCTCTCTCTCTCTCTCTCTCTCTCTCTCTCTCTCTCTCAATCTCTCTCTCTCTCTCTCTCTCTCTCTCTGTCTCTCTCTCTCTCTCTCTCTCTCTCTCTCTCTCTCTCTCTCTTTCTCTCTCTCTCTCTTTCCAAGGTGGATGATTTAATCCAGACACTCTGATTTCCTCCACCATCCCAGAATGAAGTGTCTCCTTATGAAGAAAAAAAATCATGACTTGGGCATAAAATTCCACTTCAATCTGTTGCTGACAGGTCGGTTCACCTCCACTGACTGTGTGTGTGTGAAACAACAATTTCTGTCGCCTGATGAAGAAAATAACTAGAGATACCCCATAGATCGGATGACAGAGATAGATTGATAATCTGACATATATTTTACATGTTTTGACTGGGAATACACTGTAGACTATCCACAAACAATAAGATCTGTGTCAGGTATTTTTTTTCACCTAAAAAGGTGTGTGAGAATTCTGTTACTAACACACCATGTGAGAAATGAATGATGTATGTCCTCAGTTAAAACTTTAACAATACTCTGCAACAGTTTCGTTTTAAATCTGCACATTAGCTATTTTTGGAGATTAAGATTTATAGATTTATATCTTTTTTTTTTTCCCACACCAGTAACTTGCTTTGATGAAACACTAATTGAGGGTCAGTTTTCTAGCCTCTCCACCTTGTTAAAGGTTCTCTGAGAAGATATCGGTCAAGTGGTCAGTCTTTACTAATGAACAATGTGTCCCTGGTACACAAAGATATTTTAAAATCTGATTATTAAAAGTGAAAAATTTTAATGAAGTGAAATACCTAGTGAAGGTTCTATACTTATATTAACATGCCACAAGCTATAGATGAAGTTACTGAAATTTTTGCTTGTAATTTTTTTTTATACCCAAGTCTGATATAATTTATTTATATCAAAAGTCACCAGCGATTTTAGAGAGAGTAATTTATGAGAGACCATAACCCCAAGAGTCTCATTTCAAAAAAAAATTCAATTATATTAAGAAATTAAAAACTTCAGCTACAAGCCAAGTGGTAGAAATTCTTATCCATGCTTTGTTCAGATGGTTAAATGGATGAAAAATTTCCGAAGTAAAATGGAGGGAGGGGTCAGCACAGAGTTCCGAGGGTATAACCTTCAGTTTGGTCTTGAACAATCTGTAGGAATACACTTGTCATTTAAATGATAAAGGAGAGTTGTATATTAATCAGTCTGATTTTGTATAATTTTACCTTTGATAAATACCTGTAAGAATCTGTATACAATAATTATACCTGTACAGGTATGATGATGTGGGATATAAGTAATAATTAAGGTAATATCTTTGTACAGACCAATCATTTATCAGGTGTATTATTTATATACTGTGAACTGTCTCAGCCATGCTCTACATAACAATTTAGATTTAATTTATTTAGTTGCAACAAAAAACTTGGCTTCTTTTTTCCCATGATATCATTTAGTGTTGTTTTACCTAGTATTGACAAACCTAATGGTCAGCTGTACTATAGGTTTTATATTTTACCTGAGCCCAGATTCTGCCAGCGGTAAAACAGAAAGAAAAATATTGTGCTTTGTTTAGTAATTTCTAAATGCAATGGGAATTATCTAGTTTGTCAGTATGCTTGACCAATTTTGTTTTTGTTTCTCTCTCTCTGTGTTTTTTTTTCCAAAAAAAAAGTTAACCACACATCAAATTACCTAAAAACCCAACAACCCCCCCCCCCCCCCCACACACACACACACCCAAACAACCAATCTTCCAATGTAGATATGAAGGTTTTTTGAAAAATATTTGTTGTTGTTTTTTTCCCTTCAAAACTACTAATTTTAAACAGGTTAGTATTATGAGGTACTGTTTTCACCACTGCAACAGGGGATTGTGAATTTGACATTGAAAACATTGATGAAGCTTATTATATTTCGAAGATGACAAAATTAATGCTGCGTCTCAAATTTCATGGGAGACAACTATGGCATTGATTGGTACCAGTTGATTTTAGTGATGTATAATAATATTTTTCATCCTCTGTTTACAGGTTATACTGGAGTTAACTGTGAATTGGAGATTGATGAGTGTGCCAGCAATCCTTGTCAAAATGGTGGAATATGTGAAGATGCCATTGCAAAGTTCAAATGTCACTGCCAGCCAGGTAAGATCTTATTGGACAGATTCATTTAAACAAGCAATTTCATTGGTAAATATGGTCATTTCTTGATTGGTCAGATTCATTTATATAAAAAAAATTATTGGTAAATATGACCATTCCTTGATTGGTCAGATTCATTTATACGAGCAATTTCTTTAGTTAATATGACCATTCTTTGATTGGTCAGACAGATTCATTTATACAAGCAATTTCATTTGTTAATATGACCATTCCTTGATTGGTCAGATCTTTTAATACAAAAGGATTTCATTGGCAAAGCTTACCATTCCTCAATTAGTCATTTGATGTTTTAATGTTCCAACCATCAAGGTAATAACTGATTATATATCTCAGAAGAATTAGAAGACTTTCAGTTATAGTTTAAAAACTGTATTACTTTATTTTACTCAACAGGTTTAATTATAATTCATCAGTAGTAATAATATATTGATGATTGCATATACAAGACTTTTTCATTAAATTATGTACTCTATCTGTAGGTTTCACAGGACCGACATGTGCTACCAATGTAAACGAATGCGAAAGTTTCCCATGTAGAAATGGTGCTGCCTGTATTGATAGGATAAACCATTACCAGTGCCAATGTTTGCATGGTAACCTTATTTGTATACACTTCCAATAACCTCCATTGTCATGGCTTGCTGCTTTACTTTTTGCATCATTTTCATGAGTACCATGTTTACCAGTAGATAATATTTCATCACAAAAACTCTGCTACCTTTTTTTTTTGAATTATTTTTATCCATCCTTTTTCCCCAGAAGTTATCTCCCTTGCCATCTTGAGAAATATATATGTATATTTATTAAAATTTTGTATCTTTTTTTATCCGCATGTTGAATATTGACCTATTACAAATCACACACACAGATTTTATTTCACATAGGTCCAAATCGAACCTCGGACAGAAAGTTTGCTGGTGCACTTGTCTGGGCAATCCAATTTTTCCACCAACCCATTACTGACCACCTTTCTATAAGTGAAAGAATCTTAACCAAGTTGGGAAACCACATTGACCCTATTTTACTCTACAGATTTATGAAGACCTCAAAATTTCACTGTAATAGAAGATAAGAAATCCCATTTAAAAGAAGTTTTGATAAACTAGGCATAAAATTTTACTAGACACGCCCCTCACTACCCTTTCCCCATCCCCAACCCATTATAACTGTTTTCATTTGGCTTTTTTGTGCAGTTGATCAATAACCAAATATCACAGCATTTCATTGAAAAAGAAATAAGAAATTCAGAATGGAATGCAAGGTTGAAAATTGGGCCATGGGTAGATTGAATGACTCATTTAATATATAAAGTGCCTGTTATAAATAAACTGGAAAATTAAAAATTTGTCAATGAATAATATTGCAGTCATTTGAAATATTTATAATCTCTTTGTATTCTTATCGATGGATGATGCATATCAGCACTTATGATGTCAGTGACATACAAGTGCACAGCTCTTGTGTAGGTGATCTTTGTTGTGTCATATTGGTCTGGCTCGCCGCCTCAGTTAAGTTTTTACTTCCCCGATTTTTAACGGCGTTTCCTGTCATGGATAATAAATGTATTATTTGTTGTCTAATTGGTTATCGTCATTCTCTTATTCCGAATATTATATACATAAAATGTAGAAAATTTATACATTGGATCATTTTGTCTTACATATTTTGTGCATTATCTTCATGTGTTTTGAAACTGATCCTAGCTCACCTGGTACCAGGCCTCATATATATTCAGAATTTGTGTTGGAATTCCTTGAAAAGCACATGTGATGTAAGATTAGATATTCAGTATATTGCATTCGGAATGTGTTGTTAAAATTTTTAATGGCGTATTTCCTGTATGTTTGGAATCAAATTTTCTTACCAGCATTTTTTAAAACTCAATATAGGGGATAACAAAAAGTTTTCCTGAGTGCCTTTGAACACAAAATTTGACAGAGTCCTTCAGAATGTTTGGATTGGTAGCTATTTGTTTTGTGATTTTAGGATATGAAGGCGTAAACTGTGAGAGAAATCACGATGATTGTGTGAATATTACATGTCAAAATGGTGGTACCTGTGTGGATTTACTTGGTGGATTCCGTTGTGATTGTGAGGATGGATATAGTGGAACTTATTGTGATGTTGACATCAACGAATGTGACAGCATGCCGTGTCAGCATGGAGGAACCTGTACCCATTATGGTGGACCTTATTATGAATGTGAATGTCCGCGGGGCATAACAGGTATCTCGTTTATTCTGATTTTTTTACCTACACCTAACACCTGCACAAAGTGCATAAGTAGTGTTAGCCTCAGCTGTTGTCAAATTAAAATGTTAACATTTTTAGATTGTTAGATGGAAAAAATGTGTAGGCAAGCCAATGTATTTCTCACATTTTTTTCTTTCTTTTTTTGTTTAAAATAAATAATTGAAGAAATAGTTGAATTCAAAAATGTTTAAAAAAAATTGATTAAAAAGGAGTCCATTTCATCTACATCAATCAATCTCATTTGAGTAACTTTAGAGTTATGTCCCCTTTTTATGAGGTGCAAGAAAGGGGGGGGGGGGGGTTGATTTTATAGGTCTCCTTTTCACAAGTCCTGTTTTATAAGAAAATAGAACATATTACCTGCTCTATTAATGGGGGAAATGTTACATTTAAAACAGATTGTTAGAATACCTACCTGGTAATTACAGTAGAATATACAGATGACTCATCTGGTGGTAGGTAATTATTACCTGTTGAGGACAGATATAGGGGATCTGTCAGTATTTGAAGAAAATAATAAATATGCATGGTTACAATGAGAATAAATAATAAAGAAATAAAAGAAACAGAGGGGTGGGAAAATGTTTAAAGTTTAAAATTTCAAACTAGATTAAATTTAGATTCAGTTTACATATTTTGAAGTAACTGATGATAAAAAAAATTAACAAGCCTGCCAGCTCTTCAG
>CM056606.1:5968766-6173036 GCA_029721355.1 Tegillarca granosa | reverse complement strand
TTTCATAACTGGTTTTTGGTTGAATTTTGTTTAATGTCCCATCAAATCAATTCCACTCATAAAAGTTTAGGATCCTCGAGAAAACCAGAGTGCCTAGAGAAAATCACTTGATGAAGCAAGTTAACTGACTTGCTTGGTTTTTTGTAAGTGGGATTCAAAGTAACTGTTGGAGTCACTGTGTTTGTGAAAGCGAATTTTGCAAAATTTTCCTAGAAAATCCAATAAACTTGAATTAGGTTTGGTATTTTTATTTTACTTGAGTCAATTAAGTCATAACTGAAAATCACTTTGCACATCTGAAATTACCATAGAATATTTCTGTAGAAAAAAAAAAAAAGTACATGCAAAAATAAAAAATAAGAATGAAATAAAAAATTAAATATAAATTAATACACATGAGAAAATAATAGTATATGAAAATAATAGTATTTATTTGGTATAATTTCTCAATTTTAATATCATATTGAAATTATTTATTACTTAAAATTTTCAAAATGATACCAACAAAAAAAAAAAAAAAAAAAATTAATACATGTACTAGTAACCATTGTTGCATAATTTATTTATTTATTTTTTTTATTTTTGAGATTTAAAAGTGCACAATCTCTTTACTGCATAGCAGTATTTTTGAATTAAATATAGAACTGAATATGTTTACAGTGGTTTTGTTTGCCTAAAATTACTACCGAATAAAGGTAGTTTCCCCTTCAGAAATAAGACTTAAATGTCCCAATTTGACAACTAAAATTCCCCAAAAGACAACAGTGACACACAATCAAATAGTTTAAGTTAAATTCGGTTGTCCAAAACTGTTCTGACAGACAAAAAATGTTAGATATTGTCACAATATAATATCTTTGCAATGAATTTCAAATTCTGAGTGTAATATGTGACATAAAAAGGATCCAAATTTTCCCAATCTGAAAGGTAGAAGGTAGTTTTTAAAAATCATAGCAAAATCACTGATTTACAGATTGTTTAGTGTGAGGTTGGGTAGGGTGTGTTTGGTTAATAAACCCAACAAGTTTATAAACTGTTAAAAAGGCCAAATGTTTTGATGAAAATGAAAAAAAAAAAAAAAAAAAATTAACAAAAAGATAAAATATTCCTCACCACATTTAAAATCCTGATTTTATTTTATGACAGAAATTCAAAAGATTTTAAAATACAAAAACAGATGTTATTGGGCTGTTAAAAACGTGGAAAAAACGGCTACGAGTGTGCTGCACAAAAGAATTAACAGTATTGAATTACTTCCCTTGGGGATGTGGTTACACGATAGGAAGGACGTAATTGTATTATGGTCGTAATTTTGATTGGAAGAAATGAGTTTTTGTTCTGTCAGATAATTTGACGATCTTTTGAAAACCAGCGTTTTATATTTTTTTTCTTTGAAATTAGATTATTCAACGCTTATCTCATTCTTGTGCACTGATTTTAACTCTATTTTCAATCTTAATTTTGGCATGTGATAAAGTTTTATTGTAAAATTATTACTAGTATAAAAATTAAAATGTCAGATGTATTTGTGTTAAATGAACAACCATTCTCATGTAAGTAGTGTCAAAGCCAGTCTGATATAAGTATTGCCAAAATATTATGATTGTAATTTTTTTTAAATTAATTCACTTTATTCAACTCAGCCACTATAAAAGTGGTACATGAGGGCATTTACAAATATATACATGTATATACAACGGATCGACAAATACATAATACAATCACATAACATTATATATTCTCATATTGTTGTCATGTGCTACTTTTGAATTCCTATAAAACAATACAATTCAAAAGCAGCACATGAGTGCTACTTTTGAATGCGTTATTGCATAAAAATTCAAAAGCAGCACATGACATTGTAATTAAAATGGTTATTTAAACTGTTTATATATAATTGATAAAAAAGTGATACATTTTTCAGAACTTTAACATTACACAATGTTAGAAGTTGTAGGCAGTAACATTTGCCCATATTAATCAATGTTTTGATTGGTTCCAAACAGTTTTTCATTGTAAATTGTTCAAATCAGTGATTTTGCCATGGTTTTTAAAAGCTACCTTCCACCTTTCAGATTGGGAAAATTTGGATCCTTTTTATGTCACATACAGTATTATGCTCAGAATTTTGAAATTCATTGCAAAGATTTTATAATTGTGACAATATCTAACATTTTTTGTCTGTCAGAACAGTTTTGGACAACTGGATTCAACTTAAACTATTTAATTGTGTGTCACTGTTGCCTTTTGGGGAATTTTAGTTGTCAAATTAGGAAATTTTAGTCTTATTTCTCAAGGGGAAACTAACCTTTATTCGGTAGTAATTTTAGGCAAACAAAACCACTGCAAATATAGTCATTCTCATAAAAGTACTGCTAAATCTATATTTCGACATTTTTTCCAAGTAGTTGTGGCCTTGGTGGCTAAGTGGCTATGTGTACTGACTTACAGATCACAGTGGGAGAAAAACTCCACACCAGTCTATCTTAGTAGTTAAAATAGATAAGAGACATATAAACTGATAAATAAGGTGACTTTTACCACCAAGATTGAGTAACTATAGTTACTTTGATAAATAAGGTGACTTTTACCACCAAGATTGAGTAACTATAGTTACTTTGATAAATAAGGTGACTTTTACCACCAAGATTGAGTAACTATAGTTACTTTGATAAATAAGGTGACTTTTGCCACCAAGATTGAGTAACTATAGTTACTTTGATAAATAAGGTGACTTTTACCACCAAGATTGAGTAACTATAGTTACTTTGATAAATAAGGTGACTTTTACCACCAAGATTGAGTAACTATAGTTACTTTGATAAATAAGGTGACTTTTACCACCAAGATTGAGTACCTATAGTTACTTACTGGGAGCTAATATTTTCAAAAAAAAAAAATAAAAAATGTTATGAAGGTTATTATGGTAGAAGTTTTTTTGGTTAGAGAATTTTGCTTTTTACACCTCAGTGAAGATTTTTTCACTAATATTGAGGCAGTTAGTGACTAGATGGTGGAGAAAACCAGAGTGTGTGGAGAAAAATGTTGATCTTCAACAGATTGCCAAACTTTCCTACACCAGGATATGTACGAGTGGAATTTAAACTCAGATGGTAAAAAAGCACTGTGGTCAGTTAGTTAGTAAAAGGCAGTTCGGACACTGGTCAGTTAGTTTGTAATTGACCACTTTGCCAAAACCACAGTAAATTAATGAGACACATGTTTACTGTGGTGCTGCATGTAGTGGACGATACCATGACCATGTTTTGCACTTGAGTGGACAACACCATGACCATGATTTGCACTTGAGTGGACAATACAGTGACCAAATGCCTGTTGTGTGAAATAACATTAAAATGTATTTTAGTGATTTTTAAATTGAAGGAAGTTAAAAATAAACATATGCCAAAAATAAAGTACATCATTTAAATTTTCTGTGTCCCTTTTAACAACTTTTTGACATGGGGATACAGGGTGTTGAGACATGAAGATAAACTGAGGTGTTTTACATGTTTCATTTTCAGTCATCTACTGTGATAAGGTTCCATATTTTTACACTTAAAGATTCTCAACGATTTCACTTGATAAGGTCCCTCATTTTCTACACCTTAGATTCTCAGTAATCTTACTGCCTATTAATTGAGCAGTTGATGGATACTGGGATATTCCTAGACAGGGCTACTGTCCATCTGTCTGTTGAATGTCAATACATATTATCATCAGTTAACAACCAAAGCAGCTCAATTTGGTGTGGGAACCAGTTCATTGTCGTTTTCCTATGGTTAAATGTTGAACAGTGTCACTTGGATTAAGTTTTTATATAATTACAAATTATTCAAGAAATCTGTCTAATTATTGAAAATGTAACATTTATTGATTATTTAATGAATAAAATTTAAAGTTTATTGTTCATTTAGAGTAAATTATCTTAAAATGTACTAAATAACAAAATGTTTTCAAATTTTATTAAGCTTTTTTATTTTTTACTTCATTTTCCTTAAAAATTTTTTTTGTTGTAATAAATGATTAATAAATAAAAAAATTAATTTATTACTTATTTATTAAGTAAATAAATTTTTTATTTTATTTTATTTTATGTTATTTTATGTTATTTTATTTTATTTTATTTTATTTTATTTTATTTATTTATTTATTTATTTATTTATTTATTTATTTATTTAATTTTTAAAATTCAGTTTAACTTTATATACTATTATATTTATTTTATTTATTAATTATAGCTCAAAAAAATTTTTATTAAAAAAGAATAATAATTTTATTATTAAAAATTTTTCATATACATTGTAATTTGAAGTTATAGTTCTTTTTACTAATGATTCTTCTAGATTTAATACCTGGTGAAAAATGTAATTCTTAAATTGAAATGATTGGTCTAAAGCGTGCGCTTACGGATCACAGTGCCTCTCACCGCCTAGGTTCGAATCCCACTCAGGACAGATCCTAGTGTGAGAAAGTTTGTCAGTTCGCTTGCCGAAGGTCGGTGGTTTTCTCCGGGCACTCCTGTTTCCTCCATCATCCCAAAACTGACCGCCTTGAAATAAGTGAAAGATTCTTGACTGGGGCGTAAAACACCATTACTCCACTCCACTTAAAATGAAAAATGAAGAGATATGCCATACTAAAAAACACATACATACATGAACATGTATACTGAAAAAAACCTGAAAAATTTAAAAGAAAAAAGAAGCTTAATTTAGTCAGCATTTCATGAAGGTAAAACATGGCCAGTCTAAGATTGAATCCAGATCAAGATAAATTAGTCGGTTTGAAAATAATTAATATTGCTATCATTATCAATACAATTAACTGGATTAATATTTAAATCAAATTTGTTAACGGTGCTAGGTTTTTTAGATGAGGGTTGTACGGGTTAATCAATCTTGCGTCATCCTCGACAAGCGATTTCAAACTGCGACGCCAAGAGGTTGGATGAAATATGGAACATTACACTTTCTAAGACATTTTAAGACGAGTAATAGTTACAGTTTGCCTCTGGCCTTTTTATTCATTTGTTTTAAAGCGCTGTTTTTGCTTGCTGTATTAATCATTATAATGGAAGCTATTATTTGAATGCTTTTTTGGGTCAAAATATAATATAATCTCAATTTGAAAGCCAAAGAAAAGAGCAAAATGAAGAGAGGGGGGGGGGGGGGACAATTTTCAAATGTTTAAAACACATTTTTTAAAAACTCTTTTAGCTGATAATGAAATTTAAGAAAATAAAAAAGGATATTAAAAAAAGCTTTAAAAATACATTTTTGCATGTTTTACTGAAATCATCTTGTAAAATGAAACATGAAAGGAGTGCATGGGTAAATGATAACAGTCTCATATAGGCTCCCTTGAATTATACAAACTGTATTTTTTAATAATAATAATTATTATTATTATTGTAAAGTAATTTTATTTAAGTGCTATGTATAAAAAACTCAATATTTATATACGAATGTAACAAACTTTGTTTTTTGTAAAAATGTTTAAAATCCGGCCACATGTGACCTGTGACACACTGTATAAAAATACATACATGTACTGTATTTAAAAATATTCACATGTTAAATTATCCTTGTATTAAGTTTTATCGGATTATTCTTTACACTATAAGATTTGTTTTCATGTGCTGGTAAATTCTAACATATGTTTAAAAAAAAAAAAAAAAAAAAAAAAGAAGAAAAAGCCCTCTGTTAAATGTTTAAAAAAGCCATGATGTCATATTTGTGACATAATTTTAAAGTCACTAGTTATGGAACAGACAGTATGGCAGAACTGGTTTTGGCTCAAATTTGGAATCCAAATTATGGGAACTGATTTACATAATAGAATACCTCTCTTGTTTCAGAATCCCGTGTTACTGTAATGTTGTATATTTTTGGGCCAATCAGATTTTCTTTTTCATAGAATTTTTTTTTTTTTTTTTTGGTGTGGGGGGGGGGGGGGGGCAAGTAGGGCCCTTATCTTAAATAATGTTTCGGAAAATTGTAATTTGTTATCATTTAAAAATAAATTAGAGAAAATTATGTTTATTGAAGTATTATTTACACAGTTTTGTGCAGAAACTGAAAATAATTTCTGGCCCCAGTTTCACAAATATTTATTAAATAAGATTTTCCTTAACTAAAATCAGGCAAAATTGAAATCTAAATCAATTTCTAAATCTCTAAGATATTCTAGAATTTATTGTGTCATTTTGAAGATATTTGAAGCTAATAATATCTGTATTATAGTTATGTTAAAGAAATAAGTCTGTAATTACGAAAAAAGTGACAAAATTTGCCAAATTTGAGTTAAGGAAAATCTTAGTTAAGAAATGATTGTTCAACTGGGGCCTGGTTTTAAAAAAGAAATATTTTATTTTTCATTTTTCATTACAAGAGACAGATGGCTATGTGTGTCTTGAGATGATCTTGACAATAGCGATTGTGGTTACCCACAAGGCCTTGCTAATGAAAATGATGAAATTCTATCATATTTTACATTGTATAATCATACAATCAATTATTATGTCTCAATTTCTTTGGTATTAGATCGTGTTGGAAGATAAATTTTCCTCCCTCATTTTTTACAGTGATTTCTCACATGCCGGTAGCTTGTACTTGTTTGATTAAAACATTAATGGTTTTTGTTTGATGTGAAGAAATATTTCATTGTTGAGACATTAATTTATCATCACATTTTTGAGGTCATTTTGGTAAAACTTGGATATATATATTAGTGGGTGCTAGTACATGACAGACCATAACACACACTTGTACATTTTACATGACCTTGTTCTTAGATTAATCAATAGAGTTAAATAACCTTGCTCTCTTGCAGGGGCCTCAGTGGCCAAGTGGTCTAAAGCGGGTGCTTACAGATCACAGTGCCTCTCACCGACTGGGTTCGAATCCCACTCAGGACAGATCTTAGTGTGAGAAAGTTTGTCAGTTCACTTGCCAAAGGTCGGAAGTTTTCTATGGGCACTGCGGCTTCCTCCACCATCCCAGAACTGACTGCCTCAAAATAAGTGAAAGAATCTTGACTTGGGTGTAAAACACCATTACTCCACTCCTTGCTTCTTGTGAATAGCTGAAAAAAATTTCTGATGCAGTATTAAACCACATTACAACAACATGAGCTAAAATAAATATTTTACAGTAATTAATCAACTACTATTACTAGCCCAATTTCTGTTACACTTTTAATTAATTTTTATTACACTGTAACTCATTAGGTTCAGTAACATATAAATTACTCGGATTAAACAAGGATGTTAAAAGTTTCATCTTTACATTAAAATATCATATTTACTCTAATTTAATCTTTTTATCTTGTCTTTTTAACTGATTCTCCTTGGAGCCATTTAATACAAAAAAGGTCTTAACCTCATCAGCATTTGGATGACCTTTATGAGTGTAAGGTCATTGACCTTTGACCTTGATCCTTTTATCATAGATTAGCTCTGATTAAAGCCTTTGATTGATAGATAACCATATAGTGGACTGGTCATCATTATCACCATAATGTCCATCTTTATTAGTGATGTTTGAGTGACCAGTATATCCAACATGACAGTTGTTGACAAAGATTGTCATGGAGATAAAAATATGATATTTCAAACTTTGCCTTTAGCACTTTTTATAAGCTTTTTATAAGCTTATTTTCACCTTATCGGTCATAAATAAAACCAGTTGTTTTTTATTTATTTCTTAATGACATGGGTGGGCCAATTTTTTGCTAAAATTTTTTGATGTTTTTTTTTTTAAATAGATTGTAGATGTGACAAATGTAAACAAAATACTTTTAAGATCAAGAAAAAATTTGTTAATTATGCATACATTTCAGTAAATTTATAATTTTTTACAATATATCAAAATTATGAAAACCATTTAAATTCTTTATTAACAAAAGAGTGAAGTAGAGTAATCAGTGGTTTTGTTTGCCAAAAATTACTACCGAATAAAGGAAGTTTCCCCTTGAGAAATAAGACTAAAATTTCCTAATTTGACAACTAAAATTCCCCAAAAGGCAACAGTGACACACAATCAAATAGTTTAAGTTAAATCCAGTTGTCCAAAACTGTTTTGACAGACAAAAAATGTTAGATATTGTCACAATTTAAGATCTTTGCCATGAATTTCAAAATTCTGAGCATAATATGTGACATAAAAAGGGTCCAAATTTTCCCAATCTGAAAGGTGGAAGGTGGTTTTTAAAAACCATAGCAAAATCACTGAGTAATGGTGTTTAGTGCCCCTGCCAGGGTTCTTTAACTTGTATTAAGATAGTCAGTTCTGGGATAGTGGAGAAAACTGGAGTACCCTGAGAAAATCAACAATTTTTAGCAAGCAAACTGACAAACTTTTCTCACTGGGATCTGTAAGAGTGAAATATGAACCTAAGCTGTGAGAGCCTCTATTATTTGTATGCTCATATTTAGACCACTTGACCATCAAGGGCCCCCTTTAAAAAATATTTTCTATTCATTTATATATTAATTTATTTATTTATTCATTCATTCATTCATTCATTCATTCATTGAATTCATTTATTCATTCATTCCTTATTATTTTTTATTTATTTATTTATTTATTTATTTATTTATTTATTTATTTATTTATTTATTTTTAATTTTTGCTCTTACAAACAATAACTCAATTACCAGGCAATTTTCACCACATTTGAGCTTTTACATTGTAATTGCCTCAATTGATGATAAGTCTGTCATCGTCCAGTTGTCCAGTCTTATTTGATGTATAATGAAGATGGACATGTCTTTGTCCCCATGTGTTAAGACCTTATACATGTAATTACATGTAATCTAATTTAACCTGCAAATTGACAATGTTTAGAAATCTTTTGACTTAATTATCAGCTTTATGATATTATACTGCATATGCCTCATTAGTGATGTCCAGATGACTTGACCAGTGAACTACTGGACCTTGCAAATAATTAGTCGTAAAACCTTTTTGTTTGGGTGTTATGCTATTTGACACCAGAAATTGGAGTGGAGTAATGGTGTTTTATGCCCCAGTCAAGAATCTTTCACTTATTTTGAGGCGATCAGTTCTGGGATGGTGGAGGAAACCGGAGTGCCTGGAGAAAATGACTGACCTTCGGCAAGAGAACTGACAAACTTTCTCACACTAGGATCTGTCCCGAGTCGGATTCAAACCCAGGCGGTGAGAGGCACTATGATCCATAAGCGCGCGCTTTAGACACCAGAAAGTGTGTTATGCTATTTGAAACTGGAACACGTTGTTGTCTTCATATGATAAGGGCCTGACTTAATAACCTAATAAGAAATAATTAACTTATATCTAGATACAACCAGTTATTTATAAATACACTTTCTGAATTTCGGAAACAAATGGGGTAAGAGTCTCATTTGAATGAATTATCTTGTAGTATAAGTATGATCTGTTTGTATGCTAGAATATTGTTTTATGTCCCAGTGAAAATTATTTCATTAAGCAGTCAGTTCATAATTGGTTGAGGAAACCAGAGTACCTTGGAAAAAACTAATGCCTTCAGCAAAGCAGAGATGAACACGGTGCTTTGTCTAATGACAACTAATGACCTCAGCAAAGCAGAGATGAACACGGTGCTTTGTCTGATGACAACTAATGACCTCAGCAAAGCAGAGATGAACACGGTGCTTTGTCTGATGACAACTAATGACCTCAGCAAAGCAGAGATGAACACCGTGCTTTGTCTAATGACAACTAATGACCTCAGCAAAGCAGAGATGAACACGGTGCTTTGTCTAATGACAACTAATGACCTCAGCAAAGCAGAGATGAACACCGTGCTTTGTCTAATGACAACTAATGACCTCAGCAAAGCAGAGATGAACACCGTGCTTTGTCTAATGACAACTAATGCCCTCAGCAAAGCAGAGATGAACACCGTGCTTTGTCTAATGACAACTAATGCCCTCAGCAAAGCAGAGATGAACACCGTGCTTTGTCTAATGACAACTAATGACCTCAGCAAAGCAGAGATGAACACCGTGCTTTGTCTAATGACAACTAATGACCTCAGCAAAGCAGAGATGAACACGGTGCTTTGTCTAATGACAACTAATGCCCTCAGCAAAGCAGAGATGAACACCGTGCTTTGTCTAATGACAACTAATGACCTCAGCAAAGCAGGGATGAACACGGTGCTTTGTCTGATGACAACTGATGACCTCAGCAAAGCAGAGATGAACACGGTGCTTTGTCTAATGACAACTAATGCCCTCAGCAAAGCAGAGATGAACACGGTGCTTTGTCTGATGACAACTAATGACCTCAGCAAAGCAGAGATGAACACGGTGCTTTGTCTGATGACAACTGATGACCTCAGCAAAGCAGAGATGAACACGGTGCTTTGTCTGATGACAACTGATGACCTCAGCAAAGCAGAGATGAACACCGTGCTTTGTCTAATGACAACTAATGCCCTCAGCAAAGCAGAGATGAACACAGTGCTTTGTCTAATGACAACTAATGACCTCAGCAAAGCAGAGATGAACACGGTGCTTTGTCTAATGACAACTAATGACCTCAGCAAAGCCAACTAACCATCTTTAACTGATGTGAAGCTGAGTGCAGTAGTGGTGTTTAACATTGCAGTCGATTCTTTTACTTATATCAAAGCGGGTCATTTCTAGGACTCTGTGTAGGAAACTTTAAAACCACCCTTCTTCAGCAAGTGAACTGAAAATCTTTCTCACACAAGGATCTGCTCTAAAGGGATTTAAACCTAGGCAGTGAGAGGAACTGTCATCTATAAGCACACTCTTTAGTCTACCTGACAAATAGGTCCCTTCACACTGAAGTGGAGATAGACACTGTACTTTGTAAGCCAATACTTAACATAAGTTAAAGAAAATATATATAAACATACTAGCCAAGTTCATATTCAAGTACTTTTGGTGCAGGTTTACTAAAATAATCAACATTTTCAGTTCGACACCTTCCTATGTTCACCAATAATGACCTTGTTTAAAAAAAGAGAATTGGTCACTTACAGAAGACATCTGGTGAAGATTATATAAATAAATAAAAATATCAACAAACTAAATGACCATGTACTTTATTACATCAAAAAAGTTTTTCCATGTTGTTTCGTTTGAAAGCTTCAAGTAGAAACAGATGTTCGTGGTCACTTGAGTGTTTGTAAGACATGTCAGTGTCATGCTTGATAAAGTTGTAAAATTGTTTAAAGTTTTCCTTTATAGTATTATGTTTCAGAGTTTTGTTTAACCCTTGACCCTTAAACAGTTAGAGGCTAGTCAAATGTGTCAGGATTTAGACTGTTCTATTGTCAAGATAAAATCCTAATCCAATGTCAAGATAAAATCCTAATCCAATGTCAAGATAAAATCCTAATCCAATGTCAGTATAAAATCCTAATCCAGTGTCAAGATAAAATCCTAATCCAGTGTCAAGATAAAATCCTAATCCAGTATCAGGATTAAACCTAATCCAATGTCAAGATAAAATCCTAATCCAATGTCAGGATAAAATCCTAATCCAATGTCAAGATAAAATCCTAATCCAATGTCAAGATAAAATCCTAATCAGTGTCAGGATAAAACCCTAATCCAATGTCAAGATAAAATCCTAATCCAGTATCAGGATAAAACCCAAATCCAATGTCAAGATAAAATCCTGATCCAGTGTCAGGATAAAACCCTAATCCAATGTCAAGATAAAGACTGATCCAGTGTTAAGCCTAGTCCAGTGTCAGGACTAGTGCAGTTTAAAGATAAATACTAGAGCAGTGTCATGTTAAAGGCTAGTGCAGTATCAAGATAAATACTAGTACTGTATCAAGTTAGAGACAAATGCAGTGTCAAGTTAAATACTAATGCAGTGTTGAAACTTACCTAGTGTCAAGGTAAACACTGATCAAGTTTTGAGGAAAAATATGTATGTCTTATGTTTTCCCTCTAGATGTTAAAAGTCACAGGAAGATAAAGGTCGTGTGTCAGCTCCAGTTGTGTGACAAGTCAAATTAGTACTTATATCAGAAAGCTGACCATGGCATCATGCTGTGTTTATATTTTATACACAATTTTCTTGACAGAAACACTTAAGAGGACACCATGTTAGCTGATCTAGCCATAATTGTATTTGATAAGGTGATCAAGGCATCATGTAGTCTTATCATTAAATACATATTTTCTTGAGATCCTTCACAATATGGATATTGGGGGAGGGGGGGGGGTCACAAGTGGAGGAACTGGTTTCAGCATCCATTGTGTATCTAGTCATAATTATACATGAGAGCTGATCATGGCTTCATGTTGCTTTTATATTTAATACATATTTACTTGATATAATCTACTTATCCTCTTGATATTATGACTGAAAGTTAGAAGTTTCCATGTCAACTCTTATTGTGTCTTGTGGTAATTGTATATGAAAGTTGACCGAAGTTGTTTTTAGATTATATTTTTTGACATCATGTACACCCTCCCCCCTCACAATATCAAGAGTCGACAGGTTGAAATTCCCTCATAACTCCCATTGTGTATCTTGTCATAATAAATAATGTTTTAGGAAAATTTTGACTTGATGGTGTAGTCTTCACATCCAATATGTATCCATCTTACTGCTGTGTTTGAGCCTTATCCACTGTGTGTTGAGTTTTATATTGTGATCTCTTTTGCTTGATGGACTTTGGTGACCAAGTGGTCTTATTCATTATCATCTTATTCATCTTACTCATTATAACTCTTCTTTCCATCTTGGTTTGAACCTCCTTTGCTTAGGGGGCCCTTGCGGCAGAATGGTCTAAAGCATGCACCTATGGATCACAGCGCCTCTCACTGCCTGGGTTTGAAACCCACTCAGGACAGATCCTAGTGTGAGAAAGTTTGTCAGTTCGCTTGCTGAAGGTCAAAATTTTCTCTGGCACTCCTGGTTTCCTCCACCATCCCTGACCTCAAAATAAGTGAAAAAATCTTGACTGAGGCGTAAAACTCCAGTACTCTACTCCAGGCTTATTCTAGTTTGAAGAGGTTTGTCAGTTTGCTTACTCAAGGTCAAATGATTTCTCCAGGCACAATGGTTTTTCTCTGCCAACTTAGAACTGAAGGCTTTAATATAAGTGGAATATTCATGATTGGGACATTGATTTTTCTCTCATTCTAATTGGTCCATTGTTGTTTAAAGGACCAAGTTGGTTTGTTGTGATAATCTAAGACATTGTAGAAAAGTGTGTCCGCACTTTACAACTTGTCACTATGTTTATTATAGTAGATCAGAAAAAAATTGTATAAAAATGTTTATAGATTAATCCTAGTAAAATAATGGATGTGCTAATGTTTCACTTCATAAAAGTTTTGACTTGACAAATAATCTTTTCTCTTGGCAGCAGGTCGAACAAGATCTCAAACTTCGTCTAGGAGAGTTAGTTATCAAATTATCAAGACACATCTTTCTCTTTCTGGGGACAGGACATTTGTGGTTGCGTAGTCTGAAGTGCAGGATTACAGATTAGAGGGGCTCTCACTCACTGCCTAGGTTCAAATCCAGCTTGGGTAGTTCCTAGTGTGAAAAAAATTTTGTGTAAGTTTGCTTGCTGAAGGTCGGTTGTATTTTCTGGGCACTCTGGTTTTCTCCATTAAAAAATGAAAGCTATCCGAGTCATTTATATTGCAAATTTATCAGATTTATATGAATGAGTGGAGTGGAGTAATGTTGTTTATGCTCCAGTCAAGATTCTTTCACTTTTTTTGGGGCGGTCAGTTCTGGGATGGTGTTGGAAACCAGAGTGCCTGGGGAAAACCACTGACCTCCGGCAAGCGAACTGACAAACTTTCTCTCACACTAAAATCCGTCTAGAGATGGATTTGAACCCAGGCGTTGAGAGGCGCTGTGATCTGTAAGCATACGCTTTAGACCACTTGGCCACCGAGACCTGATTTGTGTGAAAGACAAACTAAGTTAATTCATGATTGCGAACAAATAGGATAGAATCTGATTTAACCCATTGTTGTTGCTGGCTGAAAAATTTGTCATATATGTAACAATTTTGGTTATTATTGTTCGGTGTCCAGATGTTATACAAACTGCGAAATAAGTTGAGACAGGAGATAATATAACCGTAGTTACGTAATTAATCTGCTAAATACAACACTTATATTGTCTTTTTTTTTGACAAACTTTGAGAGAATTGTTTATTAGTAAACAAGAGTATAAATATAACATAAACACATTATTTTTGTGATTGACTCATTTTATTTGTATGCATGGTATATATGTCCCATCTTTTTACATTGAGATTTTGGGGTTTTTGTTTTGTTTTGGCATGTTTAAAATGTGGACCCTTTTTTGGTAGATTTGCTTATACATTTATGTCATCTCTTTACATTGGGTTTTTTTTTTTTTTTTTTTTTTTTTTTGGCATATTTTGAAATGCGGATTGTTCTCTTTTGGTAGATTTGGTTATATAACTTATCTCTTTACATTGGGTTTTTTAAAGGTTTTGGTTTTTTTTGGCATTTTGTGAAATGCAGATTGTTCTTTTTTGGTATATTTGGTTATATAACTTATCTCTTTACGATTGGTTTTTAAGGGTTTTGTTTTTTGGCATATTAGTGAAATGTTGATTGTTCTTTTTTGGTAGATTTGGTTACTGTAGAATTATTTATATTTGTTGGGTTAAAATTTCGTGGTTTTGCCTTTTTAAAAAATTCTTTTGGTATAAATTTTCGTGGAATTGAGTTTTGTGAAAAAAATCCCATTGAGGGCAATAGTAATTAAAAATTTTCGATGACATTTTATTTTGTTGTTTTCAATAACCCACGAAAATAACGAAATTTAATCCCCCATGAATATTTTTGTTTTTACAGTATATAACTCATCTCTTTATATTGGGTTTTTTTGAGGTTTTTTTGGCATATTGTGAAATGCGGATTGTTCTTTTTTGGTAGATTTGGTTATATAACTTATCTCTTTACATTGGGTTTTTTAAAGGTTTTGGGTTTTTTTGGCATTTTGTGAAATGCGGATTGTTCTTTTTTGGTATATTTGGTTATATAACTTATCTCTTTACAGTTGGTTTTTAAGGGTTTTGTTTTTTGTTTGGCATATTGTGAAATATAGACTGTATTATTTATTTATATTTTATTGGTAAATAGAGTTATATGCAGTGGTTTTGTTTGCCTAAAATTACTACCGAATAAAGGTAGTTTCCCTTCAGGAATAAGACTAAAATTTCCCAATTTGACAACTTAAATTCCCCTAAAGGCAACAGTGACACACAATCAAAAAGTTTAAGTTAAATCAGTTGTCCAAAACTGTTCTGACAGACAAAAAATGTTAGATATTGTCACAGTTTAAAATCTTTGTAATGAATTTCAAAATTCTGAGCGTAATATGTGACATAAAAAGGGTCCAAATTTCCCAATCTGAAAGGTGGAAGGTAGTTTTTAAAAACCATAGCAAAATCTCTGATATGTTTAAAATTCATAGAATCATCTGCAGGCATTAAGGATGTAGCCAGTATTATTTGATTTTTTTGTTGTTTTTTTTTAAATCATTTTAATCCTCTAGGGGGCATACTATGTCCATTTCCAATGTTAAAAAATGCTAAGTATCAAAGTTCTTCAAATAAAAATCACACGATAATATTTCTTAATTATGGATTTGGCAATTTGTATAAAATCTTGGAACTATCTACAGGTATAAAGTGATTAGGAAGAAGTCTGTATTTTATGTATCACAACTCTCCAGTGTACCACATGATCAATACCTTTTAACGTTTGTGCTGAATGAAATGCATAACGTTTACATCAAATACTGTAAATCAGGAAATTAATGCCAGCAAGAAATTACTGCGAGGCCCGTTTAATCGCATTAATTTCTTGTCGCATTTATTTTCCAATATTCATTTTCGATTTCTGTATTGTGTATATATGTATTGTAAATTGAGTTACCTCCCTTAACCGGAAGTTTTTATCGTAACTGATTAATTAGAGCACATTCTCATTTAGCAGGTAATTAGTTACTGTTTCTTTCCTATTGGGAATTTTGCTACGAGTGGAATCGTGACTGATACATCATTTTGAACCTTCACTGGAACCTCAAATTGAAAGTTCTGTGATCATAAGTAATCTAATATTCTAAACTCGTGAGTTGAAAGCGAAGATCAGTTGTACACACGCCCACATGGACGTCCTAATTTTGAAAACTTTATTTTAATAAAAACTCCAAGCGTTTTATTTGAGTATGTCTGTTTTTTTAAACCATGCGTTTCTTTGTTCTGATAATCCTTTACCACCCTGGTTAATTTAAAACAATGGGTCATCGGCGCATAAAAATTTACCCTCGGCACGCCTCACTGTGTTATTTTAATAATGTCTACGCAGGGCTTGACATTAACTTTTATACCTACTTGCCCAGGTCGGGCAAGTGCAACTGAAAATTCACTTGCCCGCCTAAATTTTTACTTGCCCTACTATTTTTTTGCTTTTTTGTTTTCTTTCATTTCAGGTCTTAAAATCGCTAAGAAAAGACCGAGTTAATCCTGTTAATCATTTACAGAAGACTGAATCAATCTTGTTTTATTAAACTGTTAATGAAATCTTCATGATTGATGTTAACTTATTGTTTTTACTTTAGTCACTGTTGTTTTAATTCAGAGTGTGATTAAAAAGCTTATGGATAGTTATACCATCTTTAGTTTTATAAAGAGATGTTTCTTAAAAAATGACAACATTGACTTTTGTTATAATTCGGCCATGTTTGCAGTTTCTTTTGTCAACAATAGACGAAAACCTATTCGGCGCTCTGGTTGGATTAAATTGAGTGATATAAATAGAATAAACCAATAAAATCTCTCGTTTTATACATATCACGCTTATTTACGACAGGTTCCCAATTTAAACTCTAAGAGTCATAGAAAATATCCAGAAGTATGATGTGCACTTTAATATCGAAAATCGGAAAAAAAATCTCTCAGAATTTTATGTCAAAACAACAATTTAATCATCTATGGCTAAAATTTTCACTTGTCAAGTCGGACAAGTTTAATCTGAAATTTACTTGCCCGACCGTCAGTTTTACTTGCCCCGGGACAAGCAGACAACCGTTAATGTCGAGCCCTGGTCTACGGAAAGTTTGTTTATAACGTATTTATGTATTAATGAAGACTTAATATAATAATTTCTGAGTCCATAATTTAATGTTTATAATTATAAGATAAAAGATAGGCAAAAATTTTAAAATTTGAAATTAAAAAAATTCGCATTAATTTCAATATGCATTTTACTCCAAAATTGGCAATTCGCATTAATTTCATGACGCATTAATTTCCTGATTTACAGTATTCCCGGAAAACTGTTGTTATTACAGGAAAATGTCACTTTATGTGATTCCATTTCCAGTAGAAATAATTGTCTTGCACAAGCACTATGAGGTATTACTTGGAGCTCTGGGAAATTCCATTAATCCACAGGATGGTGTTCGATGTCTATTCTTATTACATTTTAGATAATAATTGTACATCAATTTTTTAGCTCACCTGGCTTTAGCCAGCATGAGCTTATGGTATGATGCGGCGTGTGTATGTGCGTGCGTGCGTAAACTTTACATTTAAATGTTCTTCTCCAAAACCACTGGGCCAAATTTAATGAAACTTGGTAACCATTATGCCTGGGTGAAGCCCTTTCAGATTTGCGCAAATGAAAGAGTTATGCCCCTTTGGGGCCCCATAAGAGGGGAAATAGTGAAAAAAACTTTAAAAATCTTCTCCTCTGAATCTACTAGAGGTATACCTTAGTTATTTCATTTATAACATCCTTAGGTCATGTAGTTTTAGATTTGCACAAATGGTAGCCATGGGGCTCAAAATGGGGAAATGGTAAGGTACTGAGTGGGGAAATTGCTTAAAATTATGTATTTGTCAGTATATCTTGAAAACTTTTAACTTTTTGTATAGACATGTATGTTAGAATATTGCAGGTATTGCAACAACAATCATTTTGATATATGGTTCAAGGTCATATGTTCAAAGTTCAAGGTCACAGCTGCAAAAGAAGACTTAAATTGCTAATTATCTTGAAAACTATTAACTTTTTGTATAGGCATGTATATTAGAATATTGTAGGTATTGAGATGGCGATCATTTTGATATATGGTTCTAGGTCATATGTTCAAAGGTTAAGGTCACAGCTGCAAAATACGCCTTGAATTGCTAATTATCTTGAAAACTATTAACTTTTTGTATAGGCATGTTTATTAGAATATTGTAGGTATTGCAACAACGATGATTTTGATATATGGTTTAAGGTCATATGTTAAAAGGTCAAGGTCACAGCTGCAAAACAAGACTTAAATTGCTAATTATCTTTGAAAACTATTTACTTTTTGTATAGGCATGTATATTAGAGTATTGTAGGTATTGGGACAATGATCATTTTGACATATAATACAAGGTCATATGTTGAAAGGTCAAGGTCACAGCTGCAAAAGAAGACTTAAATTGCTAATTATCTTGAAAACTATTAACTTTTTATATAGGCATGTATATTAGAGTATTGTAGGTATTGGGACAATGATCATTTTGACATATAATACAAGGTCATATGTTGAAAGGTCAAGGTCACAGCTGCAAAAGAAGACTTAAATTGCTAATTATCTTGAAAACTATTAACTTTTTGTATAGGCATGTATATTAGAGTATTGTAGGTATTGGGACAATGATCATTTTGACATATAATACAAGGTCATATGTTGAAAGGTCAAGGTCACAGCTGCAAAAGAAGACTTAAATTGCTAATTATCTTTGAAAACTACTAATTTTTAGCTCACCTGGCAAAGCCAGGGTGAGCTTATGGAATGGTAAAGTGTGCGTGCGTGCGTCCATGCATCCGTAAACTTTAATCTTCTTCTCTGAAACCAATGGGCCAATTCAAATGAAATTTGGTATGGAAGGTCCTTAGTTGCTATAGATTAAAAATTGTATCCGACATGTAAACTTTAATCTTCTTCTCTGAAACCAAAGGGCCAATTCAAATGAAATTTGGTATGGAAGGTTCTTAGTTGTTATAGATTAAAAATTGTATCCGACATGTCCGTCCTAAATCCAAGATGGCTGCCATTACTATAAATAGCAAAAACTGATAAATGGCCATTACAGGTTCATTTATGTACCGATTTTGTTGAAATTTAATACGTAGAAAATAGATCTCGGGGGATAAAACATTTGTAACGGGTTTCTCTGTACGATTTTTAGTTTTTCCAATAATTACGTAATATGCAAATAAGTTCTATTTTTAGCTTTGAAAATCTTCTTCTCTGAAAGTACATGGCCAATTGAAATAATATTGAGTGTGGAAGGTCCTTGTGTGGTATAGATTCAAAATTGTATCCGACATGTCTGTCGAAAATCCAAGATGGCGGCCGTTACTATAAATAGCAAAAATTGAAAAATGGCCATTATGGGTTTATTTATGTACTGATTTTGTTGAAATTTATAACATAGAAACTAGATGTTGGGGGATAAAACTTATGTTATGGGTTTTTTTGGTAAAATTTTTAATTTTTGCAATAATTATGTAACATGCAAAAAAGGTCTATTTCAGCCTAAATCTTCTCAAAGTACATGGCCAATTGAAAGGAAATTTATGATAAATAGTGCTTGAAATAATAGAAAATAAGGATATTGCTAGTGAGTTTGTTTACATTTTACTGATTGGATATATTTAAAAAGAGAAAGCAAAGAGCAAAATAAGGGTGTGCCAGGTGAGCGATACAGGCCCTATTGGGACTCTTGTTATTGACCATCGTGAACTTTAGGATTTCAATATACATGAACAATAGACATAATAAGACACCCTTTAAATAAAATCTTGTAATAACTCATATTTTGACGTAACAGATTGTTTCTTTAGTTCTGTGAAGTTAAACTCATTATAGGTTGTGTTTTGATCATATTTTTTGAGGGGTTATATGCCTGTGTATTTCACCTTTATCGTGGTTTCAATTCTGGGATGAGTTTAGTTGATTAATGGTGTTTAACGTATTCCACTTGAATCGATAGGTCACCAGCTATATACAGAAGTGCAAAAATTTTTCTTGTGTTGCTCTGATGGCATTATACAGCAGGGTTCTTTATCATGTCACACCTACTGTGACACTTGACCTCATTTATTTTTTAGTTCTTTCAGAAAGGTCCGTGACCTTCATTTTGTAATGCCGAGTGCTTGGCAAAAGAACAGCCATTACCCACTTCCAAGTCTTGGGTCAGATCCAGTCAGGGTTTGAACCCACTTCCTCCCACTTACACAGTGAGCACTCTACCAACTGAGCTTACCACAATGATTTGGATGGTGGAAAGAATTACGAAGAGTAAACCACTGTATTGCCAATGGTTAGAATCTTTATGATATGATGATTTTTCCCAAGTTGAATTTAACCAAAAGCAGCATTAGGTTGAAGTTGTAGTTGTTGTTGTTGTAATGTTGTTTAACGACACATCAGCAATTTTCAGCTATTTGCAACTTTTTGGTATGGTGCTAGGTCATGAGTCATTATGCCACAGACAAGTAAACCATTTTCCCAGTAAATTATCCTGGCACCAGGTGAACCAGTTGATACCTTGTCCTCCTAATGCTGAGCCCCAGACAAGGAATCAGTATCTCAAATATACAAATCTTATACATGACCCAGCCAGGATTCGAACCCACAACATTCCATTCTCAAGGTATGTGTTTAAATCACTGAGCCACTCAAGGTATGTGTTTAAAACACTGAGCCACTCAAGTTATGTGTTTAAAACACTGAGCCACCCAAGCAGTATGCACTGACTGGTACTGGAATCCTTAAGTTGAAACTTTTGACCACTTGTTTGCTGAACACATCCCCACCATTTCCATAAATTAGATGATTCACTGTTTGAATATAAGAGACAATTAATTCATAAGTGTATTATTATTATTATTGTTTATTATTTTATTATTATTATTAATCTTATAATTGTTATTATTATTATATTATTATTGTTGGTATTATTATTATTATTATTATTATTTGTTGATTTATATTGCAACAGTTTAAAGTCATTTGTAAGAAAATGAAGGCATGTTAATTTTAATAATTGCTTGTAATATGTTAAAGCTGCATTAAGTTTTTCAATTTTATGAATTTATTTTTTTTTTTTTTTTTCTAAAAATATATTTTTTGAAAAATAGATAACTTCTAATCACGATCTGTGAGATTCATTTTCTAAAATTTCATTCCTTTTAGCTGTAAATAAACTGATTCCTCTAACCGGTTGGTCAATGTTTTTCGATGATTAAATTATGAGTCGGGAGCATTTGCACCGATGGGAAACTCCAGTTAATCAAAAGTGAAACCTGACAAATTGTATTAATTTTCCATCATAAATATCCAGATGTATTCACAATGGTGTTATGTATCCCTTACTAAGGCACAAATGACAAATTCAATGAAGTTCTTTGTTTAATTTATCTATTTCACTGTTTTGTAAGTTGTGTTTAAATGACCCGATTTTTTTATGATATAACCATGTTCTAATATTAGATCCCACATGCTACATCTCACTGGGAAATTATTGTTGTCTCTGTATTTATTTGAGCTCTTATTGTTGAACCAACATAACGTTGTTGATTAGGAACATCAACAATTAAAACAGCACCATTTTAATTTTTTTCCTCGGAAAACTTAATGCAGCTTTAATCTGTAATGGTATTTGTATTATAGGTTAATGTGATTTCTCAAGAATTTTAACAGTTTTAAAAGTTATATTTGTTCTCACATTACAAAAGGATTTACACATTTTTCATGTGGGAAAAATCATAATTAGTAATTAAAATTATATAATGATATAAGATAAAAAACACAAATGAAGGACGGATTACAGACATTATTTCATATTAGTCTTCTTTTAATTTCATTTTGGACTGTTTTCAGCATATTTCTACTTCCTCGTTCAGGTATGATGGGCATCAGGGGAAATGAAATATGTGTATGGTAATTGAGTCGTTTGTATAAACCCGTGTTGTTGTATAATGTCGCAGATGTCATATCTGTCACTTCCCTGGGAATATCAAAACACATTTGTTTCCAACTCTAGACAATGCTTTTAACTTAAATTCTCTAATATATTATTTAATAAGAAATTAGCTTCTTTTTTTTTTCATTTGTATGAATTTTCTTTTTGACATGATATACATTATCTTTTTTTCTCTTTCTGAATTTAAGAAATATTTCAAAATCTGTTATACTTTCTGACAGTAAAAGAAAGTTAATTTTTGGAACTCTTTTTTCACTGAGACACTGATACAGCACCTCTCCTTACAATCTTACACTTAACACTGGAACAGCACTTATTCTTTTACTGGAACACTGGCCTAGCAACTCTCTGTTTACTTTGGTAACTGGTCCAGCACCACTTGTTGTTTTACTTGGGAACTGGTCCAGCACCTCTCCTTTTACTAGACACTGGTCTAGCACCTCACCTTTCACTGAGGCACTGGTTCAGCAGCTTTTCTGTTTCTTGGACACTGGTCAATAACCTTTAAAAACTGGTGCAGCATATCTCTGTTTACTGAAACACTGAAACAAGCATGTGTTCTTTAACTAGAACACTGGAGCAAGCATGTCTTCTTTCACTTGGTCACTGGTGCAGAGCCTCTTCTTTTAACTGGGACACTGGTGCTGTGCCTCTCCTTTCACCAAGATAATGGTGTAGCATCGCTCTTTTTACTATAACACTGGTCCAGCGACTCGCCTTTTACTGAGACACTGGTGCAACACCTCTTCTTTACTGGAACACTGGTCCAGCATTTCTCCTTTTACTTGGGAACTGGTGCAACACCTCACCTTTCACTTGGTCTAGAACCTTTCCTGTTACTGGGACACTGGTCCAGCACCCTCAGGACACTGGTGTAACACCTGTACTTTGTACACTGGAACAGCACTTATTCTTTTACTGGAACACTGGCCTAGCAACTCTCTGTTTACTTGGTAACTGGTCCAGCACCACTTGTTAGCTCAACTGGCTAAAGCCAGCTGAGCTTATGGCATGGTTTTGCGTGCGTCCGTGCGTCCGTGCGTGCGTGCGTAAACTTTAATCTTCTCCTCTGAAACCACTGGGCCAATTGGAACCAAATTTGGTGTGGAAGGTCCCTAGGTGGGGTAGACCAAAGTTTGTACCAGGCGACCCCGCCCGACATCCAAGATGGCCGCTGTTACTATAAATAGCAAAAACACATAAATAGCCATTGCTGAGTCATTTTTTAACCGATTTTGTTCAAATTTGAAATGTAGAGAGTAGATAGCGGGGCATTCAACATATGTAACGGGTTTTTATGAGAAATTTTTCGTTGACCCGATTTTTACGAATTATGCAAATGAGGTGTAATATTTAATCAATTCTTTGAAAATCTTCTCCTCTGAAACCACTGGGCCAATTGGAACCAAATTTGGTGTGGAAGGTCCCTAGGTGGGGTAGACCAAAGTTTGTACCAGGCGACCCCGCCCGACATCCAAGATGGCCGCTGTTACTATAAATAGCAAAAACACATAAATAGCCATTGCTGAGTCATTTTTTAACCGATTTTGTTCAAATTTGAAATGTAGAGAGTAGATAGCGGGGCATTCAACATATGTAACGATTTTTATGAGAAATTTTTCGTTGACCCGATTTTTACGAATTATGCAAATGAGGTGTAATATTTAATCAATTCTTTGAAAATCTTCTCCTCTGAAACCACTGGGCCAATTGGAACCAAATTTGGTGTGGAAGGTCCCTAGGTGGGGTAGACCAAACTTTGTACCAGGCGACCCCGCCCGACATCCAAGATGGCCGCTGTTACTATAAATAGCAAAAACACATAAATAGCCATTGCTGAGTCATTTTTTAAACCGATTTTGTTCAAATTTGATATGTAGAGAGTAGATAGCGGGGCATTCAACATATGTAACGGGTTTTTATGAGAAATTTTTCGTTGACCCGATTTTTACGAATTATGCAAATGAGGTGTAATATTTAATCAATTCTTTGAAAATCTTCTCCTCTGAAACCACTGGGCCAATTGGAACCAAATTTGGTGTGGAAGGTCCCTAGGTGGGGTAGACCAAAGTTTGTACCAGGCGACCCCGCCCGACATCCAAGATGGCCGCTGTTACTATAAATAGCAAAAAACACATAAATAGCCATTGCTGAGTCATTTTTTAACCGATTTTGTTCAAATTTGATATGTAGAGAGTAGATAGCGGGGCATTCAACATATGTAACGGGTTTTTATGAGAAATTTTTCGTTGACCCGATTTTTACGAATTATGCAAATGAGGTGTAATATTTAATCAATTCTTTGAAAATCTTCTCCTCTGAAACCACTGGGCCAATTGGAACCAAATTTGGTGTGGAAGGTCCCTAGGTGGGGTAGACCAAAGTTTGTACCAGGCGACCCCGCCCGACATCCAAGATGGCCGCTGTTACTATAAATAGCAAAAACACATAAATAGCCATTGCTGAGTCATTTTTTAAACCGATTTTGTTCAAATTTGAAATGTAGAGAGTAGATAGCGGGGCATTCAACATATGTAACGGGTTTTTATGAGAAATTTTTCGTTGACCCGATTTTAACGAATTATGCAAATGAGGTGTAATATTTAATCAATTCTTTGAAAATCTTCTCCTCTGAAACCACTGGGCCAATTGGAACCAAATTTGGTGTGGAAGGTCCCTAGGTGGGGTAGAACGAAGTTTTTACCAGGCGACCCCGCCCGACATCCAAGATGGCCGCTGTTACTATAAATAGCAAAAACACATAAATAGCCATTGCTGAGTCATTTTTTAACCGTTTTTGTTCAAATTTGAAATGTAGAGAGTAGATAGCGGGGCATTCAGCATATGTAACGGGTTTTTATGAGAAATTTTTCGTTGACCCGATTTTTACGAATTATGCAAATGAGGTGTAATATTTAATCAATTCTTTGAAAATCTTCTCCTCTGAAACCACTGGGCCAATTGGAACCAAATTTAATGTGGAAGGTCCCTAGGTGGGGTAGACCAAAGTTTGTACCAGGCGACCCCGCCAGACATCCAAGATGGCCGCTGTTATTATAAATAGCAAAAACCCATAAACAGCCATTGCTGAGTCATTTTTTAACCGTTTTTGTTCAAATTTGAAATGTAGAGAGTAGATAGCAGGGCATTCAACATATTTAAAGGGTTTTTATGAGAACTTTTTCGTTGACCCAATTTTCAAGAATTATGCTTAAGGTGTAATATTTAGTGAAATCTTTGAAAATCTTCTCCTCTGAAACAACTGGGCCAAGTGGAATGAAATTTTGTGTGGAAGGTCCAAATGTCAGCCTGACTAAAGGTGGTACCAGGCAACCCGTCCTGACATCCAAGATGGCCGTCATAACTAAAATTGAAAAAAAAAGACCATTGTTGATCTTTTTTTCCACCAATTGAGCTCAAATTTTAAATATAGAAAGAATACTGTATGGGATTCAAAATATATGATATTCTTTTCTGAAAAAAATTTTATTGACCCAATTTTCAAGAAATATGCAAATTAGGTGTAATATTTAGTAAAATCTTTTCCTCTAAAATCACTGGGCGAATTGGAACCAAACTTCCTGTGGAAGGTTCCTACATCGGCCTAAAAAAAGTTTGAACCAGTCTAAGATGCCTGTTGTTACTAGATATATATATATATATATATAAAAAAGCCATTGTGGATCTATTCTAAGCTCAACTGGCTAAACCAAGCTGAGTTTATGGCATAGTGAAGCATGCCTGCATGTGTGTGTTGCAAAGTAGGCTTTATTGAAGCAAAAATGGTCATAAGCTCAATTTATTTCCCATCTTAAGCTGATGAACCAATTATGGTAACCACATCACATTGTCTTAAAGGCACCACAGTGGCTGTGTGGTCTTAAACATTCGATGTTATGAATCACAGCACCTTTCACCCCTGACATTGTGCATTAATGCCAAGTGGGCTAGCACTTCATCTTTGAAAGTTTGTCAGTAAACTTGCTGCTTGGTTGTGGTTTTCTCCTATAATCCAGTGTCCTCCACCATTTCCAAAATTGACAGTCTCCATATAAGTGAAATATTCTTGAGTTGAACGTTAAACAGCATTTCAATCAAAAACAAACATTGTCTTACATATGCAGCCAGTTGAGCATCACAGGCCCTATTGGGCCTCTTGTTGTTTTACTTGGGAACTGGTCCAGCACCTCTCCTTTTACTAGACACTGGTCTAGCACCTCTCCTTTCATTGGGCACTGGTTCAGCAGCTTTTCTGTTTCTTGGACACTGGTCCAGTACCCTTAAAAACCAGTGCAGCATATCTCTGTTTACTGAAACAAGCATGTGTTCTTTAACTAGAAAATTGGAGCAAGCATGTTTTCTTTCACTTGGACACTGGTGCAGAGCCTCTTCTTTTAACTGGGACACTGGTGCTGTGCCTCTCCTTTCACCAAGATAATGGTGTAGCATCGCTCTTTTTACTATAACACTGGTCCAGCGACTCGCCTTTTACTGAGACACTGGTGCAACACCTCTTCTTTACTGGAACACTGGTCCAGCATTTCTCCTTTTACTTGGGAACTGGTGCAACACCTCACCTTTCACTTGGTCTAGAACCTTTCCTGTTACTGGGACATTGGTCCAGCACCTTGCTTTTTACTGGGACACTGGTCCAGCACCCTCAGGACACTGGTGTAACACCTGTACTTTTACTGGAATACTGTAACAGCATGTCACCTTTTCTGTCCTGTTACTGGGACACTGGTCCAGCACCTTGCTTTTTACTGGGACACTGGTCCAGCACCCTCAGGACACTGGTGTAACACCTGTACTTTTACTGGAATACTGTAACAGCATGTCACCTTTTCTAGGACACTGGTCTAGCTCTTTTTGAGCTCCTAACAATTCTGATTGAATAACTGTTTGGGTTAATAGTGGCATGGAATCGTTTAACATACCCTGGCTTGGATTTGAGTCAACCAAGTTAGTCTTTGAATTTTGAAGTCTGTAGCTGTAATTACTTGGCCACTATCTGGGTCATGACTGATGACATTTGCATTTTCCAGAGTTACAAACCTGGTCATGTCACTGAGATCTGGAACTTTAGACCGCTGATCAAGGACTTTAGACCATTGTTCTACTGTACATCACATTCTCTTGTATTTGTTTCAGAGCCCAGTTTATTGACTCATTGAAAACATCAAATTTTTTTACACTAAACACATAGACAAGTGGAGTCCATGGCTGGTAAACTATTCCACATTTCACACTATGCCTGGTATTTGTTTCAGAGCCTGGAATATTGACCACAGCTGGTAGACTATTCCACATTCTGAGCCTGAAATATTGACCACAGCTTGAAGACTATTTCACATTTCACACTTTGCCTGGTATTTGTTTCATAACCTTGCAATATTGACTCATTGAAACATCTAATGTTTTATAATAAATACATAGACGAGTCCATGGCTGGTAGACTTTCCACATTTCACACTAAGCCTGGTATTTGTTTCAGAGTCTGGATTATTGACTCATTGAAATGATATTTAGAACATGTTAATGTCTCTTGCTAACAACACACAATTACTAACAAATACACAAAAAATCTTATTTATTTAACATCTGACAGTAGTCACATGTTTGTCACATGATAGGGTTTATGTACATTACAAATAATAATAATAATAATAATAATAATAATATTTATAATAAAAATATATTTTTTTTAAAAAAAGTAATTAAATTAAAAATCTGAATTATCATAGATCATTGCCTTAGTTGATTATGTTGGTTTTTATTACAATTTTTATCAGTAAATTATTTCATTTATATTGAGATGTTGCCAGCCAATTAATGGTTGCAGTTTTTTATATTCATGTATCTTATAAACCATACAGGAACTAATTTAAGTTTTGGGCAAAACTATTGTTTTACTTATAAAATATTAGGGTGATCAGTGTGTTATGTGAAATGGTTGCAGCATGATTAAAAAAAAATTATAAAAATTAAAAAATAATAAACGAGGTCCCATGTACTTTGCAGTGTTATAAGGGCAATGTGTAGAGAGGGTTCTTTAGCATGCCAGGCATGGCGTGACTTGGGGCTTGGGTTTTTAAGACTGCCAAGTGCTTGGCGAAAGAACAGTCACTGCCAATTTTCAAGTTTTGGTCAGAATTGGCAGGGCTTACCTGGCTGATTTCATTGTCAAAACAGCTTACAAACATGGGTGTGGCATACAAAGGTTGAAACTTAAGACAAACTTTGAAAATCTTTAAATAAAACAATACTAAATGAAAGTCACAGTTCTTTCAGATTTGAATTTAAAATAAACGAGGTCCTAAGTCATGGTAGGCATGGCATGATAAAAACACTGCTGTGTAATGACATCAGTGCAATGCACAGGCAAATTTTTTGCACTTTTGCCTATAGCTGGCAGCGTCTTGTTATAAGTGAAATATTCTTGACTGGGACGTTAAACACCATTATTCAACTTAACTCTCTTATTTGAATCATTTTATTAACAAAAGAAATTTTTAAAAAAGGAAATAAAAAATGGAAATTAAACACATTATTTTGAAAACAATATCTGCATATTGAAACATTTTATTCATAAATGAAATAGAGGGAAAAAAGGAAATTAAAAATGGAATATTAGTCTATCTATGACTTTGAAGACAAGATCTGAATTAAACATTTTATTCATAAATGAAATGGAATAAAAATAAAATAAAATTGAAAATGGAAATTTTGCTTATGATTTTGAAGACAAGATCTGCATTAAACATTTTATTCATAAATGAAATAGAATAAAAATAAAAGAAAATTGAAAATGGAAATTTTGCACATGACTTTGAAGACAGTGTCAGCATTTAAGTTATTTGCAAATTATATTTCTTAATCTCAAGGTCAAATTGTGCTAGTTGAAGATCAGTATTAATTAAATTGAGTAATGAGTATAATATATACTAGTGTATATATATATATATATATATATATATATATATATATATATATATATATATATATATATATATATATATATGGGATAGGTACTTTTAGTGGTTGTGTTTTATATATTACTAATAAAAATATCAGGTCACAATTTTTTTTAAATTGAAGAAAAAAAATTGGCTTTATATAATGGTCCATTACATGTTATAAATTTATTCAATTGTGACATATATAAATCATATCAGGGACATAACTGTTTTATCTGGTGTAAATGGGATTTCAAATTTTTTTATGTAAAGATATAATCCATAATTGATTGTAAATTGATTAATTATCAATTAAATCGTCAGACCATTTAATGTTGGCCATTTTATATCCTTTGTTTTAAGAATTTAAGCCTTGTATTTTTTGATAAGTTATGATTTATGGGACATAGTTCTCAGCCAGTAGGTGGTTATAATTTTTAATATTTTAATACTCAATATTTAATATATATATATATATATGTGTGTGTGTGTGTGTGTGTGTGTGTGTGTGTGTAGAAGAATTTTGTTTGGATATCACTTAAGGTTGTTTTCCCTTTTCTTTTTTTTCCTTTTTTTTTTTTTTTTTTTTTTTTTTTTTTTTTTTTTTTTAATTTTTTTTTTTGGTTTTTTTTGTTTTTTTTTTAATTTTTGAAATCTTGTTATTTTACTTTTTAAAAAAGTATTTGTAAATTCTGATTAATATATAAGTTAATATAACAAGGGATCGTGAAGTGCCTGTTTTGTCAAAAAATGTTCACATATATGAACAATGGCAACATTGCCTTACTGATATTAAAAATTATTAAGTAAAACTTAGAGAGAGAGAGAGAGAGAGAGAGAGAGAGAGAGAGAGACCAAATTGTTGTGCCCCAATCTGGCAAAAACTGCTGTTTCAGTGCCATTTTGTATTGCTTCAAAAATAACCAATTCCATTCTATGAATCTGATAGATATCATCTGATCACCATGCAAGATTTTTTCACTTGAATCGAGGCAGTTAGTTCAGGAATAGTGGAGGGAAGCAGAGTAACTAGAGAAAATCACCAACCTTTAGCAAATTAACAGACCATTTAAGATAGAGAGCAGGTGCACTAGTATTCCAAAGACTGCTCTAAGTGACTGTGTTTTGATCAGTGAACTTGTGTTTTGATATGTTAGCTTTTGTTTTCATCAGTGAGCTCCTATTTTAACCAGTGAGCTCCTGTTTTAATCAGCGAGCTCCTGTTTTAATCATTGAGTTTCTTTTTTAATCAGTGAGCTCCTATTTTAACCAATGAGCTCCAGTTTTGATCAATGAGCTCCAGTTTTGATCAGTGAGCTCCTGTTTAAATCAGTGAGCTCCTGTTTTGATCATTGAGCTCCTGTTTTAATCAGTGAGCTCCTGTTTTGATCAGTGAGCCCCTGTTTTAATCAGTGAGCTCCTGTTTAATCAGTGAGCTCCTGTTTTGATCAGTGAGCTCCTGTTTTAATCATTGAGTTCCTGTTTTAATCAGTGAGCTCCTATTTTAACCAGTGAGCTCCAGTTTTGATCAATGAGCTCCAGTTTTGATCAGTGAGCTCCTGTTTTGATCAGTGAGCTCCTGTTTAATCAGTGAGCTCCTGTTTAATCAGTGAGCCCCTGTTTTAATCAGTGAGCTCCTGTTTAATCAGTGAGCTCCTGTTTTGATCAGTGAGCTCCTGTTTTAATCATTGAGTTCCTGTTTTAATCAGTGAGCTCCTATTTTAACCAGTGAGCTCCAGTTTTGATCAATGAGCTCCAGTTTTGATCAGTGAGCTCTTGTTTTGATCAGTGAGCTCCTGTTTAATCAGTGAGCTCCTGTTTAATCATTGAGCTCCTGTTTTAATCAGTGAGCTCCTGTTTTGATCAGTGAGCTCCAGTTTTGATCAATGAGCTCCAGATTTGATCAATGAGCTCCTGTTTTAATCAGTGAGCTCCAGTTTTAATCAGTGAGCTCCTGTTTTGATCAGTGAGCTCCTGTTTTAATCATTGAGCTCCTGTTTTAATCAGTGAGCTCCTGTTTTGATGAGTGAGCTCCTGTTTTAATCAGTGAGCTCCTGTTTTGATCAGTGAGCTCCTGTTTTAATCATTGAGTTCCTGTTTTAATCAGTGAGCTCCTATTTTAACCAGTGAGCTCCAGTTTTGATCAATGAGCTCCAGTTTTGATCAGTGAGCTCCTGTTTTGATCAGTGAGCTCCTGTTTAATCAGTGAGCTCCTGTTTAATCAGTGAGCCCCTGTTTTAATCAGTGAGCCCCTGTTTAATCAGTGAGCTCCTGTTTTGATCAGTGAGCTCCTGTTTTAATCATTGAGTTCCTGTTTTAATCAGTGAGCTCCTATTTTAACCAGTGAGCTCCAGTTTTGATCAATGAGCTCCAGTTTTGATCAGTGAGCTCTTGTTTTGATCAGTGAGCTCCTGTTTAATCAGTGAGCTCCTGTTTAATCATTGAGCTCCTGTTTTAATCAGTGAGCTCCTGTTTTGATCAGTGAGCTCCAGTTTTGATCAATGAGCTCCAGATTTGATCAATGAGCTCCTGTTTTAATCAGTGAGCTCCAGTTTTAATCAGTGAGCTCCTGTTTTGATCAGTGAGCTCCTGTTTTAATCATTGAGCTCCTGTTTTAATCAGTGAGCTCCTGTTTTGATGAGTGAGCTCCTGTTTTAATCAGTGAGCTCCTGTTTTGATCAGTGAGCTCCTGTTTAATCAGTGAGCTCCTGTTTTGATCAGTTAGCTTCTGTTTTGATCATTGAGCTCCTGTTTTGATCAATGAGCTCCTGTTTTGATCAGTGAGCTCCTGTTTAATCAGTGAGCTCCTGTTTTGATCAGTGAGCTCCTGTTTTGGTCAGTGAGCTCCTGTTTTGATCAGTGAGCTCCTGTTTTGATCAGTGAGCTCCTGTTTTGATCAGTGAGCTCCTGTTTTGGTCAGTGAGGTCCTGTTTTGATCAGTGAGCTCCTGTTTTAATCAGTGAGCTCCTGTTTTGATCAGTGAAGTCCTGTTTTGATCAGTGAGCTCCTGTTTTGATCAGTGAGCTCCTGTTTTGATCAGTGAGCTTTTGTTTTGATCAGTTTGCCTTGTTTTGATCATTGAGTTTGTGTTTTGATCAGTGAGCTTCTGTTCTGATCAGTGAGCTTCTGTTTGGTCAGTGAGCTCCTGTTTCATCATTGAGCTCCTGTTTTAATCAGTGAGTTCCTGTTTTGATCAGTAAGCTACTGTTTAATCAGTGAGCTCCTGTTTTGATCATTGAGCTCCTTTTTAATCAGTGAGCTCCTGTTTTGATCAGTGAGCCCTGTTATGATCAGTCAGCTCCTGTTATGATCAGTCAGCTCCTGTTTTGATCTGTTAGCTTTTTTAATCATTGAGCTTGTGTTTTGATCATTGAGTTTGTGTTTTGTTCAGTGAGTTTGTGTTTTGTTCAGTGAGCTCCCATTTGAAAAGTAAGCTCGCGTTTGATCTGTGTTTTGATCAGTGAACTTGTGTTTTGATCTGTTTGCTTTTGTTTTAATCAGTGAGCTTATGTTTTGATCTTTGAGCTCGTGTTTTGGTCTGTGAACTCGTGTTTTGATCAATGAGCTGTTTTGATCAGTGAGCTTGCATTTTGATCAGTGAGCTTGCATTTGATTAGTGAGCTCGCGTTCGATCAGTGTTTTGATCAGTGAGCTTGCATTTTGATCAGTGAGCTCGTGTTTGATCAGTGAGCTCGCATTTGATCAGTGAGCTCATGTTTGATCAGTGTTTTGATCAGTGAGCTCGTGTTTTGATCAGTGAGCTTGCATTTTGATCAGTTAGCTTGTGATTTGATCATTGAGTGTTTTTATCAATCCTTGAGATTATAAAGAAAAACAGACTTGTCAGGAATAACTGAAAAATTGCTGATGTGGTGTAAAAAACATCAGTCAACCATCCAGCCATTGAATAATGATAAGTTGGCACTTATGCTGTTGATAAAAAATTATGTTTTTAATACATAAGTGGCCTTGCAGCTAGTTTATGTAGGTGATGAATGTCGTTGATGATTTTTGCAGATATTTTAACTCTAGATTCGAAAGAAATGTTCCTACATTTTATTTAAAACAATTTTCATGGCTGACATGGAATATATATATATGTTTTTGTTTGGTGTTTAAGATTTTACATTAAATTCTTCATTATTCTTCACCACTCTTAACAGAGAAAGATTGTAGAGAGTGTCAAATTCCAACCCCCATGATTGTCAGAAATGGAGACATGGGATGAAATCTGCCATGCTTGCAGCTAGCAAGTCATCTGGAAGGGAACCTACTAGTGTAGACAATGCTTATGAACCTGCACAATAATCAAAAGAAACTGATTATGATGATGATGATGATGATGATTCCTATTAAACTACCTGATAAAGAAAAGAAGTTGCTACCTCCACTAAAATTTTAATTTTGCCTAAAAAAGGCTTAGAAAGTACAGAATCAAGGCATTTTAAACTGCGTTCTGTAAATCAATTTTAGTCTTGTTTTCTGGTTTTTGCAATTTTTTTTTTTTTTTTTAAGTTTTAAATTAATGCTTTGTCAATTTTGAGAATTTTATTTCTTTTATGGCATTATACCTTAAGAAAATGATATTTTAAAATTTTTGTAAATGAATGAATTAATAATTGTCGAGTTTGAGTTGAAGTGGAATTGATAATATCTTACAAAGATATAATACGTATCAGTGTAAATTTGATTATTATGCAAACAATGATGAGCTTTATATTTAAGAATAAATATCCTTTTCTTTTCTTCTTTCTTTTTTTCCTTCTTTTTTGGGCCAGGGGGGGATTTTTAAAAAGATTTCTACAGTTTCAATGTACATGTGATACACAAGTAGATTTGATGGCACTTTTATATATAAATAAGTAATTAAGTACTTTTGTAAACATAAGTATTAGGGCACAATTGGGCACAGAACAAGTTTGTTTTTTGTCAAGCCTGGCAATGTGAGACTTAGGTGTTACTTTTCCGGTGTTGCCGTAGACGGCGACGGTGTGTCAAAATGTGAAAGTTTATGTTAAAGTAATTTATTTTCTACTCGATCAAAAACTAACCAGGCGAGACATTTAAATATGTGGAATTCTTGTTTTTTGACATAATTTCACACTTGATTTTTTCAAGTTTTAGGTCCTGGTGGTGAGGTTGTCTAAACAATGGTTTATTGATTTTAGAAGTTCCAGTGGTCTAGATTTGAATCCTATAGGATCAGATCTTAGACTGAGAATGTTTGTCAGTTCACTTGCCAAAAATCAGTCTTCGCTGGCATTTTGCCAATCCCAGAAATAAATGTTACATATAGTACCATTAAAAGAGTTGAGTTGAGTAATGGTGTTTAACGTCCCAGTCAAGAATATTTCACTTATATCGAGACATCACCAGCTATAGGCAAAAGTGCAGAAAGTGCCTGTGCATTGCACTGATGGCATTATACAGCAGGGTTCTTTATCGTGCCACGCCGTGACACGGGACCTCATTTATTTTAAGTTCCCATCCGAAAGAACAATGACTTTATTTCGTAATGCCGAGTGCTTGGCGAAAGAACAGCCACTACCCACTTTAAAGTCTTGGGTCAGACCCGGCCAGGTTCGAACCCACGACCTTCCATTACAGAGCGAGCACTCTACCATTAAAAGACTGAGTTTGAATTGATAAACTTGATTGAGAAAGAATGAGTTTGAAATGATCAACCTGGTCCCAGTTTCACAATCATTCACTCAATTGAGTATACACTCAACTCAAATATTCCAATTTTTCTATCATCCATATTTTTGAAAATTTAAGTTTTATGAGACAATGTTTGATTTTATTCAACAAACCTACACCGAACAATTTCAATATAACATTAGATATTTAATTTCAATAGTGTAATGTCTGAAAAATTGACATTGAAATATTCCCAAATTTGAGTTGAGTGTACACTCAACTGAGTGAATGATTGTGAAACTGGGGCCTGATTAAATAGATTGAGTTTGAAATGATAATCTTGACTTAGAAAGTCTCATTTTATAATAAAGAATATGATTGAGAAAGACCACATTATATATTAGCTTCAATTTTCAATAATTTCTTTTACTATTGGAATACCAAAGGAAGGAAATAGGGTGAGAGTGTGTTAGTGTTTATTTTTCGTTATTTATTGGCAAGTAATTTTTAACCAGATATATATTGACAAACTCATTAATGCCCATTTGTGCTTATTTAAAATTATCTCCTAAATCTTCAAGTATTTTAATAAAAGTTTGAAGTCAGTAAACCTGACATGGAATCGCCATTAATCAAGATTTTATATTGGGCTGTGGACTAACTGAAATATCAAAACATTGATTGGATAATCTTCTGATAGGTAGATAACAATACCGATCATGTACTGGTACTCTTAATTTTATCAGATATCCAAGACTCGATATGTTAGTTTTTCATCACTTTGAATGTTGTAAATAGAAATCACAATTTATCACCAACTTGATTAGCCTTAGCTGTAGGTTTATCGAAATATTTTTACAAAGGTATCAAATTTGATCAGATTCCAACTCAAATCAGATTCTGTGTTTTGGTGTTCTAATTTTTCATCACTTTTGATGGCGTAAATAGACTGACTCACCACTTAGATTGGCCAAAGCCTTAGGTTTATCAGAATATTTTTGAAAGGTATCAAACGTTATTAGGTTTGAGCTGAAATCAGATTCTGTGTTCGGTGTTTTAATTTTTCATCGCTTTTTATGTGTAGATAGAATGACAATTTATCTTAAATTAGATTAACTCGAGCTAATGGTATATATACAGATGTCATGTTGACCAGACTGTTCCTGAAATCAAATTATCTCTTGTCAATTTTTTTGTTTGGTATTTTAATTTTTCATCACTTTTTAGCTCACCTGAGCTGAAGGCTCAAGTGAGCTTTTCTGATCAAAATTTGTCTGTCATCATCGGCGTTGGCGTCTGCGGCATAAACTTTTACATTTTTGACTTCTTTTCTGAAACTACAAGGTAGATTTCAATGAAACTTGGTCAGATGTCCTGGCTCCCAAAACTAGGTCAAGGTGACCTATGGTTCCAAAATTAAAAAATCTTCTTCTCCAAAAGCGATGGTGGGAGAAAAAATCTGATGTGATATTTGGCTTCTCTAGGTCTTAAGCTTATAAATTGTTCATTTCGTGAAATTTGGTAAAAAATTAGGTTACGCGTTTTTGCGTTTAATTTCAACAATTTTGTAAAATGGATTCAGATTGTTATAACTTGACTATATGAATAGATATTGACATGGGGTTTTCAGTTTTGACTTTTTCGTGAAATAACCTTCAAATAGGTGTCAAGGTCAAAGTTCAAGGTCATGACCTAGTTTGTAATTTGTGCAGTTTTAGGCTGTTTTCTTCAAAATTTTAAGAGATATATTATATCAAAACATTGTTAAAATGTTCAGCATGACAAAATGTAAAAAGGTACAAAGTTTCGTAACTGTGTGATAATGCATGTAGGAGTTGTTGCCCCTGAAATGTTTTTTTTTTTTTGCTAATAAAAACTAAAATTGTGCATTAGCTTGAAAACTATAAACTTTTTGTATAGGCATGTATGTAAGAATATTGTAGGTATTGACATGATAAACATTTTGATATATGGCTCAAGGTCATACGTTCAAAGGTCAGGGATTTTTCTGGCCTTTTTGGGAGTAGGACCTTGGGATGCAATTGGGAAAAAATACTCGACAAACATGTGATTTTGGGAACAATCATGACAACATATTAGAAATCTTAGACCACTTTAATACTGTTAAATCAGTGTTCACAACAAAATAGCTCTGTCTTTTTTGTCTCTGAACAAATCCACCATTTGCTCTAACACATTGTTTTTAAGTTCCTTCCATGCAATCCTCATAATGGAGTCTAATGTAACTTGATTTAAACGATTTCTCAATGGTGTACACAATCTATTCACAACATATTAGAAATCTTAGACCACTTTAATACTGTTAAATCAGTGTTCACAACAAAATAGCTCTGTCTTTTTTGTCTCTGAACAAATCCACCATTTGCTCTAACACATTGTTTTTAAGTTCCTTCCATGCAATCCTCATAATGGAGTCTAATGTAACTTGATTAAACGATTTCTCAATGGTGTACACAATCTATTCATAAAGCTAAATCCCCTTTCTACAGATGCTTTGGAAGATTTGGGCTTGACAGTGTAGTACTGTAATATTTTTTAACTCTCTGTAACATCAACAGATCGGATTTTTTTAGCGTAGTACTTGCTATTGTGTGACATGTCTTCCGGCAACAAAACAAACAAGATTGTATATATTGCGAAGATGCTTGTAAGTTCGTTACCTATAATCAGACTCAATACAAACATCTAAATGACGAAGTTGATTATTTCTTAGAGTTGCTTCCCTTTCAGCGTGAAGCAGACAGCAACATAAAATGCGGGTTAATATCAAGCCAAACCAGATATTATAAGCCTAGTGTTGATGATTTATTGTTTTTTTTTTTTTTTTTTTTTTTTTTTTTTGAAATTGACAATTTTTTACTACAGAATTGGGAAAAATGCATGATTTTTTGCATTGGGAATGGGTCCGTTTACCGGACCCTGTGGATACCCAGAAAAATCCCTGAAGGTCAAGGTCATAGATGCATAAAAAGACTGAAATTGTTAATTATCTTGGAAACTAACTTTTTGTATTGGCATGTATATTAGAATATTGTTGGAATTGATATGGCGATCATTCTGATATGAGATATAAGGTCTTACATTTAAAGGTCAAGGTCATAGATGCATAAATAGACTGAAATTGTTAATTATCTTGAAAACTATTAACTTTTTGCATAGGCATATATATTAGAATATTGTAGGTATTGATATGACAATCATTTGAATATGTGACTCAAGGTCATGCATTCAAAGGTCAAGGTCATGGGTGCATAAAAAGACTGAAATTGTTTATTATCTTGGAAACTATAAACTTTTTGTATTGGCATGTATATTAGTATATTGTAGGAATTAATATGGCAATTATTCTGATATAATATTCAAGGTCTTACGTATAAAGGTCAAGGTCATAGATGCATAAAAAGACTCAAATTGTTAATTATCTTGAAAACTATTAACTTTTTTATAGGCATGTATATAAGAATATTTTATGTATTTTTGCAAATGATTTTGGATATATTCTCAGGTTGGCCATATTCTCAGGTGAGCATTAAGGCCCATGGGCCTCTTGTTAATGGTAAAGATAAACTCACAATTTATCATGATTTGAATTACCTCTAGCTGTAGGTATATTAGATTTTTTTTTTACAGATATCAAATTGACCAGACTCTTCCTAAAATAAGAATTTCTTGTCCATATCCAATTAATTTTTCATCACTTTTCTTGGGAGATAGACTTTCTAATTTATCATGACATCAATAGGTTTTAGCAGGATATATCAGAATTTTTTTTTTTAACAAATATCTAATTGACCTAACTCTTCCTAAAATTTGAATTTCTTGTCAATATTTGTGTTCGTTATTTTAATTTTTCATCACTTTTTATGATGAAGATAAACTTACAATTTACCACAACTTGAATTAACTCTGGCTTAGTTATATCAGGTTTGATCTAACCACTGTGGTAGCTCAGTTTGTAGAGTGCTCACTCTGAAAGTGGGAGGTTGCGGGTTCGAATGCGACCTGGTCTGGCCCAAGACTTGAAAGTGGGTAGTGACTGTTCTTTCACCAAGCACTAGGCATTACAAAATGAAAGTCACGGTTCTTTCGGATGGGAACTTAAAATAAACGAGGCCCCGTGTCACTGTAGGCATGGTATGATAAAGAACCCTGCTGTATAATGCCATCAGTGCAACACACAGGCAAAATTTCTGCACTTTTGCCTATAGCTGGCGACGTCTCGATATAAGTGAAATATTCTTGACTGGAACATTAAACACCATTACTCAACTCAACTCAACTCAACTCAACTCGGATTTGTTCTACATATATGAAATTGCCCAGACGCTACCTAACATAAGATTTTCTTGCCAATATCTATACTAAATATTTTAATTTTTTTTGTGGTAAATAGAAATTATAATTAACACTTATGAATGGACCTTAATGTAGCTTTATAAAAAAGATTAAAAGGTGTCAAATTGTCAAGGCTATGAAATTAGAATTTCTTGTCCAATATTCATGGAACACAAAAATAACAATAATTCAGTAATCTCTATTTCAACTCAGTTAAAATGGGTTTAACTCAGATAAAGTTAATTAAATTAAAATTAAGCAAAGCTTTCTCGAATATAGCTATCACACGCGTGGACGCTTAACACGTTTTTGTGTCTGTTACAGATTTCAGTTCTCTCTCTCTCTCGTTCCAATATCCCATCACTGATTGATTGATTGATTAATGGGGTTTTATGTCCCAGTCAAGAAAATTTCATTTATATCGAGACGTCACCAGCTTTGGTTAAGTGGCAGAAATTTTGACCTTTTTAGTCTGCGTAGGGCAATGTGCAGGGAGGGTTTTTAAACATTCCATACCTGCTGTGACATGGGGCTTCGGTTTTTAAGATTATTTCAACACTGACCACATGGTGATAATTTGATAATATTAATGTAGAATATAGATTTAGATCAAGTAAAAAAGACACGTGAATCACTATAGGGTAAGAGGGCAGGAGTCAAGAATTTAATGATTTTGCAATTACAGAAAAAAAAATATTCATGATAAGTGAGTTATCTTGAACTGCAAGGTAAATGAATCGATCAATGATCAAAGGGAGGTAACTCTAGTTCATACTTGAAATGATACTTTATAAAATAACTTTTTCTGTAATATGATTTGTTAATCCATTCATGTCAAAGCATCCTCATTTAGCAGTTTTATTTGCTGCAATTATTAAGAAATTCTTTACAAGTATTTAGTAAAAATAATTTACATTTTTATCATTATTTAGTTAGATGATGTCCTGAAGTTGGTTACATTTTCTTCAATAGCTGTATTGAATTAACTGTCAGACCTAAACTAGAGGAAGATTTTGTTTCTGATTTTAAATGGTTAAACATGTAATTTTTTTTAAATTATAAAATATATAATAAAATTAAAAATTAAATTAATTTTTAAAATAGAATAATGAATAAAAAAAAACACTTTGTGATTGTGTAACCTGTACATATGTACATAACTATGAAAAAGTGATTTCCACATTCTGTGGAGTGAAGAAATTATTTATTTATTTATTTTATTTCATTATTTATTTATTATTATTATTATTTTTTATTTTTTGCCTAACAAGGTTCTTCCAATTATATAAATCCCCCCCCCCCAAAAAAAAAGAATAAATAAATAAAATGAAAAAAATAATAACACCTTCAGCTAATGAACTTGCACACAAGGGCCATTTGTACCAATTTGGATTTTGATGTTGGTTGTGTTGGGCACTTTGATTCAGTACTTGTGTGCCCTTAACCCTTCTGCCACTAAGGATCCTTTGTAGTTAATGCAAAACAAATTTGTGAATATTTGTTTCTTATTTTCAATTTTTATGATGAGAGACTTTAACTTCATAAACCACTGCACCAGCTCAGTTGGTAGAGTGCTCACTCTGTAATTGGGAGGTCATTGGTTTGGTCTGATCGAGTCTGATCCAAGACTTGTAAGTGGGTAGTGACTGTTTTTTTGCCAAGCACTCAGCATTACGAAATGAAAGTCACGGTTCTTTCGGATGAGAACTTAAAATAAACAAGGTTCCTTGTAACAGTAGGCATGGCACGATAAAGAACCCTGCTGTATAATGCCATTTGCGCAACACACAGGCAAAATTTCTGAACCTTCGCATATAGCTGGCGATGCCTTGATATAAGTAAAATATTCTTGACTGGGACATTAAACACAATTACCGGTACTCAACTCAACTCTTTAACTCCAGCATTACAAAGTATGTTTGTTTCAATGACTTAAAATTATCTTGTTATTTTGTTTTTAGAATTAGTATTTTTAAAATGTAACAGATATATTGACTTTTGAGTAAAAAAATTTAAAGTAAGATATTGACTTGAAAAATAGCAAAGTATAGACCTCTGGTGTTTTTCTTTTATGGTCAGTATTCCATCACACATATATATGTACTTGCAAAAGTCCATTATTGTACATTTTATATGACATCAGAACTTTTACTTATTTTCTGATTGTGGTATATTCTGAAATTATAGTATTCTAACTTCTGAATTTGGTACATTATTTTGAAAAAAGTTTTTTTTTTGTTTTTTTTTTAATTCAAATTTTCTGTATGGGTTAAAGCACAAAATTTCTTCTAATTTTGGATAGCATTATCTTGACTGGACAGCCAGGCCCCACTCTCGTGAAAGGAATAATCAAAGGCCTGGATAATCTAAATATTGATAATGATGATGAGTATAGCCTTGAAAAAACTTCTTGTTAAAGCTCTGAAATTATAGGATTTTTAGAGGTATTGTCCAGTTACTGACCACTTGACCAATATAAGTATAAAGTTTGACATTTATGTTGACCTTGTATTATTTCTTGATTTGTATGATTTCTAGATAAACTGTAAACCAATCTTCATGGGAAATTCTGATTCATCATCAAACTTGGTAGGTGGCACAAAGCCGACAATACTGGTGCCATTGGTGTGGGTAAAGCTCCATCTGTTGGTAGAATTTAGTTATAAAAAAATGATCTACTATCCCGATGAGGTTAGTTAGCAAGGAGATAAAGATCTTCAAAAATCCTGAAAACATGCAGTAAAAATGACCATTGTTTAAAACAAAGAGTCTTTGGGAGGACAGTTTGTTACAAGAGTTTTACAGATTATGATCTTTATGACTTTAGCACCTGTTAGAAAAACTCTTGAAGATTACACATGTCAAAATATTTTTGAATGATGTATAAAAACAGCGGGTTTAGACAGGAAAAAATGTCATGGAGTAAAATTTTGGCACTGGTTCTTCATATCTTAATTATTACTCAGAAATCCAGAATTTTTTCATCGTTGAATTTATTTTTGTTGTGTGGATTCAGAAGAATTCAGTAGCATTATGCGAATATAAAACAACAAAATATAGATAAAAAGATACATGCATCTTGGATTTAATACAGATCACTTGATTTGAAATTAAATCTAAAGACATGAAAACAAAATGAATACATGTATGCTACATAAAATAAAAGGAATTAAGCATCAAAGAAATTTCCATTTCCATTACCAAAAGTAAGAAAAAACATATTTAAACTGAATTGCTGTATCAGAATTTAGAACATTTCATATTTTAAAAAAAAAAAAATTAAACCAGTTCAGTTAGTAGAGTGCTTGCTTTGTTTATCGGAGGTCGCGGGTTCGAACCCTAGTCGGGTCTGACCATGACTTAAAAAATGATAGTGACTGTTCTTCATTTAGAAATGAAAACCACTGGGTCTTTTGAATGAGACCTTTTAACGGATGTCTCATGTCACAGCAGGCATGGCAAGTTAAAGAACCCTCCCAGGTGTACATTGTCTTAAGCACACTGCAAAAGATATAAATTTCTGTCGCTTCACCTATGTAGCTGGTGACTTCTCAATATAAGTGAAATATTCTTGACTGGGTTGTAAAACCCTTTGTAATAATTAATATTTTGTTAACAAAAATAAATTAAGATGGAGGATTTGAAAATCTCAAGAAAAAAGATAAGTGAAATATTCTTGACTGGAATGTAAAACTCCATTGAAAAAAATTCTTGATTTTTTTGCCTGGTGTAAGTGTCATTTACACATATGTATCCTGCACATGCATGGTTTGTATCTTGTCCATGAATTTTCGTGCTGTATGTGTAGTTACATTCCATGAATGTTTGTGTTATTTGTCATGTACACATGGCATGTGTCTTGTACATGTGTGCATGGTATGTGTCCTCTTGTGTGTATGTGGTATGTGCTCTTGTGTTTGTGTGTAGTTAATAAAAATATACTGGTATGTTTGTATTTAAAAAAAAAAAAGAAAAGAAATAAACTTTGCATTGCATTAAATGTCTTACAAACATCAGCAAAGCTCAAGAAACTTCAAATTTTCGAAAATTATGGATTAAAAAAAATTACCTCACAAAACCCAGGAAATTTGACTACTTTTAGTAAGTAACCTGTTTATTTACACGCTAATTTATATCTACAGAGCTGTACAGATAACTACCGATATTATCTGTGTTTTTAGTGAGGGGTTATCACATCTGGTTTCCATTTAGATCTTGTTTTTCTGTAAAGACCTTTGTCTTTCTTTCTAAAGTCCAACCTCAAATTCTATTCTAGATTGATAAATATTTGTTGAATTTTATACTGCACTTGTTATATTATACATATATAAATATATATATATATATATATATATATATATATATATATATATATATATATATATATATATATATATATTGCTTCAGAATTATTTTTAATGCAAGGAAATGTAAAAAAAACAAATCTATCCATTTACATGACAGGGGATATTGAATATTTAAAAAAAAAAAAACAAACAATGGAGTTAGGAAATATGGAGTTTATAGACACAGTATCATTATATAGAGGGTTTTTTGTGTTGAAATATAAAGCAGAGGAACCTTTAAACTCTGGTCTTAATTGAAAGGTTGTAGATTTTTCTGCTTGGTTAAGACAAGTACAAGGGACTTAAGAAATAGGGATTGTTAATCACTGGTCTTAATGGACAGGTGGTCTTTATAAAAAGGTTGTAGCATTGTTAGGTAATGTCTCTATATAGAGACCATTCAAGGGAGTTGAGAAATTGAGACATTAAAGCATTGGTCTTAATTGACAGGTGGTCTTTATTTAGAGGTTGTTGCTATGGCAGTTTTAAGTGCATGAAATAAATAATACATAATACACACTCTATAATACATACTCTATATAGAGATCATTCAAGGGAGTTGAGAAATAGAAACTGTAAAACACAGGTCTTTATTGACAGGTGGTCTTTATATAGAGGTTGTTGCAGTTTTTAAATATATGAACTAAATAATACACTACAGGTATTTATAAGAAGTTGTTTATTTATTTGCAGACATGCATTAGGACTTGTACCAACAAAGAGATCATTAGAACTCGCTGATAATGTTACAGCCACGTCATTTTGCAGGTAAAATACAAAACATACATAACCTACTTGCTTTAATATGATAATTCTTTCATTTTAAGCCCACCTTTACATGGTACAATAGGGACTGAATTGTCATATGTTATTAATTTCTGTTCTTGAGATGTAAGTTTTTTTTATACGCCGGTCAATATTGTCACGTTATGGCACTGTCTGTCAGGTGGCAGGTGGCAGGTGGCTGGAAGTCTGTTTTGGTTTCCTTGCATTTAAAGATGCACTGTTTGTCCGATTCATATTAAACTTTGTCAACTTTTTCCTGTGACAAGACAATGCATGGGATTGCAAATCAGGTCACTAGGTCAGAGGTCAAGGTCACAGTTGCTATAAATATATATAAATTCATTATGGCTTGACATGCACATACTTGCATGTACTTTGGGCAACTATTATTTTCATGTGCAAGCTCACATAGCACACTGCAGACATGCATTTTACTCCTTGATAATTTTATCCTGACACCTGGTTGAGTTGAGTTGAGAAATGGTGTTTAATGTTCCAGTCAAGATTATTTCAATTATATTGAGACATTGCCAGCTATAGGCGTAAGTGCAGAAATTTTGTCTGTGCATTGCAGTGATGGCATTTTACATCAGGGTTCCTTATCATGCCACACCTACCGTGACATGAGACCTCGTTTATTTTAAGTTCCCATCTGAAAAAAATGTGACTTCATTTTGTAATGTTGAGTGGTTGGCAAAAGAACAGTCACCTTGAAGTTTTGGTACAGACATGGCCGGGGTTCAAACCCATGACGTCCCACTTACAGACTGAGCACTCCACCAACTTAGCTCCAGCAGGGGTCTTGGCACCTGGTGAACCAGTCAGTATTCTGTACTTTTCATGTAAACAGCCAGATGAGAAAATTTTATATTAGTCTAATATGTAAGCTGATCAAGGTTTGAACCCTAGACCACTCATTCTCAAGGCAAAGGATCTACCTTAATATGCCAACCTTAGCTTGGTGATTATAAAGTAGATGGCTAGTATCACATCCTGGCACAGATTTAACATTTCATTTATTGAAGAAATGAAAAGAGGAATAACTCTTACAATATAGAAATCAACAACTAAAAAAAAATTTAAAAACAAAAAATCAACAGCTAAAAAAAAATGATAAGAAGGAAAAAAGAACAAACAAACAAAAAAAAAAAAACAAATACAACAACAACTAGGGAACAGAAACCATTAACTAAAAGAAAGATACTAGTATTTAAAATTTTATAAATGAACTTGACAAAAGCCAAAGCAACCATGAACACAAAACAAGGCACAAGAAACATAAAACAGCCAAACAAGACAAGAAAGACAAACACATATTGAAACCACTGATAACAAAACTCTTGATAGTCTCAGAAGAAATATCCATTTGTGTGGTTAAAGTATTACTAAATGCAACTGTTGGTGGCTAAATGATCAGAAGAATGTACTTCGGTTCACAGTGCCTCTCTGCCTCAGGCAGATTTCTCAAATCTCACTTGGGCAGTTTGTAGTGTGAAAAAGTTTGTCAGTTCACTTGCCAATTGTTGGTGGTTTTTTTCTTGGTCCTCTGGTGTCCTCCACCATCCCAGAACTGACTGCCTTGATACATGTGTATAAGTGAAAGACTGGCTGTCTCAATATAATAGAAAGAAAAAATATTGTCTGGGCATTAAACACCATTACTCCATTCTGCTCCTGTATCTCTCTGGTTTATATAGATATGACATAGATATAAAAAATGAATGGTATTTGGAAATATTTATCATAAATCTTATTAGGACTATAATAATAAATGATCATATTTTTTTTATATTTCAGACGAAGGTTACCAGTATTAATGGTGAGAAACCACATGTCGGAAAATCTGAAAACAGCAACAACCTTTATAGAACAGGGACGTATCTTTTTCAAAACTGATTGTGTTTGGTTGAATTCATAAAGAATATTAGTTTGTTTATACATGTAATGAGTTTTGGTTCAGGTGTTTATACATGTAATGAGTTTTGGTTCAGGTGTTTATACATGTAATGAGTTTTGGTTCAGGTGTTTATACATGTAATGAGTTTTGGTTCAGGTGTTTATACCTGTAATAAGTTTTGGTTCAGGTGTTTATACATGTAATGAGTTTTGGTTCAGGTGTTTATACATGTAATGAGTTTCAGTTCAGGTGTTCATACATGTTATAAGTTTTGGTTCAGTTGTTTTTAGATGTAATGAGTTTTGGTTTGGGTGTTTATACATGTAATGAGTTTTGGTTTGGGAGTTTATACATGTAATGAGTTTTGGTTCAGGTGTTTATACATGTAATGAGTTTTGGTTCAGGTGTTTATACATGTAATGAGTTTCAGTTCAGGTGTTCATACATGTTATAAGTTTTGGTTCAGTTGTTTTTAGATGTAATTTGTTTTGGTTTGGGTGTTTATACATGTAATGAGTTTTGGTTCAGGTGTTTTTACATGTAATGAGCTTTGGTTCAGGTGTTTATACACGTAATGAGTTTTGGTTCAGGTGTTTATACATCAGGGCTCAGGAAAACTTTGACTGAGGTGTCAGACATTTTTTCAAAGCAACTGTACCACCGATGCAATGAAAAGCAAAAAAAAAAAAAAAAAAAAAAAATGTTGTTACTAACTAGTATCAATAAAGTAGATTTCAAAAAGGGTTTAACTACCACGTTATTTAAAGATATATGATTAGACTTATGTGTCCGCATAGTGTTGATTTTGAACTGTCGGCGTTGACGACACGTGGTTTGACGGCCATCTTTGACTGTTGACAATCGCGCATTTTCGTTTTCCCAAAGTTGCACGAACTTTATTTAACCTCAATTTGAGACCTCTTTGATTTAATTTAGACTTTTTAAAATTATTTATTTATAACTAAACAGTTTGCCAAGACTGTACTATGCGTGTTGTATTATTATTTAACATCCCGCGTGGAACCAGTCCGACGACCACGACCTTCAAGGACTCATTAGCAGCTGTTTATGGCTTCCATCTGTCAAGCGATGTTATTACTTAATAAACAACTAATCAACAAAAGTAATGATGATTCGGACGATGAAACAAAAGGAACAGATTGAGACCATGGATTTTAACTGATTAATAAACAAAAGCCTAATTATTAGATCTGTATTATTTATTGAAAATGATTGACAGGTGATAGCAAAGAATACTCGAGTAAAATAATGACCAATAAACATATTTATTTACGTGTCCGATTAAAGGAATTCTATTTTAAACTAAAAATGTCTGACAAGCTATATTTCACATCGGACAAAAATATTTTTTGTCGGACATGTCAGGCAAATATGATCGTTTCTGGTTCAGGTGTTTATACATGTAATGAGTATTGATTTAGGTGTTTATACATGTAATGAGTTTCAGTTCAGGTGTTCATACATGTAATAAGTTTTGGTTCAGTTGTTTTTAGATGTAATGAGTTTTGGTTTGGGAGTTTATACATGTAATGAGTTTTGGTTTGGGTGTTTATAAATGTAATGAGTTTTGGTTCAGGTGTTTATACATGTAATGAGTTTCAGTTCAGGTGTTTATACATGTAATGAGTTTCAGTTCAGGTGTTCATACATGTAATAAGTTTTGGTTCAGTTGTTTTTAGATGTAATGAGTTTTGGTTCAGGTGTTCATACATGTAATGAGTTTTGGTTCAGGTGTTTATACATGTAATGAGTTTTGGTTTGGGTGTTCATACATGTAATAAGTTTTGGTTCAGGTGTTTATACATTTAATAACTTTTGGTTCATGTGTAGATACATGTAATAAGTTTTGGTTCAGTTTTTAGATGTAATGAGTTTTGGTTCGGGTGTTTATACATGTAATGAGTTTTGGTTCAGGTGTTTATACATATAATGAGTTTTGGTTTGGGTGTTTATACATGTAATGAGTTTTGGTTCAGGTGTTTATACATGTTATGAGTTTTGGTTCAGGTGTTAATACACGTAATGAGTTTTGGTTCAGGTGTTCATACATGTAATGAGTTTTGGTTCAGGTGTTAATACACGTAATGAGTTTTGGTTCAGGTGTTCATACATGTAATGAGTTTTGGTTCAGGTGTTTAACATGTAATGAGTTTTGGTTCAGGTGTTCATACATGTTATGAGTTTTGGTTCAGTTGTTTTTAGATGTAATGAGTTTTGGTTTGGGTGTTTATACATGTTATGAGTTTTGGTTTGGGAGTTTATACATGTAATGAGTTTTGGTTAAGGTGTTCATACATGTAATGAGTTTTGGTGTGGGTGTTTATACATGTAATGAGTTTTAGTTTGGATGTTTATACATGTAATGAGTTTTGGTTAAGGTCCATCTGGCATTTTTCTGAACCTCTCTACTTTGTTTAGTTCCATTTTGTAAAACAGTAAACATTATGGTTTGAATGATATGTCAGACTGTCATGCTAACCTTCTGGGTTAGTCTATTGTAGAATAAATTAGGGGTGATACCCCAATGAATAGACCAAGGACAAAGACTTATGTCTTGAAAATACGAAACAAGTAGGCCAAGATTAAAATCTCTCTCTCTCTTTCTCTCTCCCTTATGAATTTTTTATTTATATTTATTTATTCTGTTTTTTGCTTGACCTCTTTTGAAATAATTATATACATGTACATGTATTTGCAAAATGTTTATGATCATTTTGTGTTATTTTTGATTTCATCTTTCCAACACATATTTAAAATTTGTTTTACGGTTAGCTGTGGCTCTTAAAAAGTAGGAGTCAAAAATTACTTGTAGCCAGCTTTGAAATTAAGGAGCCAGTTGATAACAAACAGTGCCCGAAAACCGCAGAAACAAAAACTGACAAAATGTGTGTCCCAACTGTAATTGTATATTTATAAACAGGAAGAAATACAAAATAAATTTTTGAAAAAAAATAAATCTCTTTTTCATTGTTGTGTTGAAAAATTCAAAAATTCATTATGAGACAGACAAGACATTTTTTAGAGCCAGAAATTATAAATATATGAAAAGGACTTATTTGGCAAATGGCAGAGAAACCCCTGTATTCATTTAAGACCCGATTTATTTCCTCATTAGGGACTTTTGTTGTTGTATCCCTATGAGAAATCCCTTTCCTTTGTGTGAACTTAGGTCTTATCTTGCAAGATCAAGGTCATAGAGGAATTGTGGGATTCAGGGTTAGACAATTCTAGATAATGGCAGTATAAACATGCACTCCAAAAAAAGTTTTTCCTATATAATTGATCAGATGTTAGGGTTGGTCCAGAGATAGTAACTGATCCAGCATTTTTAGTGACAAGGTAGGTATGATTTATGTTAACACTTGCTTACAATATCAGAAAAAAATCAATTATGCTTGGTAAACATAAGGTTAAGCTTAGGTCATTTGGGCCTAACCAGGATAAGCATTGGTCATATGAGCCTAACCAGGATAAGCATTGGTCATATGAGCCTAACCAGGATAAGCATTGGTCATATAAGCCTAACCAGGATAAGCATTGGTCATATGAGCCTAACCAGGATAAGCATTGGTCATATGAGCCTAACCAGGATAAGCATTGCCTAACCAGGATAAGCATTGGTCATATAAGCCTAACCAGGATAAGCATTAGTCATTTGGGCCTAACCAGTATAAGCATTAGTCATATAAGCCTAACCAGGATAAGCATTGGTCATATGAGCCTTACCAGGATAAGCATTGGTCATATGAGCCTAACCAGGATAAGCATTGCCTAACCAGGATAAGCATTGGTCATTTGGGCCTAACCAGTATAAGCATTGGTCATATAAGCCTAACCACATTGGTCATTTGGGCCTAACCAGGATAAGCATTGCCTAACCAGGATAAGCATTGGTCATATGAGCCTAACCAGGATAAGCATAAGTCATTTGGGCCTAACCAGTATAAGCATTAGTCATATAAGCCTAACCAGGATAAGCATTGGTCATATGAGCCTAACCAGGATAAGCATTGGTCATATGAGCCTAACCAGGATAAGCATTGGTCATATAAGCCTAACCAGGATAAGCATTGGTCATTTGGGCCTAACCAGGATAAGCATTAGTCATATGAGCCTAACCAGGATAAGCATTGGTCATATAAGCCTAACCAGGATAAGCATTAGTCATATAAGCCTAACCAGTAAAAGCATTGGTCATATAAGCCTAACCAGTAAAAGCATTGGTCATATGTCTTACCAAGATAAGGATTAGTGATACTAGTCTTACCATGATAAACATGAGTCATATGTGCCTAACCAGGATAAGCATTTGGCAATGAAATTATCCAGGATGAGCATTGGTTGGTGACCCTTACTAGGTAAGCTATGGTCAATGAGCTAAAGTAGTCTGATGAGCTGAATCAGGATAAGCATCTACCTGATGAGCCTTACATGTAGGCTTAACAAAGACTTTACTAGCTTTAAACATTTTTGTGCATTTTTCTCATCTTTTAAGAATATCTCTTTTAACTCATTTATTTTTGCCTTTTTAGCTCACCTGACCGAAAGGTCATGTGAGCTTATGGCATGGCGCGGCGTGTGTATGTGCATGTGTGCGTGCGTCGTTAACACCTATTTTCGACTTCTCCTCCAAAACTGCTGGACAGATTTCAATGATACCTGGTCAGAAGCATATATGGGCCAGTGCAATTCAGATTTGTTCATGGCGTTGCCATGGCTACCAAAACTAGGTCAAGGTGACCTAGGGGTCCAAAAATCTTAAAAAATCTTCTTCTCTTAAACCAATGATGGGAGAAAAAATCTGATGTGATATTTGGCTTCTCTAGGGTCTTAAACCTATAGTTTGTTCATTTCGTGAAATTTGGTCAAAAAATGGGTTACGCATTTTTGCTTTAATTTTGAAAATTTCGTAAAATGGCTTCAAATTGTTATAACTTGACTATTTGAACAGATATTGACATGGGGTTTTCAGTTTTGACTTTTTCTTGAAATGACCTTTAAAATAGGGTCTAGGTCACAAATCAAGGTCATGACCTAATTTGTGGTTTATGCAGTTTTAGGCAATTTTCTTCCAAATTTTAAGAGATATATGAATTCAAAACATTGTTAAAATGTTCCCCATGACAAAATTGAAAAAGGCACCAAGTTTCATAACTATATGATAATCCATGTATGAGTTGTTCCCCCTGAAATTTTATTTTTGGCTTATGAATACTAAAATTGTGCATTAGCTTGAAAACTATAAGCTTTTTGTATAGGCATGTATATTAGAATATTGTAGGTATTGATATGAAAATCATTAACATATATGGTTCAAGGTCATATGTTGAAAGGTCAAGGTCATAGCTGCATACATGTACAGAAATTGTTAATTATCTTGAAAACTATTAACTTTTTGTATAGGCATGTATATTAGAATATTGTAGGTGTTGCGACAATGATCATTTTGATATATGGTACAAGGTCATATGTTGAAAGGTCAAGGTCACAGCTGTAAAAGAAGACTTAAATTGCTAATTATCTTGAAAACTATTAACTTTTTATATAGGCATGTATATTAGAATATTGTAGGTATTGCAACAATGATCATTTTGATATATGGTACAAGGTCATTTGTTGAGAGGTCAAGGTCACAGCTGCAAAAGAAGAGTTAAATTGCTATATTGAAAACTATTAACTTTTTGTATAGGAATATATATTAGAATATTGTAGGTATTGCGACAACAATCATTTTGTTATATGGTACAAGGTCATATGTTGAAAGGTCAAGGTCACAGTTGCAAAAGAAGACTTAAATTGCTAATTATCTTGAAAACTATAAATATTTTGTACAAGCATGTTTATTAGAATATTGTACGTATTGATATTAAACCATTTTGATATAAGGTTCAAGTTCACATGTTCAAAGGTCAAAATCATGGCTGCATAACCATATGGTTAATGATTTGGAAATTATCTATTGTTCTATAGTTAAATGGTGCATATGAGCTATTATAAATGAAATCTGTCTAGACATTTCTGATTAATTATTGCAGGATTTTCCAAACTTGAGGAATTTTGTGAACTTTTTGTATTGAAGTTCTTTGTAAGTTTTTGAATATTTCCTCAGGTGAGCGTTAAGGCCCATGGGCCTCTTGTTTTATGTTAATAGGAATATGGAAGATTTCATTACATGGACAGACACATCAGCCATTAGAAAACAAGTGCTGGAATACAATGAACAGGTAATGATTTTTGTTCAGTTTAACCTTTCTATAGAAACCATCTAGTGCAATATATTACTTTGTTTCAAAAGATGGATTTTATGAAATTATACACGTTTGATATGTGTATATGTTTACCATCCCTTTTTCATCTAGGGGTCTCCATTGCTGAGTGGTCTAAAGTGTTCTTACAGATCACAGTGCCTTTTACTGCCTAAGTTGAAATCTTACTCAGGCAAATCCTTAAGTGAGAAAGTTTTGTCAGTTTGCTTGCCAAAGGTTAGTGGTTTTCTGGTTGGTGGCTCCGGAAGTGGGAGGTCGTAGATTCGAACCCAGCCAGGTCTGACCCAAGACTAGAAAGTTGGAAGTAACTGTTCTTTTGCTAAACACTCGACATTACAAAATGAAAGTCACGTTTCTTTTGGATGGGAACTTAAAATAATCAAGGTCCCATGTTGTGGTAGACATGGCACGATAAAGAAAGAACCCTGCTGTATAATGCCATCAGCGCAACACACAGGCAAAATTTCTGCACTTTTGCCTATAGCTGGTGACGTCTTGTTACAAGCGAAATATATTTGACTGGGAAGTTAAACATCATTACTTAAATCTATTCAACAATTATTTAACTCAACTTTTGTTCATCCAAATGGAAGTCGCTGTTGCCAATTAGTTAAATGTTAGCATTAGTCTCACTGCTGTGGGGTTGACCCTGATTGACTGCAAGGGAAAAGAATTTCCTCATTGTAGGCCTTTACTGGTTGGCTTGGTACTGGTTTGATGGATCCAGTGGTCTTTAATATGTATTTGTGGCATTGCAGGCAAGTGTACTAGCACTATAAAGGTCAAAACAGATCAAAAGCACTTGCACACTCCTATGCCACATGAATTTGTGTTATGATTAATCCTTGAAAATAACCAAAACTTGTTATAAATATCTCAAAATTGCTGATGTAAACATAAAACAGCATTCAACCTATCAACCATCATATAAATGGTCTATAGTGCTGATTCACAGATCACATTATCCCTGTGCCACAGGTTGGAATCCAACACCAGCAGATCCTACTATCAGTTTCCTTGCCAAGGTTTGGTAGTTCTCTATGGGTACTCCAGTTTCCTCCACCATCTCAGAATTGACCACTTTAGTATAAGTGAAAGAATTTTTTTCTAGGACATAAAACACCATTTCTTCAATCCTTTATTCTATTTGGTCACTTTAAAACCTCCAGTGTAGCAGTATGTTATAACTAAAATCTGAAATAATTATTTTTTTCTTTTATTTTGTAGAGAGATGATTTTGATCTGTTGAGCTGACACTTCCAGAGAAAGCAATGCATCATGTTCATGTCTTTCATTGTAAATAAATTTTCATCTTGAATCTAATTAAAAGTAGCATTTTACTGAAGAATTTTGTTCTTTTATGAAAATGTGATTTTAGGAAAGTATATTTCATTTATATTTATATTGAGAGGTAACCAGGTAGCTATAAAGCTGGAGAAACACACACACACACACTGTATATATAAAAATAAACTGTATGAACTGTTTTCAAATGATGTTTATTGTCAATTTGAATGTAAAAACTTTGCAAGCAAACTTAATAAGACAATTAACACATTATGATTAGTTTGCCTTGCAAAGTTTTTGCATTCATATTGACAATGAACATCATTTTAAAACAGTTCAATTGTTATATTTTCGTTAAATATTTTTCAAAAAATAATTCATTGATGAGTTCTGGTGATTTTACTTTGACTAAAGAATGGGAGGGGGCTATAAGGAATTAGATTATAAATGTACTAATTTTTTTTAAATGCAGCTAATTTGTAAAAAAATACAGCTACCACCCGTTTCAAGCCTAAATCAGATCTGGCCAGAGATTTGGTCAAAAAGTGCCCATTAGACTGTTTTGGTAAGTCTATTCCTGTTGAAGGAATTAAATTTTTGGCCAGTTATATGGTACAAAACAAGACAACTTTCAGTCAGTTTCATTGCACTCAGCTATGCTAGTTTTTATTACCAACAACATAATATTTTGACTGCCTACAGATCACAGCGCCTCTAACCATCTGGGTTCGAATCCCACTCAAAACATATTCTAGTTTGAGAAAGTTTGCCAGTTTGCTTGCCGAAGGTTGATGGTTTATTCCAGGCACTCCTGTTCCCTCTACAAACCCAGATCTGATTGCCTTGAAATATGTGAAAGAATCTTGACTTGGGCATAAAATACCATTACTCCACTCACTCATAACATTTTGACAGTTTAATATTGGTGGCCTTCTGAAAATGGGCCTCAGTTTTGGAGTGAAAAGAGTTTGCTTATATGGGTCACAGTGCCTTTCACTGCCTAGGTTCAAATCCTAATTTGGCACTTGGTATTTATCAATTTGCATGCTTAAGAACAGTAGTTTTCTCTGCATTTCTCCACCCAGAACTGCCTTGATTTATGTGAAAGAATCTTGACAGGAACAAACAAACAAACAAAAAAGAATTCCACAAATGCCTCACCTGATTAGTTTTTGATCAAGTAAAAAAAAAAACTACTTTAACATGAACTTTCACATTTTGATATGCTGCCGCTACCTACGATGACACTGGAAAAGTAACACAATAAGTCTTGTCTTATAGCAATGCCAGGTTCAACAAAAAACCAACCTACTCCATGATCAGATGATGTTATCCATCAAAATTAACCACTAATTTCAAGGAATTTTCAATGCTAACACTTTCCAAAACATTTTGCACAAAAGTCAGAGGAAAATTATCAATGTGGTTCACTAGTGAACTAAATTAATTTTAATGTGTAAAAAGTAAAACTAAGGAAAAAAATTAACTTATGTGGTTCAAAGCGAACCAAATTATTTTTAATGAGTAAAAAGTAAAACTGCAAACTAACAGGAAACATTAACTATTAACAAATATAATGTATAAATATTGTTAATTATGAAACAGAATATACAACTTTGATCCATATGCCATTATAAGTCTTCACTATGTTTATTAAATCTATGAAACCGATTTTGCCAAAAACAACTTTTTTTCATTTTGTAAAAAATGTTTGGTCATGGTCATTACATAAAAAAAAAATCTTGTACGGTATTCATTATTGCCATTTCCCCCCCCCCCCCCCCCCCAAAAAAAAAAAAAAAAAAAAAAAAAAATGAGATCAGTCTAGCAGTCTTTGTAACTGATTTTAGTAGACAAATAATTCAGTTGGGACATTTGTATCACTAATTTGTGCAATTTTTTTTTTGCTCTCCCTTCATTCATAACCCAAAACATATACAGTAAACTAAAATTCATTGCCACCATTTGTTCAATGTAAAGGGATTTACTAATATATTTAGTTAGACTTACCAAGAAAATAGACTTTTTGGATTTTAAAATGCTGGAATTTACTGATTTACTAAATGAGTCTTATTAAAAAAAAATGAAACTAGAATGTATACTTGTGAGCAAGTACATGTCTGCATATCTGCTCTCTCAATCTCTTATTTTATATCTTTTGAAACAGACTATAGTTTTAAGCATTTTGTCTTAAAAGTTGATTCAAAGCATTATGTGTGAGAATCTAGAATGAAGCAGACAAATAGTTTAAATTAGTTTACTTCAAGGAGATGCCCTTAGGGTGTACCTGTCAAAATAGAAGTCCCTGGTTGTTGGTTTTAACCAGATTTCTCAAGAGTCTTTCCGAATTCTGAAAAACATTGAGGAAGCGACCTTCCCATGGTTGATTCCTACCAGTTGACAAAATTCTAACTGATCAGATAAGGAGGAGATGCTTCTGAAAAAAAATCTGTCAGAAAGGAAAGAGAATAATAATAATAAAGATCATGAGTAACAACAAGATGTCTGCTGATACACAGACATAATTATTTGAATATTGAGTCTATTTAAACAGACTTTGGGTTTGTAAAATTTTGTAATGATCAGCCAAGATGGTGAAGCAAATAATGGTCATTATAAAGAGATATTGTTATCATGTGCTGTCTGCTTTACTTATAAATATTGTTATGCATATTGGTCTGTAATGGACGTCTTTGATGCTTCTGTCCCATTTGTCTTCTGTAAGATTCCATCTCTCTTCTGGTTCTTAAAATCATCATGCTAAAAATAACAAAGCAAAGAAAAAATTATTTTCTTTCATATGCGTAATACTAGAAGCCCAAGCCCAATTTGTCTTCTATAAAATTCTGTCTCTCTTTGGGTTGTCAATATCATCATGCTGAAAATACCATAGCAAAGACAAAATCATTCAATTTTTCTGTCATATGTGTAATAGCCCAAGGCACATGACTGATGAGTCATGGCTTTGAGCCTTTTATATACCTGCTATGAAGTTTTGATAGCTGAGGGTTCTAAATACTAAGTTTTGACCCAGAGTTTGCCATCACCTACATTCAAATATGGCTTGAGCAGTTCCTAGTTAGAAAAGTTTGTCAGTTCTTTTGCTCAGGTTGGTGATAATTTAATTTAACTGCCCCAGTGTCTCAGTGATAGAGCTTCTGCCTTGAGAGCCAGAAATTTGGGTTAGAATTTTGACCATGTCATGTATTATTTTTTAAATTCAAATTACATGTACTGCTTCCTCTCCTGGTGCTATAAGAAGACCTCTAGAGTATCGACTGATTCACCTGGTGCACGGATAATGGGCCATCGGAAGTGGTATGCTTGTTTGCAGCATATTGACTCAGTAGCTAGCACTTAACCAAAAAGTCATTATACATGGTCATTCACAGCAAGCCATTATACACTTGCACATCACACTCGCATACACAAAATTGTTTTTAGAATTAATCCATAGAGATTAATAACCTTGCTTTGATTGCGAAAAGCTGAAAGATTGCTGATGCAAAGTTAAACAGCATTACTACCAATCAAACAATCTCTAATAAATTTCAGATTTGTGTGTCTCTATTTTTAAATGCCATATCTAAATGACGACATGTGTCCTGATGAATAATAATTGGTTCGTTGGTTGGTTGTAATGTTGTTTCACATTACATCAGCTATTTTTCGGCTATTCATGACGAGAGCAAGATTATAAAGGCATCTAACAGCAGTGAACAGACTCCATGAATGAAACTTATGACATCTTGATATAATTGAAATAATTTTGAATCCGACATATGACATCTTGATATAAATGAAATAATTTTGAATCTGACATAAAAAAAACTGTCAGATTTGAAACTCAATTTTATTCTGTATTTAAAAAAAAAAAATTTGAATTTTGCACTTACTGGTACACTCGGTAAATATGCATGGAATACTATATAGTAAAATACAACAAAACCTGTATATAAAGACCACCCTAATCACTGAAGTAATTGGACTTTACAGACAGGTGCCCTTATTTATAAAGAGGTTATTTGTAGTTGACATGAAGCACAGAGATAAACAGGTGGTCTTTATATTGAGGTGGTTGCCATAGCAAACAGATAGTACCATAATACCTGTATTAAAAGACAACCCTAATTAATGAAAAAATTGGACCAAAAAAAGACAAGTGATCTTCCTGCTTTATAAAAAGACAAGTGATCTTCCTGTAATAAAGCGTTTTTTTTTTTTTTTTTTTTGTGGATTATTAAATAATGGGACCTTCAAACACTGGTCCTTATGATCAGGGATCTTAACATACAGGTGGTTGACATAGCAGACTGATTGTTCCTAGAAACCTGTACAAAAAGACCACATTAATTAATGAAGAAATTTCTTTCCATGGACATTTGTTTGTTTATGTTATCTTAAGTTGAAATGTTAAGTACAGAGACCTTCAAACACAAGTCTTGGTAAACAGGTGGTCTTTACATAGAGGTAGTTGCTACTGAAGATTGTACTGTATGACCTACTTGAGTTGTGATAGTTGTTGAATAAGTCCTTTTACTACTGTAGTTCCACTTGGTAACACTGGTAGTGTACTCACTTCCTGTACTGGTGTATTATGGGAATTCAATGTTTTACTCAATGGCTTGCTGAATTAATGAATGGGAAATATGTAATCAGAATAGCATCTAGTACATGCAAGACTTGTTATCAAATAATGTTTATTTTGTTTTTATTTTTACTTTTTATTTTATTTATTTACTTATTTTTTTTTTTTTTGTCTGAATAACTATAAGGGTGATTGATAATTCATACCAGTCAGTGACTTAAAATTTGGTATTTTTAATAAGAAAATATAGAACAGTTTTACATAAATCAAAATATTACAGGTCCTGACCAAAAGTTAACATGTCTGAAAAAAATTAACATCCAACTGAAATGTTACAGGTCCAACTGAAAAGTAACAGGTCCAACTGAAAAGTTAAGAGGTCCAATTGAAAAGTTACAAGTCTGACTAAGTTATAGGTCCAACTGAAAAGTAACAGGTCTGACTAAGAGTTACAGGTCCAACTGAAAGTTGACAGGTCTGACTAAGTTACAGGTCCAACTGAAAAGTTGCAGGTCCAACTGAAAACTTGACAGGCCCAACTGAAAAGTTACAGGTCCAACTAAAAAAGTTAACAGGTCCAACTGAAAAGTTTACAGGTCTGACCAAAAAGGGAAAAGATTGGAAAGAACAATTAAATTGGCCAACAAAAAGGTAAAACTAAAAACAGTTAACAGTTTTGACTGAAAAGTTACAGGTCTGACTTAAAGTTAATAGGAGAGGACAGACTAAAAGTAAAGAAGGCCAACAGATCAGACTGAAAAAATAACAGGGCCAACTGAAATGTACAGATCCGACTGAAAAAGGAACAGGGCCAATTGAAATGTACACAGACCAGACTTAAAAGTAATAGAGCCAACTGAAATGTACAGATCAGACTGAAAGTAACAGGGCCAACTGAAATGTACACAGATAAGACTGAAAAGTAACAAGGCAAATGAAATGTTCACAGATCAGACTAAAAAATAATAGTGCCAACTGAAATGTACACAGATCAGACTGAAAAGTAACAGGGCCAACTGAAATGTACACAGATCAGACTAAAAAATAATAGCGCCAACTGAAATGTACAGATCAGACTGAAAAGTAACACAGCCAACTGAAATGTGCACAGATAAGACTGAAAAGTAACAGGGCCAAATGAAATGTACACAGACCAGACCAAAAAATAACACAGCCAACTGAAATGTGCACAGATAAGACTGAAAAGTAACAGGGCCAAATGAAATGTACACAGACCAGACCAAAAAATAACAGGGCCAACTGAAATGTACACAGATAAGACCGAAAAGTAACAGGGCCAACTGAAATGTACACAGACCAGACTAAAAAGTAACACAGCCAACTGAAATGTACACAGATAAGACTGAAAAATAACAGGGCCAACTGAAATGTATACAGAGAAGACTGAAAAGAAACAGGGTCAAATGAAATGTACAGATCAGATTGAAAAGTAACAGGGCCAACTGAAATGTACACAGATAAGACTGAAAAGTAACAGGGCCAACTGAAATGTACACAGATCAGACTGAAAAGTAACAGGGCCAACTGAAATGTACATATCAGAATGAAAAATAGTCTATGCTGCAAGTATTATTTGGGTCTTGACTCATTAAATATTCAAATCAAGTAGCCAATCAAAATATTGCAATTCTAGGCCCTGAATTATCAAAGCATTACCTGGGTGCTTTCTCTTCAGATACTGTCCAGTCTAAAGCACAAAGCTGGGAATCTGTAATTTCATCACTAGTATTTTCAACTGACTTTCCTATTTTCTGGTTTTCTAAAATTTCAAATTAATGTTTTACTTACTATTGACTAACAAAATTTAACCTACAGTACAAATTTTTAATGTTGACAGTTAAAAAAAAATATATGGAATTGGTGTCATAGTTTTTTTTGAGAAACTAGAAAAAAATATTATCTTTTTTGAAATAGGACAGTCTAAATTTTTACCTTTAATGAACCGAAAATGATTTCCTGTTCATTTGTATTATTGATAAATTATTCTCACCAGCTAAAACATTTTGTATTTTTGTCTCAGAATTCAAATTATTTTCTTTTTTTACACTACTGCAATTATTCTCCATATTAAGATGTTCAGCTACATTTGTATCCAAATGGCAGCCTTCTTTGGTTAACTCACCACCAGGCAAATCACCAGTTTCAGTAACAATTTTGTCCTTATCAGCTATATCAATTCTAACTGTGTCCCCTCCTGCACTAATGTCCATAATATTTCTGGTCATGCAATCATCTAATCTATTTATTGCATTGGTCATACCATCATGTTTTCCATCATTCTGATTGGTCACACCATCATGTTCTCCATCATTCTGATTGGTCATATTATGTATTTCTTTCATATGATTGGCTAAACTATGTGTTGCAGCTGTATTCAAATCACTGCTTGCTGTAGCCAAAACACTGCATTCTGTATTCACATCATTGCTTATTGTGGCTACACAAACATTTTCTGTAGCATAACTATCACTTGTTGCCATGGAAACAGCATTCTCATCAGATGACGGAATATCATTGTCATTTTTAACATTTACACTTTCTTTGATGTGATCTACAATTTCATTTTGTAATTCAAAATCAGCATGTACTTCAAACTCCTGTGATTCTTGACTGCAGTTTGAGCTCGTGACTTTATCCTGTTGGAAATAAAAATGTAACACATTATACCATAAATCTGGAAACTCTGACATGAATTCACCAGTATAAGGCAGTATAACAACAACTTTCACCAGTATTTAATTTAACATACATTTTTATTATTAGTTAATTTTCAATCACGAAGTATAAAACAATTTACAATGTTTGAAGCAGCGATCAACACTGCCATGGGATATGGCAATGTTCACCACTAGACACGGAAACTTATGAATGTATATAATGGACATCTATCTATGTCTATCTACCGAGTAATCCTACTTAAGATTACCTAAGCTATAGACCAGTAACTTCTACAGTTCTTTATTAGATGTAATTTTACACATTTTAAACAGGCTTTATCAGAATACAAGATAAAAGAAATAGCTTTTTGTTCGGTATAATAAAGTTACTATTGCCCTTGGTTGAGGGAATTATGGAAGATTGTCTCCCCTTTGGGAACTTTATCTCCCTCGCCTATCAGCTCGTAGATATGTTCCCTCAGGGAGACAAATCTCTGTATTTTCCCCAACCAAAGGCACTATTTATTTAGTACTGATTGTCATCTAATAACGTGAAAGTAAAATAACATTCAATGTCAATTCCAAGACAAATTTACCGAACTCACGTCATTCAAGTTTACTGAAATTAATCTGAATGGCATCACTGTGACCTAGTGACCCATATGTGATCCTTTTTAGGATCCCACAAACAAGCTGTAACAAATTGCAACCATCTAGATATGCCTTTTATCAAGTTTCAATAAAATCTTTCCAGTAGTTGTGGAAGAGAAGCAGAAAATAATCTGATACATACATACATGTACATAAACACAAGCCTCAGTTTCACAATCATATCTTAACTAAGATTTTCTTTAACTTAAATCTGGTAAATCTGATGTCTTAATATTTTTATTAGTTTTTAAGATATTCAGACATACAAGGTTTCATTTTGAAGATATTTTCAGGCTTTTACAACATATGAATTTAGCTATTAAAAATGTTTATTTATAGTTCCAATAATGATTGTTGAATTTTGCTTAGTGTAAGTTAAGGAAAATCTTAGTTAAGAAATAATCAAGAAACTGAGGCCTGAATAAGCTGCATTATGACATTAGATCACATGACCTTTTAAACAGGACAGCTCAAACCGATGTTATTCTTGTATTATGCAAATTAAAGGTTTTTCATATCCAGTAGTTTACAAAGGTTTTGCACAAAAAAACATGGCAACATCCATACCCAGTGGGTAAAAGTAATATGTTTAATATGATCAAGATAGTTTCAGCTGCCGGTAACTCACTAATCCTTGTTTTCGTGAGGGGAACTACATGACAACAACAGGGGGGGTAGTTGAATTAGGTTAAAATAGGTATTTTGATGCCCTAAAATGCATGAAAAAGCATGATTTTACATTATTTTATTTTTTTTAATTTCTAGGGAAGCATACCCTTCAACCCCCTAGCCATGTGCGACTTTGTCGCAAGCATTATCACATGCATGAGTCTAAAAGGGCTGCATCATGTGGTATGTTTGTTCAGTATTAGATTTGAGTTCATTTATATTTACAAATTCATACAAACCTTACTGCCTGGACTCTCTGTCTTGTTCTGAATCATACTTTCAAAACTATTAGATTTAGCTGTAACATCATCAGGTTCATTTCCATGGCTACAAGAATCAGGTTCATTACCATGGCAACCAACATCTGTTTTTCTGTCAATACCAAAATGGCTGTCATCATTTGCCTGGTGCACATTTAGAGTTTCACTTGGTGTTGGTATTTCACACATAATTTGTTCATTGTATTGTGGAACATTTAAATTTCCTACCGATTCATGTTCAGTTTTTAGCGTTACTTCATCAATTATGCCCTCTATGTCATTTTCCATGTTTCCTTTGTCATCCATTGTTTTAGATCTGTCATTCTGTGTTTGTATATTGTCTTCATTTGATGACTCTTTGAGAGAGGAGTTACTGCTTGTTGTTGTGGAATTTTGACATGTGACTTCATCTGATGACCGTGACCTTTCTGCCTGACTGGGGTCACTGTCATCCTCTGTTTTGTTATCCTGACTTTCAACAGATCTTTCTACTTTCTGCCTGTTAAAAGAAATGACAAAAGTAGCAACACAGAAAGCAGCAAAGACCTCAAGGAGTGAATAAAATATCACCCTGAAGGCGCAATCACAATCAGGCGGGGGGAATGCACTAAGGGGAGAGGGGTACGGTAGGGGGTGTTCTATGTTGGTGTTTTTTTTTCAATCCAATCTCTTGACTTAAGTAACTGAATTGGTCTAAAGCATTGGCCTAATGGTCATTTTGCCTCTTACCATCTTAGGTCCATTCACATTTTGGTCTTTGATAGTTTCTGGAGTCAGAAAGATTGTAAGCTCATTGGCTGAGGATCTGTGGATGTACTAAAATTGCTAAGTTTCACTACATAATTAGCATACACAAAACAATGTTGTTCATTTTATTTTAAACAGTTACAGTATAACTCAGTAGGCATCACTTTATGCTGTTAGAAAATATACCATTTAGCAAAATTTGAACTGTCTTAATTTTTGAAATTTATCTAAAAATAAGGTTTGTTCCCTCATTGCAAAGCATTTCTTAGCTGGATTTGGATTCATATAATTTTGGAACTTTAGATACATTAATTTTCAACTGTTTGGACTTATGTCTTTTTATCTGTCAAACTTTTCGGCCTCTGGTGTCACTGATGAGTAATGATTTTCCAAAATGTGCAAACATGGCACATCAAAATTTAACAGGTTTTTTCATTAAATGTATAACCAAAATTTGTAACATAATTTACTTACCAGACTTCAGAAAATTCTTGCGTCTGAGTTATTTTCATCTTCTTACCAAACTTTGGTACTATTTTTTTCTCAAGTTCTTTGTTTTCACTTAAACAAGAAAAAAAAAATTCACAATTAATACTGACCTTATATAAAAACATTCTATAATTTCCAAAAGTATTCATCAATTTGACAATACTTAAAACATGATAAAATCATGATTCATTACCCGCATTTATATGATTGATTGATTGAGTTCATGGAGATTTACATCCCAGTCAAGAATATTTCACTTATATCCAGATGCGGACAGCTATAGATGATGTGGCAGAAATTTGGACCTTTGCAGTGCACTTAGGGCAATGGGCAGAGAGGATTCTTTAATGCTCCATGCCTGCTGTGACACAGGGCATCAGTTTTTAAGCACTCATCCCAAAGGACCCTGTGACTTTCATTTCTAAATCCTGAGTGCTTTATGAAAGAACAGTTACTACCAGTTTTCGAGTCTTGGTCAGACCCGGTCATGGATTGAACCCTTGACCTTCCACAATACATTGCAAAAATTAAAAAATGCAATAGCCAAGACCTCTGTTTTAAAACACCACTATGGTAGCTCAGTTGGTAGTGTTTGCTTGAAAATAAGTAGTGACTGTTCTTTCACCAAGCACTCAACATTTAGAAATTAAGGTCATAGAGTTCTCTGGATGAGACTTTAAAAAACTGATACCCAATGTCACTGCAGGTGTGGCATTTTTTAAAATTCCTCCTTGCACATTGCCCTAAACGCACTGCAAAGGTAAAATTTCTGTCACTTCACCTATCACCTATATATATCTTGATACATGTGAAATATTCTTGACTGGGACATAAAACTCCATACAATAAAATCAATCAACCTCTGTTTTTAAAAGTCCCTTTCATTCATATTTCAACTGAAAATCATGTATATAAAAACCTATATACATGTAGTTATATCATTGGTCAAGTGGACTTAAATGTTGGTTTATGGTAGTTACAGATGACAGTGCCTCTCACCACATAGATTGGAATCCCACCAGGGTAGTGTGAAAAAGTTTGTCACAAATGTGGATGTTTTTCTCCAAGTACTTCAGTTTCCTTCATCATCTCAAAATAATCCTGCCTTGATATAAGTGAAAACATCCTTGCCCAGCCATGTGCATGTCTCAGTCCCGTTTCGTACTCCAACCACACTGGCCTAACCCTTAGAGCAAATCCTTTAGCGCTGGTTTAAAAAACCTATTACTCTATTTCAAACAGGAAAATTAAATGTACCTTTCAATATTTGGGTCTATATTCGTCCCCTTCTCTTCTATACCTTGATCATCCATATTTTCTGTTATGCCTTCAGTGTTTTCACCTGTAATAATTATGAACAAATAAGAAATATATACTGTTCATTGGAAATTTTTTTACAGTTAAACCTTAAGTCTTTGGTCAGACCTGGTCGGGGTTGGAACCCACGACCTCAGACTTACGGAGCAAGCACTCTACCAGCTGTACCAGAAAGAAAGCCAAAGAAAAGAAATGACCAACTTAATCCATAAACAAGAACAGGGACTTGGTGGCCAAGTGGTCTAATACATATGCTTATGGATCACAATGCCTCTCACCGCCTCGGTTTGATTACTGTAAAACACTTTATTTTCGCAAGCATTTTATTTTCACGAATTTCGCGAGGTAAGAGATTTTCGCAAAAATAAAGTGTCGTGAAATAAAAGTCGCGTCTTTGTGATTTGATTTCAATACTATTGGGATTTGGGAGACCAGGAAAAGTAGGTTTCGGTGGTTTCCTTGAATTTAGCCAAGCATACATCTTTGCACTGAGAGAATTTCATTACTGAATGATTTAAAATTACACCTGTAATTCAGGTAAGCTTTTGAGTACTGATCAGCTTGGCAGTAAACAAAAAGAAGTTGATTACTTATCTATTCTTATTCATAAAGATAGGTAACCATAAGTTGTTTAATCTATCAGGTATATTTATCAACAGGTATTCTTAATATTTTTTATATCGGTTTCCAATTAACCGGCACCAGGTGGGAAGTTATTTGCATTTATGTATGATGGAAATTGCGAAAATAAAAGTTTGCAAACTGATTCTAAAAAGCAAATCGCAAAAAAAAAAGTCGCGAAAATAAAGGGTTTTACAGTAGTATCTAGTGTGAGAAATTTTGTCAGTTCATTTACAAAAGTTCAGTCCTTTTCTTCAGACACCCTGGTTTCCTCCACCATTTCTGAACTGACCCCTGTAAGGATGTGAAAGAATCTTGACTCAGGCATAAAACACCTATAATCAACTAAATTCAACTCTTGAGCCACAAAAAGAACATAATACCATGAAAGAGAGATAAATCTCTGTGAGAAAAACATGGAATAGAAAAATCGAGAGGTGTCAGGAGACTCGGCTAAATTAGTCTACGTATCTTGTCCTGAAAAAAAAAAAAATAATAATAATAATAATAAAATACATTGGCTGACAATGAGGAGTGTATGCTGTTATTAAATTTTTTTTTTAACCAAGTAAATGTACATTTGAACTAAAAACTGTTTGGTAACACTTGTTATAGTAACTGGCTCTCTATAAAAACAATTTACTAATATTTTGACCAAAAAAAAACCTTCATATACATACTACTTTTATATTCCTATGAGCTCATGGGTAAATTTATATTTTGGTGTTGTTGAAAGGAAATGAAATAATTTATAGCTCCAAGTTTGCATTTAGCAAAACCACTGCAACCAAAACACAACCAGGAACTCCAGGGATCATAAGTAGAAAAAGCAGAGAACACAACTAGAGAACACACCCAAAAACTCCAAGGAACATATCTGGAAGATCAGAGACTACAACTACAACACAATCAGTAACTCCAGGAACATATCTAGAAGACCAGAGACCACAAATAGGGAACATAACCAGAAACTCTAGGGAACATATCTAAAAGACCAGAGACCACAACAAGAACACAACCAGGAACTTCTGGGGAACATTTCTAGAAGACAAGAGAACACAACTAGAACACAACCAGTAACTCCAGGGAACATATCTAGAAGACCAGAGAACACAACTAGAACACAACCAAGAATTCTGGGGAACATATCTAAAAGACCAGAGAACACAACAAGAACACAACCAGGAACTCTGGGGAATATATCTAGAAGACCAGAGAACACAACTAGGAAACACAACCAAAAAATCAAGGGAATCATATCTAGAAACCAGAGAATACAACTAGAACACAGCCAGGAACTCTGGGGAAAATATCTAGACCAGAGACCACAACTAGAACACAACCAGGAACTCTAGAAGACCAGGAAACACACATATATAAATATACACATGTATATATATACATTTGTATAAGATTAAGAACGATTATATTTTAAATGTCACTGATTATATAGATATTTTAAATCTTTAATGTCTACTAATCACCTGCTTTCCTCTTTTTTGTTTTCTTGATCTTCTTTCCATTTGATTTTGTTGAAGGCATTCTCTTGCAATGAACCGAATTTTCAGGGAAATCCTAAAAATATTAACATATAATCTTTTTACATCAAATCTGTTTACTGTATCACTGCAAATCACACAAAGGAAAACAGTGCAAGTAGGCTTTAGAATGGTGGTGGCTGATACATTTCTTCCATCTGTCAGCACAAGCTTACAGATCACAGCCCCTCTCAACACCTGGGTTCGAATCCCACTCAGAACAGTTCCTAGAGCGAGAAAGTTTGTCAGTTCGCTTGCCAAAGGTCGATGGTTTTCTCCAGGCACTCCAGTTTTCTCCACCATCCCTGAACTGGCTGCCTCGAAATAAGTGAGAGAATCTTGACTGGGGCATAAAACACCAGTACTTCACTCCACTCTTCTCTCTCTCAGTACATTTATGGGTTTGTCCTTCTCTAGTAAATGACTGGTCCAAAGGTTGATATGGTAAGTTGTCATTCAAAGTTGTTGAAAAGAAGGGGATATGGCATACAATACTCAATTAGGTGACAAGATAACCCAGACTATAGAGCAAGTGGTAAAGTAATTGACAAATCTCAGTTTTGAGACCCAGTCCAAGTTAGTAACTGGAACATCTGTTTTGAGACCCAGTCCCAGTTAGTAACTGGAACATCTGTTTTGAGACCCAGTCCCAGTTAGTAACTGGAACATCTGTTTTGAGACCCAGTCCCAGTTAGTAACTGGAACATCTGTTTTGAGACCCAGTCCCAGTTAGTAACTGGAACATCTGTTTTGAGACCCAGTCCCAGTTAGTAACTGGAACATCTGTTTTGAGACCCAGTCCCAGTTAGTAACTGGAACATCTGTTTTGAGTCTCAGTTTAGCCACTTGGTTTTCACATTCAATCTTAACAGTAGTAAATATTCAGTAGTAAACTCAAAACCCATACTTATACAATTTTGCTGTTTTTCAGTCCTAACCAAATCTAAATTGACATTTACCCAGTAAGGAATATCGTTCAGTTTATATACAGGTACATGCACTGTTGGAGTTACCGTGTTTATGACAATGATTTTAGAAAATTTTTCACAAAAAAATCCAGTAAACTTAAACAATGTTGGATATTTGTCACTGACTTGATCCTAGTCATAACTAAAAATCACTATGCACATCTTGATCTCCATAAAACTATTTCTGTAAAAAGATATTGTGCTACCTTGGGGTTTTTACATGTTGAAAATGAAGATATTTTCTGATATCCTTGGTAACTCTGCCATTCACCTGATTTTTCAGCATGTAAAACCCACACAGTGGTATGATTTTATTCTGTGCAAATACATTACTTTACCTGTCAAGACACATGCATTGAGCATGTGTCACACGCATTTTGGATGCTCACACGCTAAACTTTCACAAACACAAACATAATCAAATTATCCAGAAAATAAAACAGACAACATAGATTTATTTTCATAAGTTTTGTAACATTTCCAGCCACTGATACCCAACTTGTAGATCCCGGGTATTATTTACCAGTCCGGTAATATTTTGGTTTCTTGTTGCATGTTTTGTAGATTCCGCCACTGTTGCAGATGTCTCACCTTGCATGTGAATGAATGATTTTACACCATTTTTTTCCCCATTTTTTCCAGGGGAATGCCTCCACTTTTGGGTTGTCAAACACTTAACTTTGAAAACCCTTGACAGCTATGCATTTCATGGTAAATTGTGGATGCTCTTTATGACAATGCTCCATTAAATGAAAAAAAAAAAAAAAAAAAAACTTTTTTTCAAGTTTAAATAATTTTTATCAAAGTTTTGCATAAATCACATCTAACTGTATAGGTTCGAATCACAACCATGCATGTCCAGTTGGCTTTCCAAAGATCAGAGTTTTCTCCATAATTTCTGAAATGACAACTTTGAAATAAGTGTAGAACTCCTAAGTAGATTGTAATACAATATTATTTTACTCTAATTATACCATGTGATAGATCTATACCACATCAGCTTACAGGAACCTGAAATTTTATGTTTACAATCATCTAAATCCAATATACAGAAAAATACTCCAGTATACTATATAATAAAAAACACAAGGAATGCAAGTATTTTTTTCAAATACTTTATATAGTATACTGGGGTATTTTCCCATATATCGGGTTGAATCATTTAGACAATTGAAAAATTTCAGGTTCCTGTGATCAGGTCTAACAACAGTTGGCATTTGACTAGTCAGAATTTTTTCTGACCAAAACACACTGTAAATGCCGTGTGGCTGTTGGGTCAGAACAATTTCCAATATCAAAGACCAGTAAACATCGGAAAATCCCGCGGTTTCGATTTAAAAATTGTTTTACCCTACAGAGATGCGCCAGGCATTAAGTCCAAAATACTTTGGAAAGTTAAAACAAAAAAAGGCCGTACGACTTCTTCCTTGCTTAAATTTCTTTTTCCAATTCTGTATTAATTAGTATTTACTACTTAAAGCAAAAAGACGATGAAAGTGTGACGAAGCGGAAGAATTTGGAATCACGTAAATGTTTAATCGAAAAATGGTGTGTTGGTTTAGTGTCGAAAAATCTCCCTAGAGTTCCCGGATCGGACGGTGTATTTCCGAATCTGCCCTTGTTTGAAATTAAAATTTATGAAATTTATGTGTTAGGCCTATGTGATGCAAAAAAATTATATAGAATTCATAAAACTTTATTCTAAAAATAAATTGTTCTTTTTTTTTTTTACGATTTTTACCGCCGATTCGAAAGTGACATTTATCTCGTTTTAAATGTCATGCTATCATGGTATGTCAACGGTTGGATTTTTTTCTTAATAAAAACAAATTATTTTAAATTTATTGTATTGATAATATTTATTATTATCTTTTAATCACTGCCGATCTTCCTGTGCCTATTATAATGCCCCTTATGACCGACATTATTCACACGTACGGTAGAATAACGCATGTTGTTGGCTGGCATTATTCACACGTACGCATGCGCAGTACGATAACTTATATCAGCCGTATACGAACAAGGTGTATGTTCAATGAAGTATATCGGACTATTAATACGCTTTTAATATAGAGAACACTTAGCCATGAAGTGTTATTATATGCAATATTATATAAATTATATAATAATTATTGATATATTTATTTATTTATTTAAATATTTATCATATTGCTAATGAATATTTTTGTAATATTTGTATAATATTGCGTTTAATAACTTGTTTAATATTATAGAGAACACTTAGCCATGAAGAGTTATTATATGCAATATTATATAAATATTTATAAATAATATAATTACCGATATATTTATTTATTTAAAACATCATATTGCTATGAATATTTTTGTAATATTTGTAAAATATTTCATATAATAACTTGTCATGTTTCCAGATCCCACGACGAGGACGTGGTTCTCACGGGATCCATTTATTTGATTAGTTATCCATCCCGATGATTTTGATTTAATAAAAATTTTACTGTTTATTTTGATTTTTTTTTATTGTGTTTTGTTTAAAATGGATAACCAATATATGAAAAAAAATTATGGACAATCAATATATTTGAAGTTGCACATAGAATGTTGATCTCACGAATAAAGCCGCAACTGATCACCTCAGAGAATTAATTGTGCCGGCCTTACAAATTTATTTATGAAATAATTATTTCAAAAATCACTTAACTGCTATTTACAGAGTACTTTTAATAACTAATTCAATTGTTTTTCCATATTACAAAAATCGCTGCAAAAATAAGTTGAATTGGTCCAGAGTTTACGCAAGATACATGGAAATTCACCGCAATTAGTACATTCAACCATCTCGTCAGTTTTCTGGTCATACATATTCCTGCAACGGCAATATATTTCTATCTTTTGCCGACCATGTTTTGTTATGTTACGTCTATTTGGCTTTATGAAATGTGGAAATGGGGTAATTTCAGATTATTCTAAGCATTTTACCAAATGTGCTCTCATTTCTTGTTGATAAAAGAAGAAAGTTGCCGGATCTTTCCTAAACAGATAACAAAACTGATTGCAATTGCAAATACACCGCAATCTAAACCACCAGATTGTTGTTGTACTAGTTTATGGTTTATTTCGATATGTTTGTTTTCACTTTTCAAAATTGCACAGATTTGTTTTATCGTTTCAATAGAAGCTGGTTTGTTGAGACTGTCATATAGATTTATATGACCGTCTTCACAATCGATCGTTGAAACTACAATCCAATGTCCTAAACTATTGGGACCTTCAAATAAAATTTGAATAAGTGAATAAGTTTATATTTTGCGAATGCAAAGTTGTCTTGAAACCCTGAATTTTGAATTGAGATTTTAGTAGAGATTGTGTCGCCGTCAAAACCTCGTCTGTAAGCATTCTGCATCAATTTCATTTTTGTGTTCATTTTCATGTTCAAAGGTAATTAATTACGTTGACACGAACGCTCAATTAATTACTCAGCATCCTGTGTTCAAGGCGTTAATTACATTATTTCATTAGCGGACTCCTGTGATCACGTCCTTATCACAAAAGTAATCAAAGCGAACGATTGCGTTAACTAGTTGAATACGATTCATGAACACTATTCATAAATTAATAACTTAATTTTTATCCATACACACGTCTTGATTTGATAATGTCTTTAAATTTTGATTTGACTTAATAATAAATTATTTTTCTTAATTAATAATTTGTAATAATTTATTTTTAATTTTAACTAGTGTATTTCAATTATTTTTTTTTAATTCTATATATAACATTTTTAATATAATTAGTATTTTCGTTATCAAATTTTTCACATTTAAGAATAAATTTATTTGTTTTTATTATATTTTAATGATATATGTTTAATCTTACCTAGTATATTACACGTAATTATTTTATTATCATTCATGATTATTTTATTCTTATACATGAATTTTTTTTATTATACATGATTATTTTATTGTTATACATAATAATTTTTAAATTCTATACATATTGACGTTATAAAACTTTTTATTTAATAATAACTTTTTATTTAATAATAACTTTTTATTTAATAATAACTTTTTATTTAATAATTATTTTATAGTATATTAGACATAATTATATTATTATTATACATGATTTTTTTTTATTATACATGATTATTTATTATTATAAATAATAATTTTTTAATAATACGTATACGGCTGATATAAGTTATCGTACTGCGCATGCGTACGTGTAAATAATGCCAGCCAACAACATGCGTTATTCTACCGTACGTGTGAATAATCACTCCGAAAGTTTAATTATCTTTGGCATCAAAATCGTGAAAAATGACCAATTTGCTACTAGAATTCGTATTCATTCGCTCGATTGTGCCTCAAATTGTAAATTTCAAGATATGTATTTTCGACTTCTTCTTAGAGACTGGGGGCGCTGGATGGCTTGGTGGTCCAAAGCGTCGCCGCGCCGGCGAATCACAACGCATATCGCCGCCTTTGGCTGGAATCAGTCCCACTTAGGTCGGGGAAATTTTTGTGAAAGAAAATGAATGAGTTCAGATGCCAAAGGTTGGTGGTTTTCCGTGGGCTATTCGTTTTTTTTTTTTTTTTTTTTTGTTTTTTTTTTCACCCTCCTTAGAACGACCGGCCGCCTCGATATAAATCAAAGAATCGTGACTGGGGCTTTAAAACTATTCCTATCCTACTAGTTCAGCCCGCTCTAGAACTATAAATTTCCTTTCCCTCTTTGGGTTTTAGTTTTACCGTTCACTATTTTTATTACCTACGCTAGTTTCTATTATTTGAGGCAAAAATGTAATTCCCGTTTCGTGGAATATTAATTCTCGCTGTGACAAAAGTCATCCTGGTTAGTTTGACCCTGTTATTTTGGGGGTAAATAAGGCTAGTAGATGACGTCATGTGTATTGCCTGCCCTCCGGTGTAGAATTTTTATTCAAGACGGCAGAGATGATTATCCACCATTTCTCAAAAGTTGCCATTCGGAAAAAAAATATTATTCGACTCCATTTCTTATGACACCGGTAAACCTCATGAGGGTGCACCATGTTTTTTTTTTAAACTTAGCGGTCGATTAACTTCAAGATCACGTGGTAAAAATCCAATAGAAAAGAGGGACACAATTTTGCTACAAAGTACATGTATTAGTAAACCATATTGAAATTCAAATTAGAGTGTACTTGATGGGTATACCTGACTGTTAAAAAAGAGAGAAAATATTTTTCAAACTCTACTCTGAAGTTTTAGCAATGAGCTAGTGTATATTTCCTCTGAGCTAGAAGAAGTATTCTTGTTCATGTGATAATCCATGTACCATTTTTTTTAGCTCAGATGAACTATTGCTATAAATCTTCGTCCGTCGTGCGTCGTGCGTGAACTTTTTACATTTTAATCTTCTCTTCCAAAACCACAAGGCCAAATTTAATGAAACTTGGTAATCATCATGCCTGGGTGAAGCCTTTTCAGATTTGCACAAATAAAGGAGTTATGTCCCCTTAAGGCCCCATAAGGGAGAAATAGCGAAAAGCTTTAAAAATCTTCTCCTCTGAATGTACAAGAGATATACCTTATTTCATTTATAACATCCTTAGGTCCTCTAGTTTTAGTTTTGCACAAAGTGTAGACATGGGACTCAAATGGGGAAATGGCAAGGCACTTAGTGGGGAAATTGCTGAAAATTATATATTTGTCACTATATCTTGAAAACTATCAACTTTTTGTATAGGCATGTATATTAGAATATTGTAGGTATTGATATCGCGATCATTTTGATATATTGGTCAAGGCCGTATGTTTAAAGGTCAAGGTCACAGCGGCAAAAGAAGCCTTAAATTGCTAATTATCTTGAAAACTGTTAACTTTTTGTATAGGCATGAACATTAGAATATTGTAGGTATTGACATGACAATCATTTTGATATATGGTTCAAGGTCATATGTTTAAAGGTCAAAGTCACAGATGCAAAAGAAGCCTTAAATTGCTCATTATCTTGAAAACTTAACTTTTAGTATAGGCATGTATATTAGAATATTGTAAAGATTGACACGATGATCATTTTGATATATGGTTTAAGGTCATATGTTTAAAGGTCAAGGTCACAGCTGCAAAAGAAGCCTTCAATTCCAAATTATCTTGAAAACTATTAACTTTTTGTATAGGCATGTATATTAAAATATTGTAGGTATTGACATGACAATCATTTTTATATATGGTTCAAGGTCATATATTCAAAGGTCAAGGTTATATCAGCGTAGGAAGACTTAAATTGTTTATCATCTTGAAAACTAGTAAATATGCATAGGCATGTACATTAGAATATTGTAGGTATTGAAATGACCATCATTTTGATATATGTTTCAGAGTCATATGTTTAAAGGTAAAGGACATAGCTGCATAAGTATACTGAAAATGGTTAATGATTTGAAAATATTTATTGCACTGCACTTACTTCATGCATATAAGCTGCTTATAAATGAAATGTGACTGGATATTTCTGATTAAGTTTGTGGGAGTTGAGAAAACTTATAAAGTTTCTGTACTTGATATATTGTCTATTGCACTTTGCAAACAATTTTGGAGATATCCTCTGGTGAGCGTTAAGGCCCATGAGCCTCTTGTTTTTTATCTCTCTTTAATATCAAAATTAAAATATGCAATTTTTGTCCACACATTTTGTATACAAAATACTGACCACGATAATCTTGCTCGTAAAATTTACAACAAATCATATTTTAAAGGAAAATGTTCAAAAACTTTTATATAGAAAGTAAAAAAAAAATGGTGGAACAGAAAATGCAAATGAGTGAATAACTTGTACAATCTTCAAACTTAGTAGCCTCTAATTTTTATTGACTGAAAATGCTGATTTACTATTTTGGATGTTCGTTTTTCAATTGTTTGTAAAGTAAGTGAATTTCTTATTGTATTCCATAAAAAAATAACAACACCACCTTGTGTCAGTATGCAATTATCCCATTTTATCATAAAAACCAATGCCTGTCCAAAATTAGTTGATTGATTGATTGATTGGATATTACTACCCCTGAGCAGGTACTGTTACCACATCAAAATTTAACTGGTATGTATGTTATATATTTAATACCTCTGAGCAAGTACCGCTGCTGGTGGCGTAAACTCCTGAGGGTATCCATAACTCAGTGGGCAGTACTTTGTGCTGTCAGAAAATATACCATTTAGCAAAATTTTCAGCTGTCTTAATTTTTGAAATTTATTTAAAACTAAGGTATGTTCACTCGTGTAAAGCATTCCTTAGCTGGGTTTGGATTCATATAATTTTGTAACTTTAGATTCATTATGTTTCAACTGTTTGGCTTATGTTTTGAATCTTTTCGGCTTCTAGTGTCACTGATGAGGAATGAATTTCCAAAATGTGCACATATGGCACATCAAAATTTAACAGGTATGTGTGTAATATACATGTATATACTTCCCAGTTAAAGATATTTAACTCATATTAAAAAGCTACAGGTGAAGTGGTAGAAATTTTTACCTTTGCGGTGTGCTCAGAGCAATGTGCAGGAAGGGTTCTTAAGCCTGCCATGCCTATTGTGACATGAAACATCAGATAAAGGTCCCCTCCAAAGGACCCTGTGGCTTCTGTTTTTAAATAACAAGTGCATGGCAAAAGAATAATCACTACCTATTTTAATGTCTTATTCAGACCAGCTGGGATTCAAACCCTGACCTCAAACATATGAAGCAAGCACTCTACAAAATTAGCTACATTAGTGGTCTGTCCAAAGATGGGAGATTTATAATAAAATGTCAAAAGTTGCTTTAGGTTGAAGGAACTTTTTCAATCTTCATGCTTAGCAACCTTTTTTTTTTCTTAGGGCTGTGTTGACCAAGTGGTTAAGGTCTCAGACTTCAAACCCAAGGTTCCACATTGTTGTGGGTTAGAACCCAGTCTGATGATGAGCCAATTTTAATTAATCACAAGGTTTTATCTTAACACAAGTTCATGTAGCGTTGTGTACAAATGTTTCTAATCTGCATTGTATAGTGTACACTTACGTCAACTTCAAAGTGCTGGTGCACTTGCCTATAATGTTGCAGATTAACATCACAGAGCACCAGACTACTCAGTCGATTACGCTAGTATCAAGCAGTACAATAAAGATAAATCTATCTCACCTGCCCAGGACAGTGGTTAAGCCCACAGCACCTTGAGGTTGAAGGCTAAGCCTTTAACCACTCAAACATCTTGGCACCTACATCACATTTTTAAGATAAGCAATTTGAAAAACCCGTTTAAACAATGTAAGATAATAAATCAAAGTACTGAATGTATTGAAAAGAACATATTACAGAAGTCATCAACTGAAATCAATGATGGATGTAATGACAAAAATTGCACACATTAGCCTAAATCTCCCCACCTTTTTAATATCAAGTGGTCTCTAAAATGCACTTTTAACTTAAAATCGATAATTCACCAATGTAAAGCGGGTTGTTATTTGGTTAATTGAATGTTGTTTTATATAGTATGTTGGTTGATTAATTAAATCTTATTTTAGTATATGTGACAATGGCCTTTCTTGTGAAAAAAAGGGATTGTGTAAAGAAAATTTCGCAAGAAAATGGCCTCTAGTGTGTGAACAAGAAGTGGTTCAAATGCCCTTAAATGCTTACCTGGTAATTAATGGCCAAATCTTAATAAACAAATTCATACAAGTATTAAAAAATGTATGGGTGATGAACTTTACCCTACTTTGAAGAACATTCTGAGACATCTTCAAATGAAACTGATATATTAAAGCTAAAATAAAACAAAAATGATGTAGGCATGGAGCAAAAAGAGATGGGGTGAAAAGAGGGTTGGGGAGGGGTTAATAAGTAATTTAAAATTACGTCTGTATCAGCAAACATCTTGTTTTATTTAAGACAGATATTTTAAGAGACATCTCCTCCTTTGTTTCTTACCTGATCAAGATAAAATTTTGTCAACAGGTAGGGATTGACCATGGGAAGTGCACTTCCTTACTATTTTTCGAATTCAGAAAGACTCCGGAGATATCCAGTTAAAACAACAACCTGGGACTTCTATTGTGACAGATACAAACTAAGGGCATCTTCTTGAATTAAACTAATTATTTGTCTATTTGTCAACTTCATTCTAGATTCTCACACTTAGTTACCTAAAAGTGTTAATACTTTGAATAAACACATAAGACAATATGCTTAAAATGCCCCTATCATTGCTGAAACGCAGACATATATTTGCTCACAAGTATAATTTTTTTTTTACTAATAACAACACATTTACAGAGATTTATCACAACATTTATTCATTGTAATCTTTACACATTTTATATTTTTTACATAAGTTAGGAGTTAAAAATCTTTCTCTTGAAAGCCAAGGACTTTTGACATATATAACATAAAGCCCGTAGATACACTACTATTATCAAGCAGAAATATTTAAACCTGTAACAGGTGCTAAAATAAGGCTGCAGGTACGTGAATGAAAAACATATTGCACAAAAATAATTGTATTTCTACACATATTTTCAACACAAAACGGATAATTTTTTGAATTGTCTATAACCTGATTAAAATTGGTCGAGGTTTTGAAATTTTCAGATTTTCAACCCTTGATATTAAGCTTTAAACTGAAAAAAAGGAATATTATTATCATTTCAAAAGTATTACAAATCTTACATTTAACATATATATGACTATTTGCTGCATTGTTCCCAAACTGCTATAGGTCATACAGTGCAGGTGAGCTAAAGAGTAGAAAAACAGTCCATGATTCTAACTAAAAGTTTCAAGCCTTTGGATTTTTACTGGAAAATATTGACTTGTAAATTTTTTTTCTATAATGGCCCATTATGCAAGATGTAAATTTTAGCCAATTTACTGGCTAAGCTTACAAAGCTTTTTACAAATGGACCCTGGAGAATAATTTAAAAAAAAAATTAAAAATCATAACACAGGAAGTTAATTATTTGCTCCACGAAAGCAGTGTGTGTGTGTGTGTGTGTGTGTGTGTGTGTGAGCACATCTTCAGTTTGAGCACATGATCACTTTACAATCGTTTTAGCTTCGATATAGTCTTTATGTGGCAGGATGTAGTCTATCTTGACAAAACACATATTTGGCAATATCTTTTGGTCCCACTAACTGAGTACTTCCAACTATCACCTATAATATAAATAAATATATTAAAATCTTAACTTAATGCTATGTTACCATAGTGACATAATGAAAAAATGTATCACCAAAATGCAAATATTCTCAATCAATGCTTACTCAGGCTATCGTCTATTTATTTATTTATTTTGAACATTATTTATTTTTACTTTTTATTTATTTATTTATTTATTTATTTACTTATTTATTAATTTTATTTATTTATTTATTTTACTTATCAATTAATTTTATTTATTTTTTTTTTTTTTGTTTATTTATTTATTTATTATTTTGACCATAATTTATTTCACTTATTAATTTTATTTATTTATTTATTTATTTATTTATTTATTTATTTATTTATTTATTATCTAACTGCTCAGTGTGAAAAATTTGCTTGCAGTAGGAAGCATCCTCAGAAGTGGACACAGGTGGTCTAGCTACTCTAAATTGAACTTTTCAGAGATGCATTTAGCACACACTGAGACATGGGACCTCAGTTTTTAGTCTCATCCCAAAGATTTTTCTAGTAAATTAGCTTTCTATGGCATAAGTTTAGTCAAGGTATGAAGAAAAGGGACATCTAAAATTTCAGTCATGCAAGGGTTTGAACCCACCAGCCTCCATTTCAATAGCCAGTGACGTATCACTAGGCTTTATCTGTCGATTTAAAGGTAATTGAGTGCTTTTAGAAGAACAATGAATACCACAATAACCTGTGTCAGCCCACCTGTAAACCAGACAGCCAGCCAGCTAGCCAGTCTGAGGCTAGTAATTTTTTTGCCAGAGCTTGGTCAATCTGACTGGATTTTATTGGATTGGATTAATAGTGTTTATGTTCTAGTCAAGATTCTTTCACTTTTAACAAAGGGGTCAGTTCATGAATGGCAGAGGAAGAGTTGAGTTGAGTAATGGTGTTTAACATCCCAGTCAAAAATATTTCACTTATATTGAGATGTCGCGAGCTATAACCCAAAGTGCAGAAATTTTGCCTATCCATTGCACTGATGGAATTATATAGCAGGGTTCTTTATGTGACAAGGGATCTTATTTATTTTAAGTTCCCATCTGAAAAAAAAAAAAACGTGACTTCCATTCCGTAATGCAGAGTACTTGGCGAAAGAATAGTCACTACCTACTTTAAAGTCTGTGGTCAGACCCAGTCAGGGTTCAAACTCATGACCTCCTGAAGTGAGCAGTCTACCAACTGAGCCACTGCAATGAGGGAGATTTCAACATAGTGAGTGAGAGGTGACATGATCAATTAGGATGTGCTTTAGACCACTTGGCCACCAACGCCCCCTGAGTTAATTTAAGATGACCAAAACTTTACAAGTAGATCTGTATTATTAAGACAAGTTTCCAGGTCATGGTTTTGTAGCTTTTTATGCTTATCAGGAGCGTAGATAACAACCTATTATAACGAGGCAAAAAATAAAAGGGCCAAAGGCGATTAAAATCTAGAAGGTTCGGGGACATGTATCCTAAGAAAAAAATTGAAAAAAGGCGATAAATGGTGCATTCTGGCGAGAAATAAACATGATATTTGCTGTACTACCAAGGACAAAACATAATTTTATATTTGCAATTGTTTACAATAAATTATTTTTTTACTCTCCTATTTTCTTTTTGTTTCTGTAACAAATTAAAAAAATAATACAATCTGATTTTTACAGAGGCAACTCCTCATAGTAAGCTACACCCCTTCTTACCTTTAATATTTTGTAAATTTTTAGTTTTTTTTTTTATTTAATGTGAACTAAAATTCAAATTTCAGCTGAATTTCTGGACACTGTGATCCATAAGCGTTCACTTAAGGTTACCAATAGAAATAATGGTTATCAATGAACACTTGCATGTCCTAGCAGATATTCAATTAACAAGTTGCCACTGCGGTAGCTCAGTTGGTAGAGTGCTCACTCTGTAAGTGGAAGGTTGTGGGTTCGAACCCTGGCCGGGTCTGACCCAAGATTTAAAAGTGGGTAGTGACTGTTCTTTTGCCAAGCACTTGGCATTACGAAATGAAAGTCACGGTTCTTTCGGATGGGAACTTAAAATAAACGAGGTCCTGTGTCATGGCAGGCATGGCACAATAAAGAACCCTGCTGTAAAATGCCATCAACGCAAGGCACAGGCAAAATTTCTGCACTTTCGTCTATAGCTGGCGACGTCTCGATATAAGTGAAATATTCTTGACTGAGACGTTAAACACCATTACTCAACTCAATTAACAAGTTGTCAGATGACAACACAGACCACCCAACATGGCTGATGATTCGACAATAGTTTTATTTTTCAAAACTTCATCAAAACCTTTTTATGGTAAAAATTGCATGTTACAAATTAAATCAAATGCCCCAAGATTGATTTAATTGATTTAATGGGGTTTTACGTTCCAGTCAAGAATATTTCACTTGAGACACCACCAGTTATAGGTGGTGCCAGAAATTTTGACCTTTGCAGTGCACTCGGGGCAATGTGCAGGGAAAATTTTTTTTAATGTGCCACACCTGCCATGACACAGGCATCAGTTTTTAAGGTCTCATCCGAAGGACCCTGTGACTTTCATATCTAAATGCCGAGTGCTTTGTGAAAGAACAGTCAATACCAATTTTCAAGTCTTGGACAAATCTGGCCAGGATTTGAACTCTCAACCCTCCACATACGAAGTGAGCACTCTTCCAACTGAGCTACTGAAGTGGTGAATGCATCAAAAGGAAAAATATCTGAAAGTATGCACTTATTTATGAAACACAAATTTCTGGACACTAGACGGGTGTTAAACCTACCTGGGTGTTCGTTTTGTATGCTGATACTGTGTCTTTAATTTGTTTGACTTCAGAAGCTGTGATGCCCCCGACAACAAATATTATCAACAATGGATGGTCACTTGGTCTTGGCTTGTTGACACTTCTAAATAGCCTGTAAATACAAGAATCAATGTGATGAGTTATTTTTGTGGGATGCAATTTTTGCATAATTTTGGCAGAAGTATTAAAATCACCAAAATAAAAATTTTGGAAATATTTTTTTTTTTACCAACGACCAAGAGTGAGTTGTTTTAGATCACCAAAATTAATACGCAAAAATTTTCAACTGAACTTTTATTGCCAAAACAAAGCCCTGCTAAAATAATCTGCTTTATCAAACTTTTCAGTCTTAGTGTCACTGATGAGGAATGAATTTCCGAAATATGCACATCTGGCACATCAAAATTTAACTGGTATTTGTATTATATATTTACAGTAATTCATCTATTGAACATCTGGAATTTTTAGGTATAAATTGATGGTACCCTAGCAGAGTATTTGATGGTAAACTAAAATAATCTGCTATATTAATTCATATATTGTACATCTGATATTTTTTTATATAATATGATGGTACCCTAGCAGAGTATTTGATGGTACACTAAAATAATCTGATATATGGTAATTCATATACATGTATTGTGAATCTGGAATTTTTTGGTATTATTTGATGGTACCCTAGCAGATATCCTAATAATAATTTGTCAAAAAACATCACAACTCAGCAGGGTGATGATGTTTGCTAATAGGCCTTAAATTTCTCAAATGTTCATTAAAAACTTATAACAAGTAAATATGAATAAACTTAAAATTATTTTTTTTTTTATAATCACATGAAACAAATTGATCATTAAAAAAAAGGTAGAATATCAAAGATTAAAGATTATAACTATGTATTGGAATACAGTTGTCATGGTGACATAGAGTTTCAATCACATAGAAGAACTGATGATGGTAAAGTAACACAAAGTTTGTCGGTTCTTCCAATACATTAGCAAAAGACAGGAGGATGAATATCTGATGATGATATCATACTTATGAAACACTATCAACTGGAGGTAAAATAAATCTGGATGACAGTGACAGCTCTAAAATTATTGTCCATGAAATGAAATGAGGATAACAGGAGCTAAAAATTATCTTTCACAATGATAGGTCCAGGTCTTTTTGCCTTTATTTTTGGTAGGTCCCAAATTGAGATTGGGAGTTCCCATTGAACATGATTAAAAAAACTCATGTTGATCAACTTTGTTTATATTCTTCATTAAACATATATATAATATACAACTTAAAAACACTCAATATACTGTTGTCAAAGTACTTGTACATTTATTTTCAATTCCAGAAATCATTAGACAACATTAACTTTGACAAATTGCAATAAATTAGGTGATTTTGAGACCTTATGTAATACAAAAAAGAAGTAATTCTAAAATTTGTACCGACCATAAAAAAAACCCACAGGTCCTTGAAAGTGCAGAAATTTTGCCTGTGTGTTGTGTTGATGGCATTATCAACAAGTGTTCTTTATTGTGCCACATTTACCTAAGTTCCCATCTGAAAGAAACTGTGACTTTCAATTTGTAATGACAAGTGTTGCCAAAAGAACACTCACTACCCACTTTCAAGTCTTGGGGCAGACCCATGACCTTCCACTTATGAAGCGAGCACTCAACCAACTGAGCTACCACAGTGGTGAAAATCAAATAGAGTACAATTTTATCCACTAGTAATGATATCAAAAAAGATAATATAAAAAATATGGTATTGTGGTGGTATAAAAAATATGCAGATTTGGTGCTCCAGGAATATGAGGGAAATCCAACATCAATGAAAAAAATAAGTAAGTTTAGATTTGCTAGTAATGGTTGTGATAAAAAATCATGCAGATATGGTGCTCCAGGAATATGAGGAAAATAAAATCCATCACCAAGCAAACCAAATAAAGATTTGCTCATATTCTGAGCATTATTCTTAATTGCACATAAAATTACAAGCAATGGGACAAATTTTCTGTTTTTTTTTTTGAGGAAACTTACCCAAACCCAGACTTGAGTAAGTCAGAAAATCCACTGGACTGAATATTGATATCATGTAATTCAGGTTTACTTGGGTCAAAAATGAGATCTATCATCTGTTTCAAAAAAGGTTTGGACATAGCTGGGTTTACCATATTTCCTGGTTCAACTACAGATCTGAAACATAAAAATATAAATGGTTTATATGCACAAAAAAAAAATAAAATAAAAAAAAAAAAAGAAAAGAAAAGAAAAAAGACAAAGCAAAACAAAAAAAAAAAAAAAAAAATTAAAAAAATCAACTGATCTGCAAATTGGCCACATGTAGACATGAACATACTATATAATACAAATTTGCTAAAAAAAAAACCCAACAATTTCTAAACAGGGCATAAAATTTTGATTAGCTTTGTATTAGATCAATACTTTAAATACTCGACTAATCGCGATCATTTGATCGTTCAGTCTCTAGTATTGCAAGTTTAATACAGAATTCTAAAATTTTCAAAATAAGCCATGTATTTATTTTTTGTTCAATGTTTTGCTATGATGAAGCTGTTTGTAGAATAGGAATATTTACAACCAATATCCAGATATTGAGGCAGACGAGATGCAGACAACAGTAAGCTTGAAGAAACATGAGTACAAGTAATGGCTCTTACACATCTATCCCATTAGAACACCCTGACCCAAAATTACCTGTTTCAGCAACAGACAAACTTTCTTAGAAAGGATATGTCCTGAGTGAGATTTAAGCCTGAACTTTAAGAGACAAGTGAAGTAATGGTATTTTACACCCTTGTCAATATTTTTTCACTTATACTGAAAGGTCTGTATAGCCCGAAAGTTGTGGGATGGTGGAGGAAACCAGAATGCCTAGAGAAAACCATTTGCTTTCAGAAACTTACAAACTTTTGTACACAAGCAGATGTTCATAGTTTTATATTTGCCTAGGCTTAAATAGGTGTAACATCATCCTTGAAGGACAAGGCACGTTACAGGAAAAAAGCGTAAGATATGATATAGGAAGTAAACTTACGTTAATTGTTTATGATCACACCTGACAGTTGCTATGGCTTCTAATTTGTCCCACATATCTTCTACAATGTCTGTTACAATACTCTTCGTTAAAGTTTTACCAACTGTTAAAATGAAATAAAAACATACCTTGTAAAACGGCGAAGTGATGACTAAAAACCGCAGGCTTCTGAGGAAGCCAGCACATTTGAACATTAAATTTTAATACAGCTACACCTTTTTTACATGTAATCATGACGGTTTTTTTTGGTCACAATCACTCCTGAATGTTTCTATGATTGTCCAACACTTCATTTATTTATTTATTTATTTATTTATTTATTCATTTATTTACTGGTATTTATTTATTTTTATTTTTTTTATAATTTAATTATTTATTAATTTATTTGTAATTTTATTTTTTTTTTTATTTATTTATGACAGTAGAAGAATGAACACAAAGTGTAGTGCAAGGTTTGATTTTGCAATCAATTGCAAATTTATGCAAAAATTAATTGCATCAGTATTTAATGAAATGTTAAATAACATTTCTCGGGTTTTTTTTTTTTTAAAAAGTTTATTTATTTTTTTTATTATTATTATTGTTGCTGTTGTTCTTTTATTATTATTATTATTTTATTATTATTATTATTATTGTTGTTGTTGTTATTATTATTTTTTTATTGTTATTATTTATTATTATCATTATTTTAAAGCAGTGCTTTGCTTAATCATTTATCTGTCAAGAAAATGATCAGTTTATACTTATCAACATCAAAGCACACTGAATAGCATGTTGGCATATCTTGAGTAACAAAAGGCCAAATAGGGCCTGTTTTGCTCACCTGGATATAACCTTTCTTTTTTTTTTTTTAGGTTTTTTTATTAAAATATATTCAATAATTTTTCCCAAGCTTTAAACTCAAAGACAAAGGCATCAACAATTTTCAGCAACACTGTCTTTTTCTGATCTATATAAAAACAAGAGCACCGCCGAGCGTAGCATTATACGCCCGTGTTATATTGATCGAGTAGTACTATTTACTAGTGTGGCGACACCTTTAGGGGTTTTGCGGGAAAGAATGGAACAATCTAGAGGATTTCTATCAGTAGAGCTCATCCACAGAACTTGCCACTCAAAAGTTTGACACAGACCTAACGGATAAGTGCCAAACCTACCAATAATTTGGTAAAGAATTGGTTACTTTAATATGGGTACGAATTCAAAACGGTACGTTAAATTGTTTTTGGATGATAGCGCCGACTTTAAACAGTTATTGTGGATTTTATGTAAAAGATAGAAAAAATATAAAAATACCGTCTTTTCCGTCAGATCTTAAACATTTTTCGGTCAATGGACGACTTTTTCGTACAATGAACTGTTATTGAACAGGAGTGCGTTAAACGTAATTGTTTTTTGGAAAAATTCATTTTTTGCATGTTTGACCCCAAAATTAAGTATGATACTGATTTTTCCCAAAAATTTCACCAAGTTAGATAGCTAGATCGCATTAGACTCCATAACCTCAGAAATTTTTAGCAAAATCTATCGAGGAGTTTTCAAGGTCCCCAAGATGCAAATATATGCTGCTAAAAAGGAGAAAGTTGTCGCCTTTATCATTTCACATCCAGAGGATGTTCCGAATGAATTCGTCACTCATCCTCTAGATTGTTCCATTCTTTACTGAGAAGTATAAGTACAACTAGGATATATGTATGTAAAAATATATTGCTAAATGGATAGTGGTAGACTGCTATATAATTCATATTCATTTCCAGGAAGAAGTTTAAAATATAATGTTAGGTCATGGCAGTGTTTTCATGTGTTAAGCATTGCATGCAGGAAGATTTTAGGAAACAAATACATTTTTTGTCTGAAATGTTTTGAGAACCTTTTTTTTAACCAACCTGAAATAATTTATATCTATAAAGCTTAATTATAATTTGAACTGTTGTCGTGATCTGTGCAGTATGATAAAAAGGTGTTTTAAGTTAAAAAAGGGGCATAACTCCTCCAAAAATAATCTGAAAAAGTTGTAATTCGAACTTGCACCAGATAATAACATCGTAAATGTGTATACCAAATTTCATTTGAATCCATAAATAGTTGTAGGCTCTGATGATCGGAAACCACATGGTCATACATACAAAAATTTCTAAGTTAAAAAAGGGGCATAACTCCTCCAAAAATAATCCGAAAAAGTTGTAATTCGAACTTGCACAAGGTATTACCATGGTAAAGCTGTATGCCAAATTTCATTTGAATCCATAAATGTTTGTGGTCTCTATTGAACGGAATACAAATTGTAAACAGACGCCCGCCCGCCCACCCGCCCGCCCGGATGGACAGCACCGTAACATAATACATCCCATCATATGACGGGCGTATAAAAAATAATCATATATACATAAATATGTATTTGACCAAGTACTTTCAGAGAATTAGATTTCAAAGATTTATGCTTAAAATACATCTTACTTGCGTTTTGAATAATTATTGTGAAAACAGACAATTGTACAGTAAAACATATTACATGTTTAATCCAATCAACTAATTTCTATATTTCAAATTTCAACAAAATCGGTACATAAATGAACAAGTTATGGCCATATTTAAGTTTTTGCTATTTATAGTAAATAAATTAAATTTCAGACAGACTTGTCGTACACAATTTTCAATCTCTATCTATAGTAATGGCAGACATCTTGGATTTGAGACAGACATGTCAGAAACAATTTTCAATCTTTTCAACTTGGGAATTTCCAGACTCTTTTCAATTGATCTATTGGCTTCAGAGGAAAAGACTAAAGTTCACAGATGCATGGATGCACATACATGATTAACTATGCCATAAGCTCACATTGGCTTTGCCAGATGAGCTTGAATTATGACTTTATACTCACATATTTCTTGTGTTATTGGAGGAAGTTTATCCTTCTCTCTCAGTATGTAACTTGTCAAAGATGTCTGAAATTACAATTATATTACATCGCATATTAAAAACATGAACACAATGCTATGCTGTGTGTGTGTGTGTGTGTGTGTGTGTGTGTGTGTGTGTGTGTGTGTGTGTGTGTGTGTGTGTGTTGGGGGGGTGTGGTGGGGTGGAATGGTATTTTTGTCCAAATTTAAGATATTATCTTATTTATATCAAGGCTTTCAGCCTTGAAAATGAGAAAACTAAATTACCCATAAGGCCATGTGGAACTTTAGAAAAACACTAAACAATCAAACAGGAGATCATATGTTTGGGTATCAATAAGATTTTCTTTTACCTTTCCTTAATTAAGATGGCCAGGGTTTGATCTCAGACCGGATCTGATGAAGAATCCCAGCTGGTCTGAACAAGACATGAAAATTGGTAGTGACTGTTCTTTTGCCAAGCATTTAGAAAGTCACTGGGTCCTTAGGAGGAGACCTTAAAAACTGATGCACTGTCTATCTGCAGGCGCTGCATGCTAAAGAACCCTCCCTGCACATTGCCCTAAGCACACTGCAAAGGTAAAGATTTCTGCCCTTTTACCTATAGCTGGTGATGTCTCAATATAAGAGAAATTTATTGACAGGGATGTAAAACCCCATTAAATCAATCAATCAATCAATATTTAATTAGGTCTGTTAATCTGTTTTGAAATTTGGGGCATAAATGGCCAAGTGAGCTACAGTATATGTTTGCAGATCATATTGCCTCTAAGCACGTAAGTTAGAATTCCAGTATAGCAAATCCCAGAACTGACCGCCTCGAAATAAGTGAAAGAATCTTGACTGGGGCATAAAACTCCATTACTTCACTCCACTCCACTCCAGTAGAGCAAATCCTTGTGTGAGAAAGTTTGCCAGTTAACTTGCAGAAGGTCAGTGATTTTCTCCAGGTACTTCCACTATCACAGAACTGACTGCACTAAAATAAGTGAAAGAATCTGGACTATACATGTTAAACAACATCATTAAATACTGCTCTATTTTTTTTATTTATTTTTTTTTTTTTTGAAATGTTTGATTTTGTAAAAAGATATGAAACTGTTCCCCTGTAATTTGACATAAGAAAAAAGACATTTCAATTAGTTTGATAATTTACTTTTTTCAAGTACTATTTGTACTGGTTACCATAGTAATCATCAACATTCTTATGCATGAATCACATACTTTTAAATTGTCTTCCTCTTCACAGTTAAGACATTCTTCACCAAACATTGTATAAACATACAATAATAGACACAATACATCATCTAATGTGTGAGATCTAAAAAAAAAAAACCATGGGCCTCATCACTTATTTTATCATTTTATTTTTATTGCCCAAAACTTAACTACAGAAAGGCATGTGCCAGGGTTGGGGCTCATGGGCTCACCTGCATTTTACGTAGGGGAGACAACCCACCTTTAGAAGGATGTGTCAGGTAAATTATCTCCCCTAAACCATAAAACAATATATATATATATATATATATATATATATATATATATATATATATATATATATATATATATATATACACACATGTACATATATAGCCTAAATTTGTTCAAATTCAATACTATTTGTTCTAACAATGCTACATCTAAAATATCTAAGGTCTAGTTAATGTTATATAAGTCATTTATGATTTTAATATAATTTATAATATTGGTTTGTTGAATGTTGTTTTATATCACAAAAGCATTTAAAGTGGGATGAGACAAATTTTATAAAATAATCAGAGGATTAATCTTAAGCAAATGTGAGTGTGCAGGTGTTTAAATTTCTAATCTGCATTGTACTACTACACAAAAGTGCCCGTGGTTGAGGGAAATATTGAGGATTGTCTCCCCTTGGGGACTTTATCTCCAGAGCATGTCGAAATAAAGTCCTAAGGGAAGAAAATCCTCCACTATTTACCTTTTTATACTGAACAAAAAGCTTTTTCTTTTAACATTTATTCTGACAAAGTCTGTTTAAAGAACTGTAGAAGTTACAGGTCTATAGCCTACATAATCTTATGTAGAATTACTCAGCAGTTTCCATAATGAACAGTCGTAAGTTTCTGTGCCTAGTGGGGAACATTGCAGTCGACTGTTGCTTGAAACATTGTGAATTGTTTCATACCACGTGGTTAGAAACTGGTTAGAAACTGACCAATAATATTTTAAGAACTTTCAGTGAGGTGTTATAATTCCCAAATATGGCAACTTTAAGAGTGCTATGGCAGATACGCTGGTACTGAGCCAACCAGTTCAGGACCTAATATTAAGTCGGTTTCTAGTTTCCCCATTTGGAGCCTCACTGCCAAGATTTTTGCAATCTTTTTCAATGATTTACATAAAATTTTGCTATTTCACTAACAATAAATATTGTGCTTAATCTTATCATTATTATTATGAGTACTATATATATATATATATATATATATATATATATATATATATATATATATATATATATATATATATATATATATATATATAAATACAGCGAAACCTGGATGTAATTGCCACCTCATTTACCCCTTTAAGAGGCCTCACAGATCACAGAGTTTCTCATGGTCTAGGTTCCAATTCTGATTGGTCAGATCCTAATTTGAAAAAGGTTTGTCAGTTCCTTTGCACAATGGCTTTCCGGTTTTATCTTCCATCTCTGAACTGAGCACCTGAGCTGCTTGTGGAGGAAACCAGAGTGCCCAGAGAAAACCAGGTTCTTTGGCAAGCAAACTGACAAATAATCACACACGAGGATCTGCCAGAGAGGATTCAAACCTAGGTGGAGCTTGAGAAAGAGTATGATGGGATGGTGAAATCAAAAACTCTATTTGCAAAAGAAAGCATGAAAACTGAAGAAAACCCTTATCTTACAGAAAGAATTTTGATAAAAATAACTTAATGGTTTGTAATGTGGTAGGTATGGAACAATATTTACCCGACTGTCTCACTAGCTCAGTGGTAGAGTGTCTGCCTCAAATGTGGAAGGTTGGGGGTTCAAACCCTGGTTGGGTCTTACATTAGACTTTAAAATTTGAGATACTGCTCCCTTCCTCGCTTAGAGCTGGCATTAGGAGGAAAGAGTATTGACTTTTTCATCCAGTGCCAAGATAATGTGACTGGGGGAGTGGCATGCTTGTCTGTGGCAAACTGAATTGGTGAACTAGCACCTTAACAAGAAATTGTTCCGAGCGTATGCTAGTACAAAGGAGAACATAATAGGCATATATGTATACATAAATCCTTATGGATTATCAACCTTTTTTTTTTTTGTCAAGAATAGCTGAAAAATTGTAAATTTGATGTTAATCAACATCACAACCAACCAACCCATTTACTTACCTCTGTGAACCCGATTCCTCGCTTAGAAGATTTTGAATCTGTGACAATGGATTTTCAGTTTCGTCAGTTCCATAGTTCTGAAGAATTAGTTTCTCTGTGGCTCCTTTGTTGTCATGGTGATGATTAGCCGAATTCTTTTAATAAATGATATGTTGCCATGGCAACTTGAAGGGTATCTATATTATTATGGACAGAATTCAAATTATTTCTGAAATTTATAAAAAAAAAAACATTATATAAATTATATAAATGACTAAATGGAATGAGTATTCCCTACATTACTATTCGCTTTCTATGTTGGGGGTCAGAGGTATAAACCCCGGTCAGATCTAAACAAGACTTGAAAATAGGTAGGGACTTTCTTTTGCCAAGTACTTAGCATTTAAAAATGAAAGTCCTTCGGATGAGACCTTAGAAACCAATGCTCCAGGGTAACACCCATTTCAATATTTTTTGACTTTCAAGATGATCAGTTCACAAAAGTTGTAATACCCACAGAAAAACCTTTGGCAAGTGATTTGGCAAGAGTCTCTTACACTAGGATCTACCAGAATAGTTATCAAACTGAGGCTGTGAAAACCCAACTTCTTTATTCACTAACAGATCACAGTGCCTCTAGACACTTCAGGATGGATTTAAGAATTGATAAATGTGTTTTACACCCAAGTCAAGATGCATTCATTTATATAGAGACAGTCTGACACTTGAGGATGGATTTAAAAATGGAGAAAATGTGTTTTACACCCAAGTCAAGATGCTTTCATTTATATAGAGACAGTCTGACACCTGAGGATGGATTTAAAAATGGAGAAAATGTGTTTTACACCCAAGTCAAGATGCTTTCATTTATATAGAGACAGTCTGACACTTGAGGATGGATTTAAAAATGGAGAAAATGTGTTTTACACCCAAGTCAAGATGCTTTCATTTATATAGAGACAGTCTGACACTTGAGGATGGATTTAAAAATGGAGAAAATGTGTTTTACACCCAAGTCAAGATGCTTTCATTTATATAGAGACAGTCTGACACCTTGAGGATGGATTTAAAAATGGAGAAAATGTGTTTTACACCCAAGTCAAGATGCTTTCATTTATATAGAGACAGTCTGACACTTGAGGATGGATTTAAAAATGGAGAAAATGTGTTTTACACCCAAGTCAAGATGCTTTCATTTATATAGAGACAGTCTGACACTTGAGGATGGATTTAAAAATGGAGAAAATGTGTTTTACACCCAAGTCAAGATGCTTTCATTTATATAGAGACAGTCTGACACTTGAGGATGGATTTAAAAATGGAGAAAATGTGTTTTACACCCAAGTCAAGATGCTTTCATTTATATAGAGACAGTCTGACACTTGAGGATGGATTTAAAAATGGAGAAAATGTGTTTTACACCCAAGTCAAGATGCTTTCATTTATATAGAGACAGTCTGACACTTGAGGATGGATTTAAAAATGAAGAAAATGTGTTTTACACCCAAGTCAAGATGCTTTCATTTATATAGAGACAGTCTGACACTTGAGGATGGATTTAAAAATGGAGAAAATGTGTTTTACACCCAAGTCAAGATGCTTTCATTTATATAGAGACAGTCTGACACTTGAGGATGGATTTAAAAATGGAGAAAATGTGTTTTACACCCAAGTCAAGATGCTTTCATTTATATAGAGACAGTCTGACACTTGAGGATGGATTTAAAAATGGAGAAAATGTGTTTTACACCCAAGTCAAGATGCTTTCATTTATATAGAGACAGTCTGACACTTGAGGATGGATTTAAAAATGAAGAAAATGTGTTTTACACCCAAGTCAAGATGCTTTCATTTATATAGAGACAGTCTGACACTTGAGGATGGATTTAAAAATGGAGAAAATGTGTTTTACACCCAAGTCAAGATGCTTTCATTTATATAGAGACAGTCTGACACTTGAGGATGGATTTAAAAATGGAGAAAATGTGTTTTACACCCAAGTCAAGATGCTTTCATTTATATAGAGACAGTCTGACACTTGAGGATGGATTTAAAAATGGAGAAAATGTGTTTTACACCCAAGTCAAGATGCATTCATTTATATAGAGACAGTCTGACACTTGAGGATGGATTTAAAAATGGATAAAATGTGTTTTACACCCAAGTCAAGATGCTTTCATTTATATAGAGACAGTCTGACACTTGAGGATGGATTTAAAAATGGATAAAATGTGTTTTACACCCAAGTCAAGATGCTTTCATTTATATAGAGACAGTCTGACACTTGAGGATGGATTTAAAAATGGAGAAAATGTGTTTTACACCCAAGTCAAGATGCTTTCATTTATATAGAGACAGTCTGACACTTGAGGATGGATTTAAAAATGGATAAAATGTGTTTTACACCCAAGTCAAGATGCTTTCATTTATATAGAGACAGTCTGACACTTGAGGATGGATTTAAAAATGGATAAAATGTGTTTTACACCCAAGTCAAGATGCTTTCATTTATATAGAGACAGTCTGACACTTGAGGATGGATTTAAAAATGGAGAAAATGTGTTTTACACCCAAGTCAAGATGCATTCATTTATATAGAGACAGTCTGACACTTGAGGATGGATTTAAAAATGGATAAAATGTGTTTTACACCCAAGTCAAGATGCTTTCATTTATATAGAGACAGTCTGACACTTGAGGATGGATTTAAAAATGGATAAAATGTGTTTTACACCCAAGTCAAGATGCATTCATTTATATAGAGACAGTCTGACACTTGAGGATGGATTTAAAAATGGATAAAATGTGTTTTACACCCAAGTCAAGATGCTTTCATTTATATAGAGACAGTCTGACACTTGAGGATGGATTTAAAAATGGATAAAATGTGTTTTACACCCAAGTCAAGATGCTTTCATTTATATAGAGACAGTCTGACACTTGAGGATGGATTTAAAAATGGAGAAAATGTGTTTTACACCCAAGTCAAGATGCTTTCATTTATATAGAGACAGTCTGACACTTGAGGATGGATTTAAAAATGGAGAAAATGTGTTTTACACCCAAGTCAAGATGCTTTCATTTATATAGAGACAGTCTGACACTTGAGGATGGATTTAAAAATGGAGAAAATGTGTTTTACACCCAAGTCAAGATGCATTCATTTATATAGAGACAGTCTGACACTTGAGGATGGATTTAAAAATGGAGAAAATGTGTTTTACACCCAAGTCAAGATGCTTTCATTTATATAGAGACAGTCTGACACTTGAGGATGGATTTAAAAATGGAGAAAATGTGTTTTACACCCAAGTCAAGATGCTTTCATTTATATAGAGACAGTCTGACACTTGAGGATGGATTTAAAAATGGAGAAAATGTGTTTTACACCCAAGTCAAGATGCATTCATTTATATAGAGACAGTCTGACACTTGAGGATGGATTTAAAAATGGAGAAAATGTGTTTTACACCCAAGTCAAGATGCTTTCATTTATATAGAGACAGTCTGACACTTGAGGATGGATTTAAAAATGGAGAAAATGTGTTTTACACCCAAGTCAAGATGCTTTCATTTATATAGAGACAGTCTGACACTTGAGGATGGATTTAAAAATGGAGAAAATGTGTTTTACACCCAAGTCAAGATGCTTTCATTTATATAGAGACAGTCTGACACTTGAGGATGGATTTAAAAATGGAGAAAATGTGTTTTACACCCAAGTCAAGATGCTTTCATTTATATAGAGACAGTCTGACACTTGAGGATGGATTTAAAAATGGAGAAAATGTGTTTTACACCCAAGTCAAGATGCTTTCATTTATATAGAGACAGTCTGACACTTGAGGATGGATTTAAAAATGGAGAAAATGTGTTTTACACCCAAGTCAAGATGCTTTCATTTATATAGAGACAGTCTGACACTTGAGGATGGATTTAAAAATGGAGAAAATGTGTTTTACACCCAAGTCAAGATGCTTTCATTTATATAGAGACAGTCTGACACTTGAGGATGGATTTAAAAATGGAGAAAATGTGTTTTACACCCAAGTCAAGATGCTTTCATTTATATAAAGACAGTCTGACACTTGAGGATGGATTTAAAAATGGATAAAATGTGTTTTACACCCAAGTCAAGATGCTTTCATTTATATAGAGACAGTCTGACACTTGAGGATGGATTTAAAAATGGATAAAATGTGTTTTACACCCAAGTCAAGATGCTTTCATTTATATAAAGACAGTCTGACACTTGAGGATGGATTTAAAAATGGAGAAAATGTGTTTTACACCCAAGTCAAGATGCTTTCATTTATATAGAGACAGTCTGACACTTGAGGATGGATTTAAAAATGGATAAAATGTGTTTTACACCCAAGTCAAGATGCTTTCATTTATATAGAGACAGTCTGACACTTGAGGATGGATTTAAATATGGAGAAAATGTGTTTTACACCCAAGTCAAGATGCTTTCATTTATATAGAGACAGTCTGACACTTGAGGATGGATTTAAAAATGGAGAAAATGTGTTTTACACCCAAGTCAAGATGCATTCATTTATATAGAGACAGTCTGACACTTGAGGATGGATTTAAAAATGGAGAAAATGTGTTTTACACCCAAGTCAAGATGCTTTCATTAATATAGAGACAGTCTGACACTTGAGGATGGATTTAAAAATGGATAAAATGTGTTTTACACCCAAGTCAAGATGCTTTCATTTATATAGAGACAGTCTGACACTTGAGGATGGATTTAAAAATGGAGAAAATGTGTTTTACACCCAAGTCAAGATGCTTTCATTTATATAGAGACAGTCTGACACTTGAGGATGGATTTAAAAATGGAGAAAATGTGTTTTACACCCAAGTCAAGATGCATTCATTTATATAGAGACAGTCTGACACTTGAGGATGGATTTAAAAATGGAGAAAATGTGTTTTACACCCAAGTCAAGATGCTTTCATTTATATAGAGACAGTCTGACACTTGAGGATGGATTTAAAAATGGAGAAAATGTGTTTTACACCCAAGTCAAGATGCTTTCATTAATATAGAGACAGTCTGACACTTGAGGATGGATTTAAAAATGGAGAAAATGTGTTTTACACCCAAGTCAAGATGCATTCATTTATATAGAGACAGTCTGACACTTGAGGATGGATTTAAAAATGGAGAAAATGTGTTTTACACCCAAGTCAAGATGCATTCATTTATATAGAGACAGTCTGACACTTGAGGATGGATTTAAAAATGGAGAAAATGTGTTTTACACCCAAGTCAAGATGCTTTCATTTATATAGAGACAGTCTGACACTTGAGGATGGATTTAAAAATGGAGAAAATGTGTTTTACACCCAAGTCAAGATGCATTCATTTATATAGAGACAGTCTGACACTTGAGGATGGATTTAAAAATGGAGAAAATGTGTTTTACACCCAAGTCAAGATGCATTCATTTATATAGAGACAGTCTGACACTTGAGGATGGATTTAAAAATGGAGAAAATGTGTTTTACACCCAAGTCAAGATGCATTCATTTATATAGAGACAGTCTGACACTTGAGGATGGATTTAAAAATGGAGAAAATGTGTTTTACACCCAAGTCAAGATGCATTCATTTATATAGAGACAGTCTGACACTTGAGGATGGATTTAAAAATGGAGAAAATGTGTTTTACACCCAAGTCAAGATGCTTTCATTTATATAGAGACAGTCTGACACTTGAGGATGGATTTAAAAATGGAGAAAATGTGTTTTACACCCAAGTCAAGATGCATTCATTTATATAGAGACAGTCTGACACTTGAGGATGGATTTAAAAATGGAGAAAATGTGTTTTACACCCAAGTCAAGATGCTTTCATTTATATAGAGACAGTCTGACACTTGAGGATGGATTTAAAAATGGAGAAAATGTGTTTTACACCCAAGTCAAGATGCTTTCATTTATATAGAGACAGTCTGACACTTGAGGATGGATTTAAAAATGGATAAAATGTGTTTTACACCCAAGTCAAGATGCTTTCATTTATATAGAGACAGTCTGACACTTGAGGATGGATTTAAAAATGGAGAAAATGTGTTTTACACCCAAGTCAAGATGCTTTCATTTATATAGAGACAGTCTGACACTTGAGGATGGATTTAAAAATGGAGAAAATGTGTTTTACACCCAAGTCAAGATGCTTTCATTTATATAGAGACAGTCTGACACTTGAGGATGGATTTAAAAATGGAGAAAATGTGTTTTACACCCAAGTCAAGATGCTTTCATTTATATAGAGACAGTCTGACACTTGAGGATGGATTTAAAAATGGAGAAAATGTGTTTTACACCCAAGTCAAGATGCTTTCATTTATATAGAGACAGTCTGACACTTGAGGATGGATTTAAAAATGGAAAAAATGTGTTTACACACAAGTCAAGATGCTTTCATTTATATTGAGACAGTCTGACACTTGAGGATGGATTTAAAAATGGAGAAAATGTGTTTTACACCCAAGTCAAGATGCTTTCATTTATATAGAGACAGTCTGACACTTGAGGATGGATTTAAAAATGGAGAAAATGTGTTTTACACCCAAGTCAAGATGCTTTCATTTATATAGAGACAGTCTGACACTTGAGGATGGATTTAAAAATGGAGAAAATGTGTTTTACACCCAAGTCAAGATGCTTTCATTTATATAGAGACAGTCTGACACTTGAGGATGGATTTAAAAATGGAAAAAATGTGTTTACACACAAGTCAAGATGCTTTCATTTATATTGAGACAGTCTGACACTTGAAGATGGATTTAAAAATGGAGAAAATGTGTTTTACACCCAAGTCAAGATGCTTTCATTTATATAGAGACAGTCTGACACTTGAGGATGGATTTAAAAATGGAAAAAATGTGTTTACACACAAGTCAAGATGCTTTCATTTATATTGAGACAGTCTGACACTTGAGGATGGATTTAAAAATGGAGAAAATGTGTTTTACACCCAAGTCAAGATGCTTTCATTTATATAGAGACAGTCTGACACTTGAGGATGGATTTAAAAATGGAGAAAATGTGTTTTACACCCAAGTCAAGATGCTTTCATTTATATAGAGACAGTCTGACACTTGAGGATGGATTTAAAAATGGAGAAAATGTGTTTTACACCCAAGTCAAGATGCATTCATTTATATAGAGACAGTCTGACACTTGAGGATGGATTTAAAAATGGAGAAAATGTGTTTTACACCCAAGTCAAGATGCTTTCATTTATATAGAGACAGTCTGACACTTGAGGATGGATTTAAAAATGGAGAAAATGTGTTTTACACCCAAGTCAAGATGCTTTCATTTATATAGAGACAGTCTGACACTTGAGGATGGATTTAAAAATGGAGAAAATGTGTTTTACACCCAAGTCAAGATGCATTCATTTATATAGAGACAGTCTGACACTTGAGGATGGATTTAAAAATGGAGAAAATGTGTTTTACACCCAAGTCAAGATGCATTCATTTATATAGAGACAGTCTGACACTTGAGGATGGATTTAAAAATGGAGAAAATGTGTTTTACACCCAAGTCAAGATGCATTCATTTATATAGAGACAGTCTGGAAAGGTAAGAGGAAACTGGAGTATCTAAGGAAAACTACCGTCATTTGGCAAGCGAACTTACAAACTTTGTTACACTAGAATCTGCCCTAGCAGGATTCAAACCTAGGACTTGAGAGATACCGTGATCTGTGAGCTAACAGACTACAGTAATACCACTCGACCACCAAGACCCATCTGTGTTTAAGGACATAAATTACTTACTTAAATAAGTTCAATGTATTTTCTAATTGTTCAGCTGTTACCCTTCCTGGTTTTCCTGTTAATTTTACTGGGAGATTTTCCTTGGTAGCAGCTTCTACTAACTGTCTGTTAATTTCCATCACGGCTTCCTTAAAACAAAAAAAAAAAAATTGAAAACATTATTGTGTTACAGTTTGTATCAACATAAAAAGATGATTTTTTTTACTTTTAAAAGGATTTTTATATCTCCCTTCAGCAATTTTCATGATAACCTTTGTGACCTTCACCTTCAAGCTATAACATTGGTTGAAGTTCATGTCATCAATGAATCATGGAAATCATTTGTGTCAACTAAAAAGCAAAACAATAAATAGATGATCCATTGATGGTAAAGTGAAGGGAAGGGGATGGTGGAAGAGAATGACCTAACTGCTTGCACTGGCTAAGCAAGTTTTAAAAAAAACTTGCATCAAGTAATAACAATTCAACTTCACATCAACGCAAAATTTAATAGATAAATTGTATCATCGGTTACTATGGAAACAGATGTTCCCACCCCACTTTACATGAGATAAAATTTTATACATAAAGAAGAGATTGATTGATTGATTGATTGATTGATTGATTTAATGGGGTGTTACTTCCAAGTCAAGAATATTTCAAAAATTGAGATTTCACCAGAAAGGTGTAGGGTGAAGTGCCAGAAAATTTGACCTTTGCAGTGTGCTTAGGGCAATGTGCAGGGAGGGTCATTAACAAATGAAACCTGCTGTGATAAAAGGCATCAGTTTTTCAGGTCTCATTCAAAGGACCATGTGACTTTCATTTCTAAATGCCAAGTGCTTGTTGAAAGAAGTCACTGATCCAGTGAGGGTTTGAACCCCTGACCTAACACATAGGAAGTGAGCATTCTACCAACTGAGCTATCGTAGTGGTTCCATAAAGAGGTAAGGAATGATGAACATGACATAATGATGTTAAATGCCTTAGCCAAGATTCTTTATCTGAGCTGGTAAGTTCTGGCATGAAGAGGAAACTGGAGTTCCAGGGAATAAAACCACAGACCTTCAGCAAGGAAAATGATAAAAGAAACTCTTCTAGAACAACATATATATAGATTAAAACATACTAATATCTTTATAATTTCAGATAAGGTCCTTAGCCTGTCTTTATGGTTTTGCCCCTAGCACTAGCCCAATCCCTCCAGTTCCAGAAAATAATAGTTTCCCACCAAACCCTACAATGATTCCAGAAATGAAATTTTCTTCATTTCAAGGCATTTGCGTACTTTAATTTTCATGCCATTGAATGATATTCACAGCAAGTTCAAGTAAAATTTTTTTCAAAAAAAAATTTCTCATTGGTGTATTTCCTCATATTGTTACTCTCACGAATTACCGTAACACAAAAAAAGTAATTCTCCGATTTACAATAAATAAGTGTAAGATTATGATAGTGCATTACAAGTGTACACAGGGGTTTAAAGCTGAAATAAGTTCACTGGAAGAGCCATTACATTTCAAGTGTATCAACAAATTTTGAAATTTGAAAAAAAAAATTATATGATGGGTATGGATCAGGGAATCAGGATTCTATTTGTTATTAAAGTAAATAATGAACTTGTAACTGGCATGTCCTATATGTGTATTTGTTATTAACATCCTGCTTAAGTTAAACACCCCCCAAACAATATCTAATGTAACTAGAATCTATAATTGCAAGCAAGTATATGTCTGTATATCAGCTCATTCTCTCTCTCTCTCTCTCTCTCTCTCTCTCTCTCTCTCTCTCTCTCTCTCTCTCTCTAGGTGACAGTTGCTACCTTTTACACTTCTTAGATGGTGCTCCAAATAGTGAAGGAAATTCCAAGAAAGAAAAAAAAGAAAGAAAGAAATAGAGAACTCTCTTGAATTCCTTGGTTTTAACCAGATTTCTCCAGAATTCTTCCCTATTCCGAAAAATAGTAAGGATGTGACCTTCCCATGGTCATTCCCTACAAGGTGACAAAATTTTCACGTGATTGGATAAGAACAGAAGGAGGAGACACCTCTGAAAAAAAATTCTGTCAGAAACAAGGAAGAATAATAATAATAAAGATTATAAGTAACAACAAGATGTCTGCTGATAAGGCCGACATAATTAAACAATTCAAACAACAATCAACTATATAAATACAATAATAAATATGGTTTCCTTTCTAAGTAAAGTTATTATACAAGCAGATTGAGGATGCTTAAATACTGTCTATCATTAGGCCATGCCAAAAATAAAATGTAAGGTTTTGTTTTACTACCATATAGAAACTGGCACTGAGCTATTTATAAAGTTTATGTAAATATATATATATATATTGAGATTAGAGAGAGAGATAGATAAAGAGAGAGAGAGAGAGAGAGAGAGAGAGAGATTAATCTAAGTGCAAATTTATTTTTTATTTTCATAAAAAGCCCCACCCCTTTTACTGTGACAGACAACACATGCTATATAACCAAGTTTCTGTGATATTTTTTGTGATATTACATGTAAATTGTGTAAAAAAATTAGTCTCATCTACATTAGTCATGACAGGCAAGGCACATTAAAGAACTCTTCCTGTTCATTGCCATCAGTGTACTGCAAAGGTAAAAAAAAAAATCATTTATTGCTGGTGACGTCTCAATATAAGTGAAATATTCTTGACTGGGACATTAAACCCCTTTTAATCAAATCAAATTAAATCCCCTCCCTTCAAATGAAACCCCCTCCCCTCCCCCTCAACTCCACTCCAATCTTTCCCTCCCTTTCACTTCCCTCTCCTCCACTCCAATCCTCTTATCCCTTACACTTCATTACTAAATTTACAATAATTAATTTTAATGGTCCTGCTAAATGACAACCCATAAAAGAGAAAAAAAGAGTAAAAGTCTGGATTCAAAGTTCAAACCCACAACCCTTAACAGCTGTGCCATGTCTCTGAAGCTTCAGAGAAACACTAATGGCATAATGTATTATAGAAATACAGATCTGTTTTGGAAATGAGTCTATTTTCTGTGATATGTTTTGCATGGGAACATGTGAGCAGTCATCACTATGCTTCTCTGAATTTCCTCTGACCTTAACACACTTTATGCTTGGTGACTGTGTAGTGTAACAATAATTTCTATATCAAAAACTCGCAATTTTCTGATTAACTGGTGTCAGAAGAGACACTGCCTCATTTTGATTCAGACTGAAATTATAAGCAGGACTGTAGAGAAGTTACTTACATCTATAGATAGGAGAATGATCTGTCTTTCAAAATATTTATATATTTCAGGATGTCATGGCTGCTGGTTGGAGAAACGGATAACTTTTTTTTTGGTGATGATGTTTTCCATCCTGTTCTTTTATTTTCAAAACAAGATTATGTGACATCGCAAAAAGTCACATTCAAATTTCTTGAGAGACAAATCATTTATCAATCAATCAAGGTTAGTAATTTTTTACAGTTCCACTAATATTTTCAGTCAAAAATGATATGAGGCAGTGCCCCATCCAGCACCACTTGGTATCAAAAAACACCATGTTTTCTATAAAGAAAACGTTCTGACCCTAAACACAGTTGCCAGGCATAAAGTGTGTTAGGGTCAGAAGAAATTCCAAATAATTATTATGTTAGAGAAGTGGTAGTGACATGAAATGAATTTTTTTAACTGAACAGGTTTAAAGTTTTGATATAACTGTATAAACAAACAAATAATTTGCTTTGGCTTACCTAAAAATCTTATAAAATTATACATCATTTATACAACGGTCAATATGATATTCCTGATTTTGGTGAAAAGTACTGCATTTTCTATGTATAACAGTCTTTTCTCAATGGTGTAAGTGGTATAACCAATGGCATCCCCTGGAGATCAAAGTGAGGTTGAAGCAGAAGAAACTGGTGGAGAATCCATAGTGTGTGATTTGTGTGAGAGAAGTGTAGATACTCCTCTATCAAAATGTATTGACTGTGATGTTCATATGTGTATACTTTGTACAAAAGGACACACCAGAGTCAAACAAACAAGGAGCCATCATATTTTAACTGACCAAGATATAGCAATATCACTAAAGTCAACATCTGTACATGACCAATCTATCTGTTGTGTAAATCATGCAGAAGAAGATGTGGGTTTTTATTGCTACACATGCAAACAATTGATATGCTCAATCTGTATTACTAGTAACCATAGCAACCATAAATGTTCAGTGATCAAACATGCTGCTCAAGAAATTTCCAAAGAACTTTCAAAATCTCTGACCGAAATGAAAGAGAACAAAATGGCTAGACTCAAATTCAAGATTGAGGAAGTAGAGATGAAACAAATAGAAAACAACTCAAATAGAGAAACAAATGAACAGCTTATTACAGAAAGGAGGGAATACTTTGTAAACCAAATCAACGAAATTGGTGAAAAACTGTTAAAAGAGGACAAAAATTATACAGAGCAAAATGACAAATATCTTACAAACATTCTTGAGAACTTAAAAACGAAACATTTAAATATAGAGAAGGCATACACTGAATGTAGTAACATTCTTACAACTGGGTCTGATGCAGAAATAATTGAGGAATGGATAAATTTGCAGCCAAGGTTAAATGAAGTTCTGCCACCTGACAATGAGGTGAAAATTCATCTGAGTAAATTTGTTACAGGTCAAACTGATATTTCATCCATCAAATCATCATTTGGGTCATTTGATGATGAAAATGGGTCCGATTTTTGTTCAGATTTAGAGGGACCAATAAGGACTGAATCAGTACGTACCTTGCAGCCAGAAGAAAAATCATCAGAGCCATCTCAAGAGACAAATCTGGGTAAGCCAACACCGTTAGTACAATTGCAGACAACAAGACCACTACCGCCCTTACCACCTGTAAGCAAGCTAAAACATCCTAAACCTCCTGAAGCCAAATATAATGAAAACAGATCTTTTCATATTGATGGCATTATTCAATCAGAATTTAGTAACGAGAATGGGTCAGATTTTTGTTCCGATTTAGAGGGACCAATAAGGACTGAATCAGTACGTACCTTACAGCCAGAAGAAAAATCATCGGAGCCACCTCAAGAGACAAATCTGGGTAAGCCAACACCGTTAGTACAATTGCAGACAACAAGACCACTACCGCCCTTACCACCTGTAAGCAAGCTAAAACATCCTAAACCTCCTGAAGCCAAAAATAATGAAAACAGATCTTTTCATATTGATGGCATTATTCAATCAAAATTTAGTAACAACTTTACAAAAACTTCCATCCTTAATATTTGTCCTATTACAGACCATTACATGTGGGTTCACTATGCTGGCCATTATTAAAACTGCATAGTCAACAACAACAATTACAAAATAGAGAAAACTGTACGTTTAGATTTTCTCATGAAGGATATGGCAAAGATTGGCAATTACATATTTGCAACAGATTTTGACAACAAAGTCATATACAAAATGACAACAAGTGGAAAAAAGATCCAGGAGATCAACATTGCACTAATCCATCCTCTTCGACTTTGTGGGTCCAGTGATGGAACCCTCTTGGTAACCATGAGTGAGGCTTGGTCATACATAATTAACCAAGACAGCAGAAGATATGTGGCACGACTGACACTCTCTGGTCGTGAAAAAGATAGATATGAATATGACAACCAAGGAAAACGTTTGTTTATCTTACCAGTGAGTGTTGCAGAAAATGTCAATGGAGACATTTGTGTCCTAAATAGATTGAGTAGCAGCAGTACTAATGTTGTCATACTTGACAACAATGGAAGGTTAAAGGTCATCTACAGAGGTGGGCCAAATAGAGCAGAATTTGATGGAAGAAGATTGATATGTGATAAATTTGGACATATAATGATAACAGACTCCATTTACAGCAGTGTTCACCTACTGAACATTAAAGGGGAGTTAATTCAGTATTTGACCACGAATTCAAACGAACATGACCTACTTGTTTGCTTAGCAATAGATGTGTATGGGCGATTATGGATTGGTGGGGATGAAGGTAAATTTTTTATCATGAAGTATATACATAACAAATAACTCTGTTTAATGACTGCAATAAAAATGTACAGTAGAACTTCGATGGACAAGGGACTTTGACCAAATATTTGAGCCATCAGGGGGTCCAAGAGATCGATGGTATTTCAAAAATTAAAAAAGTCAATCATCAAGCGTGGGCCACTGGTGTGTTTTTAACGGATCAAACACCTGTGTGTGTCCTAAGTGGATTAAGGGATTGATTAACTGCTGTGTAATTAGATTACTTACTTTTCTCAAGTAGAACTCAACATTCCAGGTGACTGTCAATGGTAATCGTTTTGTTTTACTGTATTACTTTTGAGAAAATCTGTAATATGGCTTCAGCATTTTTTTTTTTCTTTCTTTCTTCTTTTTTTTTTTTTTTCTTTTTTTTTAGTTGTTTACAATGACTGTTCGCTTCATTCTGAAAATTATATCCCAGCCAAAGACGTTGAATTTTAATTGAATTTACACTTTTAAGAAATGTTAATTGTTTGAGCAAGTGGGGCTACTGAGGATTATTTACACAGGATAAACTAGGAATTTTGTCGGGACCAAAAGATAATGTCAAGTTATCCGGGGTATCTGAAGTATAGAAGTTCGAGCGATCACAGTTTGACTATATATACAAAACTATCGACAAGACTGAAAAAATATGTACGTTATAAACAGGAAGTGGTTAAGAAAGTTCCGTCTTATCAAATATGAAACAAAGAGACTTTAAATAGCGATCATTATTTACAGGTGTTTTTTATATAGAGGTGAATGACAGGCAAGTGTATGTGAGACTGCATTTTGGTTCCGAATTTCCATCTTAAATTTTGATCCAAGGTTATAAATGCTCATCGGGACCAGCATCTATATAACACATGTTTTGATGATAGAAAACTTGTGCACTAGGTATCGGAAATGGAATTTGCACGTCTAAAGGCAAGAGTTAAGTCTGAAATATCAGAAAAAAGTTTTATATAAAAAATGGCAGAGAATCCCTCTCTAAACTTAACTATAGATAGAAATCTTCTGAAGAATGAAAAAGAAAACATGACAGTATTCAAACAGCAACATAAATTGAAGAAACTACACCACAACCTTACTAAATCTGCCAATGAAAAACTTTGCATTGTTAAAACCTATGATTGAAGAACTTTAGTCCTTCTTGTAATTTATTTAGTATTTCAGTCTTTTTTGCCGATTTTTACATACCTTATTTTTGGTCTTATTATCTATGTTTGAATTACCTAAGACTTTTTTGGATCTTGGTTTTAGGAACCTTATTTTTGTACATAGTTTTAAGAACTTTTTATCAAGTAATTTTGTCCTTTGTTAAAATAACCGATGTATTTTTTTGTTTTTTGTTTGAATTACCCATGCATTTTAGTCCTTTGTTTAAATTAATAAATAACCCAAGTAATTTAAATTATGTCCTTTGTTTAAATTACTCAAGATTTTTTGTTCTTTGTTTAAATTACCGAAGTATTTTTGGTTACATTACCGAAGTAATTTTATCCATTGTTTAAATACTTGTGCATATCGAAGATTCAGAATATATATACCGGTATATTTTATAGTGTTTCATAAGTCAATTTTATGGCTAGATATTAATTATATATTTCATGCTAATATATATGTACATGTACATGTGTATGTGTACATTTTTTACAAATATGATTGCATGTAACACAATGCTTCTTTTTATCATTATATTATTTGAACATTGTTTTAAGTACACAAGTAATGTTGCCTTTTTTCTATATATTGTTTTTAGTAACTAAGTCTTGCTCTTTTTGATTTTTTTTACCTTATGATTTTAGTATTTATGTGTGTTTTATAAATGTCATTTTAAATATCTGTCTTTTCTGTACTTTGTTTTTATTGTTTAGGCTATTTTGTACCTTTTTTTAGAAATGAAATCTTTTTAAACTTTTAGTACATAACTATGTATGCCTGTGTACATGTGTGTGTGTGCATGTGTGTAAAATGTGTGTACATGCATGTTCACATTCCTGTGTGTGTGTGTGTGTGCACATGCATGCATGCATTATTCATGTGTGCTACACGTGTACACTGTGTGTGTTCATGTGTGTACATTTTGTACATGCATGTGCACATTTTTGTGAGTGTGTGCATGCATATTTATGCATGCATGCATTCATGTGTGCATGCATGTGCATGTGTGTATGTGTGTGTGTGTGTGTATGTGTGTGTGTCATCCACTATGATACAATAACTTTTATATTATAATAACAATATTTTTATTGTCTATTTTTAATGATCACTTTAATTAAGAAGTAATATATACAAAAGGATTAAAATTTAATATAAGTAAATATAACTAACATCAATTTTTTCACTGTATAAGTAACAATACTTGCTTGTATAGTCTTTCATAATATTGATACTTCCAAGTTATTAATCCAGAAGTTTTGGTATTTAGAACATTTTGCCGTAGTAATGTTTCAACTGTTATTCTCTTTTAATGATTGCCACTATTGTAGCTCAGTTAGTAGAGTGCTTGCTTCATATGCATTAGGTCAGGGTTTGAACCCTGATAAAAGTCCTGACCATGTTGGCCTATGGTCTGACCATGTTGGTCTGCTATTTAGCGATTAATGGCCTGACCATGTTGGTCTGCTATTTAACAATTAATGGCTCTGACCATATTGGTCTGCTATTTAGTGATTAATGGTCTGACCATGTTGGTCTGCTATTTAGGGATTAACGGCCTGACCATGTTGGTCTGCTATTTAGGGATTAACGGCCTGACCATGTTGGTCTGCTATTTAACAATTAATGGTCTGACCATGTTGGTCTGCTATTTAGCAATTAATGGCCTGACCATGTTGGTCGCTATTTAACAATTAATGGCCTGACCATATTGGTCTGCTATGTAGTGATAATGGTCTGCTATTTAGTGATTAATGGCCTGACCATGATAATCATCAGTTCAGAGACAGAGGCCAACATCATGTTTATTATTTGTTCAGTGAATTGGTCCCAAACCATATGGATCATTTGACAAGATATAAAGACTCCATCTCTATTCATTGGTTCAAAGATAAAAGACCCAAAAATATTGATCATCTGTCCAGAAATAATGGCCCAACCATGTACACTATTTGTTCAAAGATTAAGGCCCCAACCTTTATCTTGAGACCCTGGTGCTTCTTATCTTCTATTAACAGTAATTTCTCAGACTTCACACCACTACAGTAGCTCAGATGGTAGAGCTTCATTATATTGGAGGTCGGGGTTTTAACCCCCACCGGGTCTTACCAAGACTTGAAAATTGGTAGTGATGGTTCTTTTGCCAATGAAAGTCACTGGATCCTTCAGAGAAGACCTTAAAAATACCAATGTCTAGTGTCACAGCAGGCTTAGCACGTTAAAGAACCCTCCCTGCACATTGCCTTAAGCCTACTGCAAAGGTAAAATTTCTGCCACCTCACCTATAGCAGGGGATGTCTCAAAACTAAATGAAATATTCTTGAATGGGATGTAAAACCCCGTTAAATCAATCGACCAATTTTCAGACCTCCTGACTTGTCTTAATTTTGTCTTTTTTGAAGACAAAAAAAAGATCTTTGTGCTTCAATACTTGTCTTTAAACTTCAGACCCTGTTGGTTTTTACTCTCTGTTTATAGGACAATGAAAGGTCCTGGACTTCAAAACTGGCCCTAATTTCAGACTTTAATTATCTTAACCTTGTGTTCAAAAGAGAAAAAAGGTCTCAAACTTCATGACTGGTCTTCATTTATACCCTAGCGGTCTTTACCTTCTTTTTGTGGGTCAATAAAAGTCTCAGACCTACAGACATATCTTTCCAGTTTAAGAACCCGGTGGATTCTACCTTCTATTTATAGTACAGAGGAGTGGAGTGTAGTACAATGTAATGGTATTTTATGCCCCAGTCAAGATTCTCTCACTCATTTCAAGGCAGTCAGTTCTGGGATGGTTAAGGAAACCGAAATGCCCGCAGAAAACACCGACCTTTGGCAAGTGAACTGACAAGCTTTCTCACACTAGGATCTGTACCGAGTGGGATTCGAACCCAGGCAGGGAGGCACTGTGATCCGTAAGCGGCGCTTTAGGCCATTGAGGCCTCCTATTTACAGTACAGAAAGGACTGAAACATTGGGACATGCCTTTTTTTCACACAGTAATGAAAATAGCCTTCTATTTACAGGACAAACAAGGTCAAGACATGTCTTACTTTTTAGACCTTAGTGAATAATACATGTACCATGTAACTGTTAACTGGACAAAAAAGGTCTGAAACATTGGGACATGCCTTATTTTTGGACTTTGTTGGTTTTTATCTTCTGCTTAAGGTTTACAGGACAAAGAAGGTCTCCAACATTGGGACATGCCCTATTTTTCAACCCTAGTGAATATAGCCTTCTATTTACAGGGACAAAGAAGATCTGAAACAATTCGGACATGCCTTATTTTTGGACCCTGTTGGTACTTACCTTTTGTTTACTTGTAAATAAAGGTAGTAGATGGGACTGACTAGTACTGGTTTTAACAGAGGCAAGACAACCTGGTAGTATTAATGGCTTCAAATTCCTGTAAAAAAAACTGTGTGTAAAAAAGGTGGTCAAAGAATCCTCAAGTATTAGAGTAGATTGGTTGGATTGGAATAATATTGTTTTACGACCCAGTCAAGATTCTTTCACCTGTATCAAGGCGGTCAATTCAGAAATGGTGGAGGAAACTAGAATACAGATAGAAAACAATCCACTTATGGGATGCAACCTAGCAACTGTCCAAGTGGCCGAAAGCGTGTACTGAAGGATCACGGTGCCTCACTGCCTGGGTTCGAATCCCACTCAGGACAGATCCTAGTGTGAGAAAGTTTGTCAGTTCACTTACCAAAGGTCGGTGGTTTTTCCGTGCACTCTGGTTTCCTCCACCATCCAAGAACTGACTGCCTCCAAATAAGTGAAAGAATCTTGACTGGAGTGTAAAACACCATTATTCCACTCCACTTCACTCTAGCAACTGTCTCATACCAAGATTTGCCTATGTGGAATCCTTACCTAGATAGAAGCATTGTGATCCGTAAGCACACACATTATACCACTTTACCACCAAGATCCCCCTCAATGTTAGAGGGGTAGCTATGGTTACCTACCATAAATCAGGATTTTTTTTGTTGTGGTTTTATTTATTGTGATAATGCGGATGAAAAATTCACCAAAAATTTAACCAGTAAAATACTTATATTGCAAAAAAATAAGAGATAAAATAAATGTTTTCTTCACCGACAACAAATTTTTGTTTGGCTTCTTATCCATCTTTTATAGAGATAATCATAACTCCTTGTATTAAATCTGAGGAACCCAAAAGGAGGTATCCAGTAAAATGTTTACTGTAATCCAAACAAATTGCTGTTAATGAAGCATGTCTTCACGTTTATCTTCATACACCATGGTGTTTACATGAACATGTACAATAGAAAATGTCTATTTTATTGTTATTTTAAATTTAAACCCGTGGAAAAACTGTTATTTTGAAAAGAACAAGTGAAACTGAGAAGCTTGTTGGATGATTTGATTTTTTTTTTTTTTCGTCTGAATCTTTAATCTGCAAAAAGTAAACACACAAAAAATAACATACATATTTTTTTAAAAAAAAAAAAAAAAAAAAAAAAAAATCTGCAAAATTTGCACCATGCAAAAATAAGCCAATTTACAGTAATAGTCTGAAGTGAGGGCTTTCACTGAAATCAAACTCAGTTAACTTGCCAAAGTTCAGTGATTTCCTCTAGGAACTCTGATTTCCTCCACTATCTCAAAACTTACTGCCACAATTTCTTAATCTTGACTTGGCATTTTAAACCATTTCTCTTCTCTACTTCTAAAAGCTGTATTAAGTTTTTCAATTTACTGAATTTTTTTTTTTGAGTTTCTAAATATATATATATATATTTTAAAATAATGATCTAATTTTAATCATAATCCTTGAGATTCATTTCCTAAAATTTCCTTCCTATAAGCATTAAATAAACGGAACCCTCTTACGTGTGGGACACAGTTTTAACGATGATTATTTCAAGCTTGGTGCATGTGCACTGATGTAGAGACTCAAATGAATCAAAGTGAAAACCTGATATAAACTGCATTAATTGTCTATCATTAATATCCAAATGTATTTGCAATGACAGTTATTTATCCCTTGCAAAAATCAAAAATGACAAATTTAATGAAATTCTGTGTTTAATTTATTGTACAGTGTATTTCACCATTTTGTAAGTTGTGTTTACATGACCCGGTTTTTTTATGATGAAACCATGTTTTAAAATTAGTTCCCAGTCTACAATTTGCTAGGTAATTACACGTACTGCTATTTCTATATTCCTAGGTTTTTATCAATGAACCAAATGTTACAATGTTTTAGGAACATAATTAAGTAAATCAGCACCATTTTAATTTTTTCCTAGGAAAACTTAATGCAGCTTTAAGTGTGCAAACAAGGTCTTGATGGTTGTTCAAAGGGGGCTTGCATTTTTTTAAAATTACCAAAAGACTTTACATTCTGTAATACTTTATTACCAGTAATCTATGGGATACTAACACTATCTAAAATTCTGAATGATCCCATAAAGATATATTTCAGTGTGTAGTAATTAATATCTATCTAAAAAATCTATTATTTTCTAAAAGTCTGAACCATATGGAAACTAAAGTTTAATTTAGAGGTCAAAAGTATAGATATATCTTACTTGTGAACATTGCAGAGTCCAGACATTTCCACTTTCAGGTCATTATGATGACCAGGAAATCTTGGTAAAATATGGACAAGTTTGTCCATTAATAACTCTGTATGGTGACCACAGGGCGCAGTTAGATCCATTGTCCTGTCTACAAATATGACTGCTGCCTTACTCTGAGCTGACTAGAAACAGAAAAAAATCAAAGTACTGAAAGTACTGAAACCCCAAAACCTCACTAGAAACAGAAAAATACCAAAGTTATTATGATAAACTGATATCAATCTAAAAGGAATACATTTAATCTGCACTTAATTTCCCTTTCTATAAGTTGTAGAATTTTTTTTTCTCATCTAGTGTGTGGAGAAATTTCATGACTTTATCCCACAGAAATTTTAGATGTCACATTGTATGTGCCTTGTTATATACATGAAGAATTTTAGGATCCAAATACGGTTCATCTTATAGTTTGTAGGTTTCCAATTTGTATTTTTTTATATGTTTCCAATTTGTATTTTTTATTTAGCTAAGTGTTTTCAAAAACAACAAGATTATCATGAACGTTTGGCTTTAACTTTTCCAGAAACAAGATTCAACATAGTGGAGAATCCGGTAGGCTATTTGTCAGTAGAGTTGAGTTGAATAATGGTGTTTTATGTCCAAGCCATGATTCTTTCACTTATATCAAGGTGGTCAGTTCTTGTAAGTTGGAGTACACGCCAAGAGAAAACCAACAACATTCTAACAATCTTTTGACAGTAGGATTTGAACCTATGCTGGGAGAGGCACTGTGATCCTAAAGTGCATGCATTAGATCACTTTACCACCCAGGCCATTTATGTCAGTTTTTTGTATTTAACCTCCATCCCTCCTCCAATTCCTTGTCACGTGTTGCATGGCAACTTTGGTCTGTTAATGTGGTTCAGTGGGACAAATACATAATAAATGTAAATACTGACTCTAAACTTTATTTTACTTTTTGTTCCGCTAAAAGAGGTTATAGCCTTGAGTGGATTGACATAATGGTGTTATACGTCCCAGTCAAAATCCTTTAACTTCTTTCAAGATGGTCAGTTCAGAGATGATGCAAGTTGAGTTGAGTATGGTTGATTAATGGTGTTTTCGGCCACAATGAAGATTCTTTTACTTATATTGAGGTGGTCAAATCCAAGATGGTTGAGGAAATCAGAGTGCCAGAAGAAAACCACCAACCTTTGGCAAACAAACTAACAAACTTTCTCACACTAGATTCTGTCTGAGTGGGATTGGTAACCTAGGTAGCGAGAGGAATTGTGCTCCTTAAACAAACTATACATCACTTGTCCACTTAGGCCCCTCAGCGATGGTTTGGAATCTGATATGATAAAACTGCCAGCTTTTGGCAACAAATGACAATCTTATCTTACTGGTAATACAATCAGTCCAAAGTGGAATTGGAATTATGCAGTACTATTTCCAAATTTTAGGTGACTGATTTTTACAATGGTTATCTCCCTTACCTTTCTTCTATGCCTTGCAGGACCATAGTTAGCTAATTCTGTGGCTAAAATTCGACTAGTATGACCGACTGAGTAACATTCCTCTTGAACGCCTAACTCTTCAAGTAAACCATTAAATCCACATATGAAACTCTGAATTGAAATAAATAAAATATGGTATTACATAATATTTATCATGAGTTGTGTTAAGTAATGGCGTTTAATGTCCCAGTCAAGTTTATTTCACTTATATCGAGATGCTGCCAGCTATAGGGGAAAGTGCAGAAATTTTGCCTGTGCCTTGCACTGATGGCATTATTCAGCAGGGTTCTTTATCATGCCATGCCAACTGTGACATGAGACTTCATTTATCCTAAGTTCCCATCCTAAAGAACTGTGACTTTCGTTTCATAATTTCGAGTGATTAGCAAAAGAACAGTCACTATCAACTTTCAAGTCTCCGGTCAGACCCAGTCAGGGTTCAAACCTATGACCTCCCAATACAAAGTGAGCACTCTACCAATTGAGCTATGGCAGTGGTAATATTTATCATACTTAAAGGTTATCTACAATAAAGTTAAGAAAACTTGGTTCATTGGTTAGTAACTCCACTTGCCCATCGCCAAATTTAAGAAACTGCTTCCATGCCTGGAGCTTGGCATAAGAAGGACAGAGTATTGTCTGGTTCACCCAGTGCCAGGATAATGGACTGGGGCATACTGACTTGGTGAGCTAGCACAGTACTATAAAGTTGCCCGGGTGTGTACTAGTATTGGGTATATTGAAGACCATAATACACACTTGCACATCAAATGCATTAATGAATTTGTTCTTAGATTAATCCATAGAAATTAAAAAACCTGTATCTTGTTGTGAATAGTTAAAAAAACTGTTGATGCGAACAACAATTACAACAACCAGTTGCCAACTGAATGATTAATGCATGTACATGATTGAAAATCTCTTATCTTTTGTAACTGCAATGCAAAATAGCATATGAAAACTTTGTTTTTGATGACTTCCAGATGTTATATAAATTTTGATTCAAAATCAGAGTTATTATGGCTTAAGGGATTTTTTTCTTCACCTCATTATTCAAGATATGTTGTTAGTTGGTTGGATGGTTGTAATGCTGTTGGATATAGCATCAGCAACGGTCAGTTCTGGGATGGTGGAGGAAACCAGAGTGCCTGGAGAAAACCACCGTTCTTTGGCAAGCAAACGGAGGAACTTTATCCCACTAGGATCTGTCCCAAGTGGGATTGGAACCCAGATGGTGAGAGGCGCTGTGATCCATAAGCGCGCTTTTGACCACTTTGCCACCAAAGCCCTCCCAAGCCTCAAAAGAAAAGGCATTATTTATTTTAATGTCAGGTATGACCCAACAGGGGAGTGAACCTTTAGAACCTTCTCTCAAGATGAGCCTGAATAGGAAATAAGTCAAGAAACATGCAGAATTATGTTTAGAAAAGTAGGCTCAACAATGAATACAGCAAGCACTTTTTTAGCATGGTTTTTAAATTGGAAAGTTTGTAGATTTGGCTTATTGGTTAATCCAAATATTGGATTTACATGAGGATAAACCAAATTTCAGAGCCTGAAAAGAGTAAAATATTAACCAGAATTGTCTTTTTTTCATATTTAATAAATATTTTGCAATACACTTTTTATGATTTTACAAAATTTTAAATGAAACGAAATGGAACAGGTTCATATAATTTCTATAAATGAATTGTTAATAAAGCATAAAACTGTCTCTGTCAACCTTTATTACAAATTAATAATTTCTTTTTTAATTTCCCTACAAAGCTATATAAAAATATTAAATATTCAGATGCAGTTTTTTTAATTTTTGATGATGATAACCATGTTCAACAGAATTCTTTTTATCATTTACTTGAGTATCATTACACAAGTGCAGCATATTTTCTGTTACACCTGGGATTATACTTACTGTTTAATTGAAGATTTGCTTGAACAACACTGCAACATCAAAACCTAATAATGAATGGAACAGCTTAGAACAAAAGTAAAACCATTCTTAGAACAGCTTAGAACAAAAGTAAAACCATTCTTGGAACAGCTTAGAACAAAAGTTAAACCATTCTTGGAACAGCTTAGAACAAAAGTAAAACCATTCTTAGAACAGCTTAGAACAAAAGTAAAACTATATTCTTAGAACAGCTTAGAACAAAAGTAAAACCATTCTTGGAACAGCTTAGAACAAAAGTAAAACCATTCTTGGTACAGCTTAGAACAAAAGTAAAACAATTCTTAGTTTTGATTTTACCTTGTAAAATATTTGTAATTCTTTAGGAAGCTGTGACGATTCTACATCTTGTAGTCTGCTGATGTTTTTTCTATCTCCCTATATGAAGAAAAAAAAGGATATACAAATATTTTAACAGATTTAAGCAGTGATTTGATTGATTGATTTAATGTACTTTTATGTACCAGTCGAGAATATTTCACTTTTATCAAGACGTCACCAGCTATAGGTGAAAGTGCCAAAAATTTTTACCTTTGCAGTGCGCTTAGGACAATGTGCAGGGAAGGTTCTTTAACATGGAGCATGGTTTTTAAGGTTTCATCCGAAGGACCTGTGACTTTCATTTCTAAATACTGAGTGCTTGGTGAAAGAAAATTCACTATTAAATTTCAAGTTTTGTTCTGACCCGGTCAGGGTTCAAACCCTTGACTTCCCACATACAAAGCTAGCACTCTACAAACTGAGCTACAGTAGTGGTATTGAGTTAAGCAGTGAAATTTGTGATGAATTTATGAGAAAAATCATAAATTCATTATCAAAATTAGTAAATGTCATCGCTTAATTGTCATCATACCCATTCAGATTTGTGCAGAACAATAATGAGAAAATTTACCTTGCGAATTCCTGAAATGTGTACACTGGAGTGGAGTAATGCTGTTTGAAAATCTAGTCAATTTTTCTTTGACTTATATTGAGGCAGATTGTTTTGGAATGGGAAAACTAGAGTACCCGGAAAATACACTAACCTTTGGCAAGTGAAAATTCCCAAAATGACATTGTTGGACTAATCAATATCCAATACTTTTTTTCTGTTCACTTGCTGAAGATTGGTGGTTTTCTCTGGGCATATTTTGTTCTTAAACCTTTGAAGAACTGACCACCTCAATTTAAGTGAACCAATTTTGACGTGGGAGTAAAACACAGTTACTCTTCTCCACTCCACTCATTTCAAAAAGAAATATTTACAATCCAAATAAATTCCCTTAAATAAACTATTGGTCTAGGAATATTTATGTGTTTCAATAAAGCAATTACAGTATAACCTGCTGTAGAGTCCACCTCTATATAAAGTCCACCTGTCTATAACAACCAGTCTGAAGTATCCCAAATGGATTTTACTATATAATGAACCTCTATATAAAGTCCAACTGTCTAATGTGAATAAAGTCCACCCTTTTCAGTCCAAAATGACTCCAGAACCTGTCTATAAAGTCCACTTCTTTAATATAATTTTTTATTAAATTTTATAATTTCCCAAATTTTTTGCAGTAAATATCAGCCACATTTCTTTGATATTGTGATGTATGAAGATTGGCAATAAATAATTTTAATATAAATTATTGATCACACTAAATACAATGTAGTAACTTACATAGTTTAAAAATCTTCTGTAGTAAAGACTACAGTATCGAACTGATATTAAGTAAAATTTAGAAGAAAATTATATGAAGTCATACATATCATGTCAACAACCTGAAGCCATCAGATATAAAGGTAGAAATACTCATTGTTATCTATTATGTTTTATATATAATTGTTTAATTTGTGACACCTTTGCTGCTACTTATAACAACAAAGACACAATTAGTCAAGTATATATAATAGGTAGAGTTTAACCAAATAATCTTTTCTGATGTACAGTTTATCAAATTTAAATAGTTTGTTTTTTTTTTTAATAATTATTTCTGAATAAAATGTTTTTAAAAAATAAAATGAAAATAACTTTATTAATGTATATATTGAAAAGTTTTTAATAGGTACTGCATATTTTCACTTTTTTAATTATTTTAAACAATGTCTGTTTACTTGTAAATATAGGGGGCCCTCTATATAAAGACCACCTGTCTATTAAGTCCACTTTTGTTCAGTCCCATAGGTGGACTTTATACACAGGTTATACTGTAGTTCATACGAGTCTCTTCCTCTTTCCTTGACATCACAAAAAGTTTAAAGTTGTTGACGTCACAAAAAGTACATGGTGGTGAAAGCATACTTTGACCTGGTTGTGCTATTTTACACAATAATTTTGACAATTCTATAAAAGCAGAAAGTTAAACAGGAGGGACATGAAGGCCCTGGACGCTCACCTGAAAATGATGTACACTCAGCTTGATTTTGGCAAACTGGAGCTTCTATTTTTAAAAGATATTTTTTCTATACTTCGAACTAGTGACCTACTTATTGATCCAACATGACCCATATATGAACTTGAGCTAGCTTTTGTCAGGAGGATAAATCTCAGCAAGTTTGTTGAAGATTTATCTAAAATTGAGCCCTTCAGATAGTATTAACATCACCAGAAGAAAACTTCAGCTAGTTTTTGTCAAGAGGATCATTCTGAGTAAGAAATTTGTGCTCAGGTGAGCTAAAAAAAAACATGGATGGGATTGTAAATAATAGCAATGAACTTAGATTGTTATCAATATGTTGGTGTGTAACTCTTATTGGGTCACGTGTAAATTTTCCATGAACCCCATCAGAGTTTATTCAATTTGCACATGACCCAACTGAGTTACACAGGAAAAATCAATTACAATCAAAGTCCATTGCTTAAAATAATTATTTGGTGCATAAAAATGTTCCATATAAACATTTTTTTTTCATTTAAGCATTGAATCTGAGAAATAACCTGAATTGAAGCTGTGCACACTGTAATTCGAGAAGCAAAGCAAAAGTGTGCACGGGGTCCTTTTAGGTTTTTTCTCAATGACCCGAATGAAAATCAGATTCAATACTTATAATTAAATTTTAAAAACAACTTAATCAAATGAGAAAATAACTTTATGCAACTTTTACTTTTAACAACTTCAAAACAAGGTAAAATAATGAGACATCACCAGCTATAGGTGAAAGTGCAGAAATTTTGCCTGTGTGTTGCCCTGATGACATTATACAGCAGGGTTCTTCATTGTACCACACTTACCATGACATGGGACCTCATTTATTTTAAGTCCCCATCCAAAAGAACCCCGACTTCAATCTCGTAATGCCAAGTGCATGGCGAAAGAACAGTCACAACCAGCTTTCAAGTCTTAAGTCAGACCCGGTCAGGTTCCAACCCAAGACCTGCCACTTATCGAGTAAACACTCTACCAAATGAGCTACATGTACCACAGTTGTTTTATGCAGATGAGTTTTGTTTGAAGATACATGTATACAGTTATGTAATGTTTTTATTGGTTTTTATGTGTAAAGCCACGGGCATCCTAGGTAGATATATATCAACTTTCTAACCTTGCTTTGTAGTTTAATTCCTTTTACATCAGTTTGTAACAAGGGAAATAACTCTGAGTATACAGGCGTCACAAATAAATTGCTAGATATACTGGCAGAAAACAATGGTAGATGGAAAACCTCAACTGTATAATTCTGAAAAGTAACAAAAACATAACAAACTGACATTAATAAAAATGTAAATAAACACTGTAACTTCTCTTTACAGGATACTAGTACTTTCTAGAAAACATCTTGTCCAGACTAGACAGGTTCCCAAACAGAAGATTTTGTCTCAAATAGACAGGTTTCCAGTTTACACAAATTAATTTAACACAAAATCAACAAGGCAAGTTTAAAATAAGTTGACATAAATTCAGTGTGTAAAAAAAAATAATATTTACAATAAGAAAACAAGAATTCCATGAATTTAAATGTCTCACCTGGTTAGTTTTTGATCAAGTAGAAAATACATTACTTTAACATAAACTTTCACATTTTGACACCCTGCCACCGACACCGGAAAAGTAACACCTAAGTCTTGCCTTATGACAATGCCAGGTTCGACAAAAACTATTTGGTCTTTCCCTAGATTCCCTGTCTAGCATGTATTGGTCAACAAAAATAACTCTGTCAAAACATGTTAACGAACTTATAATTATAAAGCAAAATGGATTCTGAAAGTTCTTGTAACCTAAGCAGGATGATTAAAAAGATCCTTATTCATGTCATGATAATATATTACAAAAAAATAAGGAAAAAATTACCATATTTCCCATCCATTCAAGAATTCTTTCTTCAATATTAGCAAAAACACTAGATTCATCTCCATCTAGACTTCCTGTCCTGCTGAACAGATGAACTGCAGGACTCAGGGTTGCTATGACGATGACATACTGTAACTTCCTGCTTCCCTCAATAATGTTGTGTAATGTTTCTTTGGTTGAATCTTCTAACAATGAACTAACTATAAACAAGGCTTTCTGTGCAGTCTTTGTGTTCTAAAACATATATATGTATTTGCATATATATACAGTATACATTACAGCATATTATTTTTCCTAGGTTGAGAAAGTTTGGTCGCTTGCTGAAAGTCATTGTTTCTCTCTGGGCAATCCAGTTTTCTCCACTATCCCTGAAGTGACCACCTTGATATAAGTGAAAGAATCTTGACAGCAGTTTCTCATTACTTCACTTCAATCATATATGTTATATTATCAACATAAACCATGAATGTGCTGGAGTAAAATCTTATCATAATGATCAATATTAACTTTGCCTCCTAACTTACTGTCGCAGTATTTTAAAGTCTCCATGGGAAAGTAAAACTTATTACAAAAAATGAATATTATCCATTATCAAATGTTCCATGTGATATAATTCTTACCTCAAAGGGAGAGAACTCTCTAACATCCTCTGCTCCAGACTTAACCAGTAAATTTAGGCCACCATGCCAGTGAAGTATTTCTGCACTTGGGTTATCAATAAATACTACAGCTTTATTTACTTTCAGACAAACTTTCTCCCACAACTCAGCAGCACAGAGTGGTACAGACTTCATTTTAATTCTGATAGCATGAAAAAAATTAAATAACTAAATGAGATCCTGAATTAAAAAAAAAAATTGATAAAAAATATTTTAGCCAAACATTTCAATTTTTTAATTTTACTTAATGATAATGGACACCAACATCTTCAATTCACTGTTTATTGCTGAGTTATGTTAAATGTGCTATCCTGATGAAGACCCCCCTCTGGATCAAAAGTTTGACAGCACAGTTAATATAATTCCGCAATAAACAGTGAAATGAATATGTTGGTGTTCACTATCATTTAGTAAATTTATGTACCGGTAACCTAAATTGGACTAACTGTATCCAAGGATCTATCTTTAAGGAACAACAACAAACCAAATACAACACAAAGCGTGGAGACCAGTTCTCAGAATTGTAACAGTTCATAAATGATTATAGTTACAATGGACAACAAATATGCACCTCGCCATATATCTAAAAGTTTGTGTAATTTGTTTTTCATTGTCAAATTTTTTTTACTTTTTCTAACTTTTGTTAACATTGGCAAAGTCCATTTTTTTTAATCCCAAACTTGAAGCAACTACAACACATGAGGATAAAAAAATTCAATAATGTGTAAAAATAATTTGTAACAGATTTATTTTTAGATTTTAAGAGGCACAAGAATAATAATAAGAAACTTCAAAAAGGCTAGAGGATAAATTTGGAAATTCATATAAGTATGTATGAACTCAAAATGAGTGAAATACCTGTGATTAGGTGTCAAAAATTATTGAGTTAGTATGAGAAACATCAGATAGCATCTGAAAATCCAGGGTTTTTCATAGAATTTTTTAGGTTCTTGGATTAGTACAGGTAGTCTGAATTTTCTATAACCCTAACACACTTTATGCCTGGCATGTTCAGGGTCAGAAGAAATTCAGACTACTAATCTTAGATAAGTGCGATTCAAATGACACTTGCACCAGTGTAGTAGTTCCCTGCACTGTGCAATTGTGCCACGTGACACTAAAAGCTATATATAATTATATCACTAGATACAACATGGCAATGAAAAATACAGGGTTAAACTAGAGGTTGGACCACGAACCCCTCATGCTTTATAGGCAAGTTTTCTACCAAATGAGTTCTTGCATTGTAAGTTTGAGGTCAAGGTTCAAACAAGCACTCGGCATTTCAAACAAGAGAAATGATGCCCTGCGTCATAGAAGGCAGGGCATGCAGAAGAACTCTCTAGGCATATTACCCTGAGACCTTCAAAGGTCAACATTTCTGTCACTTCCCAATTCAATTTATCAATCAATCTACCCTCAGAGTTACCCAGACTACTGCATTTCTCCTCCCCTCTCTCTCTCTCTCTCTCTCTCTTCCCTACCCTGTGGAATATAAATAGTTTTACATGTTGGACATCACCCAAATTTATACGACTTTATAAAGACATGGTTTAGCCTTTTTCAGTCAAAATTAAAACATAAGTGAAACTCTTTAATTTTTTGAAGACTAAGCATTATTTTTCTTCAGCAACAATTTAAAAAATTGAACACGAGATCATAAATTTTATTAGACCTGAAATAAAAGGCTCCGAAAACAGTCATTTAGATCATTGATTCCATACAGATACAGTTTTATAGAGGTATCTATACCAAGAATCCTTAACACACTTACCCTAATTATTTTTTACAAAATGCTCAATCCAACATTTTGTTCTTGTACTTATTAAATCACGATGATAATTAAAAAAAATCAATAAGAATGTCAAAATTATAACTTCGCGAACTTTTTTTACAGTTGGACGGAAGTAAGTGAAGTGATGTAAAATTAAAAAAGAAAACGATTAACGCATATAAAATCCGAGGGCACACGATAAAGCTTGTACACGTTGTTTACATAATCATGTGAAAAAGCTGATGACAAAATAATAATGCACAAACTTGTAGAAGAAGAAACGAAATTTCGATAAAATCTGTAGATCGAAAAGGCTTCTGAAATAAAAAGTTTGACAATTAGCAGAATTAATAAACCAAATAAATCTGTGTTTTTAGATATAAGTAAAGCCTTTGATAGAGTCTGGCATGCAGGATTGTTAGCTAAATTGCGTAATATTGGCATTATTGGATCTTTGTTATTTTTGTTTCAAAATTATCTAACTGGTCGCAAACAAAGGGTTCTTCTTAAAAATAAATTTTCAAATTGGAATAATATTACAGCTGGTGTTCCACAGAGTTCAATTTTTAGGACCCTGTCTTTTTTTGATATATATAAATGACATAGTCAATGATGTTGTGACGTTCTCAATGATAGTATAAATGCAATTTATTCATGGTCAAAGCAATGGTTAGTCTCTTTTAACCCTAACAAAACAGAATGTATGTTATTCTCCAGGAAGGCAACTAAAATAAATCACCCTCCATTATATATGAATAATATCAGAAGTCCATGAATTACTTCAGATAATATAGCACTTCATGAATTTGACACTCATAAACACCTTGGTGTCACTTTTTCTTCAGATGGTACTTGGAATATTCACATAGAAACTATCCTTAAAAAAGCTCGTTCTCGCCTATTTATGTTACGACATCTTAATTTAAAACTAGACAGAAATTCACTTCAGAAATTATATTTCAGCTTTATTCGTCCACTCTTAGAATATGGAGATGTTGTATGGGATAACCTAAAAAATTTTCAAAGTAATTTATTAGAACAAATTAATATTGAAGCTGCTCGTATTGTTACGGGCGCTACTAAGCTTACCAGTATTGCTTTACTTATGAAAGAAATAGGCTGGGAAACTTTAAAAGATAGAAGAAGAAAGCATAAACTTGTGCTATTTTATAAAATGTATCACAGTTGCAATATAACACCTCCTGTTTTTGTCAAACATTGTTCTTCCTCATCATTCTGAAGTACATATAGCCACGGCACTAGGCAACAAAATAATTTATTACCTATTTACTGTAATACAAAACATTATTTTGATTCTTTTTTGCCGTCTGTTATAAGAGAATAGAATGAAATACCTTTACACATAAGAAAATCTTCTTTATATAGATTTAAAAAAATACATTGATATCACTAGAACTCCTGTACCGAAATATTATTTTTGTGGTAGTCGTAAAGGTCAGATTTTACATGCTCGATTAAGAATGATGTGTAGTTTACTAAAACATCATCTTTTTCAGAAAAATATAATTGACAATGAACTATGCTCTTGTGGTAGCAAAGAAACAACAAGACATTTTTTACTTGAATGTCCAAATTTTTTTGATATAACAACTGAACTTCTTTTATCCTTAAGTCATTATAATATCAGTATGAATGCTCTACTTTATGGTAATTCTAATTTGTCAGATGAACAAAACACTGAAATTTTTCTCGGAGTTCAAAAGTATATACTTGACAGTAAAAAATTTTGAGCATTTTAAACTCCACTAACTATAGTATATGATTTTTTTATTTATTATACCAACACATGTATTTATTTATTTATTTATTTTTGTTGTTGTTGTTGTTGTTGTTTTTTTCCCCTTCATAATTTCATATCTTAGTCATTTAAATTTAAATTTAAACTTTATTTCTTTTACAACGATTTAGAAACAAGTTGTGCAACTTATATTAATCTAGCTCGTTGGTCCCGAATTGTAGCGCGCGTGAGGTCTTATTGTGGGAGGAAATCCGGAGAACCCGGAGAAATACCCACGTGCTCAGCAGGTGACCTCATACCTTATCACATACGACGCTGGGAATCGAACCCCGGTCGCATTGGTGATAGGCGGAAGCGCTAACCACTGCGCCACTTGAACACCCATTTTCAAATTATTTGAATGAGATCATCAATTTTTATTTTGAAAATAGAAGCCTGAGAAGGCCGTCAAATATCAACACCGCATAACTTCCATATATATAGAAAAAATTCCGACTGTTTCATGTGGTGCCTTGAAGTTTTGCAAGTGTTTCAAAATTGCATTGTCCGTAGTGCGCGCTTTTTGAGAGATGCAGAGTGCTTGTACATGAACATAATGTAGATAAATAACAAAAATACCTGTTAAATTTTGATGTGCCATATTTGCACATTTAGGAAAATCATTCCTCATCAGTGACACTAGGGGCCGAAAAGTTTGATAGATAAGAAACATAAGGCAAACAGTTGAAACTTAATGAATCTAAAGTTCCAAAATTATATGACTCCAAATCAGCTAAGAAATGCTTTTCATGTGGGAACAAGCCTTAGTTTTTAAAAAATTAAAAAAATTAAGTCGGCTGAAAATTTTGCTACATGGTATAATTTCTGACAGCACAAAGTACCGCCGTTACCAGTGGCGTAGCGTTCATATATGCTTGAGCATACACTAAAATTTAGCCTTCAAAAACAGAGAAAAGTCCTTGTTTTATATTAATCCGAAATTCTTTGGTGATCTTTCTTAATAAAATTTCTTAAATTAAAGACATCTGTAACTGAAAAAAATACATATCAACATTAAATGCAAACAAATCACTGCAGCACTCTCTCTCTCTCTCTCTCTCTCTCTCTCTCTCTCTCTCTCTCTCTCTCTCTCTCTGTGTGTGTGTGTGTGTGTGTGTGTGTGTGTGTGTGTGTGTGTGTGTGTGTGTGTGTGTGTGTGTGTGAACAGTTTAACAATACACCAAATAAGAAATTAAAATTAATGCATGAAATCATTTCTGATCTTTAATAATGGTAGACCATTCCAGAATTTAGACCATGACCAGAACATGGTCAGAACTCAGTCTATCCGCAGACGAATCCCGCTTCATCTGTCAAAATTTCACGGGTTTCAATCCGGATATGTCGGTGCGGCAAAGTTATTTTTAATATTGATAGTTTTTAATTTATTACTGAATCCAGCCATAGTCTCGGATCCAGCGACATTTAAACTGATGGAGAACGCTGCTTTTCAAATAAGAAAAAAAGCTTGAAGAAATTTTCGGCTAGCAGAAATAATTTATTAACTGTTAATAGTAAATTTTCAACATTTAGTTTGGTTTAAAATTTCACCATTACGGTAACTAAGTTGCTAAGAGTACGAGGTCGTGGGTTCGAACCCCGACCGGGTCTGACCAAAGACTTGAAAGTGGCCTAGTGACTCATGGTGCTTTCGCCAAGCACTCGGTATTTCGAAATTCAATGTCACGGTTCTTTCGGATTGAAACTTAAAATAAACTGAGGTCTCGTGTCACGGTAGGCATGGCATGATTAAAAAAAAAAAACCCTGCTGTATAATGCCATCAGCGCAACGCACAGGCAAAATTCCTGCTCTTTCGCTCATAGCTAACACAGTATGTTATATGTATGTTAAATGGTGAACACTATATAATCCAGTATACCAATTTATTATTATTATTATTATTATTATTATTATTATTATTATTATTATTATTATTATTTCTATTATTATCATCATCATCATCATCATTATTATATTATTATTATTATTATTATTATTATTATTATTATTATTATTATTATTATTATTATTAATCAAAGCCGGCTAGGGGAATCTATTCAATATTGAAAACGCTTATATCAGTCCATTAAAGTTTTTAAATAAACTTGTGACCGTGTTTGATATTAAGAAAATTAACTTGAGTAAGTCACAAGGTTCTGTCTCAGGATATGCAGTACCTGTCATGTTAGAAGTCACCTAATCATTTGAACTTTATCCATTATCAAATATATTTATACGGGTATTTTAGGTATAGATATATTTTATGTCAGGAAGAAGATTTATGAGAGTTCTTAGTGATAATCGGACTACAGTTGTGGACTGTTTCGTTTTTCGGTTTCTAATTTTATCATACTGCTGATACTTCCGACCTTGAATTTTATCATTATGGAAGTTGAAAATAGATCCTCGGCAAATTTATCCATGAGAGAGAAATCAGTATTGAAAAGAAGGATTAATCGAGAACACAATAGTAATTTTAGAGCCGGTTACATCAGTATAAATGAAGATTATTTACAGAAAACTGGGATCCGTGGTAGAAAAAGATATTTTTTGTACTGTGTTATTTTTGTTTTGATACTGATCGCAGTGTTTAATGCTCTTGTTACTGCAGGGCTGTTTTATATACTCAGATTTTCTCGATTCGGTTTGGATCCATTTGAGTTTGTCAACCAAAATCAGTTAGTCAGATTTTTAGTGGATAGTACGTTTTCCACAATTGCTATTATAGATGGAGAAGTAGGGGGAAGGGCAAATTCTCCATTGAAATTTGAGACGGAAGCAGGTCCAATAAAATTTAAAACAGGAAATGGTCAGTTGGTGTTTGACTCAGATAATATTATTCTGGATAAAGTGAATGATTTCAAAATCATCAATTCAAACAGTGGGGTGGCACATCTATCAACAGCATATCCTGTATTTCATTTAAAGAATCCAAACAGAAATTTCCAGTCATCTATTGTCGAAACAAAAAGTATGGAAAGCCTGGAAAAATTTGAGGATTTATACATTGAAACATACACTAGCATCAACATATCCGGGCTTAATGATGTAAGGGTTGTGTCAAGCAGTAAAGCTATAGATCTCCATCCAGGGGAGACAATTTCAGTTGTGTCAAAGGGAGGCAATTTGATACTAGATGCAGCAGACGGAATATTTCTAGATACATCTATTCCTGTATCCCAGTCAACACAGTTTGATTCAAGCAATCCAGTTGCATATAAGATTTGTGTGTGTTTGTCAGATACACAAGATGTTGGCAAGCTCTTTATGCTGGAAGTAAATCAGAATGGTGTGAAATGTGACAATGTCCAACCCAGTACAAGCATTTGTCCACAGTAGAGAAATGGAAATATTTAGACAATGGTGCTACATATATATTAATGATGTTGTGTTTATGTTAGGGTAATAAGTTATGTGATATTTTATATTCATTGGTGCTAAAAAGTAAACCTTGCATGTATTTTCGTAAATAAAAAATATGGGTATATTTTTATAATTATAATATCTACATAAACCAAGTGTGCATTGTTGTATTCATTGTATGTGTATTTATTGTTATATGTGACTTTTATGTATATGTACATATAATATTTGTGAAAATATGATAAAGTTCGATTGCCCATATTGTTATGTAATGCATACATTTGGGTGGCATACCCCATCCTCCGGCCCGCCTTCCCCATGTGCCAAGTTTGGGTCAAAACAAATATGACATGCACAAATATGATTTACATGTATCTTGAAAAAAATAAGTATTTTGTTTGTCTGCAGGTTTTATTTATAATTTTAGGGAATCCTAAATTGATACTTTATGGGATAGAAATAAAAAAAATTTAAATTGTTGTTGATGACTGAGTATATTTTAATCACATAAGGAACTCCAAAAATATTAATCCTTTATCTGTATAATGGTATATATGTATTAGGTGATATGGTCCAATGAGAATGCACTGTTGATGGAGAAAGTTGCAGTTTTCCCTGATCTTTGTTCCAAAAGCATGGGGATAATTGGTCAATTAAGATTCTTTTTACTTCCTAAATTAATTTGAGCTTTTTAAGGATGCCATTTTTACCAGAGACACAGATTGATTATTTATTTTTAAATGTATTGCTGACAAAATTCTGGCCAATTTGGTTCATTGTAGAGAGTAGTCTGGTTTACAGAGGTTCCACTGTATTTTAATAATTATTGTTTATTTTATTATTATTATTATTACTATCAACATTCTGCAAACAAACCGACAATGTCTTGAATCTGTCAAGAGTGTGATTTGAATCTTTGCAATTGGCTATGAGAGACATCACATGACTAGTCAGTCCGATGCTTTACCCCAAGGCCCCTTTTGTAGTAGAAATAATCTTTTTTACAAAAGTATGCAGGGCCACAGGCCCAAATCTTGAAAAGTACATTTAATAACACAATTACAGGCAAAGGTCGACAATTTGGTAATAGTTTCATAAAGTTATTAAATTTATAGCATAAATAGTTTTAACATTCTGCTTCAGTAGTAGCCCCTTGTGTATAATTATGTTGATTGTGAAGTGATATTGTTTTTGATCTGCAAGTTAATAAATACTTGTATTATCTATATATAGATTTTTTATAAGGACTGATATTTGAATTTAAATCCATTTTTTATATCATTATAATTTTTGGTTTGGGGTTTTCCCTATTTAGTAATTTTTTTCAAGTTTTGAGTGAAAATTTTTGTAGAACATTGTGAGACCTAGAAATAAGCATTTTTTTTATACACATTACACCTGATTGTTTTTATTTGTGATTTTTGTCTTTTGTTTTTTTTTTTTTTTTTTAAATGACGAATAACCCACCGGTAGTTGACCATATTTATATGTATAGTACAATCGCATTTGTTCCTTGGACAGCTTAGCCTTCAGATAGAAGGATTTCAGCAACTCTTCCTATTGAAAAAAATCACTCTACACACATTAATTCAGGCCTAACTTAAAAAATTCTTTGTTTACTGTTTTCCAACCCATGCTATTAACATGTGATAAATTTAAAGAAGGTAGGAAAATTTTTTTTTTTTTTTTTTTTTTTTTTTTTTTTTTTTTTTTTTTTTTTTTTTTTTTTTTTTTGAAAACTTAATCTATTACACTTTTGAAAAAGTTTAAATTGGTCTCTTTTTTAAAACACATTTTACAATTTTTTTGCTAACTAAATTCTTCTTTGTTCCTTTATGTGTTTTCTCTCATGAAGAAACAAAGCAGAATTTCCTTACTACCATAAAAACATGCCCACATGTTGTATTGCTTGACAGGGTTATTGCCCTTTAATACTATGTCTTATGTTGTATGAGAAAAAAAAAATTGAAATTGTTAGCAATAAAATTTTTTGGGTAGGAGCATTTCAAGTGGGTCAGACAGTCAACAGCAAACAAAAGTAATTTTATTTTAGGCCTAAGGGATTCCTCTGCCATTCATCAATTTAGACAATTGCTAATGTTGTATGTATACTGTAATTTCTGGCTCTAAAATACTATTCATTTTGGCTGATATTCTTACACCAAAATTTTCATCATGAGCTTTTAGTTTCTGATGTTCACTAAAATTGTTTTATATAAATTAGCTCCAATATTTTACATTTGACTAATTTTTTTGCTTCAACTTTCTAAGAGCCCGATCTTACCAGAGAATTTTAATGGTCACATTATTTTTACCCAAAATTTTCTTAAAATACCGCAATACAGTTGTATATGATAATTTGAATTTGAATTTCTATACACATCTCGATGACTGACTGAAAAAATGTCCACTTGTCCCCATACAATTTTATCTTCTTTGTACTGGTGTAAAATTTAAAACCTGTCTAACTTTTTTTTTTAAAATTCAATGTATTGGAAAGAGCTAACAAAGAAAGATTGTAGAGAGTGGAAGCTCTCAAATTTCAACCCCAATGATTGTCAGAAATGGAGACATGGGGTGAAATCTGCCATGTGTGCAGCTAGCCAGTCATCTCGAAGGGAGCCTACTAGTGTAGACAATGCTTCTGAACCTGCACTTTAATTAAAAGAAACCGATGATGATGATGATGGTGATGAATTCAATGCTGAATAGTTCCCAGTTAAGTACTTTGCAGTAAATTTCTTCAGTCAACTAAAATAGGATTTCAGAGTTATATATGAACTGAGGCATTATTTAAAGTATAATATGGTAATTGTTTCTTATTCCTTGTTCTTAATTACCAGTTGAAGTTGACATTGTCTTGTACTGTGTCAGTGGACTGTTAGGGTTTGACCCCTTAACCTCTGAGTCATAGAAGTTGTGTGTAATTTATTGTATATTTTTATAATTTTATTTTCTAAATACATATTTATATGTACTCAGATAAAAAAATAAACAAAACTTGAATTTTTAATTTTACATGTAATTAATTTTACACTTGCATTGTAAGTGGTTGAAAAAATGCATAAGTTTTCTGTAATAGAAGGGTCTTTTCCATGATAGTTGACCCCAAATTATGGGTTCTAATGAAAGCCTTTGACAGAGGAAGATTGCATTTGAAATACAACATTGTTCAATTAAATTTTTAAATTTACATTTGTATAATTGTATTTTTGATATAATAGGGCATTATTGATAAATCTGATTATTAGTTTGAAATTTTGTAGAGAGTAATATTTTGTAAATCAGGAAATTTATGTGCTAATTTTACACGAAAGTCACTTTTTGATACTTGGTACAGGGTCCTTGGAACTTTGAATCAGAGATTACAGTTTTAATTACCAATCAGAATTTGCTAACTTATATTATTATTATTGATTTTTTATTATTATTACTACTAATATTATAATTTATTTATACAACACATGTATTATTATTATTATTATTATTATTATTATTATTATTACATGTATTATTATTACCCTCTACATGTATTATTATTATCATTATTGTAATGCAGTACTAAATGAGGATACTGTATATATGTACTTTACATTTAGTCCAGTGGACACTGTAAAGATCCCATTTATCTTTAGTTTTTTATATGCAAGACTTATCCAATATTTTTAATTAACATATATGAAATCAAAACCTTCCCCACACTGATGTCAATGAAACAAACATGACCCGTTTTTATGTCAAAAGATAGATTGTATTGTGATGTTAATGAATGATGTTTTATAATCACACTGATTGTTCTACCTAAAAATAAAAATAAAAATCACTACCGGTACATGGCAAGACTTTCAGGCATTATTCAAAATCAAATTCATTCTTAAACATTAAAAATAAAAATTTTCATGTTTTTACATGACTTTCAAAATTTTTTTCAAAATCACATGTCAAAGCCACATGATAAGACTTTCAAACATTTTTTCAAATCACATTTATTTATTCACCTGGAAATCAAAAACTTATACTGGTCACATGGCAAGACTTTTAAGACACTATTCATAATCACATTCATTCCTAAACACTTAAGTGCTGGTGGTCACATAATGAAGACTTTCAGAGGTTATTAAAAAAATCACAATTATTCACAACCTAGAAATATAAATTCATGATGGTCGCATGACTACACTTATATAGTTTTTTTTTTTTTTTTTCAAAGTCACAATCAAGCATTAGGTTAAATGGAATTTTTGCAATTTTAATAGATTAGCATGTTGTATTATTTTTTATTATTATTATTTTTTATTATCATTATTATTATTATTTTTTTTTTTTTGAAAAATAATCTAGTGATATTTACTACATTTAGTCTATATATAAGGCAGCATATTGAGTCTCATTACTAGTATTTATTAAGTATCTATGGTTACGAAATCCCTGTGCCCATGGTTACTTTATGGGAGTTGGTACAGTGAATATTCGTTAGTTGAGTCATTATAGATTCAAGCCTTTGTCAAACTTTACGGCAATTTATTCTGTTGGAGGGAGAATTTTTTTTCCTTAACAACTTGGAAGCCATAATAGCTACACTAGTTGATATTCATTGTACCAGTTCCTATATAGTGCTGGCATACTGGTATATTATACATTATATATACGACACTTTTATCAATTTTTTATACCAATTCAGTATATTATATATAATCATTACTCATGTTATATATTATATATATTATATGAAATTTTATATGTTATGTATTATGTACAGTGGATCCTGTCTAAACAAAAGCCCTGAGCTCAGTTGTTCAAAGCCCAAGAAGCTTAACAAGTTGCTTAGTGAAAATTTACATCTTTTGTATGAAGTAAAGTTTTAAAATTTTTTGATAAAAATTAATGTCTGTTATCACTATTATCAAATAAAATCTATGCAGGTTAAAGATGCACTTTCTTTTTGCCTAAAGCATAAAACATCATCACTCTTTTTCTGTTTCACAACAATTCATGATAAATTTGAAAATTATTCAGCAGTAAATTTTTGACTCATCGTTTGATTGAGCAAATCAGGCTACAAACAACTGTTGCCAGTTCAGTTAAAAAAAATTTATGCTTTTTAAAATTTTTCTGTTTTCACCAGTTCCGCTTTCCATGTGTGCATGTTTGATGGTTTTTACCAACCGTTTCCATGATTGATATTATACATCCATGATATTGTACATCTACAATATTTTATTTTATCCACCCCATTATGAATCCATGTTATTATATTTTACATCCACAATATTATATTATACATCTACAATATTATATTAAACCACCATGATATTATGGTATGTATCCACAATATTATATTAAACCACCATGATATTATATTATACGTCCACAATATTATATTAAACCACCATGATATTATGTTATGCATCCACAATACTATTTTTACATCCACTGTATTATATTTTATGTTGTATGTTCTTATATATTTAGGATAAATAAAATGCATGTTTTTGTTTATTTTATTGTCTCACAATCCTCATTATACAACATGTAGTAGATAGCTATAGTAAGCCTTGGGCATGTATCTGGGTAATCCTCTTTTCACTATTGAAGACACCTTTAGTGAGCTTCAGGCTTGTATCAGGAAACATACACTTGTAACAGTAGAAGTCACTCTCAGTGAGCCTTAGGCTCATTTCTTGCGACTGACTCTTTTCATTGTACACCTTAAGTTAGCTTAAGGCTTGTACAAGGAAAGTTACATGTGTAGCAATAGTAGACAATTTCAGTAAGCCTTAAGCTCATTTCTTGGGACTCACCATTCTCAATACCTTATACTCGCCCTTCTCTGTACATGTCACTTTTAGTAAGCCTTAGGCTTGTATCTGGGTATTCACAGTACTCACTATACAAGACACCTTAAGTAAGCCTTAGGCTTGTATCTTGGGACTCGTGCTGCTCACTATACAAGACACCTTAAGTAAGCCTTAGGCTTGTATCTGGGGACTCGTGCTGCTCACTATACAAGACACCTTAAGTAAGCCTTAGGCTTGTATCTGGGGACTTGCTTTTCTCACTATACAAGACACCTTCAGTAACATTAGGCTTGTATCGGGGTACTCGCGCTACTCACTTTAAAAGACACCTTCAGTAAGTTTTAGGCTTGTATCCGAGCACTGTTTCCTCTCACTACAGTAGACACCTTTAGTAAACCTTAAGCTTGTATCAGGGGATATGCCCTTCTCACTATCCATGACACCTTCAGTAACATTAGGCTTGTATCCGGGTACTCACGCTAATCAATATACAAGACAACTTAAACAAGCATTAGGCTTGTATCAGAGCACTTACGCCTCTCGCTACACTAGACACCTTAAGTAGGCCAAAGGCTTGTATCTGGGCGTCTTGTTTTTGCTTTAGCGCTGGTGCCAGCTTTGATTGGCGGTGAGTATTATACATACGTCTACCTTGTACTAGTGTGCGCTTAGTACGACTTTAAAAGTAGAAGCTAAAGCTAACCTAGACAGCAGTTACAGGGTTTGCTGCCCCACCGGTCCATAATCTTGACACTGGGTAAGTCAGAAGCAATATGATATGAAAACAATTGCTGAAGCTTGCAGCATGCTTTCGATGGTGTTCGAAATGACTATGCAATCTTGAGGCCGATGCTCAATTAACTTGTCTACATGCTTTAACTGTTTTGTGTCTGGAGTTTGGTTCAAGGGGACATTGGCGTGGAAGTGTTCTCAAGCATGCAAGCTTATGGATCGTAGCGCCTCTCGTCTTCTAGGTCCGAATCCTACTTGGACAGGTCCTAGTGAACGTTTGTCAATTCGTTTATCGATGGTTTCTTCGGGAACTTCGGTTTCACCAGCAGAATTGTCCGCTTTAAAGTGAGAGAAACTTTATTAGGGCGTAACAATAATTTCTCCACCCCTACTCCTCCTTTTTTAAGATAATACAGTATACACCTGAAAACTTAGCCGAACTACCTGCTTTAACGATGGTAAAATTCTTTTTTGGGGAAATTGTTACTATTGTATCAGAAAGTACCTTAAGGCAGATAGTTCGGCCTACTTATTACCTACATTTTTTCCTTGTTCATATGTAGGTTTTTATTTTGGAGTTTTAAACCTTTCGAATTTACCGAAATCTATAAAATGAAAAATAATGAAAAGTTTGATTAAACAAGGCACTGAAAAACAAGATCTTATTGACTGTCAAAAAGTTCTATATTGTCTTTTTAAATGCCGGGCCCTCGGTGGCCGAATAGTTGTAAGAACCAAAGCGCCTCTCATCACCAGTTTCGTAATCCATTTTGGAATATCCTAGTTTAACTTTAAAAAAGTTTGTCGATTTTCTTAAAGGCAGATTTTTTTTCTTTTCTCCAGCCATACTGACTTTCTACATTTTTCTATAAATCATTTCAATTTTTTGGTACAGCTAAGCAAGTAATACAGTATCTTTTGACGTGGATTCAAAACAATAACGAATAATTAACACACTTCTTATTTCTCGCTGCTGGTGGAGTAAAACTCCCCGAGGTTATCCATAACTCAGTAGGCAGTACTTTGTGCTGTCAGAAAATGTACCATTTAGCAAAATTTTCAGCTGTCTAAAATTTGAAATTAATTTAAATCTAAGGTTTGTTCCCTCATGCAAAGCAATCCTTAGCTGGATTTGGATTTATACAATTTTGGAACTTTAGATGTATTATTTTCAACTGTTTGGCTTATGTTTTTTATCTATCAAACTTTTCGGCCTTAGTATCACTGATGGGGAATGAATTTCCGAAATGTGCATATCTGGCACATCAAAATTTAACTGGTATTTGTGTTATATATTTAAAACAGAACCGGAAACGCTTGTACCTCTACCAATAATCCTTTCATGTTAGATAAATAATGACCTCGACCTTTATTTCAAGGTCATGTTAGAAGAAATCAGGGGAATTTAAATAATTACTAAAAAAATCGTTTGGATAAATTTAGATTTAAATTAGACGATTTTCATTTCTATGGAGGTCTCTTGATTATGGAATTTCCGAACCCCAAACAACACTGGTTATAACAACAAAATGGCATTTAGTTGCTGAATTCTTTCACCTGTTCCATATAAACTCCTAAACATTCTATACATTACCGTAGATAGACCCCAAGTTTTACCGATGCAGTTTTTTTTCCAAAAAGATCATTCTGAAACACTATGGTGATGCGTCTGCTATTGCATTCCGGGGACATGTTTTCTCTGATTTTTTAACAAATAGTTTTAAAGCTGCATTAAGTTTTCCAAAGAAAAAATTAAAACGGTGCTAATCTAATTAATGATGTTCCTAATGAACAATGTTACATTGGTTCAACGATAAAAGCTCTAATAAATACAGAAATTACAGTATTTACCCAGCGAGATGCAGCATTTGGGATCTAATATTAGAACATGTTTACGTCATCAAAACCCGGGTCATTTAAACACAACTTTCAAAACGGTGAAATACAAAAAATTAAACACATAACTTCGTTGCATTGGTCATTTGTGACTTAGTAAGGGATACATAACACCATTTCAAATACATCTGGATATTATTGAAGGACAATAAATGCAATTTGTCATGTTTCACCTTCGATTCTAGGGTTTTCCGTACATCCGTGCGCATGCTCCAAGCTCATCGTAAAACACTGACCAACCGGTCAGAGGATTCCGTTCATTTACAGCGAAAAGAAATGAAATTTTTGAAAATAAATGTCACGGATCGTGATTAGAAGATATCTGTTTTTAAAAAAATATATTTTTAGAAAATAATAAAAAATTAAGAAAATTGAAAAACTTAATGCAGCTTTCAATAGTGCATCCCAATACCATTTCAGTTGATAAATTCTTATTATAAATGCGTAAATTCAGTACTTGGTTATTTGATGTTTGATTTAATGAGTTCCTGAATGAATATCTTTAACAAAACCTATCTTGATTTTACTAGCAGGTAGATACCCGGCAGTTACTTGAGTAAGTCACATGATAATTATTGGTGAATTTTTTAAGGAGGCAGTTTAAACGTAGACCTGTACGGTGATGGCCCAACAACTTGCCCCACTCTGACCTTTTAGTGCCGAGTGCCAGGCAAGGAAACAGTATCTTAAATTTATAAGTCTAATGTATGACCCACGTTTGTGCCACGTTTTTTTTTTTTTTTTTTTTTTGCTTGAGCTGTATCATTATGCTTGTCTTCAACAAATTGACTCCAAGCCCGGTGTGATTGGCAACTCCCAGAAGTAGAAAACCACGTGACTTACTCGCGTCTAATGCCTACTGGATGTTCGATTGGGAAACTTCCTTTTCCAGAAGCATTTCTGTCTATTCCAAAAATCGGAGCTCCAAATCGGGCAGAATTTCAGAAGAGAAAAACAGTCACGTGTTTAGAAAATAGAGGACTTAGCGGATACAGCTGTTTACTACGCATAAAATACTGGCCTATTTAAAAGCAATAAAATAAGGGTGTTGTCATTGAAGAAAGGCCCATAAAACTTCTTCGAAGCTATTTGCCAGGTTATCAAAAGGCGAAACCTTTATAATATAATGGAAGTTGCCTTTTTTCATTTTTTTCCCTTTCCATTTAAAGAGTTATTCAAGGTTGTTCCATTAGAAAAGGTGCAACGTGATTTTTCTACTTCTAGAAAGTTCCAATCGCACCAAGCTAAGGTTAGCACCTTCACCATAATGTCGCCCTAAGTGTGCAAAAGAACACGACAGGCCATTAAACATAGGAATATTCCACAAAGGAAACAAAACAATCATAACGAATACATTGTTCAATATACTAGTATTCTGTTATATTGAAAGAAGCCGATTGAATCTTAAGTTTCTGAATACGTACGCGGTGCCCCTACTTGCACATGTCGCGCATACACAACCTTGTTATTAGATTAATCTAGAGATATTTATAAACTTGCTCTCGTCGAGAATAGCTGAAAAATTGCTGATGCAACGTTAAACAACAATACAACAACAACAATGATACTTTTTTAAAAAATAAAATAAAATTATAGTTTCAACAGTTTTTGGCAATGTACCATTCACAATCTGCTTATAAAAACACATATTCTTGTCGTTGGAAAGTAACCATAATTTATCACAATTATCTTTTTGTGGTAGTGTCATCATCCTCAGTCATGTTTTGTTGCTATTATTGTTTCAGCCTTAAAGGGATCCATAAAATCCTTTCCAGCCATGTTGGTATATTCCCTGCATTCTTTAATCGAACTGTTCGGAACCTGAAACAGATAAACATAATGAAACAGTTCCTGTTTAGAAACTGAAACGGACGAAAATATTGTTGAATAAATGAGAAAACTGTTAAGAACCTTAAACGGACCAAATTTGGAGTTCGAAATTGTTCGGAACTTGAAACGGAACAAATACTGAAGAATACATAAATGAACTGTTCAGAACCTGAGATCATCGTCGCAAACCAGGGGTTTGAGTCCGCAGGCCTCTTTAAACTAGACGATGATAGAGGGAATCGATGTAAATCAACCGCGAGTCACCGACAATGAACCAGAAACGGATCAAAATATAAGTGCCAAAATAATTGAATTGTTCAGAACCCGAAAAGGACCACAGTACTGGTGCCAACATAATAGAACTGTTCAGGACTTGTAACGGACCAAAATATCGGTGCATACATAATCGAACTGTATGAAACCTGGAACAAACGAATTCTTTATCATGGTATATATAATGCTTTTATCAGAAGGCCACTTTAGTCCAACACAAAGTTTGTCTCTCACTGCCTGGTTCATGACCCAGAAGACGTGAAAAAGTAACCCGTTGCTTGTCCTTTCGCAATTTTAAATCTAACATCTTTAAAAGGTTATGGAAGATGGAAGGACAATGGAACCTTGTTTTTAAAGGATGGCTAGATAATGTACTCTGAATGACTAAAAAAAATCGAATCTCTATCTTTGGGATATTGCCGAGCAATTAAAAAAAACATTCTAAAAGCCTACTGACTTTACGTTTGTTAAAAACTGGTCGTGTTAATTTCTTTCATTGTATGCTTGGTGTTATTAAGAAATATATAAAAATTGGATACGAACATTTTCCAGTTGTGTGTAACTAGGTTGATGCTGTTTCTTTACTTGGTTTTAAGGAGTTTTGTTGTAAGCACACAAAAACGGCTATCTTGGTCACTTTTGGATACATACCTTTACCAATGGTGTGTAACAAGGGTGATAGTGTAATTTCACTGGGCTGTAAGTAGCTTTGTTATAAGCACACAAAAACGGCCATCTTGGTTACTACTCGATACATACCTTTACCAATGGTGTGTAACAAGGCTGATGGTGTTTTTTTTTACTTGGTTTTTGATAGTTTTGTTATAAGCACACAGAAACGGCCATCTTAGTTATTATTGGATACATACGTTTTTTGAGTGGTGTATCAAGGGTGGTTTTTCTTTACTCGACTGTAAGTAGCTTTGTAAGAAGCACACAAAAACGGCCATCTTGGTTACTACTGGTTACATACCTTCACCAATGGTGTGTAACAAGGGTGATGGTGTTTCTTTACTGGGTTGTTCGTAGCCTTATTTTAAGCACAAACAACGGCCATCTTGGTTACTATTGGTTACATACCTTCACCAATTGTGTGTAACAAGGGTGATGGTTTTTACGCACTGTGGTTTTTGTAGCTTTATTACTAGCACAAACAAACGGCCATTTTGGTTACAATTGGATACATACCTTTACCAATGGTGTGTAACAAGGGTGATGGTGTTTCTTTACTGGGTTGTTGGTAGCTTTGTTATTAGCACAAACAAACGGTAATCTTGGTTACTATTGGTTATACACCTTTACCAATGGTGTGTAACAAGGGTAATGGTGTTTCTTTACTGGGTTGTTGGTAGCTTTATTATAAGCACAAACAATCGGCCATCTTGGTTACTATTGGATACATACCTTTACCAATGGTGTGTAACAAGGGTGATGTTTTTTACGCACTGGGATTTTGTAGCTTTATTATTAGCACAAACAACCGCCATTTTGGTTACCATTGGATACATACCTTAACCAATGGTGTGTAACAAGGGTGATGGTGTTTCTTTACTGGGTTGTTCGTAGCCTTATTATAAGCACACAGAAATGCCCATCTCCTGTCATTGCTTAGATTTTGTCCACTGCAGTGTATTAAATTACAATGGAAGAAAAGAGCATCACCTGTATTTGGTAAAAAAATATGATTGCTGTTGTATATAATATCATGAAGTAAAATATGACAATGTTAAGAGCTACCAAAATAAACAACAACAAAAATCACGTGACTCAATGCATACAGAAAATGATAGACTAATAACGTTCGACGACAAGTAACATACAAAATATCCGATGTGAAATTTTTCATGCTTTTTATGAAATAATGCATCAAGACCTTTCTCGCGATAGCCTAATAATTACGGCATTTTTCTTCAAACCCAAGGGTTTTCGCCTCTGTTGGTTCGACCCCGGTCAACCACAAACGAGAAAACCTTTGCCTTGTTGTAGGATGTTGTACTGGTTGGCTCGGTGCCAGTTTAAATGAACGGAGTTGTCTGCGATGCTTATCCGCGACATTGTGGGCGAGTGACCAGTCTAAATGTTGTCATAACTGTGCACTAGTGCAATAAATATTAGAAACACTTCCGAACTCACGTAACACACGAAATTGCCGTGGCGTAGATAGAAACCAATTAAAACCCAGACAAAAAATTGAAGCGCCAAAAACGCTTCAAGTCTACAAGGTCCGGAAGAATTCTCCCCCCCCCCCCACCACCCCCACTTCCCCAAAAAATTGAAAAAAGACGTTAAATGAAGCATTCTGGCGACACCTGAACCTGATATTTGGTAAGACCGTTTAAATAATCAAAAGTTGTACTTCTAAGGACAAAATATAATTTTATATTTTCAGTATAAATTATTTTTATCCTTTTCTATTTTCTTCGTGTTTCTGTAAAAAAATTAAAATAATACTAATACGATCTGATTGTTACCGAGGCAGTTGCCTTGGTTGCCCCCTGATTAAGCTACGCCCCTGAATTGTAATATGACTAATTCTCGTGATAAAAAGTGGGTTATACGAGTTGCTGAAACATTGCTGATCAGATGTAAATCAACATTCAGCCAATTAACCGACTTTCTCGTTAAAATAAGCAGTTTTGCAAGAATATAGACTATCACTTACTTCATGTATAGTGGTACTTTGGATGAGACCCTAAAAGCCGATTCCCTGTCTCACGGCCGGCATAGAACATTAAAGTACCGTCCCTGCCCATTGCTATAAGCGCACTGCAAAGGTAAATATTTCTGCCACTTCACCTAAAGCTTGTGACATCTCGATATAAGTGAAATATTCTTGACTGGGACGTAAATCTTTTGAATACACTTTCTTGAAATATTTATGAAATGTTTACAAACCTGGCTCCATTTCCACGTACTGTAGTTCACACACTTTACTGATTTGGTCAACTCGTGTCAAATCTGCCCCAGTCTGACCACCGACCATTAAATGCTCAATTCTGCCACATTTATGAGAACCACGTAGTATCTATACATATAAAAGTTTTTAGCAGTACATAATTTAGTCTGAATTTCATATAATCTTAACACACTTTATGACTAACGTGTACACGTGTAAAGGGTCAGAAAAATTTCTAGGGCGGCAAAGTGGCCTAAAGCGCAAGTTTAAGGACCACAATGTTTCTTTGCGCCAAGGTTCGAATCCCGCTCGAACAAATCCTGGTGTGAGTAAGTTTGTCATTTTGATTGTCGAAGGTTGGTAGTGTCCGGGTACTCCGGTTTTCTCCAACAAAAAAAAAAACTGTCTCGATTTAGGCGAAAATAGTCTTAACTGGGTCGTAAACCAACACCATTACTCCACTGCATAAAGTGATATCAGAGAGTAGTATATCGTTTAAGAAATAGTAAAATACCTGCAGACAAGCATTTTCTTTATGGCATTTGTCTATCGCTATGAATACTGTCATCATGTCAGGAAACAAACACCCGTTTAAATACCAATATCTGAAACAAAAGTTTAATATGCTAGTACTTTGTGATGAAATTAAATGCTGTTGTTGTTTAACGTCACATCAGCAATTTGCATTACCAAAGCTCTGTGCGACAAAAGCAATGTTTTAAACTCTGTGGAATAATCTAAGAACAATTTTAATGTAGGAGTGTATGGTTGTAGGTCTGTCTTATTGTCTTACTCCAGCGCACACTCAGTCCAGCAACTTTTTGAAAAGGTGCCGAGTCCCCGAGTCAGTGTGCCGCACAACACTCATCCAGTACACTTTCTTGGCACCTGGTAAACTAGTCGATACTTAATCCCCCTAATGTCGAGCGCCAGGCGAGTCGATACTTTATCCCCCTAATGTCGAGCGCCAGGCGTGAAAGCAATATTTAAAATTTTCATGTATGACTTGGTCGGGGTTCAAACCCACGACCTTCCACTCACGAGGCAGACGCTTTACCACTAAGCCACTGAGAAGGTTGTGTGAAGAAGTAAGTTAATCTTTTTAGTGTGAATCAAGGAAGCGAATTGTTCGTACAACCATCTTTGTGCAGCACATTAAAGTGCTTATTCTCAAAATCGCAAAAATGTCTTAAAGTAATACTTGGCGCGTCACTATCATCAGGTCAGGGGCCGAATCTGTAAATCATCTTTTTTGTAGTACTAATTTTTTTGCGATACTTAACATGAAATCCTGAAATATATATAAGTCCTTAAAATATGAAACACAAGTCACTGGATCATGTATTGAATTTTTTAAATTTCATTTTTTATATTATTATTATCATATTTTTTTTATTATTATATTGATGATGATGATAATTATTATTATTATTATTATTTTTGTTTCTAGCTGTTAATATCTTTGATGAATAAATGAATATGATTATTATTATTATTTATTTATTTATTCATTTGTTTGTTTATTTATTTTTTCTTTTTTTGTCGCAAAAAATAGTTATTGCTTTCGTTTTGACCAACCAGATGGACTATTCAGTCACATAGAATATTTTTAGCCATTTGGTTTAAGTTATGGCGGGGAAGTGTCTTATCTTGTTGGTATACACATTTTTAACCTACCCATAATCCTGATGCCAAACGTGTTTCCCGCCTTTTTTGGCAGCTTTCATCATAAGTTTGGTATGATAGTGATAAACCTCTCCACCTAGAAGCTGAAATGAAAAAGAAAAAAAATCTCATAAAATGCATTTACGGTCTAATTAAACCTAAAAGGTACAAAAAGCAAAAAAAAAAAAAAAAAAATTATAATAATAATAATATATAAAAATAATAATAATAAGATAAATAAATAAAATTTTTTAAAAATTTAAAAAATCAAACGAGCTGAGTAAAGAAATGGTGTCTTACATCAAGTTAATACTGTAGGGACCGAAATGAGTGAGTGGTTAATACTGTAGGGTCAGAAATAAGTAAGTGGTTAATACTGTAGGGTCAGAAATAGGTAAGTGGTTAATACTGTAGGGGCAGAAATGGGTGAGTGGTTAATACTGTAGGGACAGAAATGGGTAAGTGGTTAATACTGAAGGGGCAGAAATGGGTGAGTGGTTAATACTGTAGGGACAGAAATGGGTAAGTGGTTAATACTGAAGGGGCAGAAATGGGTGAGTGGTTAATACTGAAGGGGCAGAAATGAGTGAGTGGTTAATACTGTAGGGACAGAAATGGGTAAGTGGTTAATACTGAAGGGGCAGAAATGGGTAAGTGGTTAATACTGAAGGGGCAGAAATGGGTGAGTGGTTAATACTGTAGGGACAGAATGGGTAAGTGGTTAATACTGAAGGGGCAGAACATGGGTAAGTGGTTAATACTGAAGGGCAGAAAGAATGGGTGAGTGGTTAATACTGTAGGGACCGACTAGGTAAGTGGTTAATACTGTAGGGACATAAATGGGTAAGTGGGTTAATACTGAAGGGACAGAAATGGGTGGTGGTTAATACTGTAGGGACAGAAAGGGGTAAGTGGTTAATACTGAAGGGGCAGAAATGGGTGAGTGGTTAATACTGTAGGGACAGAAATGGGTAAGTGGTAATACTGAAGGGGGCAGAAATGGGTAAGTGGTTAATACTGAAGGGGCAGAAAATGGGTGAGTGGTTAATACTGTAGGGACAGAAATGGGTAAGTGGTTAATACTGAAGGGGCAGAAATGGGTGGTGGTGTAATACTGTAGGGACAGAAATGGGTAAGTGGTTAATACTGAAGGGGCAGAAATGGGTAAGTGGTTAATACTGTAGGGACAGAAATGGGTAAGTGGTTAATACTGAAGGGGCAGAAATGGTGAGTGGTTAATACTGTAGGGACAGAAATGGGTAAGTGGTTAATACTGAAGGGGAGCAGAAATGGGTAAGTGGTTAATACTGTAGGGGCAGAAAGGTGAGTGGTTAATACTGTAGGGACAGAAATGGTAAGTGGTTAATACTGAAGGGCAGAAATGGGTAAGTGGTTAATACTGAAGGGGCAGAAATGGGTGAGTGGTTAATACTGTAGGGACAGAATGGGTAGTGGTTAATACTGTAGGGACAGAAATGGGTAAGTGGTTAATACTGAAGGGACAGAAATGGGTAAGTGGTTAATACTGAAGGGGCAGAAATGGGTGAGTGGTTATACTGTAGGGACCAGAAATGGTAAGTGGTTAATACTGAAGGGGCAGAAATGGGTAAGTGGTTAATACTGAAGGGCAGAAATGGTGAGTGGTTAATACTGTAGGGACAGAAATGGGTAAGTGGTTAATACTGAAGGGGCAGAAATGGGTGAGTGGTTAATACTGTAGGGACAGAAATGGGTAAGTGGTTAATACTGTAGGGACAGAATGGGTAAGTGGTTAATACTGAAGGGGCAGAAATGGTAGTGGTTAATACTGTAGGGACAGAAATGGGTAAGTGGTTAATACTGAAGGGGCAGAAATGGGTAAGTGGTTAATACTGAAGGGCAGAAATGGGTGAGTGGTTAATACTGTAGGGCAGATATGGTAAGTGGTTATACTGAAGGGCAGAAATGGGTAATGGTTAATACTGAAGGGGCAGAAATGGTGAGTGGTTAATACTGTAGGGACAGAATGGTAAGTGGTTTAATACTGTAGGGACAGAATGGGTAAGTGGTTAATACTGAGGGCAGAAATGGTGAGTGGTTAATACTTGTAGGGACAGAAATGGGTAAGTGGTTAATACTGAAGGGGCAGAAATGGGTAAGTGGTTAATACTGTAGGGGCAGAAACGGGTAAGTGGTTAATACTGCAGGGCAGAAATGGGTAAGTGGTTAATACTGTAGGGGCAGAAATAGGTAAGTGGTTAATACTGAAGGGACAGAAATGGGTAAGTGGTTAATACTGTAGGGGCAAAAATGGGTGAGTGGTTAATACTGAAGGGACAGAATGGGTAAGTGGTTGATACTGAAGGGGCAGAAATGGGTGAGTGGTTAATACTGTAGGGACAGAAATGGGTAAGTGGTTAATACTGAAGGGGCAGAAAATGGGTAAGTGGTTAATACTGAAGGGGCAGAAATGGGTGAGTGGTTAATACTGTAGGGACAGATATGGGTAAGTGGTTAATACTGAAGGGGCAGAAATGGGGTAAGTGGTTAATACTGAAGGGGCAGAAATGGGTGAGTGGTTAATACTGTAGGGACAGAAATAGGTAAGTGGTTAATACTGTAGGGACAGAAATGGGTAAGTGGTTAATACTGAAGGGGCAGAAATGGGTGGAGTGGTTAATACTGTAGGGACAGAAATGGGTAAGTGGTTAATACTGAAGGGGCAGAAATGGGTAAGTGGTTACTACTGTAGGGGCAGGAAACGGGTAAGTGGTTCATACTGCAGGGGCAGAAATGGGTAAGTGGTTAATACTGTAGGGGCCAGAAATAGGTAAGTGGTTATACTGTAGGGACCCGAAATGGGTAAGGGTAATACTGTAGGGGCAAAATGGGTGACGTGTTAATACTGTAGGACAGAAATGGGTAAGTGGTTACTACTGTAGGGGCAGAAATGGGTGAGTGGTTTAATACTGTAGGGACAGAACTTGGTAAGTGGTTAATACTGTAGGGGCAAGGAACTGGGTAAGTGGGTTAATACTGTAGGGACAGAATGGGTAAGTGGTTAAATACTGTAGGGGCAGAACTGAGTGAGTGGTTAATACTGTTGGGGAAGAAATGGGTAAGTGGTTAATACTGTAGGGGCAGAAATAGGAAATGGGTAAGTGGATACTGTAGGGACCAAAATGGGTAAGTGGTTACTTACTGTAGGGACCAAAATGCGTGAGTAGTTAATACTGTAGGGACCAAAATGGGTAAGTGGTTAATACTGTAGGGACCAAAATGCGTGAGTAGTTAATACTGTAGGGACCAAAATGGGAAATGGGTGAGTAGTTAATACTGTAGGGACCAAATGGGTGAGTAGTTAATACTGTAGGGACCAAAATGGGTGAGTGGTTAATACTGTAGGGACCAAATTGGGTGAGTAGTTAATACTGTAGGGACCAAATTGGGTGAGTGGTTAATACTGTAGGGACCAAATTGGGTAAGTGGTTAATACTGTAGGGACCAAAATGGGTAAGTGGTTAATACTGTAGGGACCAAAATAGGTGAGTGGTAAGGACGTTAGCTTTCAAACTGATGTCGCCTCACCGTTATGGGTTCGATCCCGATCGATCGCAAGTGAGAAAGAGTTTTTTGGTTGCTGGCTGGCTCCTTACCAGTATAATTGACTGGGTGCTTCTCTGCACCACTGACTAGTGTACTAATAATCTTAAAGTTATCATAAATGTCCAATAGTACATGCCTGAATTAAGATTAATCCTTGAGAAAAATAAAAATTGTGACGTCACAAATAGCTGACACCATTACGGAAAAACGAAATGGATTTATGATAAATAATAAAGATGGTTATCACAGAAATAACTTTATATAAATAAGTCATCCACAACTTACATGTTCACATGTATTGACTATTTTCTCACACCTGGCAACCATACCCGTGACATCATTTCCTGGATGATTCCATAAAGATAACTGAGCATCTTTACCAGTGTCGTCTGCAACCTGAAACAAAAAGAAAACATTCCAAATTAATAAGAAAGCATCGTCACCTATGTCGTCTGCAACCGAAAATAAAACGTTGCACATTCAATAATGCTGTCTGAGCATCTTTACCAGTCGTCCACAACCAAAAACAAAAAGTCATCCAATCTTAAGTATACGTTTCTGTGTCGTCTGCAAACAAGCTTATTTATAGATGGTCATCTTTACGTCGTCTGCAACCTAAAAGAATAAGTCTGTCGTTCCAAAGCATCCGTTTCTGTGTCGTCTGCAACCGAAAACATCAAATTTATCATTTCCCAATTGTACCACCACACCTCAAGTTTCATTTACTTGACAACTTGTACTTCATCTTACCATGTTTCAGTCTAAAGTGTTTGTAACCGTTGTAAATTGCCTGCTTTCCACTTCATCTATGCAGGTTCCATTTTCCTGAATATCAAAATAGTACATGGTCGTCATTGTAAAATGCACAAACACCAATTCAGCAATGCTTTTTGTACTTGTTTTAGGTTTAATTCGATTCTTTTCCCATTGTTGTCAGAAACAGTTTCATTCATACGAAAAAATACTTACACAAATAAATAAATAAATAAATAAATAAATAAATAAATAAATAAATTTGAAAATAAATAAAATATTACCAACGACGTAAGGGTCATTGTCCAAAAATAAAGATATCATAGCCGAATTATTTTAGCCTTTGACGGAGTCTGGTTCGATGGTTTATACATACCCCAAAAGCATTCGATAGAATCGTGCTGTTATCTTCAATGGCTTTTTTGATATTGGTCAATTCTTCGTCATCTAAAAAGTTTCTTAGAATAGAAAAAAAAAGAATGTTCTTGCAACTGTTTTTACTTTTAAAACACACCATAAAACTAAATAATTATTTGCGTGTCACAATTGGTTTGGTTGCTATGACGCTGTTTGGGTATCGCATTTGCTATAGTATTATCATATTTGGGTATGTCATAATTTAAAACAACTCTGTTGTCATGTTAGACAATTTGAGTAGGTCAGTTGCTGTGTCGACACTATACTTGTATTTTAGTAAGTTACTAAATGAACTTCAAGTAGCTCAGTTGCCATGGCAATATCTAAGTATCTCAATTGCTGGGTGATACTATTTTTTGATATCTCAGTGCAATGTTACTATTTTAGTAGCTAAGTTTTTACGTTATACTATAAGTTTACGCGGTACTATAAAAATATCCGAAAACTAGCTTAAAAGAAAAACAACAAACAGTAGAAAATTCGAAATACAAATACATCAGTGACGACAGTACTACCGTTCCAGTATTTTTATGTCGTCATAGCAACATTAGAACACAAGATCTACAAGGCGCAAACAATCATAATCTTAGAACCGTCAGCTGATACAGCAATACTGTGTTCGCATCGAGAGCGGGAGGTAGTTGGTTCGAACCCCGGACAGGTCATACATTATAATTTAAAATATGATACACTTAGGACTGCAAAACAGTTCCAGAATTTTTTTTATATCGCCAACACTAAATAAAAAACACAAGTTCTACCATGCAGAACCAATCGTAGGAGTCTGATATATTAGAAAGGGCTGTTGTCCTACCTAACCATGATGAAACCATTTTCGTTGAAGTCACGCTTCATTTGTTCGGTCAGTTTATAACCCCCTTCTTTATACTGATACTCTAAAATAGATAAAAATTATTTATTCAAAACTGATTCAAAATAATAAAATAGCGGTCGGATCTTCGTGTATTGAATTTGGTCTCCCTTGACAACCTAATTGAATAAAATCATATTTTTACCATTAATCACGCATTTCAACCATCCGATTGGTCACGTGACCTGCGGGAATTTTCGATTTCCGGTACAAAAACATCCTGCGAAAGGAAGCTATACCGGGAATACTCGATACAAAGTTTTCCATACCGTTCCGTTCTTATATTAAAAACTGAAAATGATCACGTGGTATACTGGCGAATTTCATTATTATTTGTGTTTTATTTCATTTCTTGAATGTAAATGATGTATTTCATTTTACAACACGCTAGGGGTTCGACCAATAGTGAGGAAGGGGTTCCATGTCACATGATACCGCTTTTACTAGTTGCAATCGATTGAGTTGGTCGTGGTGTTAATCTTCGAATTTTTGGTTGCAGAAACAGTTTCACTCACTTACACATCACAAAACTCGTTTATTTATGATCATGAGTTAGTTAACTTGCCTTTTTAAGAAAATTTGCAACATCCGTTGAGATGTCGAGAATCAGTATTCCGTAAACATACCAAAAACAAACATACTAGTCCATGTTCAAATCACAATTCCAAAAGCAAAGTCAAAACTTTGATAACTAGCTAATTGTTATAAACAGGTAATCTTCCACCAGGGAAGTGGGGCCAGGTGCTCCGGAAGGTTAAGTACATCCTGTATAGCCAGTTACACCAGCCACATGTGAAATTGAAGACGAAAGGAACATGGAACCACAGGACATCAAATACATCCAAATCTCAATTAATTTACAATATGTATGTTATAAATTATAATGATAAGGTAACTTACCTGCCGACGTCATTTTGGTGGCTGAGTTAATGAGTTAACCTGTCTGGAAATTAAAAAAAAAGTAATTTGCAACTAGAAGATCTGGTACTTGTCAACAGACAATGCTACTAAGAACAATACGGGACGTGACAGCAGGTAACGCTACTAAGAACACGACACGTATACCTGACAGCAGGCAATTCTACTCAGAACACGACACGTATACCCGGACAGCAGGTGATTCTACTAAGAGAACGACACGAATACCTGACAGCAGGCGATTCTACTAAGAACACCACATGTTCTCGACAGCAGGTAAATCTTCTAAGAACACATATAGACTAACAGCAGGCATTCTACTGACAACACTATATGTGTTTGGCAACAGGTAACAGCTACCAAGAACACGACAACTACAATAACATGTTTTCGATAGCAGGCAATGTACATAGAAATCGACACAATAACAAAACGTGCTTGGCAGTAGTGAGTTGTATAATAAAAACGGCATAATACACATGTACTTGACAGCGGCAGGAAATTGTACAAGAAATGGCTTAATAAAGCAGGCAGCAGCAACACAAGAACACAACGAACACAAAAGCTATTAAATTTCAGTGAAATTGAGTCGAGTGGAGTAATGGAGTTTAACGTCCCAGTCAAGAATGTTTCACTTATATCGATACGTCGCCAGCTATAGGCAAAAGTGCAGAAATTTTGCCTGTGCGTTGCGCTGATGGCATTTTACAGCAGGGTTTTTATCGTGCCATGCCTTCCGTGGCAAGGGACCTCGTCTATTTTAAGTTCCTAACCGAAAGAACCGTGACTTTCATTTCGTAATGCCGAGTGCTTGGCAAAAGAACAGTCACTACCTAACTTTCGAGTCTTGAGCCAGACCCAGTCGGGGTTCGAACTCACAACCTCCCACTTCCGGAGTCTTAACTTCAGTGAATGAACGCATATTAGTCTTAAGAATAGTATTTACTAGTAAATTACTACTTCTGGATTTGAACCTTTCCGGTATCAAAACAGCGTTTTAATTATGATAAATAACAGATATATATACAAGTCATTTGTAACTCATTTTCTTCAGTATTTCATCTAAAACTGTAGCTTAGTTCAATCTCGCATATAATTCCGCCCTTCATAGCTCGCTAAAAGTAATAAAAGGCAATGATTTATCATAATTAAACGTCTATATCACTTGTGTGTACTTTAGCCTTACGAGATAACAGACGACGATTTCTGTATGGTACAAATTAACCTCAGAAGAGTTATTTATCGACCGAAAATAGATTTTTAAAAAAGGTCCACGGTGGCCGAGTTGTCTGACCCAAGACTTGAAAGTGGGTAGTGACTGTTCTTTCGCCAAGCACTCAGTATTACGAAATGAAAGTCACTGTTCTTTCGGATGGGAACTTAAAATAAACGAGGACCCGTGTCACGATAAAGCACCCTGCTGTATAATGCCATCAGCGCAACGCATAGGCAATTTCTGTACTTTCGCCTATAGCTGGCGACGTCTCGATTAAGTGAAATATTTTTGACTGAGACATTAAACACCATTATTGGGTAATTTCTTTTTCAATATTAAATTTACCTTTTTTAATTTTGACACTTATTTTTCAGGTGTATTTATTTTTTTCCAACATTATGAGCATTATTTATTATAGTTTATCATAAATTATCGTAAGGGTCAAATGAAACTTGTCACACTGTGAAACGTATGAAGTTTTATCAGAAACAGTGTAAAATTATTTGTATGTACATGTACGTGCTTTCTGTCACTTATTTTCCTCGTCAGATGGCATTCGTTGTCGTTCGTTATTATATCTAGGGATTCAATTGTCGTTTCCAAACACAGAAATGCCACAGCTTATAATATCGGAGATGCTACAAAAATAGAACTTTGACCTATTTAGGTAATTTACTGTACAAAACAAATAATAAAGAGGTCATTTAAAACTAAACAATGCACGAAATCGAGGTACACATTTAGTACGTAGAAATGATTAAATGATGCAATTATGTTTATTTATTTATTTTTTTTTATTTTCATTATATTATTATTATTATTATTTTTTTTTTTATTTTATATTTTATTTTATTTTTTTTAAATAGGGACAATCGTTTTGTGTTCAGAGACAATAAACTAATTGCACGCATGCGTGACTAAAACACCACACTACTCATTTACTTGTGTAGATTAAAATTGTAGAAAATTGCGGAAACGTTGTGGGCATGTATCAAATATTATATATCTGATCATGATGTACATACTTACATTGTTATGTACTTACCGACATCAATCTAATCTGCAATGAAGATAAAGTAAACTCTAAATAGGATCGGAACGGGGTGGAATGGAGTAATGGTGTTTTACGCCCCAGTCAAGATTCTTTCACTTATTTCGAGGCGGTCAGTTTTGGGATGGTGGAGGACATCGGAGTTCCCGGAGAAACCCACCGACCTTTGACAAGCGAACTGTCAAATTTTCTCACCTTAGGATCTGTAGGATTCGAACCCAGGCCGTGAGAGGCGCTTATCCGTAAGCGCGCGCTTTAGACCACTCGTCCACCGAGCCCCGGATCGGAACAGAGATATATTTTCTAAGTCATATGATTTATAAGGCCTTACTTGAAGTTTGGTCTAAAGAACACGATTACGGATAAACGCATCTCATCGCCTAGGGTCATATTCTACTCAGGGCAAATACTGGTGTGAGAAAAAAATGACAAATGGAAGAACAACTTTTTGAAAAAGGTCTGCAAACTCAGTAAATTTTTAATTTTACTTAAAGCTGAAAATGTTCCCCACATTTTTCTACGTAAAAGTCATGACATAAATTATCGAGGGTTCCGAAAAAATGCATAATTCCATATATTACCTTTTACTTTTTCGTTTCCTGAAAATCGACATTTAGATTTTTTTCAAATTCAAAACTAGTTATTTAGTTTCAAGCTCACAAAAGATGTTGCATGCTCACGTGAAAGTTATAACATGCTCAGGCTAAAGCTATTGCATGCTAACGTTACTTTTATCTCGTGTTCATGAAACATGAAAGCCATCGGAAGCTTATGTGAAATTTATTTCATGCTCGCGAATAAGCTATTGGGCGCTAACATGATTTCTATTGGCTGCTGACGTGAAATTTATTGGGTACTAACGTGAAATTTATTGCGTACTCACGTGAAATTGATTGCGTTCTCGTGTAAAAGGTATCACTTGCTCACGCAAAAGCTTTTGCATAATTTTAAACGTTAAATTTATTTCGTGTTCACATGATCACATAAAAGCTGTTTCTTGTTCACATGAAAATAACATGCAGTATCGTTTGCGTGAGCAAATGTTACCTTTCACTTTTAATGCAAAAGCATGCAATTACTGTCAAGTTTTCATGCGATAGCTTTCGCATGACCTTGCAATAAATTTTACGTCAACACGCGATATCAAAATATTTTTCATGTCAACTCTGTGTTGCCGTAGCCATCAAAATTTCGAAAAGCTATGCTATACAGTATTATGCCATGTTATATCATGCGAAGAAAAAGCTAATTTAATCATTGTTAAAATCCACCCATATGGTGTGTATTTTATTAAACCTTTATCGATGAGTTTAAAATTTGTTCGTGTAAAGAAAACTAAATCATTTCTTACGTAATTCTTAACAAAATATTCAGTGAATATGTTTTTTATGAGAAACATGCGTCGAGTATTTTAATTTCTTCCTTAATATAACTGTCTATCACAAATGGAGCGAGACTGCACGAATCACCTGGATACGGTTTACCATTTTCCCGGATTTTCCCAACTGAGTTCCAATTTTCCAAATGTTCGGATAACAACACTATATTTGTGTTAATACTTATTTCCACATTGTATTAGAGGACTTGGCAACTTGTGTTACACATGTTCTAATAATAATTTTATTATACATAAAGTGCATACCAGGTAAGTTTTATGAATGCAGGTTTATTGTTAGGTGAAGTAAATCTTTATTTAATTTATTTATGGTTGAAAAATAACTCTGCAGGAGTTATGGGCCGACAAGAGTGTGCTATAATCAGGCCCTATCATAAGGAAGTAAAGAGGATTCATGTTTTTATCCACGTTCAACAATTTTTTTTACTGATAAACTTGTATCTAGGTGGATTATTGGATAGTGGAGATCACCGAGTTTCAAAGTCTTCCAACGACGGAAAATAAAATTGTTTGAGCTTACAAGTGACCACCTCCCATTGACGGATGTACACGTTACTTAGACGAAAAGTACCGATAAAATTGGCCGTTTCAAAAACAAAATCATTGAAATACATTTCATTGCATTGTATTTCTGTGTGCTGTTGTGTGGAGTGGAGTAGATAAATGGGCTTGAAAGTCCGAGTCAAGATTTTCCCATTTCTGTCGAGACGGTAAGTTCTGAAATGGTGGTGGTGCGTGTGTGTGTGGTGTGTGTGTGTGTGTGTGTGTGTGTGTGTGTGTGTGTGTGTGTGAGGGGGTGTAGTACCACCGACCTTCGTCAGTGAACTGTTGAACTTGCTCATCTGCCCGAGTTGACACTGAGGGTTGTGAGTTTAGAAATTGGGCCTCTTGGGCCCTTTACCGTTAAATGATTAAAATAAAATAATAAATTAAAGTTGGCTGCTTGGTTTTGCGTTGCTTTACGTCATATCAACTATTTTCGCCATTTACAACATTTTACTGTTTGAGAATTAATATAAAAGTAATAATAGTTATGAAAGTTCTTGTGTGTAAATCCTTTCTCTCTTGCGGTCAACCGGGGTCGAATTCCCAGCGGGAAGTTGCCTTTATGGGCTTGAAGGCTAACTCCTTAAACACTCGGCAACCGCGGACAGACATACTTTTATATGCTCTTATGTTATTTGTGCATTTCTTAATACACTTACTTCCTGCCATATTTAAAACGATTCGACAAAAGTAATGGAAAAACTTTAGCTTTTATTATATTGAAACATGAGTGAAACATACAAGGTATTTCCTGTTATGTCGGAAGTAAGATAAATATGTCTTTAATCAAACCACATCGCCTTGGTGGCTCAAAGGTAGGGCGTCCTCCTCTAGAGGGGGAGGACGCGTGTTCGAATCCCGCACGGGTCACACATACTGGTAAGCTAGCATCTTACCGAAAAGTGGCCCTGAGTGTGCTAGTACATGACAAACAATCGACAAACCAAACGATCGACATTAAGAGAATAGAGTATGGAATGGTTCACCCGGTGTCATGATAATTGGCTGGGATAGTGACATGTTTGTCTGCGGTATACTGGTAAGCTAGCATCTTACCGAAAAGTGGCCCTGAGTGTGCTAGTACATGACAAACCATCGACAAACCAAACGATCGACATTAAGAGAATAGAGTATGGAATGGTTCACCCGGTGCCAAGATAATTGGCTGGGATAGTGGCATGTTTGTCTGCAGTATACTGGTAAGCTAGCATCTTACCGAAAAGTGGCCCTGAGTGTGCTAGTACATGACAAACAATCGACAAACCAAACGATCGACATTAAGAGAATAGAGTATGGAATGGTTCACCCGGTGCCATGACAATTGGCTGGGATAAGTGGCATGTTTGTCTGCGGTATACTGGTAAGCTGGCACCTCACCGAAAAGTCGCCCTGAGTGTGCTAGTTCATGACAAACCATACCACACACGCGCACATCAGACGCATGCATGAACTTGTTCTTAGATTAATCCATAGAGATTAATAACCTTGCTTTCGTGGCGATAAGTTGCTGATGCGACGTTAAACAACATTACAACCAACGACACCAAATTAAGTCAAACCAGGTTTTGATTGACAGGACTCAGTCTAAGGTACCCACGGACTGTTAGCGTTGTAGAAAATTAACTACCGACCACGGTGTGTATATTTGGCCCACAATGCGTATCTATGGCCCACTTTTACATAGAGGACGTATCATAATTATGTTCTAAATAAACGTCTGATTAGGATGAACATAACTTGCTGCAAAAACAAATCTAAATTACACATTGATTTATAGCTCTGGCCCCTGGTTTCACAATTGTTCCCTCACTAAGATTTTCCTTAACTTAAATCTGACAAATTTGAAACCTTAATAATTTTGTTTATTGTTGAGATAAGATATAAAGAAAAATAAATGTGTTATTTCAAAGATCACTTTAAGCTTGTAACATCTGTATTTTGTTTTATATTTAACTCAGAAAAAAAATTGCTAAAATTTGCTCAATCTAGGTTAAGGAAAATCTTAGTTCAGAAATGATTGTGAAACCGGGGCCTGATCCACGGTGTGTATTTATAGCACATAGTGGTTATTTATAAACAAATTGTCTTTTAGAGTGCAGGACCGTTGAAGACCATCAAACAGTTATATGACCGCTTTACTAAACATTAACTTCATTGTCCGTCCAAAGTTGGGAAATTTATCAATATGATTCCAATAATTACTGTCTGATTCACGTCTGCCGTAGCACTAGTTTTTCAAGGTTTTAGAAGAGATATCAAAAAATTTTGTAGCATGCCACATACCGTTATGACGTATGCATTTTGTCGTAATTAACTGACACCAAACTAAATGCCATCTTAGCTGGAGTATAAAATGCAGAGCTTTTTAAAATCCTTACGGGGATTTAATATGGGAAAACACACAAACGCTCATTCCGGAAATACATCGCTGAAAAATCATGCGGGTTAAGAAAATACAATTGCGCATGACCGACTTTCCCATTTTCTCTGGCAAGGTAATATCGTCTGCGACTTGACAGCAAAAGGAATATAAACTGTAGGTCTAACAACAGCGATCGTACCTACAGCTGAATGAAATGTTCCAGAATTGTCTACCCTAACCCGCATGATTATTACAGCGATGTATTTCCGGAATGAGTGTTTGTGTGTTTTCCCATATTAAATCCCCGTAAGGATTTTAAAAAGCTCTGCATTTTATACTCCAGCTAAGATGGCATTTAGTTTGGTGTCAGTTAATTACGACAAAATGCATACGTCATAACGGTATGTGGCATTCTACAAAATTTTTTGATATCTCTTCTAAAACCTTAAAAAACTAGTGCTACGGCAGACGTGAATCAGACAGTAAGTGTTTTTCTTTTCTTTTTTGTCTATAAAATAATTATTTTGGGGTTCTCTTAGTAGCACACATAAACCTGCTTCGAGATCAGAAGGTCATGGGTTCGAAACCCCACCAGATCTTACATTATAACTTAAAATTTAAAGTTTTGAATACTCATCTGGCGCCCCGAATTTAAATGACAGAGTAAAGACTAGCTCATTCGGTGTCATGATAATGTGAAACTCGAGGATATACTGATTCGATGGGTTTGCACGTTGAAGCCGTCCTGAAGTGTCCGTCCGTCCTGGTAATATACAAAGTAGACCACAACGCACACTCGCACATCTCGGACATACACGAACTTGTTTTTAGATAAATCCTCATGGATAGTCTAGACTAGTTTAAAAATTGCTGATGCGATGTTAAACAACAATAATCAACCAACCAAGCAAATACAATGTTTTAGTATCAAACTTCCTTCTTTCATTTAGCTGTATTAGGTTATTCTGTTACACAAAATTTTTAACGTAACATTTATCTGAATTTCTATTCTTTTTTAGGCTTAATTTGTTTGGACAAACATGATTGAAGACGGCGAAAAACAAATAACACTGTCTGAAATTTACCAACAAGCGATAACAAAGGCACTTGAAACAAATTACCGACTGCCAGAAGATTTGATTGACATAATACATGAAGAAATTGTACAAGAAATTTCAACAAAATGTCTTCATGAAAACAAATGTATAAGAAAGATTGCCTCAAACATTGGTTTGGAGCATCAAGTAGCGCCAATTCTAAAAGCCGCCAAAGAGGCCAACTCCAAAAGGAAATTTTCTTTTAATCTCCCAAAATCAAAAGGGCTTTATGAAGAGATGAAGTTTCCTATACAAAACTATAAAATTTTGGAAGGAATAGATACCTTGTCCGTAAAGTCTAAAATAAGACGCTGGCTAGAAGATTTCGGCACCGAAAATGACAAGTTTACAATGGGATTCTATGGAAATTATACAGAAGTCGGAAACCTGCTGGACAAAGTTGATCAGGAACTTAACATCGAAAATCAGCTTCCGGAGATTTTGAAACACAGTAAGACGTCTCAGGATCTCGATGAAATATCTAAGGCTTACCATTATTTCAAAGTCGAGCCAATCAAAATGAAATGTTTTCTACATGATCCAAGTGATGTCGTTCTAGACGAAAACGCCGATCTGCAATCGTACACTTTATCCTATTGTGACGTCACGTTTAAGTTCCCTCTATGTAGACCACCCAACATCAGCGTCACAGCAGAGGCAGATATTGAATACGATGTAACTAAGGGCGTGTTTCACCGTAGACTGGCACCGCATAATATACCACTTGTCATTTTGAATCCCGCCCTGGAATTTCTGAAAGATTTGACCGAGTCCCAATTGTTTGATAAAAGTATTAGTGAAACCTTTTCACATCGATTCAAAATTAAAATTGAATTGCCTGCTGACGCGGTTGCAGTAAGGGAAAAGTTGAATATCGAAGTTACACAGGAAACAGCAGAGCACTTTCTGGACATGTATTACAAATTTGAACAGTTTACAAAAGTTTTGTCTGGTCAACAAGGCGAATCTATCCAAAACTCCCAACTTGTTATTTTGTACGAGAGATTCCCGTGGATTGAATATATCATTGCTTTAAGACGTGGTGGGGTGGAAGCTGCCAATGCTCTGCTCAAGAAAAAAGCGGAGGTTTTGAGAAATCTACCAGCGGATGAAAATAATGCTCTTGGGATTGCGTTTGAAGAACTTCAAATTGCAAAAGTTATGGCAGAAGCAATTCGCCGGGATATTAAACTTGAACACATTGCAGGTGATGGTAATGGGCGTGTTGCTATTGGAAACAGAAATGTGGAAACGCCTTATTATGTTGATGCAGTTTTTCGAGACATACAAACAAATACACTATATGCAGTTCAATTCAAGTATTCTGATACAGCTAACAATCTACTTGACATGGTGGCAAGATGGCGGGTTCGACATAGTAGTCGGGTTCCAGATCCCAACCTTCCGGAACCACTTCATCTGGATAATATACAAGTTATTGGACCAAAAGACGTAATTCAGAATGAACCTAAAGGGGATATTGATCACGAAATGCATATTGGTGAATTCAGAGTTCGAGCGGACGACCGAGAGGTCATACTGAATTTTCTTAGAGAAAATACCGAACTTCTCCAAGATATTGTTAATTCTGAAGAGTGGAACAACAGAGCATTATTAATTAAAAAAAGAACAGAGTTGGAAAGAAAAATAAAAAAAGAAAACCAGCAGTTACAACACTTGAAACAGAACTTGGAAAAAGTGCGACAAAACAATAATGCCCAAGCAATCGAACAAATAGAAAACAAGATAGCAAATTTCGAGGAGTCTCTACGGAACAATCAACAGCAATTTGGCGAAGCGGAAGCGGAAGTAAAACAAATAGAAGTTAGTACAACAGCAAAGATAAAAGAGAGACTTGATCCGTCATATATCAAGAAAGTGAAAAAGCTAGTGGTTAAAGATACTGTCATGGATCTTGCTGTTCAGGCAGTTACTGACGCCATCATTACCATGGTAACAACCAGTGATCAAGAGCTTCGAAAATACTTCAAAGAGGAGATAACTGCTTGGGAATGTTCGAGGACAATTATGAAAAACACAGCCATTGCCTTTGTAAGAGGAGGCGTATCTGGGCTTGGTTTCAGTGGAATCAAAATGTTAGCACGTCTGGCTACATTTCATGGATGGAAAGTTGCTGGATTGGCATCGGCTGTCTCTGAGTTAGTGGGACCAGCTTTGATGGCAGGCATGGTTTTGTATAAACTCATAATGCCATACAGCTGTGGAAAAATAAAGAAATTACAACGGCTGAAATGGAAAAGGCTGTTGCTCGCAACGTTACGTCGTCTGCTTTAAGCTTAGGCGGTACAATCGCAGCCGGAACCTTAATCGGTGGACCAATAGGACTTCTCGTTGGAGCTGGTATTGCAATAGCTATAGCTGTTGGAGACCATTTCTTAGGCAACAAGATTTGGAGTCTTGTTTTCAAAGAAAATCCAGAGGAGGCAAAAGCCTTAGTTGTAAGAAAATACGAAAATTTGAAAGAAGATGTTTTAAAAGCTGCTTATGATCTTTTCAACCTCACAGCTTATGCAACAGATGAAGAGGTAAAGAAGGCCTATAGAGCAGCTGTCTTGAAATATCACCCAGACAAAGGTGGAGAAACGGAAAAGTTTCATGCCGTTCATGCCGCGTATCAAGTTATCAAAGAACTTAAAAAATGATTTATACAAAGATTGTTAGGGAGATGAACAATTAAGTTTTAGAATTTGACCCATTCAAGTTATTTGAACATTAAAATGTGATTGATACACAAATAATGAGAAAGAAGGATAAATTATGGGATATGACCCATTCATAAATACTTTAATAATTAGTCTACAGAAAACTATGATTAACTACGATAACTATGATTTAATATGATAACTATGGTTTACTTCGAAAACTAAGATTAACCACGATTAAACTATGACTAACTGCGATAAACTATGACTAAATACAATGAACCATGATTAACTGTGATTAACGACGATAAACTATGGTTAACTACGATTAACTACGGCAAACTACGATTAAAAGCGGTAAACGTTGATCAACTACGATTGGCAAAAATAAATTTCTATGAATGAAATTAAATGACTAAGAAATCATGAATTTTTGTGATGTCCTAATTTTTGTTGTTTTCGCTGGCATCCTAACACGGAATTTTACAAGTCAACGATACAGAATATTTAACAACTTAGTCGATTAACATTATTCACGAATATACAATTCCACGAAATTGTATTTTTCCTAGAACAACGAAAATTAAACACGACAAAAAATAAATGATTGAATAGTATTTCAACGTAAAAGTAATATTTTCACTCTTCTTAGACTATCTTGCATTTGTAAATGTCTTATTATTTGTGTTATGCTTCTCGGACAGCGTGTGTGATATAATATATAAAATGCAAATGCATTGATGTTTAAAAAGAAATTTTATATTTCTCTAAGAAAATACGAAAAAATTTGGTGCCATAAAATTTTTGTATTATTATTATTATAATAATATTATTATAATATAATATTATTATTTTTATAGGAATATTTTAAAGAATTTTTTTTTCTGATGCGTTAGAAACAATTTTTGATTTTCTGTAAGAACATTTTGACATTTTAAGGCTATTAAAAACAAGTTTTATTTTTCTTAAAGAAAATTTTTAACGATTTTTAAAGCTTTTTTGGAACGTTCTTAGAGCTTCATGCAATTTTTAAAAAATGTTTTAATTTGTTTACATTTATTATTATTATTATTATTATTATTATTATTATTAGTGTGTCTTATGATATATTAAATGTGAGTACATTGATGCCTCAAAAACAATTTTTAATTTTTATATGATAATTTTGATGATTTTTAAGCTTTTTAGGGTTTTCTTAGTGTTTCAAACTTTACTGAAAACTTTTTAAAATTCATTTATTATTTATTTACTTATTTATTCATTTATTTATTTATCTACATAGATATACCAGATTTAAGTTTAATAAGTCACAAAATTTTTAATTTGAGGGAGTTTAACGTCTAAATGAGGCCCCACGCCAATGCGCAGACCTATTGATTTTAATATTTAGTTGTGTGTCGGACGTGTTAGAGGACAGGTAAAGAGAGGAAGAGGGAGAGGCAGGCATCAGGAAGATCACCAGACGACAGTTGGCTAGAGCAGGATAGAACAGGCAGCCGTAGTGTATTCCTGGAGAGAATTTTGAGTTTTTGAGTAAAAATAAGTGGGTTGGGTTATTTGAAACCCGATAGCCGAAATTGGGACTGTTATAAAAAGTGTCTAAAAGGGAAAAAGAATTTAAGGTGATGGGCCCTATGCCGGCTTAAACGCCTGCTCTGTATACGTTAAACATATGGGATCTTTATCGTGCCCTGTCAGGCGGAGTGGTATACGGGACCTACGGCCTAGCGTCTTATCCAAGAGACGCAAGTTTATTTAGTGAAAAAAGTGAGTTGTTTTTACTTGAATTATTTTAATGGAAGGTTCAACAGATAATAAATTATTGTGGAATTGTTATTATTATTATTATTATTATTATTATTATTATTATACTTTTATTTTTTGTATTGTGGTGCCCCATCTTTCGTTGTATTCGTAAACATTCTGGTCCACAAATTTAGATGTCGACATATTACGGTCTTACTTTGAATGGTAGATACAAACCACGAAAAATAAATTATTCCTCCATATTGTAATTTCAACTTATTTGTAGCTATAGTTTGTTTGATTTTCAATAGAGTTAATAATAAATTAAGAATATTTTTTATAAATATTTGTTTTCTTATTTTTTTTCTGGAGAACACAGACTTGTACACCCGAGTTGTTTTTTATTTCAAGGTTTCATCATATTTTTCTAAATCGGCGTATTTCTGGATCGATTGTTGGGCATAGTCAGATAGGAAAGCTAAGGGTTCTCATATAATACAATTACCACACCATTGAACGTTAACTACAGTGGCCGTTCAGTGGATCCGGAACATATACATGTGCAGGGTTTTTTTTTAATGTTTCAACAAATATTAGGCTTACATTTTTACTTGTATGTGTATATTTCTGGATCACTGGTTGCTTAAAAAACTAGAAAATTTAGAATTCTCAAATAGTGCATATTACCACACCACTAGACTTTAACTACAGTGGTCGTTCAATGTTAGGAGTTTTAAATACAAACATATTTTTTTAGCTGTTTCCGTCATTGATCTAAGTATTGGCTGTTTCCGCCAATGTCTTGTTTTTTCTGTTCCGCCATTGGTCTGTCTTTTGTCGTTTTTATGTATGTCATTCTTTCTGTTGCCAAGTAACAAATTTATTCTGTCTTTTTCAAAAATTCTTGTTCCTTTTGAACTGATTTTTGAGAGTTGTCTCATTGATTTTTAGCTAAAGTGCTTCAATTATTTGTACTTGGACTTTTTCCAATGAATTTTACTCACCGTTGTCATAAATAACGTATTTGTTAAAAAAAAATTGTGATTGATTGATCGATCGATCGATTGATTGATTGATTGATTGATTGATTGATGTTTTACGTCCCAGTAAAGAATATTTCACTTATATTGAGACGTCACCAGCTAAAAGGGAAGTGGCAGAAAGTTTGACCTTCACAGTGCGCTTTAAGGGCAATGTGTAGGTAGGGTTCTTTAACGTGCAACGCCTGCTGTGACACTGGACATAGGTTTTTAAGGTTCATCCGGATGACCCCGTGACTTTCATTTCTAAATGCCGAGTGCTTGGCGAAAGAACAATCACTACCAATTTTCAAGTCTTCGTCAGAACAGCCGGGGTTCGCACCCTCGACCTCCATAAAACAAAGCGAGCACTCTACCAACTGAGCTGCCGTTGTGGTATGTTAAAAAATGAGGATACATTAAGAGCAATTTTGTTAAGAAAAACACATAGACATGTTGTGAATAAAATTATTATTATTATTATTATTATCACGTCCGAGAAATGAGCATTAACTTATCGTTCGAAAAATCGTTCATGTTTTCAGTTCATTTTAGAAGAAATTTTCAATTGACATTCTTCACAAATTCTATTTTGGATGAAAACCGAACGAAGACATCTTGAATATTTCTGCGAGAAACATTTCCCCGTCACATCAGAGATGGCAGTTATTCACTTTAATGCATTTTTATCATTTAGAGACATTTGGTTCGCCCGGTCTTTACGGATAGTAAATTCCCTTAAACCTTTTCCTTCAGGGACATTTAGTCCGTTGTGCGTCTAGACAGGAAGTCCCTCTTACACCTCTGTATGATATGTATCCTTCAGGGACATTTAGTCCGTTGTGCGTCTAGACAGGAAGTCCCTCTTACACCTCTGTATGATATGTATCCTTCAGGGACATTTAGTCCATTGTGCGTCTAGACAGGAAGTCCCTCTTACACCTCTGTATGATATGTATCCTTCAGGGACATTTAGTCCGTTGTGCGTCTAGACAGGAAGTCCCTCTTACACCTCTGTATGATATGTATCCTTCAGGGACATGCCCAGACGTTAGTTATAAGTCGGGCTTTCTTTTATGAAATAATGGACTTACACAGTATTGGTAAATAGCTAGTAGGGTAAAACATATTTTTATTGCCAATTTTGACAATGGGTTTCGACGAGATAAAAAATCATTGAAAATGTCTTTTCAACACCCATACACACCCACCCACACGCACACATATAATTTGCATATTTGTAGTACATGTATATTGGTACTTAGTATCAGTACTAACTGTATTTTTTCAGAAGTTCAGGTGACTGATACTGACTTAGTGACTGATTTCCCTATAATATATATTCTGAAAACGATGTGTGTGTGTGTGTGTGTGTGTGTGTGTGTGTGTGTGTGTGTGTGTGTGTGTGTGACAAAATGAAAAGTTAAAATTTAAAATATTTTTAATCAAGCCAAAAATTGTAAAAAAAAAAAAATAAATAAATCAATCAATAAATAACTAAATAAATAAATAAAATCCAAATGAAATGGTTATGTCATGTGCAGAATTTTTATCGACAGAAATTACTAAAAATTCTGCACATGTTTGTTTATTGTCAAAATACATGTAATAGGTTAAATAATTGTCATTTGCAGAATTTTGAAAAAAAATGTTTTTACAGTAATTTTTATTTTTCGAAATTGCATTTTGATAAATTTGATCAAATAGTTTTTATTTAAAATTCTGCACGTGACAATTAATTGACTCATTATACTGTTACGTGCTGATTTTGAATTTTTATTAAAGCTGCATTAAGTTTTCCAAAGAAAAATTTAAAACGCTGCTAATCTAATTAATGATGTTCCTAATGAACAATGTTACATTTGGTTCAACGATAAAAGCTCGAATAAATACAGAAATTACAGTATTTACCCAGCGTGATGCAGCATTTGGGATCTAATATTGTCATCACAACCCGGGTCATTTAAACACAACTTTCAAAACGGTGAAATACGATAAATTAAACACAGAACTTCGTTGAATTTGTCATTTGTGACGTAGTAAGAGATACATAACTCCATTTCAAATACAGTTGGATATTAATGAAGGACAACTAATCCAATCTGTCATGTTTCACCATGGGTTTTTCCACACATCGGTGCGCATGCTCCAAGCTCATAATTACCATCGTAAAACACTGACCAACCGGTCAGAGGATTCCGTTTATTTACAGCTAAAAGAAATGAAATTTAAGAAAATGAATGTCACGGATCGTGCTTAGAGGATATCTATTTTTTTTTAAATATATTTTTAGAAAATCAAAAAAAAATCAGAAAATTGAAAAACTTAATGCAGCTTTAAATTAATGCATTCAAAATCAGCACATGACAATAGTGGCAATTTATTGGGATGTGCAGAATTTTAAATAATATATAAATATTGCTAAGTACTTAAATTTCAGGATAAATTTTTCGGGAATAAAGATAAAATAAAAATTAAAAATTAATTTAATTTAAAAATAATATATATATATATATATATATATATATATATATATATATATATATATATATATATATATATATATATATATATATATATATATATATATATATAAAATAAATATAAAAATAAATTGAAACATATTTTTTAATTTAACCGAGAATTACAAAGTTCAGAATTATGTTACTAGGATTTCAATGATAGTTATGTCATTTGCTACTTTTGAATTTTTATGAAATAATACAATTCAAAAAGAGCACATGACAACTCTGCTACTTTTGAATTGTATTATTTCATAAAAAGTCAAAAGTAGCACATGACAGTTACAACAAATAAACAATAATACATGAACTTTGAATCTATTTGATATTATTTTTGAAAAAAATGAATCCATTCTCTTTTATTTAAAAAAAAAAGATTTATAAAATTTTTGTTTCAAAAATTTAATTTAGTTTGTTCAGTTTGATGAATTGTTGAAGTGTAATGCTGATCTATGCAATATAGACGACACGCTGCTATTGCTTAAAATGATAATAATAATAATAACAGTAACAATCAGTTAATTAGTAAATTAATTAATTTTTAAAAATGAAAATAATAATCGTTTATATTAAAATAAACAAATAATATAAATAAATAAATAAATAAATAAGCGTTTATTGCAGGCAGCAGAGGGGATGTATTGAAAATATAATATTTATCACTGCATTATTTGTAATGTGTAGAGATAGGATGTCAGAAGCGCATCCGAAAAAAAATGTACATTTCATTGTCTACAGATTGTCAAACGGAACACGCATGCCCTGCATTGATAATATTTGTACATGATTTCAACATATAAGAAATAAATAAGCGTGTGTGTCACGGTGAGAGAGAGAGAGAGAGAGAGAGAGAGAGAGAGAGAGAGAGAGAGAGAGAGTACAACTTCATAATTTTTAAAACAATTTATTATGAATTATGATACACAAATACTATATCAAAGTTAATTTACTTATCCGTTCAAGCTAGACTTGTTTTATTATTCGGTCGGCCATAAAACGTTTACTGAGCACATGCCACTAATTAACGGACTATAAAATGGCCATATAAACATATTTTATATATTATCATAACTTCAATGATCAGGTTCTGAAAGAAAGACAAGTTACAAGTCCTGGAGTAATTTTAACTAAACGAACAGGTTATCTTTAAATAATTTGCTAGACCAGACACGCAGCTTGGAGTGAAGGATAAATACGCTGTTTGGAATGACGGCAAATGCACCAGGTGATGTACGAATGCCTTGCTAGACTTGATACGTAAAGTTCTGAGTGTGAAGACTAGATATACAGCTTACAGTGACTTACAATAAAGACTAGATATACAGCTTACAGTGAAGACTAGATACACATCTTACAGTGAAGACTAGATACACAGCTTACAGTGAAGACTAGATAAACAGCTTACAGTGAAGACTAGATACACAGCTTACTGTGAAGACTAGATAAACAGCTTACAGTGAAGACTAGATAAACAGCTTACAGTGAAGACTAGATACACAGCTTACAGTGAAGACTAGATACACACCTTACAGTGAAGACTAGATACACAGCTTACAGTGAGACTATATACACAGCTTACAGTGAAGACTAGATAAACAGCTTACAGTGAAGACTAGATACACAGCTTACAGTGAAGACTAGATACACAGCTTACAGTGAAGACTTGATACACAGCTTACAGTGAAGACTAGATACACAGCTTACAGTGAAGACTAGATACACAGCTTACAGTGAAGACTAGATACACAGCTTACAGTGATGACTCGATACACAGCTTACAGTGAAGACTAGATACACAGCTTACAGTGAAGACTAGATACACAGCTTACAGTGAAGACTAGATACACAGCTTACAGTGATGACTCGATACACAGCTTACAGTGAAGACTAGATACACAGCTTACAGTGAAGACTTGATACACAGCTTACAGTGAAGACTAGATACACAGCTTTCAGTGAAGACTAGATACACATCTTACAGTGAAGACTAGATACACAGCTTACAGTGAAGACTAGATACACATCTTACAGTGAAGACTTGATACACAGCTTACAGTGAAGACTAGATACACAGCTTACAGTGAAGACTAGATACACATCTTACAGTGAGACTAGATACACAGCTTACAGTGAAGACTTGATACACAGCTTACAGTGAGACTAGATACACATCTTACAGTGAGACTAGATAAACAGCTTACAGTGAAAACTAGATACAAAGCTTACAGTGAAGACTAGATACATAGCTTACAGTGAAGACTAGATACACAGCTTACAGTGAAGACTTGATACACAGCTTACAGTGAAGACTAGATACATAGCTTACAGTGAAGACTAGATACACAGCTTACAGTGAAGACTAGATACACAGCTTACAGTGAAGACTTGATACACAGCTTACAGTGAAGACTAGATACATAGCTTACAGTGAAGACTAGATACACAGCTTACAGTGAGACTAGATACACAGCTTACAGTGATGACTCGATACACAGCTTACAGTGAAGACTAGATACACAGCTTACAGTGAAGACTAGATACACATCTTACAGTGAAGACTAGATACACAGCTTACAGTGAAGACTAGATACACAGCTTACAGTGAAGACTAAATACACAGCTTACAGTGAAGACTAGATACACACCTTACAGTGAGACTAGATACACACCTTACAGTGAGACTAGATACACAGCTTACAGTGAGACTAGATACACAGCTTACAGTGACTGACTCGATACACAGCTTACAGTGAAGACTAGATACACATCTTACAGTGATGACTAGATACACAGCTTACAGTGATGACTCGATACACAGCTTACAGTGAGACTAGATACACAGCTTACAGTGAAGACTTGATACACAGCTTACAGTGAAGACTAGATACACAGCTTACAGTGATGACTCGATACACAGCTTACAGTGATGACTCGATACACAGCTTACAGTGAAGACTAGATACACAGCTTACAGCGAAGACTTGATACACAGCTTACAGTGAGACTAGATACACAGCTTACAGTGAAGACTAGATACACAGCTTACAGTGAGACTAGATACACAGCTTACAGTGAAGACTTGATACATAGCTTACAGTGAAGACTTGATACATAGCTTACAGTGAAGACTAGATACACAGGTTACAGTGAGACTATATACACAGCTTACAGTGAGACTAGATACACAGCTTACAGTGAAGACTTGATACATAGCTTACAGTGAAGACTTGATACATAGCTTACAGTGAAGACTAGATACATAGCTTACAGTGAAGACTTGATACATAGCTTACAGTGAAGACTAGATACACAGCTTACAGTGAGACTATATACACAGCTTACAGTGAGACTAGATACACAGCTTACAGTGAAGACTTGATACATAGCTTACAGTGAAGACTAGATACATAGCTTACAGTGAAGACTTGATACATAGCTTACAGTGAAGACTAGATACACAGCTTACAGTGAGACTATATACACAGCTTACAGTGAAGACTAGATACACAGCTTACAGTGAGACTAGATACACAGCTTACAGTGAGACTATATACACAGCTTACAGTGAAGACTTGATACACAGCTTACAGTGAGACTATATACACAGCTTACAGTGAAGACTTGATACACAGCTCACAGTGAGACTATATACACAGCTTACAGTGAAGACTAGATACACAGCTTACATTGAGACTAGATACACAGCTTACAGTGAGACTAGATACACAGCTTACAGTGAAGACTAGATACACAGCTCACAGTGAAGACTAGATACACAGCTTACAGTGAGACTAGATACACAGCTTACAGTGAAGACTAGATACACAGCTCACAGTGAAGACTAGATACACAGCTAATAGTGAGACTAGATACACAGCTTACAGTGAAGACTAGATACACAGCTTACAGTGAGACTAGATACACAGCTCACAGTGAGACTAGATACACAGCTTACAGTGAGACTAGATACACAGCTTACAGTGAGACTAGATACACAGCTTACAGTGAAGACTAGATACACAGCTTACAGTGAGACTAGATACACAGCTTACAGTGAAGACTAGATACACAGCCTACAGTGAGACTATATACACAGCTTACAGTGAAGACTAGATACACAGCTTACAGTGAGACTAGATACACAGCTCACAGTGAGACTAGATACACAGCTTACAGTGAGACTAGATACACAGCTTACAGTGAGACTAGATACACAGCTTACAGTGAAGACTAGATACACAGCTTACAGTGAGACTAGATACACAGCTTACAGTGAAGACTAGATACACAGCTTACAGTGAAGACTTGATACACAGCTTACTGTGAGACTAGATACACAGCTTACAGTGAAGACTAGATACACAGCTTACAGTGAGACTAGATACACAGCTTACAGTGAGACTAGATACACAGCTTACAGTGAAGACTAGATACACAGCTTACAGTGAGACTAGATACACAGCTTACAGTGAAGACTAGATACACAGCTTACAGTGAAGACTAGATACACAGCTTACAGTGAAGACTAGATACACAGCTTACAGTGAGACTAGATACACAGCTTACAGTGAAGACTAGATACACAGCTTACAGTGAAGACTAGATACACAGCTTACAGTGAAGACTAGATACACAGCTTACAGTGAAGACTAGATACACAGCTTACAGTGAAGACTAGATACACAGCTTACAGTGAAGACTAGATACACAGCTTACAGTGAAGACTAGATACATAGCTTACAGTTGAAACTAGATACACAACTTAAGTTGGATGCGCAGATTCAAATGATTCCAGACTATCAGGTTATATAAAATCGTACGTATGATTGTCTAGAAAACATAACAGTGACCACAAAGCTGACAATGTCAATACTCTTGTAATAGCTTTCATTGTAAAACCAATAATTATTGCCAGATCAAGACTTTCTTACTCATAATAAGGCAATCATTTCGAAGGCCGAGTGGTCAACAGTTTACAACTCCTTTTACATTTCATTTAGGATATATCCTGACCATTAAAATTTTTTTCCTTACTTACTGAAGATGGGTTGTTTTTTTTTCTATGGCACTCCTTTCGTCTTCAACCCCTTTAAAACTGACTGTCTCGATATAAGTAAAATAATCTTGACTGGGGCGAAAAAAAAAACTATTCCTGTATTTCACATGTGATGGCACACGTTTTACATATTGTTAAGCCAACATATACCAGACAAAATAACTGTTAAGCTGACATGGTATGCAACTATCGTGTATATTTATTTATTTATTTACCTTTTTAAAATTCATTTTTATCTATCTATTAATCCGCGCATTTTTATTTTTTTTAAATATTTTATTTATTTTTATTTTTCATTTATATTTATTTATCACTATATAATATTTATCTATCTATTTATCTTTTATTTATTTATTTATTTATTTATTTATTTATTTATTTATTGTTTTAATACTATGTTATTAAATCTTGTTTTCACCACCGTTGTATTTCTATATATTTTATTAAAGTGCGTTGGGATGGGGATATGGGAACTATTTCATTCAGATTTTCGTGACCTACTTGTGATATTTTTACAAATTCTACGATGACGTAACTTAAACCGCAAAAAAATTACAATGTTATCATTCTAAACAAATGAATTACCCAATGATAAAAATATAAAAAGAAAAAAAAACTGATAAAAATCAGAAGAAATCAACATAACTCGATATAATGCCGCTGTCCTTTTAGAGGCTGTCAGGTATATTTCAGTGCGACAATTATTACCTGGGCGATAAAATTTGACCAGACATTTTATGACCATACCTTAGGAATTACAAGATTTATAAAATTTGAAAAAAAAAATCAAAATTTAAATGTTTTTAAAGAAATGATGTATTTATGTGAAAGAAATATTTCACTTCACGGAGATTACATTGATTTCATCGGTTTAAAAATCGGGATCAAGGTCAAAGGTCAACTCTCCAGATAAAATCGTTTGAACATAGAAAATAATATGAAGTCGCAATTTAGAATATTTTTAGCGAGTATACTCTAAGATAATGACACGTTGTGTGTATCAATTTTCGTGAAGACGTTAAATATGAATATTTCCTCAAATGTCAGTGACATGATGGTGACTTGAAAATCATTTATCGTGAGAATGAATATTCATTTATACATAATCTTAAATGGAACGTGTAGGACAATATTTTACGGAACTACAGACGAATTAAGTTGAAATTCTGTTACGCTATAAAAATGAAGTTTTATGTTTAATATAGTTTGAAATTTATCAACATATAGCTGAAGAAAATAATGGAGTGGGATTCAATAGTGATAATAGTTGGTTGTCTGGCTGTAAACTACCTAACATTTGGAATGGTGACTTCGTTTGGGTTACTTTACAGTGAGATAATAGACCATTTCGATACAGGGAAAGGAGAGACGACATGGATTCCCTCTATAGCATTCGGATTGATGCTAGCTGCAGGTAAATCTCTCTCTCTTCTCTCTCTGTTTATCTATTGCTCAATCTGTCTGTCTGTATCTATCTTTCTATTTATCTTCATTCATTCATTCAGTCAGTCGATTATTTATTTATTTATTTGGTATTATTATTTGCGACCGAGTCAGAATTGTTTGCTGTTTTTTTTATTCAAATGACAGAAAGAAGTCTCGCACAATATCAACTCATTTTGGCAAGCGTACATTAAGTTAGGTCTCGAATTGGAACCCCTGAACGGAGCCCGGTTGTTTGTCGGTTATTAAAATTGACCGGACTCGATATAAGTCAAAGTGTTTTGACTGGGCGTAACATATAACTCCACTCCACTAGGGACAAATGCTATCCTTAGTGACTTGTTATGTCCAGATATCTGGACACAGGTAAAAAAATTGAAATGTTGAAAGAAATTCCAGTGGTCTTTATACGCAGGTTGAAATTATGGAATTTTCGTTTATGATAACAGACCCATAGTACACACACTGTTATTTAAATCGATATTTTTTGATTAAGGGTTTTTCTGACACTCGTCACATACTTAAAGTCATAACCGGTAGTTCATATGCAGTGTAAATTGAATCATCGCGTAAGGTGTGGTAGTCGGTATTTGCGAAAAAAATACTTCAAAATCCGGGAAGTGGAGGAACTAATGACTTTCATTTCTTATGAAGTATGGAGTACTTTAGAAGTAAATCGTTTTTCTGACCCTAAATAGAAATCGATCCTTGGTTTTCTTTTTACTTGAAGCTAACAAAATAAATAAATAAATAAACGACTGATTAAAACTTATTATTTAATAATGTATTCAATTTTCCACGGTCTGGCCAACAACCAACAACCCTGCCCATCCTTTCCTTCCATCACCGACTTTTTTTCTTGAATGAGAATAACACAGATATTTTATGTTTACAAAAAAGTTTAAATCTCTCCTATCAGTAATTAGGTTACGATGTGTGTGTATATATATATATATATATATATATATATATATATATATATATATATATATATATATATGTATATAGACTCTGTAAATTCTGTGTAACAACTGGAGTATAAACAAAGATGTAAATAAAAATATAACCGATATATTTATTTACCCGAAACAGGTCACATATATATATAGTGTTACAGTTCTTTTTTCATTGAATAACCCCAAATTTTAAAACATGAAAATTGATATATTTAAATAATTGAAAATTGATAAATTTGAACGAATGTGTACATATTTTCCTTCTCTCGGTAGAATTAATTTCCTCTGACCCCAATACATTTCATGTCTGCCGACTATGTTTATAGTGTTAGGTTCAGAGGAAATTGAGACTATTCTCTTGAATGAATGGAGGATTTTTGAAAAATCTGTCCCACTTTTAAATGTAGAAAAAGATTGAGAAAGGTCCGTCTCGTACTCTGACTTATATGTAGACAAAACGGGAGATTTTTACTAAATTCGTGAAAATTTTCGTCTTGGGTGGGCGAAATCCGACGAAAAAAACTGTATCTATATCCTTGCATGTTACGTAGATCGTTCGTTTGTTATTATCGTCGTTTTTGATGATAAAGAAAATGATGATCATGGAGACGATAATAACAATGATAATGATGATGATGATTATCATGTTAACGATGATGATAATGATGATGGTGGTGGTAATGATGATGTTTATGCTAATGGTGGTGGTGATGGTGATGATGATGTTTATGCTAATGATGATGATGATGATGATGGTGCATGGTTGCTTTGGTGTTGATGATGACGATGATAAGGGGATAATTGATAATGATGAATGACAATGATGATGAGATTTAGGATCATGTTGGTAGTGGCGGCTGTGGCGTTGGTTTTTATGGTGAAAATGAGGGTGATGACAGTAATAAATAAACGGTTTCAGCTTGTTTGTTCTTATTCCGTCGGCTGCTAAATGGTTTAATATATTTAAATTTATTCCATTGTCATTTTATATTCTAGGACCTTTTGCCAGTGTAATCGAAAGAAAATTTGGTATACCGAAGTTGACTATTCTTGGCGGCGTTACCATGACGATTGGCATGGTCTCCAGCGTGTTTGTACCTAATATGTATCTTCTATATCTGACTTATGGCTTCATATCAGGTAAAACTTTAATCGGGGTCGATAAAACTCTTTGATTTGATGGACAAACTGAAGTTTGTTCTGATTGTCCGTGTGTTTTACAACATTTTACACACCTTTTACAAGTACTTTTGTTGTTGTTGTTGTTGTTGTTGTTGTTGTGTGTGTGTGTGTGTGTGTGTGTGTGTGTGTGTTACATCATCTGTATCAATCTCGTACATATTTCCTTTTAAAAATTATACACTTAAACTTGATTCGCAAAATCTGTTTGAACATTTTAATAGTCTTTTACGAGTGGACTATTTCGCGCCTTTTGTTCATAACATCTATGGTTAACATGTTTCGATTCCGATTAACCTGTCAGGCTATGTTCGTCTAGCTATTTGCTATTAACTGCACTTATGTACAATGTAGATCCTGTACAATTAGACCAGAAAAGTTTTTTTAAGTTTAAAATAATAACTCTCGTGAAGTTCTGGTTCAAAAAGCACTTCCTTAACCATTTCATTGCTACGTTTCGGTTCATCAAGATTATCTAGAATCCGTTTATTTTAGATTGCTAATCAATCGAGCCTTTTTGTATTCAAAATTCAAACGTACAATTTATCAGAACCTTCTCCTTTAATTTTATTTTTCCATTAAATGTAAAAAACATTTCATTTAAAAATATTCAAAATCTTGTTTCAGAATTTTTATGTTGGAATATTTATAATGCATCTCTGTTTCAACACACGCATGATTTATTTTTACTTTAATTTATGTATGATGTATTTTTAGGAATGGGTTTTGGTTTATCAATTTTTGCTGCACAGATTATAGCAACATTACACTCGGATAAAAGACGGCCAATCAAAGTGGCCATTGCTTCTACCGGAAGTGGAATAGGGCGCATGACATTGCCTTTTCTTACACGATATACGTTAAATGAGTATGGATGGCGTGGGACATTTTTGATTTTGGCAGGATTATGTTTACAGACGGTGGTTGTCGGGTTTTTGTTCCACTTAGTTGCCACTTCTAAAGCCGGTATATATAATAAAATCAATTAACGTATGTTAAGAAGAAAAACAGCTACACAAATTACTGCAATCTGCTCATATAGTCGCTTCTATAATCTTTAATCATTACCAACCCTCCCACCCCCACCTCATTAACAAGGTCAGATGGGTATCACCTTGTCAGTCACGGTCCTTGCTTCCGAATCGATGTCGAATCTGCTATATAACAATTACCGGCGGATTTTAATCAAATGTATAGCAACATAAGACGATGTGATGCATACCAATTTCATTGTGAAGGTCAAAGTTAAAGGTCACGAGGTCAACTCGTTAATCTGTTCATGACTCGGGAGACTGTGTTAGTTCAATTGAGTCATAGTAAAGCATGTTAACAATGGTTTCATTCAAATGCGATTTTAAACTTCGACATTTTTTGTTATTCTAAATGGTGAAAACGATGTCTACCTAGGTGTAATGTAATGACAATTCTCTAAGTTTGCAAGAAGCTGTTCACTACTTTGGATACATATGGGATTTTGTAGATCACAGCGAATCTTACCGAATATGTTTATCTAAGTGAACCTGAAACTGCCTGATTTCCTTTTAAAAATTTTATTAAATCTGCAGAGCAAAGCATAATAACATAATGTTGAACAGTGTCACACTTCGCTAAGGGCACTAATCAAGGGATGGGTCCAGAATTTTATGAAAAGGGTAGGGGGTGTTTGATTATTTTATTATGAGATTTCACGAGCGTCGAAGGCTTAAGGTCCCCAAATGGCAATGGGTCTTTTGGCCACTCAACACTCCTAGCAGGTTCAAAGGGGGGGGGGGGGGCGAAACCCCCGTCAATAATAAATTCATAATATTTTTGGGTTTGTTTTGGCCTATTTTTGCTCTATTTCAGTCTCCTTTGAATTGAATCTGTCAATGCTTATCAAAGGGAAAATGGTGTAAAAAAATCGTGATTTTATTTATTCGGATTGTAACTGATTTCTACTACACTACCACATATCCTGTTCAATTTTATGTGTTTTTTTTTTTTTGTATTATTTTAAATTAGGGTTATGGCAATTTTGAAAATTTTCAGTTTTTAAATGTATTTGATTTTATCTTAGGTTTAGAAATATAATGACTAAAATTTGATCTTGGTATTTATAGGTAAAAAAGGTTTAGTTGAAAGTAAAAAGAAAATGGAGGAGAAGAAAAAGAACATATCGCTGGATTTCATTAAATCAAAACCATTCGCTCTATTCGCATCTACAATATTACTTTATTGTTTTGCCTATCTTGTCCCGTACGTCATATTACCAAGCTTTGTACAAGAACTAGGAATAAGTAAAATAAAAGGCGATTGGCTGATCATAATTACAGGTGTTTCAGGTAAGATATACGTCATGTTTACGTCATATTACCAAGCTTTGTACAGGAACTGGGAATAAGTAAAATAAAAGGCGATTGGCTGATCATAATTACAGGTGTTTCAGGTAAGATATACGTCATGTTTACGTCATATTACCAAGCTTTGTACAGGAACTGGGAATAAGTAAAATAAAAGGCGATTGGCTGATCATATTTACAGGTGTTTTCAGGTAAGATATACGTCATGTTTACGTCATATTACCAAGCTTTGTACAGGAACTGGTAATAAATTAAATAGAAAGCGATTGGCTGATCATAATTACAGGTGTTTCAGGTAAGATATACGTCACGATTACGTCATACTTCCATTTTGTTCATGAACGAATGAATAATGAAATAAATATGTAACACAAATACCAGTTAAATTTTGATGTGCCATATGTGCATATTTAGGAAATTCATTCCTCATCAGTGACACTAAGACCGAAAAGTTTGATAGATAAAAAACAGAAGTTAAACAGTTGAAAATTATTGAATCTAAAGTTTCAAAATTATATAAATCCAAATCTTTCTAAGGAATCCTTTGCACGAAGGAACAAACCTTAGTTTTAAATAAGTTCCAAAATTGAAGATTGACGATTGGCTAATTATGATAACAGAAGTGTTGAGTAAGATATATCATGATTACGTAATGATTTCGATAATCGGACATGTTTGCCGAGGTACGCTTCATGCTTATTCATTGCACAGCGATGTACACGCGTTTTTCTAATGTAAAATCACGGTAAAAGAAGTCTTGGGATGAGATACACGTTATATTTTGTCTTATACGTGTAATTTCCCTTTTTCAAAAAATAGTCCAGAAAACTTAAAAAGTTTGACCTAACAATTAAACAGAATACTATGCAATTAAGCGGTATTGTACTTTTTGTGTATATTTAAACTGAATGGTTTATTATGCGATTATCCGATATGCAGTTAAGTTGGTTCGACTGTACATGGCAGTCGGTTAAAACATACGTATTATCAAGTGATGGCAATACCATGGAGTTCCTGTTAAGCCATTATATCGTCATAGTATACGATGCAATTACGCGGAATCTTTTTAAGGACATACTATTGCTGCAAATTCGTAATGTTGTTTATATTTATTATTATTATTATTTTCAGGTATAATTGGAAGACTATTAATAGGAATAATAGCCAATCATAAGAAAGTTAATACTTTATACCTGTATGGCGTTGTCCTCCTGGTGGACGGAATTATAAGTACGGGTTGTGCATTTTTCCGTATTTATCCGTTACTTGTCTTTTACGCCCTATTTCTGGGTATTTTTACAGGTATGTTAAAATTAAGGATATTTGTTTGATAAAACCTATGAATTTTATTTATCTAAATCACAAAAATACATAATTACCATTCATAAGTATTGACATCTTTGCCATCTCTGTTGGACTCATTTGATAAAGTTATTTGACCATCTATATTGGACTCAAGGTATGACCATTTTTGACTCAGTTTGGACCATTTCTTGATAGATACATAATTTGGACGATCTCTGTCGGGTTCATTTCGCTGAACCATTTAACAGCTTTTTTCGGACTCTGTTTGGACCGTGTCTGGCTAAGTTTGGACCATCTTTGTCTAACTAGTTACGGTCCACCTCAGTTTCGATCATTTCTTTTCGGACTCAGGTTTGACCATACACATAGATTAAGATTCTTTCACTTATATCGAGGCGGTCGGTTCTGGGATGTGGAGGAAACCGGAGTGGCTGGAGAAGACCACCGACCTTAGGCAATTGAACTGAAGAACTTCCTCATATTCGGAATTGTGTGAGTGGAATTCGAAAATATGCGGTGAAACGCATTGTGATCTATTAGCACAGTTTCACAATTATTCACTCAACTGGGTATGCACTCAACTCAAATAAGGGAATATTTGAATGTCAATTGAAGACATTACACAGTCAAATTGAATAGCTGATGTTAGATTTAAATCGTTTAGTGTAGGATTTTATTTACATGTTTCAACTGAATTTTTTAAAACTCAATACGATATCTTATTTACATGTTTCAACTGAATTTTTTAAAACTCAATACGATATCTTATTTACATGTTTTAACTTAATTTTTAAAACTCAATACGATATCTTATTTACATGTTTCATCTGATTTTTTTAAAACTCAATACGATATCTTATTTACATGTTTCATCTGATTTTTTTAAAACTCAATACGATATCTTATTTACATGTTTTAACTTAATTTTTAAAACTCAATACGATATCTTATTTACATGTTTCATCTGATTTTTTTAAAACTCAATACGATATCTTATTTACATGTTTCATCTGATTTTTTTAAAACTCAATACGATATCTTATTTACATGTTTCATCTGATTTTTTTAAAACTCAATACGATATCTTATTTACATGTTTCATCTGATTTTTTTAAAACTCAATACGATATCTTATTTACATGTTTCAACTGAATTTTTTAAAACTCAATACGATATCTTATTTACATGTTTCAACTGAATTTTTTAAAACTCAATACGATATCTTACTTACATGTTTCAACTGATTTTTTTATAACTCAATACGATATCTTATTTACATATTTCAACTGAATTTTTTAAAACTCAATACGATATCTTATTTACATGTTTCAACTGAATTTTTTAAAACTCAATACGATTTCTTATTTTACATGTTTTAACTGAATTTTTTAAAACTCAATACGATATCTTATTTACATGTTTCAACTGAATTTTTTAAAACTCAATACGATATCTTATTTACATGTTTCAACTGAATTTTTTAAAACTCAATACGATTTCTTATTTTACATGTTTTAACTGAATTTTTTAAAACTCAATACGATATCTTATTTACATGTTTCAACTGATTTTTTTAAAACTCAATACGATATCTTATTTACATGTTTCAACTGAATTTTTTAAAACTCAATACGATATCTTATTTACATGTTTCAACTGAATTTTTTAAAACTCAATACGATATCTTATTTACATGTTTCAACTGATTTTTTTAAAACTCAATACGATATCTTATTTACATGTTTCAACTGAATTTTTTAAAACTCAATACGATGTCTTATTTACATGTTTCAACTGATTTTTTTATAACTTAATACGATGTCTTATTTACATGTTTCAACTGAATTTTTTAAAAATCAATACGATATCTTATTTACATGTTTCAACTGATTTTTTTAAAACTCAATACGATATCTTATTTACATGTTTCAACTGAATTTTTTAAAACTCAATACGATGTCTTATTTACATGTTTCAACTGAATTTTTTAAAACTCAATACGATGTCTTATTTTCATGTTTCAACTGAATTTTTTAAAAATCAATACGATATCTTATTTACATGTTTCAACTGTTTTTTTTTTAAAACTCAATACGATATCTTATTTACATGTTTCAACTGAATTTTTTAAAACTCAATGCGATATCTTATTTACATGTTTCAACTGTTTTTTTTTAAAAACTCAATACGATATCTTATTTACATGTTTCAACTGAATTTTTTAAAACTCAATACGATATCTTATTTACATGTTTCAACTGAATTTTTTAAAACTCAATACGATATCTAATTTGTCAATGTTTGTTAGATTCCTAAAACTAAAGGTGAAATTCTTACAAGAATGGCGGGAATAAAACGACAGGAAACCAGTTTCACAATCATTCACTGAGTGTACATGTTTCGGGAATCTAACAAACATTGCCAAAGGCTAAAAAGGCCTGTCTTTATAGCTTCTTCTATCTTTGAAATTTCAGTTGAAAAATACATGTTTTCATTTTGAGCCTCTTGTATCAAGTAGGCAATATAGACCTGTTGTTTTGAGCCATTCGTATCAGCTCGATACAGACCCATACGAATTATCATGTTGTTTCAGTTGAGCGATAATGGCATGATCTATTGAACCATTCGCATTAATCCGATACAGCCCTGTCCTAATAAGGCTGTTCTATCAAGTGAGCGATACAAGCCTGTCCTAACGACCTTCCTCTATCAATTAAAGAATACAGGCCTGTCCCAATGAGGCTATTGTATCAAATGAGCGATACAGACCCGTTTGTCCTAACGAGCTTCTATCAATTAAATGATACAGGTATGTTTTAATAGGACTGTTGTATTAAATGAGCGACACAGGTCTGTACTTAATCTTTAGCGTCTTGTATCAATTAAAGAATACAGGCTTATCCTAATGAGTCTATTGTATCAGATAGACGATACAGGCATGTCCTTACGAGCTTCTATCAATTAAGGAACAGATCTGTCATATTGTTGGGGTTTTTTTTGTATCTCTTAGGCGATAAAGCTTGACTTGTCCTATGAGCCTCTTCCTGTTTTGTGTTTTTTTTTTTCTGTATTATATAGTTGTTTCGCTGTCTATTTTTGTTTCGTATTTTACCTAGGTTCCTATGCAGTATTAATGCCAGTTGCAGCTATTGACGTCGTTGGTAAAGAAAATTTAAGTATAGCCCTGGGTATTACCAGTTTGTTTGCCGGGATGGCAATGAGTGTCGGGCCACCTATAGCTGGTAAATATTTGAAATATGAAACTTTTTTCTTAAGTATATTATTTTAATTTTTTTTTTTCAATTTGATTTATTTATTTTACTTTATTATTTTTTTTATTTACTGGATAACAAAATATATGTTGTAAACCAAAATCCTGTTTGATAACAAATGTTCGTCAATTTTTTAAAATCTGTAATCTTGACGTCAGATAGCCATAGTTAGTCTGATCTTGTTTGATAGGAGGCATTCATAAAATTCTACCGCTATGGTAGCTTAGTTGATAGATTGATTGCTTCGTGAAGGTTGAGGGTTTGAATCCCGGCTGAGTCAGAGCAAGACTTAAAAATTGGTAGTGACTATTCTACCGCCAAGCACTCGGCATTTAGAAATGAAAGTCATGGGGGCCCTTCAGGTGAGACCTTAAAAACCTATGTCAGTGTGTCACGATAGGCGTGGCATGTTAAAGAACCTTCCCTTCACATTGCTCTAAGCGCACTGCAAAGGTCCAAATTTTGCCACATCACTTATTGCTGGTGACGTCTCGATATAAGTTAAATATTCTTGATTGTGACGTAAAACTTCCATTAAATCAAATCAAATCATATACAAATGTAATATAATTCTTAACAACTTGCAATTGTAAATCTGCGGTACTAGAACCTTTCATAGTTATTTTATTTATTTATTTTACTACAGGTTGGATAGTGGACGCCACAGGGCATTATAATAAAGCTTTCTTTTTTCGTGGAGCTTTATACATAGTTGCGGCGATTTTCTGCGCCCCTATACCTTTACTTAATAAACGTAAAAAATATGCATCGGTGCCCGTAAAAGACAATAATGTAGAATTAGGAGAAATAAATAAACCGACACAGTCACCAGAGGAGGAAAAGGAATTATAGTTTAATAGTTGGGATTGGGTTGGCTGGAAGTGGGCTTGGGTGAAAGGTGGGTGGGGGATAACCAGTAAACAGCTACATGCTGGTGACAGGGTTGGGGGTTGGAACTGATTAAGGTACAAGGAACGGGTGTGTTTCACTCTAATGAAATGTATGTTTTTTAGAGAGGAAGTGAAAGTAATCGACACTGACACCTAGGGTATTTTGCTGCGAGGGTTTTTTGACAAATAACCGACACATGCACCGGAAATGGTTTCGGTTGTGTCCAAATAACAAAAAAAAAGCAAGCAAGCAAACAGCAGGCACCACTGATATGTAACTTTAGTTTGGGAGTAGAAATGATGGAATAAGTAAACCTTCATAGACTACTTTTTTTATGCCGAACACCTAAGTTGGGCTGAGATAAAAAATTTCCTAGTTGCATGTAACTGTAATTTGGGTTGGGGTGTGATATTATCGATTGTGGGCGAAACTTGTGATTCGCTGATCTCTTCTATATTGTTCCATAAGTATGTTATGTATTGTTATATTTTTATATACACAGTTTTATAATTAAAAAATAAATTTTTTAAATATTTGTTTTTTATAATTCAACTTTACCCAAGTTAAGTGGAGTTAACAGTGTTTTACGTTCGATTTTAAGATAATTGCGTTGATATAGAGGCTGTCAGTTCAGGGTTGGTGGGCAAAATTATGTAGCATTGAGTGCCTTGCCATTTCCTTATTTTTTGAGCCTCATGGATACCATTTGTTCAACCGACCTTCGCCAAGCGAACTGTCAAACTTTCTCACATTATGATTAGGTTCAATTCTAGGCGATTAAAGGCACGGTGATTCATAAGCGTGCACCGTGGTCCACTTGGTCATCGAAGCTCCCTTTTATAGAATACCTAACTATTTGCTCATAAACAATGCTTAAACGTATCATTTGAGTGATTTCCCTTCCCACATGGGTAGATATACACGTTTTAACGGTGTGTACCAGGCGCCGATCCAGACGGGGTAACACGGGCCTGTGTCCCCTCCCTAAAATTATAGAACTATAGTTTCTTGTATTCTTTAAAAGAATTTGTAATCATCCATAAATTGAATTGTGTAGAACAAAATATGAATTAGCACGCGGCTATTATAGGAGAATGGATCATCTAGCCAACTCGCAGACACATGGCGTTTGTTGGGATGGATGGGAAATTATTGTCTGGAGTTGTCCCTTTTGTGGCGCTGCTGTATTAGCGGTCCTATCCTGACTTCCGGTTAGGTGACCTTGTTTGTAACTAGTGTAAACAACAACATGTCAGCCTACTGCTGTGTTCAAGAACTGGTGCACACCGATTTCCTAAAGATAAAGACCTTCGGTTCAAATGGCAGGTGGCAGTTAAAAGAATTCTTGTTGACAACAATCACTGTCTACCATTACCTACCGGGCCAACGGTACATATACATAGGGCAGGCCTGAGGCCTAATCCATGTTTGCAGTCACAGTGCAGTATCTCCAATGCAGGTCTTCATAGTTTTATTTTGTAAAAAAAATAATTAATAAAATTCCGTCTAAAATGTAATTCTGATATAGTCCCCTATCATAGTAACTATCTCTAGTTCTACGATACCTCAGTTGCCCCTATCATAGTAACTCTCTAGTTCGATACCTCGGTGTCTACTCTACCAGGTGCGTACACATGGTAGATTATGTTGCACATATCAATATCATAGTAATGATAGAAAATTAAATGAAATTTATCCCGTTTTTACCACAAATAAAATATATTTTCACCTCTCAACTTAAACTTCTTTCCTGCCAGTTGTTACTGCAACCCGTTTGATAAGCTCAAACTTCAAATCATCGACCTTCATACGTAGATAACGATTTGTTTTAGCCGCCATTTTTACTTCAGAGGACCGCTGTTACACGCGCGCCATCTAACGAAATAACGTCGTAAAATTCGCCATTGATAATACCCCCTTTGGCGGGTTTCAGAGTTTGACTTCGAAACGCTGAACAACTCATTCTCACATAAATGTGTGAGAATATGTATAAGGCGATAAAAGAATGCCGAGTAAAGTGGTAAAAGGACGCTGAGTAAAGTGGTAGAAGAACGCTGAAGTGGTAAAAGAACGCTGAGTAAAGTGGTAAAAGAACGCTGAAGTGGTAAAAGAACGCCGAGTTACTTTGTGACTTGGTATCTGGCTATACTTCGTGTTAGTCGCATAGTTCTTTTTATTATTTAGAGTATTCCGAGATTAATTTATACACTGAGTTGCGCATCATTTAATTTGAGAACAGTACTGACGAGATATTACACAGTTATACCGCGTATATTAATTATCAAAATTTAACTGGTATTTGTGTTATTCCATTAAAAAATACTAAAATCAAATAAATTATAATATTAAGATGACTTCATTCAATTTTGATCATTTTACCGAAATATTAAGTATACAATCAGCGTTTATCAGCAAGTTAAAAAGGCTGGCAAACATTTAAATTTGCTGTTAATTTTTAAAATACAATTTATAAAAAAAATCATCCCTGTCATCTCCATTGCAAAATATCAAAACTCCATTCATAAAAGATGATGTTGTCGCAAGAAGTCTTTATCCACCTGACGCACCTAGCGTTTTTAACTCCAGTTAAAGTATATGGTGACGGTATTTGTCTTTTCAGGTCCATTTCATTAGCCTTATATGGATCTGTATCGCATCACATGATGCCGTGTTCGACCTATAGGTTGAATTAACATAAAATTTTCATCTATATTGCGATGAAAATACTTGAGAAAATGCTTGGCACAACTAAACCTTGCATTGATTATATTAATATGTTGTTTTGGCAATATTCCTAAAATTCTTGAAAAGGACGTGAAGACACATCAAGTACAATACACATGTACATTACCATGTAAAAAATCATTTGACACTTTCTATATTACAGAATCACCTTCAGATGATTCCATGATTCAAAAAAGTTTTCAAACCTTGCAGATCTTCCTCTTATTCTAATGATTTACCTTCTGAAGGGCTATGTACAAGCGAAAAGGACATATCAGATTATACATCTCCAAATGCGAAATTTCAGATGAAAATATTGAGGATGTGATTGAAAACAGAAAACCAAGTCAAATCTATAAATTTCCTCCAAAGCAGTACAAATTGAAATCTCGAAAGTGTGGGTTTGTAAACACATCTTGTCTTCATGAATGGTTTTTGAAGTTTGATTTCATTGCATATCACAAAAAGTGTGACGGCTTGTTTTGTTTGCCGTGTGTCTTCTTTCCTAATACTTTACCGTCGTCCAAAAAAATTAATACCAGAACCAATCAAAACTGGAAAGATACACAGGCTGATCTTTCACCTTATTCTACTTTTGATTATCATAAAAGTTCAATGGCAAAATTTCTTGCCTTTAAAACCACAAACAAAAATCCAACAGCACAAATTGATTGATGTTTCAATATCTGATTCAAATTCTTCCACCGTGTCAAGAAACAGGGTAATACTGAAATCAATAACTAAATGATTAGAATTTTGTGGTAGACAAGGCATTGCATTACGAGGGCATAGAAATGATAAAACATCAACTAGTTAGCAATTTTAAAGCACTTTTAGATTGGCAAATTTAACCACATGTACTGAGTGGAAACGTTAGGAGTCCTTAGTTGTCAATGGAAGATTTTGTGACAAGTTTTATGATAAACTTATACAGAAAGGGACAATTATTATGGAAGTAGGAAACTTTATCCTGATTCACACAGTACTATTCATACAGGGTGTTTCAAAATATCTGTCCCATTTTAAAATGCTCGTTAAAAATAATTACACCATATATCTTGATGAAAATTTCGTCATTAAATCTTCGTGTCTAGCAATTATAATATGTGAAAAAATTATTTTTGGACCTAAAACGATAAGATATTTAAAAACCAAGAACTAAAATTTTGTAAAAATCAGTATTTGCAGTGGTAAATATCTTCACTTTACGTCAAGATTTCATCACACCAGAGAAAGTCAAATAATGTGTTCCAAAAGTCCGCCTCTGTTCTTGATAACTAGTGAAAGTCTCTTTCTGAAATTTGACACCACTGCAGTACATGTTTCACCCGAAATTTTACGTATTTTCTCTTTGATATTGCATTTTAACTCTTCTAATGATGCTGGTGATGACGTGTAGACTCTGTCCTTCAAATAACCCCATAGAAAAAATCCAATGGGTTAAGATCCGGTGAATGTGATGGCCATATCAAAGTCGTGCCTTCCCTCGAATTGCTGTTTTAACCATTCAGTCACTTTATTAGACGTGTGAGGTGTAGCACCGTCTTGTTGAAACCAAACAGATCTCATATCCCTCACTCGTCTTCTTAAAGCGGGTAAAAATTTTGTCTTCAACAAAGAAAGATATCGCTCTAATGATGCTGGTGATGACGTGTAGACTCTGTCCTTCAAATAACCCCATAGAAAAAATCCAATGGGTTAAGATCCGTTGAATGTGGTGGCCATATCAAAGTCGTGCCTTCCCTCGAATTGCTGTTCTAACCATTCAGTCACTTTATAAGACGTGTGAGGTGTAGCACCGTCTTGTTGAAACCAAACAGATCTCATATCCCTCACTCGTCTTCTTAAAGCGGGTAAAAATTTTGTCTTCAACAAAGAAAGATATCGCTCTGAATTGACACTACAAGTTTGTTCTCATTGAAAAAGGTCCAATGATCCCATTGCAGCTTAATGCTGCCCAGGCTGTAACTTTTTCGGAATGAAGAGGTTTTTCAGGTTTAGCAGCCCCCCCCCCCCAAAATCTCATATTCTGTTTATTTACTGCACCATCAAGTTGAAAATGGGCCTCATAAGTGAACCACATGTTATTCACGACATTGTAATTTTGCTGTAACATCCAGCGACAAAATTCGATTCTGCTCGCAATGTCCTTATCCTTCAGGTATTGCATTACGGCAATTTTATAGGGGGTTAAATGTAAATCAAATCTCAAAACTCTATAAACGCTAGACACACTTGTTCCATTACCATTTAGTTCTCTGAACAGAGTTCTGATAGATTTAGACGGTGTCTCATTAATAATGGAATGGACTTTATCGAACATCTCCTTACTTCTTCCAGTCTTTGGCCGCCCAGTTTTAAAATGCCTTCCATCTGAAACTGTACCAGACTTTTCAAACCTTTTTACAATTCTCTTAACATGATGTCTTTTCAATTTTCCACAATTAGGATATTTTTTCATCATTTCATTAATGACAATAGCTGGTGATTTAAACTGATAATAAAAGTTCACTACCCTGTAGTGACACCCTGTACCAAGGATTCTGAAGAATTCTACGATGATTTCGTTGCGTCGTCCTTAACGGAAGGAATTGTACTCAGGGAATTTTCTGGCCATTTTGGGAAAGGGACCTTGGGATAAAATTGGGAAAATCATTGACAAAATCGACATTTTGGGAAAATTTTTCATTAAACTTTAAAAATTTTCACATTGTCAGCACATCAAATATTTTGCCTGGAATATTTACTATTTTGATACATGCTGGTAGCCACTCATTTGTGCCAAATCACTCAGACATTAACACAATATCTTCAATAGACTGGCTTCCATACAAACATCTGAGAAAGTTATTTCATGAGTTGCTCCCATTCTACCAGATCCTCGTTGAGTATAAATCAAAATGTGCATAAATACAGGTTATTATAAAGATATACAAGCTATACCAAAAATATAGTTTTTTTCCACTTTTTCTTAAGTTTTTCAAAGCAGGATCATTTCGGAATTTTACCTACAAAACTGGGAAAAATGTATGCTTTTTGGCATATGGAATGGGTCCTTTTACCGGACCCAGTGAGTGGCCAGAAAAATCCCTGGTACTGGCTATCTTGTTAATTTTCAGTATTACTTTAGGAATACTGTAGACAAAACTATTGAAAACCATCTAAAACATAAGCAAAGAATACTCGCTGTACTTCTAAGACTGCCCAGAATGAGCTCCTGATTTGTATAGAAGAATTATTCAGTCTCCTATAGTGAATGAATGAAATAAGTTCTCAACCATTTGGTCTATTTTATGGATATCAGTGATAAAGTACCGGACAGCAGTAATTGGAAACAGCTTGGATTGGTTGTCTGTTATACTCAAAACAACAAACCAATAGAGAGATTACTGGAATTTGTCTCTTGTGAGGAGAAAACTGGAGAAGCTATTTGCAATAATGTTGTTTATTGCCTCACCAAGTTCGGTATGTTTTTTTATCTATCAATCTTTTCGGCCCCTAGTGTCACTGATGAGGAATGATTTTTTCGAAATGAGCACATATGGCACATCAAAATTTGGCAGGTATTTGTTATATATTTACTACTCCTGAGTGGGTACCGCTGCTGGTGGAGTAAAACTCCTCGAGGGTATCCATAACTCAGTAGGCAGTACTTTGTGCTGTCAGTAAATGTACCATTTAACAAAATTTTCGGTCGTCTTGACAGGTATTTGTGTTATATATGTGCATCAAGATAATGCAAAGAAAAAAAGAAAAGTAAAGTTGATCTGTCAGACACGCAGGGTTGAAAAACAAACAACACTTTTACAATTTCAGGAATTTTACGAGTGCATTCTGGAGTGTTCGGACAATATTTTCATGAGAAAGACGGTAGACATCTTGACATTTGAAGCGTATGGTCTTAAGAAGCAAATTACCGACTCGGTTTTCTTTGTAGCATTAACACGACCATCCACTTCTTTGGATATATAAGAGGTTTAAGTGTTCAGCTATAAGGTTTCTCTCTTGATGTCATTCAGGGATATGGATTGGTTTCTCATGTACGTAATGTTACAAGTGAGGCAAGAAATGATACAAGGAAGTTCAATTCTATTTTTAAAAGCTGTGTTTTAATGGCAAACAAGCAAACACAACCATTCCAATTCCTAGAATATGTGGTCGTCAAACCCAAAGGTTCAATATTTCTGCAAAATCCCCGTCTGAATATTATCGCCTAAATATATATCTTCCTTTTGAAGATTCATTAAATCAGCAACTATCCTTGAGGTTTAATGACCTTACACATAAAGCAGAAAAAACTTTAAATTTCCTACCCAGCAATCTAGATCAACAAACTATTGAATCTATCTTAGAATTATTTGAGTCTGACATACCTTCACCTGACAATTTTTCCAAAGAAATCAAACTTTGGAATCAGACATGGAGAAATGAAAAAAAAAAACCAGTTTATATTACCGGTACTCTATAGAGCACTGTGTTTACTCCAAAAATGTTCCCAAATATCAATGTTATTCTGCATTTGCTACTTTTACATTCAGTTACAACCAGTGGAGTAGAGTGATCAAACAAACTCCTCTTTAAAATATGTAAAAAGTTCTCTTTTTTGTTCACAAAGATATACCTCTTGACCTAGATAAACTTGTAGATGCATATGCTAGGAAACACCCTAGAAAAATGATTTTCATAAAATCCTCTGAGTGAATCTGAAAATTAAAATCTGAAGACCCCAAAAATCCCACTTACCAATGTCGAACCATCACCTGCTCCTTCCTCAGCACACTAGTTAGTATACAAGATGGGATAGGAATTGCTTAACAGGACCTATGTCCCCAAACGCAATTTAAAATATTGTCAGTGTGTTCCCCCCCCCCCCCCCACAATAGAATCGTGGGTAATGTAAGGTTAATTTACGAGCCAAACCATACTACTTATCGAATCGCAACTGTCACCTACTCATTCCTCTTCACACTTCAACTTGGGATTGGAACTGTTTTACAGAGCCCTTGTCTCCAAACACAATTGGTCATTCGTCCCTCCTCTCCTAACATAGAATCCTGGATCCGCCACTCTTTCATATATATGTCACAAATACCTGTTCAATTTTGATGTGCGATATGTGCACATTTCGGAAAATTGTTCCTCAACAGTGACACTAGGGACCGAAAAGTTTGAAAGATAAAAAAACACAAACAGTTGAAAATTAATAAATCTAAAGTTTCAAAATTATTTGGCAATAACAAATTCAAAGCATTTCGTACAAGATTGTTGTGTAATTGTTTAGAACACTGATATTTCAGATATTTCATCATAATATCAATACATTTTTATGAATTATATGACTGAAAAATCATGTATCTATAAAGGCAAAGGGATATATATCGCATGTAAATTCAATAAAATAAATCTGGCTCCTCGATAAGAAGCCGGAAACAAACACAAACACAAAAAAAACTTTTCAGCCGTCTTAATTTTTGAAATTTATTTAAAAAAGCGTTCCTAAGCTGGATTTGGATTCATATGTTTTTGGATCTTTAGATTTATTAATTTTCAACTGTTTGGCGTATGTTTTTTTATCTATCAAACTTTTCGGCCCCTAGTGTCACTGATGAGGAATGATTTTCCGAAATGTGCACATCTGGTACATCAAAATTTAGCAGGTATTTGTTATATATTTAAAACTAAGGATTGTTCCCTCATGCAAGGCATTCCTGAGCTGGATTTGGATTCATATGTTTTGGAACTTTGGATTCATTAATTATCAACTGTTTGACTGATGTTTTCATCTATCAAACTTTTCGACCCCTAGTGTCAGTGATGAGGAATGATTTTCCGAAATGTGCACATCTGGCGCATCAAAACTTAGCAGGTATTTGTGTTATATATTTAAATGCTCTATATACAAAATCACAAAATATCAATAGATATAACATTAAATAAAATTTCTTTTAGATATAAAGAATGAATTAACCCATTTAATTAAATAACCAAACAACCAAATAACCTCTATAAGACTTTAACCTAAAATTGTCAGAAATTGACAGAAAATTAGGACTCAGACTTGTAAATATGAATCAGATGTTTCAAATCTTTGTCATAAACCATTATTTCCTGCCTTGTTGCCATTGCGACTCGCCAATAACGCTTTAAAAATGTCCTTCTATCAATCAACCGCCAGGCGAGGCATCAATGAACGTTAAACATAGCACTAATTTTAAATACCATTTTTCTAACATTACTTTAACGTCAATTATAGCAGTCTGACGTAACGTTGAAAAAAAAAACAGCGCCGTAAACTTTACATAAAGCTATCAGGCTAACAGACCAAGAGCAGCGACATGAACTCTGAATATAGTTGCTATTCTCTAACACGTCATTATGCATTAACATGAATTTCTCTCTTTTCCTCACCCTAGTGGTTTCAGCTGAGAATTTTGAAAAAGAAATTGAAAAAAAGATATCTACATGTAATTGACATTAACAAATTACCATTGCAAAAACTTGTGCAAGAAAAATGACAAAATAGTAAATGCAATTTTTGCTTGCTATTTTTCAAATGCCTAATACCAATTTTGCATTGCTGTCTGCAACATTATACTGCATTTTAAAAAATTCATGTTAAAGTGTTAAATAAGATGATCAACAGGATATAGGTATGAAAATAGACCTTAGTCGATGTTTTCTATTTGTTATCTTTCTTTGTTTTTTCCCCAAAATTTTTATCGAAAAAAACACGCTTTCAGAAATTTTGCGATATCCAGGGCGTGATTTAGTGATTTGCCATTTGCTATGTTTTGTTTTTTTTTTTTTTTTTTTTTTTTTTTTTTCGAATTTGAAATCCCTCCAATGTTTGTTATTTGATTTTATAGGGTACTGGTAACTTTAAAAAAATAAACACCATAGGATTTTAAAATAATTTTTTTAAAAAATATGTAGCAACGGAGATAAATATTCAAAACAAATCTAGACATACATGAAAAAATTATGACATGATGTTAAAAAAATGACATAACATTGAAAAATTTATATATAAAAAAAATTGAAATGCCAGATATTTAGGTGTGGTACTGTAAATTAACTGAGATTTACAATTTGATTCTGATGTTTCTTCTCAAAATCCATTGTCTGATTCAGCTCCTTCTGAATGTCTTCATGTTGTCCCTTTTCTTTTTTATCTGAAAGAGAATAATAAAATTATAAGTGAAACAAGTCAAGATTATTTTGTTGTAATGTTGATGATGATGATGATTTAGGCTTTGAATAACGAATCATATTAAAAAATACGGTTGAAATATGATATTTTGATCAAGAAAATTTACATTGTCGTCTTTTGAAATTTTTCTTGAAAAGATGATGTGCTGAGAAAATCCAAAAAGCTAACGGTATTTTCTGGGCTAATCCGGCAGCTTTATTGACGTAGTATATAAATATTTCATGCTTAGCGATACTTTTTATTAGCTTACCTTGTTTTCGACCAATGCATGGACATAAACATCGTAAAATAGATCTGAGTGACCATCTTCTTCTTCTATTTTTCTTTTTCTCCATTTTTCTTGAATCTGTAAATAAACGACAATCAATTTACGACTGCGCACCATAGTAAAATGCATTTGATAATAAAACAATTCTCGAGGGCACAGAAAAGTGAACTTCGCCTTTTGATGCTGAAATTCAAAGTCCAAAAGGGGATGTCCTAGTTTGAGAAGCTGATATTGTCAGTGCTTTTTCGGGGCTTCCCAATGCCTCAAATATTTCAGTTTGTCGCTTTATTACGAGTGACGTAATCTTGACTAGATTAACAAATAAATACACCCACCCACTTATTACTACAAGTAAACAGAATAACCTGTATAAAAGATATTCACCGCCAGCTAAAAGGGATGGTTATTAAATTAATAAATCGTCCGTCCGTCTGTTCTTCTTTTTGTCCCCAAAACTATGAATCACAATTTTATGAAACTTTGTGCAAAATATCATTTCTAAAAACAGATTTATTCATTTATAATTATCCTTTTTAAAAATTATGACATTTCTTTGTCCGGAGTAATTATATATCCGAATCAAAATAAATTTATCGGAATTTTTCCTTAAACTATAGCCCTTTAAATTCTTCAATTTGCATGTTACTAATAAAAAAAATACTATAAACTCACCATTGTTATTATATGCTTCAGTTTCGTATTTGTCCGTAACGACAGCTAAAGTAGTGCATTTGACGTCACAGGAAGATCATTATGCATCAATAGCTTGTGTTCTGCTTTTGTTGGCACAAACTGGACGGTCCGCGTTTTTTCTGGCATTGTTCTACTGATATCAGTGGACGCGGCAACAGCACAGCATCCCCGATATCAACTTCTTTTTTTCTTGACGGTCGTCATCTTCCTAGCAGCAGACTTTGGAATTTGATCATTGTTACCAGCTGCTATTATGTTCTCAACGCAAGATTGGGGATGGTCAGTATCATCAGCAGCAAATTTACGCCAGATTGTGGATGGTCGGTATCATCGGTAGCAGACTTTGGAATTTAATCATTGTTATCAACTGTTGTTATGTTCTCTACGCAAAATTGTGGATGGTCAGCATCATCGGCAGCAGACTTTGGACTTTGATCATTGTTATCAGCTGTTATCGTGTTCTCTACGCCAGATTGTGGATGGTCTGTTTCATCGGCAGTAGACTTTGGCATTTGATCATTGTTATCAGCTGCTATTGTGTTCTCTATGCCAGATTGTGGATGGTCTGTTTCATCGGCAGTAGACTTTGGCATTTGATCATTGTTATCAGCTGCTATTGTGTTCTCTATGCCAGATTGTGGATGGTCAGTATCATCGGCAGCAGACTTTGGAATTTGATCATTGTTATCAGCTGCTATTGTGTTCTTTACGCCAGAGTGTGGATGGTCGGCATCTTCGGCAGCCGTCTTTGACATTGGATTATCGCTATCAGGTCCTTCTTCAGTTTGTTGTGCAATTTCTCTGAGCATTCGATCTACTTCCCTCTCATTCGGTGCCATGACATAAACAGTTACAACTTTGTCACCTGCAAAAATAGAATATTTAACTTTAGAAATTTTTTAGACTGTAAATTTATTTTAAAAGCATTCGTTCTTTAGAAATGCATGTATCTTGAAAACCTTTATTCGAATTTGCCTATCTGCTTATTAGGGTCCAGTTACCGCAGTTGAAATTCTTTTTAATCTACCGAGGCGGTCAGTTTGCAGGATGGTCGGGAAACCGGAATGTCCGAAAACGACCTTTTGTAAGCGAACTGGCAAACTTTTTTACACTAGTATCTTCGCGGGATTCGAACCTGGGTTGCCATAGGCGCGCTTTATATCGTTCGGCAAACGCCTCCCACCTCGATTTATTAAGTAGCATGTGATAAATGACATAGACGATGAAACAGAAAAAATAAGGATGACAACTTACAAAATACAGAAATGGGACAAAAAAGGAGAACTTAGAACTTACCATTGTAGTCAAGACGAAATATCTCAAGTTAATATGGCAAGAAAGACTGATTAATCGACTGACCAATAGATAAAATGGTTGATTTTGTTTTTACTTCAATTCAAGAGTATTTCAATTACACTTATGTCGGTATGTTTTTAGCTGAAGATATAATGGCAGAAAGTTTACCATAGCAGTGCGTGTAGAGATTACCTGGTCTACCATGACAAGCGGCATTGCATTCTAATGTCTCTTTCGGACACATGCTATCCTTTCCAATTGCAGAGTGCTTCGCTAACGAACAGTCGTCACTTTTTTCTTTATTAGAACCGTCTAGCTTTCAAACCAAGATCGAGATAGGACTTCAAACATGGTGAAAAATGTGTCTTATCCTGGTCCAATAGCTACAATAAATAAATAGATAAATTGATTAATTAATTATGTTAACCACCATATACATTAACATTTAATGCTAAAGAGCGAATGGGGTAATGGTGTTTTACACCCCAGTCAATTTCTTTTACTTCTTCTGGGCCGATTTATTATTGAATGGTAGATGAAACCAAAGTACCAGGAAAAAACTACCTACCTTCGGCAAAAGAACTGAAAACTTTTCCCGTTCGACCCCAGCGAAATTCGAATCTGGTCGTCGAGGGACACTGAAATCAGTAGACCACTCAGCCACCAACGCCTTCATGAGATGTTTGTGGAGATACAATTTAAGATTTCCTCACCTTTTTGCGCATTACAAAAAGAAACATATTTTTTAAATTATTTATTGTTGTTGCAATCAATTCAATGATTTAGAAGCGCATATTTTATTGCTTTTGGAAGAGATTTACTTCAAGTGCACCATGTCCCGGATCAGGTTATTGATGATCCAAAGCAGCCGTTTGCACAGCGAACTCTTCTAGGTTGGGTTATTGTAGGCGACACATGTGTTGGTGGTGTTCCTTGTCCTAATGTTGTTAGTGTTAACAAAACTAACATTTTAAAGAACAATAGAACTTCAGTTTTTTAACCTTGTACTAATCAGTTCTTTGTCAAGGAAACCATTGGTGATAGTATAAATGCAGACATTAAAATCCTCTATTTTCGCCAAGCATGAACATGATGAGAAAACCGGGTTTTCTGAAAATAATCTAGATTTTTTTGATATCATGGAAAAGGAAGGTGACAAAGATGTTAATGGTAATTGGTCAGCTCCGCTTCCCTTTAAGAAGCAAAGGAAACGGTTACCGAACAACCGAATGCCAACCTTAAAACGTGCCATGATATTGCATAACAGTATGGTCAAAAATTCTCAAAAACAAAAACATATGATGGAATTTATGGATAAGATATTTTCTAAGGGTCATGTAGAGATAGCTCCACCTGTGGCAAATGATGAAGAAGTATGGTATCTTCCTATATTTGGGGTTTACAATCCTAACAAACCCAACCAAATTCGTAGTGTTTTCAACTCCTCAGCCCTATTTGAAAACATATCGCTAAATGATGTATTGCTATCAGGACCAGATCTTACAAACAACTTGTTAGGGGTGTTAATGTGTTTTAGAATGGAGAGAGTAGCTGTCATTGCAGACAATGAACAAATGTTTTACTGTTTCAAGGTTCATGAGCATCACAGAAATTTCTTAAGGTTTTTCTGGTATCGTGATAATGATTTTTAAGAATGAGTTGACAGAATAAAGAATGACGGTGCATGTTTTTGGCAACACTCCCTCACCTTCTGTAGCAACTTACTTCTTGCGAAAATCAGCAGAGGATGTTGATGGTCTGATTCAAGCAGATGTTCGCCATTTCATTGAAAACAATTTTTACGTCGACGATGGACTGGTTTCATGTTCAACTTTTAAAGAGGCTATCGAATTAGTTTCAAACACACAAAGGGCTCTGAAACGAGGTGGTAATCTTAGACTCCACAAAATTGCGTCTAAAGATCCTGAAGTAATAAAAGCCTTCGATAAAAATTATTAAGCAAAAGATCTTACAGATTTTAAAAATAATGCAAATCTTCCAATACAACGCAGTCTTGGTTTAAAGTTGGACTTAGTCACAGATGTGTTAACCTTCCGAGCTTCTAACTTAGATAAACCATATACTCGTAGAGGTATTTTGTCGGTCATAAATAGTTTATTTGACCCTAAAGGTTTTATCAAGTTTTATTAGTGAATTGAGGAGATTTATCGCTGCCAGGGGGAATGTTAAAGAGTTACGATCTGATTGAGGTTCAAATTTTGTAGGGGCAGTTTACAAACTGGGTATAGAATCAATCAATGTGGAAGACAGTCAGATTAAGTCATATTTGTCAGATACGGGAGCCGTATGGAAGTTCAATCCGCCACATTCCTCCCACATAGGAGGCATCTGGGAAAGAATGATTGGAATTACCCGAAGGATTCTTGATTCTATGTTGATTGATTTTTCGTCAAAAAATCTCACACATGAAGTAATAGTTACTTTCTTAGCCGGGGTATCAGCTATTGTCAATGCACGACCGATAACTCCAGTTTCAACTGACCCAGAAGCACCTGCTATCCTCAGTCCATCAATGTAGTTGACTCAAAAAAGTGACAGTATTATTATAAATCCCCTACCGGCGAAAGCCGAAGGGGACTTTAGGTTTGCACTTTGTCCGTCCGTCCATTCGTCCGTATGTCACGCCACAGTTTTCCACTCTTTTTCTAAATGCTTTTAGATAATGAACTGATTTTTGGTATATGAGTCTACCATGATGAGTTACAGATCAAATTTACGTTTCGTTTCCATCTGCTGATTTTTACCGGAGTAATGGCCCTTTGATCTTTGAAAATTAACAGAAATTTTAGTTTTTCCGCACTTTTTTCCACACGCTTGCAGAAATGGAACTAATGTTTAGGTATGTGACTCTACCATGATGAGTTGCAGATCAAGTTATATTCTGGTCTGCAAATATTTACATGAGTTATAGCCCTTTGAACTTTGAAAATTCACTGAAATTTCAGTTTTCCGCTCTTTTTTAGTGCTTTTACACAATGAACTGATTTTTGGTATATGAGTCTACCATGATGAGTTACAGATCAAGTTTACGTTTCGTTTCCATCTGCTAATTTTTACCGAAGTTATGGCCCTTTGATCTTTGCAAATTCTCAGAAATTTTAGTTTTCCGCACTTTTTTCTACACGCTTGCAAAAATGGAACTAATGTTTGGTATGTGACTCTACCATGATGAGTTACAGATCAAGTTTATGTTTCGTTTCGATCTGCTAATTTTTAAGGCAGTTATTGCCCTTTGAACTTTGAAAATTCACTGAAATTTCAGTTTCCGCTCTTTTTTCTTAATGCTTTTAGATAATGAACTGATTTTTGGTATATGAGTCTACCATGATGAGTTACAGATCATGTTTACGTTTCGTTTCCATCTACTATTTTTACCAGAGTTATGGCCCTGTAATGTATGTGTAATGATATATAATAAAACAAAAACTAAATTGCATTACAATTGACCTAGTAATTATTCTCTTTCCACACACTGTCAAAAATAAGAAGGTTTCGGGAGAATTAACCTATTCATGATTAAACTTAAAATTTTTGAGAACACCATTGCTGGTTTTTGATTTTACTATGATCAAGTTTTGCTTTACATCTTGAACAACACGTATAATTTATAACTATAAATCTTTGTACCATATAATAAGGTACATTTTACCTAAAACTTTGGGATTAGTGAAATATGCGACCGGTAGGGAACTATGTATTGTTTAACAATACTCTCAGAATGCTTGTTCCATCCGGTTCCTTCAAAATCAATGATATGTATAAAGCGCACTGGAAACGTGTTCAAGCTCTCTTGGATATATTTTGGAGTCGTTGGAAGAAGGAATAACTTCAACAGTAACAAAATTACATATCAAGTGGACAAATCGACATCCGAATGTTGTGGAAGGTGATATTATTTTGCTGAAAGATTCTACTCGTCGCAATGAATGACCCATGGACATTGTCGTTGAAAGTTACCTTAGCTCAGATAGATTGGTACGCAAAGTTAAAGTTAAAATCTCTAGAAATGATGAAAGCATCACTTACATACGTCCAGTTTCAGAGCTTGTTGTTCTTTTTTCACCCATGTCAGAAAGCAATGGATGTTTCAGTGTGAAATTTAATTCAATTGTTTGTTGTTTAAGTAAACGCAGTGTTCTGGGCATAATAATTCCAATGTGTTTACATGAACAACATAGGTTCTTGCTTCATTTGTGAGTGAACACACAGTGTTTTCGGGCATAATAATCGTGGTGTGTTTACTGGAACCACATAGGTTCTTCTTTTAACTATTTTAAAGTTCTTATATTTGTTTTAATGGTGTATATGACCATTTTTGAAATTAGGTAAATTTCATTTATATAAATATTTCCAAGTAAGGTTTTTATGATATCAAAGATATCAGGCGGGGGAGTGTCATGTTACACATTTTGTTCTAAATTTTGCAGTGGTTTTACTTTTTAGTTTTTTCCTTATATTTTGGTGGGAGTTATCCCTCTTTGGCTGTAAAAACTTGATCTTTTGAAGTATCTATAAGACACTGAGTGTATAAACAAGCTTTTCATTGCTCCAGGCTATTTTCTAAAGATGACCATGTGGACATGCCATGTTGGATCACATTTTTTATTACTTTAGTGCCTCTTTGCTTTAAACCCTCACCATGTAAGACTTTTATCTACATTCACTATTAATTATAGGTTAAATATCTTTAAATATATTTTATCTGTGTATTTTTGCAATTTAATTTCATGTTCTCTTGGTTCATTTTCAAATGTTATCATGGTTGCTATTCCAGATTCTTATTATTGTTTTTTTTTTTATTGTACTTGTAGTGAATTTACCACACATACACAAATATTATATGCATACTCAACTGAAATTCAACTATATATATATATATATATATATATATATATATATATATATATATATATATATATATATATATACAGTTGTTTTACCAGTTCTGAATTTTTACTAGTTCCGAATAATCCAAAATTTAAATCCCGTTCAATTACAGGAATCGCAAAATAATTTTATCAATATGTTTTTACTTGAAAGTGTGGACATTAATCGTTTAAATATTATTAACTTCAACCGCTTCCTAAATGTATGTACAGGACAGGTCGGCAAATTGTTGGTGGCCTAGTTTAACGATATAAACAAATCGCGGTCACGGAAATGCTTTTTTCAAGAAAACATGAAAACCACGTGTTGCCGATGACAGATGCGGGTATTTTGAATGTGTGAAAAGTAAGTACAACTACAATTAACAACTTATTAACCATTAAAATGTTGAACTTTTATTTTCTCTCGATCTATTAATATACTGTACTTGAATTACTGTGATGATTTTACCAGTTTCGAATAGGTAAAAATATCAACATCGAGACTAATCTCCCACAATGTGCTGCTTGCTATGGAACTCGAGATAGACAGAAGCAATTGTATTTTCCCTTTTCCGGTGGATTTTTATTATTAACATTTTAGATTGTTATTTATTAATTAAAATCTGATGTTTAATTTCAGAAAAAGGAATGTGATATTAAAGGAACAAGTGAAAATGCAGAGATTATAATTATTATTCAGTAATAAAGGGATATCATGTTTGTGAGATCAGACCACCCATGACGAACCCACCTACAAGACTAATTGTCGATTTAGAATATACAAACATTAACGATGAACATGCATCACTAATTTGGGTTCCTGAATTGTCCTCATTTAATGATCATATTCATTGCATGGTGACCGATACGAAAAGATATTTAAAATTGAGTGATGTTGCCGGTCTTCCAATGGGTCATGCACCCAGAGGTCTCAGTCTGGCATTCCGTTACATCATTGAAAAAGGCCACAAAATTTATTCTATTCCTACAGGAGAGCTAGGTCCAAGCTTTCCTCCATGGCCTCCTCAACACGCAAAGGGTGGGGGTATTGTCATACCGTGTGATTACATTATAAGAGTTAATAGGGATGTGGTTGAGGTAAACGAAATAATAAGTGCTCTGAGTGATATGCCTGAGAGAGATGCCATGGCTGTTGAAATAATTTATCTTTAATTTAAAATAGTGATAGTTTAAATTGTTCAAAAGTTAAAATATACTCAACAAAATAAGTAAAGGACCACATCAAAAACATTATTTAATTTTGTAGAGCGTAAATCATATTACATTTCATATTAACACTTCTCATAATTTCATGAAGGAGATTTAATTTCGTACACAAAAGATTAACTTCATAACATCATTTGAAACAAGAAAAGAATAAGAACAAATTACAGATGGATTTTACATTTTCAGTTTTTTTATTTTTTTTTTCAAATTTCACAATGGTCCCCAACTTTTTTTGTTGAGTATATTTTTTCTCAATATTGTCTTTGTATTATCATCTGGCCCCAGTTTCACAATCAAATCTTAACTAAGATTTTCTTAACTTAAACTTAACAAATTTTAATCATCTCTTTTTGGAACTACTGACGAATATTTTTGTAAAAACTACATGCAGATGTTTTATTCTAGACATGATTTTCAAAATAAAACCTTAAATTTCTGAATACCTTGAAAATTAACAACACTATAAGGATTTGAAATTTTGCATGATTTAAGTTAAGGAAAATCTTAGCTAAAGAATGATTGTGAAACCGGGACATGGGTGACTGCTCATTTCAAGCATATATATATATATATATATATATATATATATATATATATATATATATATATATATATATATATATATATTAAATATATAACAAATACCTGCTAAATTTTGATGTGCCAGATATGCACATTTCGGAAAATCATTCCTCATCAGTGACACTAGGGGCCGAAAAGTTTGACAGACCAAAAAACATACGCCGAATAGTTGAAAATAAATGAATCTAAAGTTCCAAAAATATATGAATCTAAATCCAGCTAAGGAATGTTTTGCAGGAGAGAACAGACCTTAGTTTTAAATAAATACATAAAATTAAGACGACTGAAAATTTTGCTAAATGGTATATTTTCTGACAGCACTAAGTACTGCCTACTGAGTTAATTCTAAAATTACAAATGTTAATCACTAGTACAAATAAAGTAGAACTGTTAAATTTATGCAAATTTCTAAACGAAGGTCTAAAACATTATATACTTAAATATCAACTTTATTTCTTTTTCATGTTTATAACATGTATCATACTGAATAATTATTGTAAATCGTTTTAATAGTTTGTTGTAAAATAATGTTGTAATCTGTGTACCGCCATTGTATATATTTATCATTATTATTACTATAATTGTTATTATTATTATTATTATTATTATTATTATTATTATATTGTACTGTTAAACCTCTAATATTTGATAATAATATTGTTGTAATAAAGAATCTTGATAAAAAGTGGTGTTGATGAAAAGTGAGAACTTTTATATGTTTCAGCAATTGTTTTTTTTAAATTAGTGTTGTTAGTGCAATAATATTAAAAATACTCTAGTTTAATTTTTTAATTTATATCTAATTAAGTTTTTTTTAATAATTTATGTTGATTTACAATTTTTGTTAATATTAAATCTTAGGTTTTTGAGAGATTTTTAATTGTTGTAAAATAAAAAAATATATGTACTGAAGATATATGAGTGTTTTTTTTTTTCTTTTACCATTAACAATGTAACCAATAGAAATGTTTTCCGCCAATAAAGTACGATTTCTGGATGCTACATGTAACAAGCCACACTGCTTTAAAAAAATCATGTATAGTTGCCACGTTATCTCCCCTTACTCTTAAAAGGTGCTCCCTTATTCGGAAGTGGCAATTCCATTCGCAACTAGTAAAATGGCTGCCGATCGCTTTCGCTGAGCTGTCGCGCTTCCCCTGCAAACTTTTAATAGTATCTCAACATGATCAGAACCGGTAAACATTTGTGTGATTACACTATATAATTTTGTTTCCTCTCCTTGTTGTTGACGTCGACAGCGGCGCCCATATAAAAACCCTGTTCGGAACTGGTAAAATAACTGTATATATATATATATATATATATATATATATATATATATATATATATATATATATATATATATATAACCGACTTGCATATATATATGGGTTATCTTTTATGTTTTGATACTGGTCAAGAACATAACAGTTGTTATTTGCATAGAAAAAACTTCTACTTACAAAATCAACAAATTTATTTACCGTTTTTTTTTTGAACATGGCGCCCTTCTCTTCTTAAAAATCAACCTGGCCATTCTTTGAAAATAATCCGTGTCAAGGCGGGTATTTGTAGGCTACCAATCGCCTGTGGCCCTCCTGAACACGATAATGCAAATCGCCTCTTTAATCATATCTGCAAAAAAAAAATTTAAAATCTCATAGATCAGTCACCTTGTCTAATCATGAACAGTTGGAGTCGGGGTTCGAATCTTGCTAGGTCTGACAAGGATTAGAAAAATAGACAAGGATTAGAAAATAAACATTGTTCTTTTGCCAAATTTCACCGGCGTTCCCGCTTGCAGAAATCTTTGAATTTCTGTAACGTAACGGAACATTTTTAATTAGTAACAATTCTATATTCTAATTGAATAGCGAAAGAAAATCCGTTTTGTATGGAATCCACGGAGAGACATTTGTAGTTAATATTTAAAGTTCATTATTTAGTGATTAACATTAAAAACTCAAAACTTTGATTTTAGTTCTAATATTATAAGAACTAAAAGCGTGTTTTCGACAATATTCTAATATACATACCGATACAAAAAGTTAAATGTTTTTCAAGTCAATGAACATTTTCAGTCATCTTTTGCAGCTTGACCTTTGGTTTTACTACCTTGAACCTTATATCAAAATGATTGTTGTATCCATACCTATTAATATTTTAATACACATGCTTATACAAAAAAATCAAAAGTTTTCAATATATATTGACAAATATATCTTTACTTACGCGGACGGACACTTGGCGTAATATATAGACAACACTGGATATAAAACTTCCGTGAATGGGCACTGGGCAAAATTATGTGGAAACATGATAAAACTCCAGTGGACGGGCATTCGGCAAAATTATATAGAAACTAACACTGAATATAAAACTTCCGTGAACGGGCACTGGGCAAAATTATGTAGAAACTTATGATAAAACTCCAGTGGACGGGCACTGGGCAAAATTATATAGAAACGTATGACTAAACTGCCGCGGACGGGCACTGGGCAAAATTATATAGGAACGTATGATTAAACTACCGTGGACGGGCATTGGGCAAAATTATATAAGAACTTATGATTAAACTACCGTGGACGCGCACAGGGCAAAATTATATAAGAACTTATGATTAAACTACCGTAGACGGGCATTGTGAATTTATATAGACGACACCAACTATCAAAACCCCTTTACGTGCATTGGGCATATATTAGACACAATCGTTTATTGATTTCCAATGGAGGGGTTCTGGATATTCCACCGATTTTTAAACCCCTGTGGACGGGCACGGGAATGATTGTTTGTAGACCATCGGTGAAACTGCTTTTAGTATGCACTAGGCATATTAATTATTGATTTCCTGTTGAGGGTTGGTTGGTTAATTGTTGTTATATATCACGTCAGCAAATTTTCATTTATTATTAAAGTTATTATTTTTATTAACCCCGGGGATAATTCTTAAAGCAAGTTCTTGTGGTGCGTAAGTGTGCAAATATTTCTGATCTGCAATGTACCCGATCGCACACTTATGGCGACCTTTAAGAATGTTAGTGCACTCACCCGCTATGTCGCAGATACACATCACAGACCACTTGTCAATCTTGTTCTGGAACGGAGCCAACCAGTTATTGCCCACGACAAGGTCCTATTGAGGGGTTCTGTGCATAATTTAATATAAGGCCCTCATCATTTAACTCGGGGCACCGGGCATAATGATATTGAGATCACTTATTATTAACGATAAGGGGCTATCATATAAAGAGCTATCGTACATCATTAGGGATGTTGATCAATTCAGAGTACCAGGAAAAAACTACTGGTGAGCAAGTTTTGTGACAATATTTATGGTTTACGTTTTACTAGCGTGCACTTATGGCGAGCAAAGCAATTTAATTCACCGCCTTGAAAAGGTGTAACTTACAGGAACGTTGTAAGTGGTAGTGGTTGGACGGATGATTGTTGTTTTACGTCACGTCCGCATTTTTTCACCTATTCCTGACGAGACAATTTTTATTAGTCTCGGAGATTAATCTTTACACAAGTTTATGTGGTGCATGAGTTTTCAAGTGTTTTTTATCTGCATAGTGCTAGTACACTAACCCGCAATGTCGCAGATAAACATCACAGAACACGCGGTCTATTTGCATCAAGCCAACCAATAAAAGCATACGACAAGGTAAACTCTTTTTCATCTGCGGTCGACTGAGGTTTAACTCACAGCGATGAGACGCCTTGGGGTTGATGGCAAAACGCCTCAACCACTTGAACGTCGTAGTGAAATAACACGAACGCTATTGACTCTATTACAACAATAACAATAAAAGCGTCATCTTTATTATAGCTATTTGAATACGTTTCAGCACCTGATATATTCTTACATTTCTACAATGAAATAAAACCAATGAGAGGTGAAAATGAAATGGAATAAAATAATTAAATAAAAAGCAACACAGCAATTGAGACGATGTTGTAAGAGAACAAATAACAAACAACGATAAAAACCAACAGACGACATAAAAAATACTGAAAAAAGGACAAAGAAATGACTAAAACAAAACAACAAGCAAAAGTCAACAGGAAACAGGAAAAAACAACGTTACGAAAACAATGGCAAACAGCGATAACAAACCACATATAGATTGATATAATGAAGTTCTTTATAACTTTCCAGTCATATAAAAGTTTATATATATATATATATATATATATATATATTATATATATATACTATATATATATATATATCACTGCTACTTGAGGGAAAATCTTAGTGAAAAAATATTGTCAGTTTAGTTGACATGGAGGGGACTTTAACTATACCAAAAATCTCATTTTAAAGATGAGTCTGAACCTTTACAGCTGTGTGGACTGTTCCATAAATCCATCTGTCGACCGATTTCTTGAAAATTACCCAGTTCTGTTTCACTCTTCTTTTTTTTTAATTGAAATAAAATTCCCCCACTTAGAACTGTTACTAATATTTAAGCTGATGAAATGGAATGAGATTTTAACCATGCCCTTTACATTAGCGTTTCCAGGATGCATAGTTTATTGGAGTATAACATAAAAAACGATCAAGTGAGTTTTGTTAAGTTTGTATTGCTGTATGATAACCAAATTTAGAATTAAATATAAAATAATAATTAAAACAAACTAAAAAAAAAAGAAAAATTACATTAAAAGGAGATTGATGAAACTGAGTAATCGGTTTATGACAAAGTAAAGAAGAGGGATGTCAGAGGACACCAGGGTACCCAGTGAAAACACCGAGTACCCAGTGAAAACACCAGAGTACCCAGTGAAATTGATAGACTTTTGGCAAGTAAATTAACAGTTTTTTCTGTAGTAATAGAACTTGAACTAGGGTGAGAGGCAATAAAAAAATTGAGCTTTGCATGTCATGATTAGTTAATCAAAATAAAGTAAAATCATCATGATTATTTAAAATAGATGATTATTTAAAATATACTTGTCATTAACAATGTAAAACTACAGCATTTCTAAAATAAACAAAACAATACCTTACTGAAAGTTCTAACAAAAGTCCTCAGAACCAAAATTTTTTTAATTTACCGCTAAATCTACATTTTATCAACCTTTAAAACCTGTACTGAAAATATAAACACCTATCTCAAATGAACTACTTTTAATGTAGAGACAAACTATAAGTATTTTTCAAAAGTTTAAATATTCTAGATAAATAATAGTTTTTGGTATTGTCTAATTAACCCTCTGTAAACTAAAAAAAACTGTCTAAACTGACAACATAATTCAGGATATCATTACTCTATATATGTTTAATTAACCTATGAAAACCATTAAAGCTGCATTAAGTTTTCCAAAGAAAAAATTAAAACGGTACTAATCTAACTAATGATGTTCCTAATGAACAATGTTACATTTGGTTCAACGATAAAAGCTCGAATAATGCAGAAATCACAATATTTACCCATCGAGATGCAGC